>ONZH01028847.1:0-600000 GCA_900303285.1 Rhinella marina
GTCATTTTACATATTGCATATTGTGTATTTGGTAAGGATATCTATCTAGGCTGATGTAGTTATACTCCTCACCTCTAGATGGAGCTAGTCCATTCTGCTACCACCCCTCTGTACAGAGGAGGGTGAAGTTGGTAGTTGGTGAAGGAAGTGCAGTGAAGTGTGAGTCAGCAAGACACAGAGGAAGAAGCAAGTCCAGCTTCTCCATATTTGATCAAATGCCACTGGAAAACCCACAAACCAGTGAAACCAGTATTCAGACTGCAGCCAGAACAAAGTGCTACCAAGTGGTACACCAGGTGGAGGTAATCCATATTTCAGTTGTTTTGGACTCCATCATTTATAAGTTCCCAGGACAAGCTCCACATCCCCTGAGGAAACTACCGGATGATAAAGTGCACTATTATCCCTAAATCTGAATCACACCTTACCTATCAGGAGTGTGAACTTAATGCTCAAATTGTACCCAAGCTTGGCTGTTATTCTAGAGACTATTTATATACGTATTGCAAGTTAGAGATCCAGCCTACTTGGAAAGCCTACCATTTCAATCCTTTTGTGAACTATCTCTGTGTGCATTATCTGTACCAACAAGGAGGACTCAGTAATCCAGTAAACAGTTCCTTGTTCATCCCAAAACTGCCTCCTCATCATTACAAAGGGTGTGTCTACCTTTAAAAAAGACACTGGCGTCACGAAACACCAGGGCCCAGCCATCCGACACGGTCAAACTCAACATCCAGGGCACCTCACCTGACCACCCTGGAGCCCTGCGTACGGAGCGTGCCCCGAGGGAAGTCGTGTCCACCCTCCACACAACTGCACACTGCCCAGGGAAGATTCAACTAACTGTGAGTAAAACCACCGGCTACACCATGTACACTGTGACAACCTATCTACCATCACACTCACATATCCCTGTGGCTGGTGGCTGCAGAAAGAGACAGTAGCTAGGTGAAAGAATGGTAGTGCCAACTCTTGGGTACTACACTGGTAACTGCAGCGAGCCCCTGAAGAGCCGAAGCAAAGGATGGGAGTGGTGGTGTTCCCTTGACGAACTCCCTGTAGCTGTGGGCTCCCTGCCTGATGGTAGTTCTGTGGTGCCCATGGTGTTAATATCCATCTGGATTCTAGTTAGGGCATGTGATGGGAATGTAATGGTCAGCGTGTGGTGTTGAGAGAGTTAGAGATAAAGCCAGATTGAACTTTACTGTGTACACAATAGGAGTTGTAGTACATCCAGCAGTTATCTATACACAGTGACAATTCCCTCCAGATGTCCAAACATGAGTTAGGCAGTTTATTTATGCAATGGCCCTCTAGTTACTCCTTCTCTTGATAAAATGTCTGTTACTAGGTGTAGAAGGAAGTGTGGGTGCCACAATATATGCATATACCCATATGTATATGCATATATGGGTGGCCCCAAATTTAGGGCCTGTGGCCCCATGGCTACATGGGCCTGAAGCCCTGGTGGATGTGGATATCCACCAGGTGCTCTAACTGTATGAATATAGATATATAAATAGATATGTGTGCATGTGCCCCATTAACATGCACCTATGTCTATATATGTTCATATAAATGCCCCATATATGCCCCCTTCTTATATAATACTGCCCCCTTTATATAATGTACCCCTAGTATCCTCCAGAAGTATATAGATGCATGTACATGATCCCCAGTTATGTACATGTATCTATATACATGTCATAGCCAGGGTGCCCCCCCATAGCCCCCAGCAGATGGACAATGGCCCATCTGCTGGGGATAGCTGGAGACATGGGACTGGACTAATTAGTCCAGTCCCAGGTACTTCAAAAGGACAGAAGATTGATATGATCTTCTGTCCCTTCTGTTAATTACCCTCAGCGCTGCTGGGGGCAATTAACAGGACAGGGAAACAATAGGTTTCCCTGTCTCTGTCCGGCGCGTACCTCCGGCGCTTGTAATTACAAGCGCCGGAGATACAAAGCGCTCCCCAGGCGGAGGATCAAAGAGATCCTCCGCCCGGGAAACAGCGCGGGCCGGCGCGGTGACGTCATAGCACCGCGCCGGCACTCGTGCACATGCTGCCGGCGCGCTCGCTCGCCGGCAGCGCGGGAGCACGGGAGCGAGCGCGACCAGGTTTAAATAACCCGATCGCGCTGCGCTCTTCAAGTTGAGCCGTGCAGCCCCCCCAGCGAGAATCATCCCCAGAAGACAACGAGCAACTCACCAAGCGAGAATCTCCCCCAGAAGACAACAAGCGGAGCACCCCTGGAAACGAGCATTAACCCCTGGAAGGCTGAATCATCCCCTGGACACCCCTGGAGACGAGCATAAGTATCCCTGCAAACCCCTGTTCCCACCTCTGGATCCCCACTAGTCCATCTGTACCCCTGCCCTGATTTAACCCCTGCCCTACTGGTTTTCTGCCCTGCAACCCCTGCTCCAGACCCCTGCTCTGCCCTATTTTCCCTGCATTAACCCCTGGTGTCCTGCCCCCTGCCCTACATTCCCTGCTACCCCTGGATAACCCCTGATTGCCCTGCCCTGACCCAACCATAGCCCTGATACCCCTGCCTTGTTTGCCCTACCATTTAACCCCTGCCTTGCTGTACCCTTGCCCTACCATTTGACCCCTGCCTTGCCGTACCCTTGTCCAACCATTCCCTTGAATTAACCCCTTCCCTGCCAATACCCCTCGTTATCCCCTGTTGACTGTAATTTAACCCCTTTGTTCCCAGGGACAGTAATTTAGATTAGGTTGGGGAGGGCTGCTATATGTGTGTGTGTATATTGTGTAGTTAGTAACGTGGTTGGAATTAACGGGATTGTGTAGTGTAGCTAAGGTTTTATTGTACTGTATTGTTAATAAATAATAAATATTGTTATTATTTATAATACAGTGTGCATTGTTCATTGTTTTGTAACGTGTATTTTGAGTCCCTTTTAGGTCGTGTGAAAGGCAATAGGTGATTTACCTAGGCATAAATAGGCGAAACTAGCGGAAGCGGGTTTATGCCTATTTATGAATATTAATTATTGGTACATCCCAAAATACCAATAATTAATATCCCCTTTTACACTAGGATTTCTGGCTTGCAACTACAATCTGGCAACAGAGGCTGTTCTGTCCGCTAGTCTGCAGTGCATAGGGGACCTTAAACCTGAACAATGTAACATTGAGAGAATAGATAAAGGAGAGCTCCACTCTCGACAATCTGCGTTGTTAGAAAGCTCCCACACAATGAACTCATCACAGGTTGTCCCACTTCTGAGAAGCCCTGAAATCAGCTATAATCTGTAAATAAACCTGGCAGTAAGTGTTCCATTTTCCAGCAGCTGCCACCTTAGGAAAAATAAAGAACACAATCTCCATTAAAATCAAAGGACTTAACCTGTAATGTTCTGTCCTCTTTATGTGTGAACACGGTATGAGTTGACAGGCAGCTAAACTTCCTCCTAGCAACTCAATAACACAGGAGTAACATCCACTTCAACTTTACTGCAAAGATAGGGTGAAACTGGGGAAAAGAAAGAGAATGTGCTTACTATTGTCAATATATATATATCTCTTAATAATATAAAAATGAGTTTCTGTCTGTCTGTCTGTCTGTCTGTTCTCTATGCGCGACCAAACTACTGGACCGATTTTCACCAAATTCGGCACACAGGTACATCAGGTGTCCGGGAAGGTTTTAGACCAGGTCTCATCTCTCTAGGACATACCGTTCCTGAGATATTCCCAAAATATGATCTCCATTAGCCAACATTACAACTGGGAGCTTTGGTTTTAAACTCCAACTGCCATTCTCTGCAAAGCCACACAGGGAGGGCAGGTTTCCATAACAACCAGGTAATTATCAGCAGCTGAGGATCTCATCCATTTCTATTCACTGACACTGTTAAAGGTATTCCGGTTACCATAAATATAACTTATGTTTTTTTCTATTACTACAGTTCAGTAGTAATAAAAGATGTTTTCCTCCACTGCTGCCTATTGCGTGGGCTCATAAATAAGCATGGTATTGACCTTTAATTCAGGCCACCCTAAAAGAAGTACTTAAAACCTCCGCCCCAGGTCTCACTAAGTCACACCCCCAACTCTGTCAGGCCACACCCCCTTTCACTCCGCAGCCAACAGAGATTGAAAAAATAAAGGTTAAAAATCAACTTCTGTCAGCTGCAGGGATGGGTGGGAGGTTGACTTTCTTTCTGCAACAACACACACAAACATTAAATAAAATAGATTAAATACACCCATGTGAAGCGTCTTGCTAATCCACGCCCCCGACTCTGTCAGGTCACGCCCCCTCCCACTCCGCAGCCAATGGGAATTGAAAAAATTAAGGTAAAAATAAACTTCTGTTTGCTGCAGGGGTGGGAGGGTGAATTTCTCTCTGCAATGACACACAAAAATTTTAGATGAAATAGACTAATTATAGACTACAACCGTTCGAAGCCTTTTGCTAAGCCACGCCCCATCTCTGTCAGGCCACGCCCCCTCTCACTCCGCAGCCATTCTGCAACGACACAGAGAAACATTAAATGAAATAGATTAAATGCACCTATGCCAAGCGCTTTGCTAAGCCACGCCCCGACTCTGTAAGGCCACGCCCCCTCCCACTCCGCAGCCAACAGGGATTGAAAAAATAAACGTAAAAATCAACTTCTGTCAGCTGCAGGGATGGGTGGGAGGTTGACTTTCTTTCTGCAACGACACACAGAAACATTAAATAAAATAAATTAAATACACCCATGTGAAGCGTCTTGCTAATCCACGCCCCCGACTCTGTCAGGTTACGCCCCCTCCCACTCCGCAGCCAACGGGGATTGAAAAAATAAAGGTAAAAATAAACTTCTGTTTGCTGCAGGGGTGGGAGGGTGAATTTCTCTCTGCAACGACACACAAAAATTTTAGATAAAATAGACTAATTATAGACTACAACTGTTCGAATCGTCTTGCTAAGTCACGCCCCCAACTCTGTCAGACCACGCCCCCTCCCACTCTGCAGCCATTCTGCAACGACACACAGAAACATTAAATGAAATAGATTAAATCACCTATGCGAAGCGCTTTGCTAAGCCACACCCCCAACTCTGTCAGGTCATGCCCCCTCCCACTCTGCAGCCAACAGAGATTGAAAGAATGAAGGGAAAAATAAACTTCTGTCAGCTGCAGGGGTTGGAGGGTGAATTTCTCTCTGCAATGACACACAAAATTTTAGATGAAATAGACTAATTTCAGACTACAACCATTCGAAGCATCTTGATAATCCACACCCCCAACTCTGCCAGGCCACGCCCCCTCCCACTCCGCAGGCAACGGGGATTGAAAAAAATCAGCTGCAGGGGTGGGAGGGTGAATTTCTCTCTGCAACGACACACAAAAATCGTAGATGAAATTGACTAATTTTAGACTACGACTATTCAGTACTAATAAAAGATGTTTTTTTTCCACTGCTACCCATTGCGGGTCTCCATAAATTACCATGTCATCGACCTGTAATTCATGCCACTCTGACCCCCGCCCCAGATCTCGCGAAACCACGCTCCAACTCTGTCAGGCCACGCCCCCTCCCACTCCGCAGCCAATGGGGATTGAAAAAATGAAGGTAAAAATCAACTTCTGTCAGCTGCAGGGGTGGGAGGGAAGTTGGATTTCTTTCTGCAACAACATACAGAAACATTAAATGAAATAGATTAAATATACCCGTACAAAGCAATGTTTTCTTCCACTGTTACCCATGGCGTGTCCTCATAAATTACCATGGCATCGACCTGTAATTCTGGCCACCATCAAAAGAAGGACTTAAAACCCCGCCCCAGGTCTTGCAACGTCACGCCCCCGACTCAGTCAGGCCATGACCCCTCCCGCTCCGCAGCCAATGGAGATTGAACAATTGAAGGTAAAAATCAACATCTGTCAGCTGCAGGGATGGGAGGGAGGATGACTTTCTCTCTGCAACGACACACAGAAACATTAAATGAAATAGATTAAATATACCCGCGCAAAGCAATGTTTTCTTTCACTGCTACCCATTGTGTTTCCTCAAATTACCATGGCATTAACCTATAATTCAGGCCACCCTGAAATGAAGGACTTAACACCCCCCCCCCCGTGTCCCATTAAACCACACCCCCTCCCACTCCGCAGCCAATACGGATTGAAAAAATGAAGGTAAAAATCAATTTCTGTCAGCTGCATTGACTTTCTCTCTGCAACGACACACAGAAACATTAAATAAATAGATGAAATATACCCAGGCGAAGCCGGGTCTTTCTGCTAGTATATATATATATACTGACAATATACAGTAAAGACCAAAAGTTTGGACACACCTTCTCATTCAAAGAGTTTTCTGTATTTTCATGACTATGAAAATTGTAGATTCACACTGAAGGCATCAAAACTATGAATTAACACATGTGGAATTATATACTTAACAAAAAAAGTGTGAAACAACTGAAAATATGTCTTATATTCTAGGTTCCTCAAAGTAGCCACCTTTTGCTTTGATTACTGCTTTGCACACTCTTGGCATTCTCTTGATGAGCTTCAAGAGGTAGTCACCTGAAATGGTATAGAGATGCTTAGCACTTGTTGGCCCTTTTGCCTTCACTCTGCGGTCCAGCTCACCCCAAACCATCTCGATTGGGTTCAGGTCTGGTGACTGTGGAGGCTAGGTCATCTGGTGTAGCACCCCATCACTCTCCTTCTTGGTCAAATAGCCCTTACACAGCCTGGAGGTGTGTTTGGGGTCATTGTCCTGATAAATAAATGATGGTCCAACTAAACGCAAACCAGATGGAATAGCATGCCGCTGCAAGATGCTGTGGTAGCCATGCTGGTTCAGTATGCCTTCAATTTTGAATAAATCCCCAACAGTGTCACCAGCAAAGCACCCCCACACCATCACACCTCCTCCTCCATGCTTCACGGTGGGAACCAGGCATGTAGAGTCCATCCATTCACCTTTTCTGCATCGCACAAAGACACAGTGGTTGAAACCAAAGATCTCAAATTTGGACTCATCAGACCAAAGCACAGATTTCCACTGGTCTAATGGCCATTCCTTGTGGTAATGAAGTCTTTAGCCCAAACAAGTCTCTTCTGCTTGTTGCCTGTCCTTAGCAGTGGTTTCCTAGCAGCTATTTTACCATGAAGGCCTGCTGCACACAGTCTCCTCTTAACAGTTGTTGTAGAGATGTGTCTGCTGCTAGAACTCTGTGTGGCATTGACCTGGTCTCTAATCTGAGCTGCTGTTAACCTGCAATTTCTGAGGCTGGTGACTCGGATGAACTTATCCTCCACAGCAGAGGTGACTCTTGGTCTTCCTTTCCTGGGGCGGTCCTCATGTGAGCCAGTTTCTTTGTAGCGCTTGATGGTTTTTGCGACTGCACTTGGGGACACTTACAAAGTTTTCCCAATTTTTTGGACTGACTGACCTTCATTTCTTAAAGTAATGATGGCCACTCGTTTTTCTTTACTTAGCTGCTTTTTTCTTGCCATAATACAAATTCTAACAGTCTATTCAGTAGGACTATCAGCTGTGTATCCACCTGACTTCTGCCCAACACAACTCATGGTCCCAACCCCATTTATAAGGCAGGAAATCCCACTTATTAAACCTGACAGGGCACACCTGTGAAGTGAAAACCATTTCAGGTGACTACATCTTGAAGCTCATCAAGAGAATGCCAAGAGTGTGCAAAGCAATAATCAAAGCAAAAGCTGGCCACTTTGAAGAACCTAGAATATAAGACACATTTACAGTTGTTTCACACTTTTTTGTTAAGTATATAATTCCACATGTGTTAATTCATAGTTTTGATGCCTTCAGTGTGAATCTTCAATTTTCATAGTCATGAAAATACAGAAAACTCTTTGAATGAGAAGGTGTGTCCAAACTTTTGGTCTGTACTGTGTATATATATATATATATATATATATATATATATATATCAGCATGTAGCAATAGACATTAACACGTTACAGTACGAAGCTATGCAAACATAAACATGTGCATGAAATACAGGTTACATTCAGTACAGCATATTAATATATATGAATGTACATCCTGCACTGCTAACTTATAATATCAGCATACCAGCGATGCCACATTTAGTCTGGGCACGGAAGATGATTAGCTTTGCTGTATGTTCTCAAATTGATATTGGAACAGAAAACTGCTTTGAGCTAACGTGATGGTGTCACCAGGGTCATATGTGACAAATACAGTGGCTCACATGGGGCATGGCTAGCTAGAAACCATTTGATGGATATATAACAGCATGAGTACAATACAAATAATAGAAACTGCTGAAGGCATGACATGTAATGTCTTGTCATATTAGGTCCTTCAAAGAGACTACTATGGCTAAGGCCCCTTTCAGATGAGCGAGTTCCACACTCCGGACTCACAGCGTGTGTATGCAGCAGCTCCCGTCCTGACCTCCCAGCACTGATGGGGTCACATCGCATAATGTTGATTTATGATGCTATGTAACCCTTACAGTTCTGGAATGTATTGAATAACACTGACAGCATTATGTCAGTGTTATCCAATACATGCCTGACTGAATTCCGTTAACTCTGTCAGTAATGTATCAGCAATTTAATTTCATGTTATCTCCATTTCTGAATATCCGACTCACTAGAAATACTCAACAAATTAATAATAATCTTAATTTGAGGGTTCAATAATCTTATGCCTTGAAGGGAAGAAATATAATTAACCTCAACCTCAGATAAGGATGTATAAAAAATCTAGAATATATTATAGCTATTGATGAAAAATGTCAAATCACTGAACTCCCCATGGGCTTTCTAATTCCACACAACGGCAAATTACGTGATTTCGTTTGAAGTTGTTCCTATTAAATGGTCACTTGCTCATTGTATCATCCTTCTGGGCTTCTGTTTAAAGCTCTACTTCAGTGCCGATTGTATTCAATGAACCTTTACTTGAACAGACAATTGTTCAAACTGTAGCTACTTTTAAGTAAAGCTTTGTGTTGCAGTTTAAAGCATGGTGATGATTTTAGACAATTTCTGTCCTAAGAATTGCAGCTATGCAGGAATTCCTCATCATATGGTATAGTTTCTAATGCAGCCAATAGCATCTAGGTAACTGATACTAAAGAAAATAGCATAGCAGTAATAAGTAGTGACTTCTGGTATGGAAAGTAGGTCCCCAGTAGTCAAGGGGCCTAATCTAGTCAGCAGTATGTTAAAGTTGTCAGGGATTAGGATGTGCCTTTTTTCCTTTAGATACAGCGCCACTCTGGTATTGCAGCTCAGCCACACTCCATGGGTTTACCCAGGCTCAGTAGAAAAAGTCCTATGACTGGTGGATATTGGTTGTAGAGTTAGTAAAGCAAACAGTTCCGGGTCATTACAAGGAACTGACATGTTGCTTTCCCATCATTACATGTCATAATCACTTTATAGAACATAAAATATGAAGCATATTTGCCATTTACATGCTGTGACAAAAATGATCCAGTAAAGATTTATGATATTTACTTAAAGGGGTTGTCCCATCTTAGACATTGGGGACATATCGCTATCGTTGACGGATGTTGCCCTCGGTGCACGTGGGAGTGGAAGTGCAGGCCTGAAGCTGAAAGCCCAACAGACCAGATCCAGCGGCGGTCAGGTGAGCATCACCCCCACCCTGGGTCGGGCAAGTCTGGCCCACACTTTTAGTGTTAAGTAGACAACCCCTTTAAGCACCAAGAGCACCCCACCTTCCATCGGCCAGGAGACTTCAGACTGGGAGTGCCCTACTACTCCTTTCGAGCAGCCGCTTCTTCACTGTCCCAGCCCTGTTACTGAGGAGGAAGGACTCTGGGTCGGGCAGGTCTTGGCTACTCTTTTAGTGTTAGATAACCCCTTTAAAGGGTTATTCTCATTTTAGACAATGGGGGCATATCGCTAGGATATGCCCCCATTGTCTTATAGGTGCGGGTCTCACTGCTGGGACCCGCACCTATAGCCAGAACGGAGACACCGAACGGAATAAGGGCGCACTGCGCATGCGCAGCTGCCCTCCATTCATTTCTATGGGGCCGCCGAAAATAGCCGAGCGCTGGCTCGGCTACTTCCATCGGCTCCATAGAAATGAATGGGAGCGGTGGCCGCGCTTGCGCGCTGCGCTCCCATTCATTTCTATGAGCGCAGCGGGGAGCTGCGCCTGGTGGTGGCCGGACCCCCGGAAATCCGGGGTCCTCCAGGAGCAATGCTCCCCGCTCTGTTCTGGATATAGGTGCGGGCCCAGCGGTGGGACCCGCACCTATAAGACAATGGGGGCATATCCTAGCGATATGCCCCCATTGTCTAAGATGAGAATACCCCTTTAAGTATCAAGGGCATCCCATCTTCCATTCGCCAGGAGACTTCAGACTGGGTTCACTCTACTACTTCAGTTATGCAGCCTCCTCTTCACTGTACCAGCCCTGGAAGTGAGGAGGAAGGACCCTGTCACAGTGAGGATGTGACAACCACTACCGGTACCATCTAAACCACTGATATTCCTATCCTCCTCTCCATGCTCCTCCTGGGTTACTGCAAATGTCAAATTCAAGTGTATTGTATGTACACTAATTTCACGAGCCTTTGATCACAGTTCAGGCAGATGCCCAATTCTGTACGCCAACCCCGGAGAAGACATGTTATCTGGGAAATGGCATAAGGCCCGAGTAAGCAGATTATTTACCTATAAAAGCCGAGGCTGAATTCATGCATTTTTTCTTCTACAAAAATGAAGCATGCAGTATGTTGGAAGACAGGTGTTTCTTAAGTTCCATAATGTTGCAAGGCACCGCAACGAATTTCTACAGGCGGATAATGAAGGAGATTAGCAAAAAGGTTTCAGAGGGAGATTTTCTATATTTTCAAATGATACTTAGTGGAAGCAGATTGTACATATTTGTAGAGTTTAAGTATCGCTGATTAAGACTTCACACTTGTAGAGCGATTAGCTCCAGCAAAAAAGACCATCAAACACATAGCAACAAGGTCTCAGTGAATCCAGGCGGAAATAAAAATAACTTTTTGACTTACAGTGTAAATGGTCATTTCATTTTTTTTATTTTAATGTGTAGTGAGAGTGAGTATATGTGCTCTTTAATAAACTAAATTAGGAAAATATGTTAATTTTTAATAGAAAATGGCATGTAAATTCTCCACTCGACACTCTAACTGCCTCTGGTCTCCTTGTCCCAGCCACACTATGCGAAAATTAGGCATCCTGCCTGGTAGAGTTGATCATGCTGAGTATAAGGACATCTCTGTTACAGAAATCCGATGTGGTTTTATTGAGAAAATCCTACTTTTATTGTGGCTAATGAGGTGGGGCGCACCTCTTCACCTCTGCCGTCATGGCGCTCACATGATGCAGTTTGGCAATTTTCTTGGCCGAGATACCCCTATCGATGAGCTGAATGATGCTTTTTCTTGGGGAATTTTCTTCATGGCTGCTCCTCAATTCGAATCAGTGACCTCTCACTTGGGAATAAAGCTAGTAACACACTGAGCTATTAGGGAACGTGAGAACAGGTTGTAATTTGTAGTATACAAGAAGAAAAAGATTGTTCCACCACCAGAAGCAAAACAGTAACAATGCAGTTACATGACAAGATTCTGCATAACTAATTATATGCTAAATAGTTGCTAGTCCAATTTATGTATGAGATAGCCAAGATGGTTGTCTATAAAATGATGGTAGTCTCACGTTCTAAGCTGTAGTGGATGGCGAGATATGGAGCCTGAAAGTCAAAAGTTCAAAACATTGTTAACCTTTTTGATAAAATGCTAAATTCCAGCAGCTACCACTAGAGGGAGCTGGGGAGCTTACTGCATACTGTGATATTACTTAGTTCAATGTATGATCAGTATACAGTAAGCTCCCCTAGTGGTGGCTGAAGGCAGTCAGAATTTTATCATGTAAATCTCTCTATAGCTGTACCGGGCATTTGAGGCTCAGCATGACAAAAAAAGAACTCTAAGGTTGGATCTGAAACGGATTGCTGAAATAATGCAGAGCTTTACCATAAAGAAGGAGATCTTGTAATAATTTAATGGAAATCCAGAGCAGCGTCACATGGCAGGGATGCCTGTGGTCTTGTATCACTCAGTAACGTGTGAAGCGAACAGAGCATTAAGGAGATTATTTGGGTTCTGCCTTTCTTCAGTTGCGCTGATGAGTTGTCTGTACGCTGTGCTGTCTTCTGTAAACAGCCCTCTGGGCTTTGTGATAATGTAATTGCAAATCACCATGTGTGGACAGATTTGTGGAGATGATTCAGACCATTTCTCGTGGGTGAAAAATCTTCACTTGGAACAGAAAGCAAGCAAGAAAGAAAAAGTTAAGTAAACTGTCACATCTGTGAATCAGACACAGGATATCCAGAGATTGACACGTGGACAGACTGATGGGATCGTCATTTCTCCTTCCCTGGTTTATAATTCTGTGTGCTGGCTGTAAACAACTACTGAATATAAGGGGCAGGATTATAGTAATTATATTGTACGTAGGAGGCAGTATTATAGTAGTTATATTCTTGCACATAGGAGGCAGTATTAATTTTTTTTGTACATAGTGGCAGCATTATAGTAGTTACATATTCTTGTACATAGGGGCAGTATTATAGTAGTTATATTCTTTTACATAGGAGGCAATATTATAGTTGTCATATTGTACATAGGAGGTAGTTTTATAGTAGTTATATTGCACATAGAGCAGTATTATAGTGGTTATATTCTTGTACATAGAGGCAGTATTATAGTAGTTATATTCTTGTACATAGAGGCAGTATTATAGTAGTTATATTCTTGTACACAGTGGGCAGTATTATAGTGGTTATATTCTTGTACATAGAGGCAGTATTATAGTAGTTATATTCTTGTACATATGGTCAATATTATAGTAGTTATAGTTTTGTACATAGGTCAAGTATTAGTGTAGTTATATTCTTGTACATGGTGACAGTATTAGTTATATTTTATATAATATATTATAATATATAATATAATTATATTTTGTACATAGCAGCAGCATTATAGTAGTTATGTTCTTATACACTGTAAGCAGTATTATATTAGTTATAGTCTTGCACATAGGAGGTAGTACTATAGAATATAGAAGTTATATTCTTGTACATAGGAGCAGTATTCTAGTAGTTATATTCTTGTACATAGGAGCAGTATTCTAGTAGTTATAGTCTTGTACACAGTGGGTAGTATTATAGTAGTTATATTTTTGTACATGGGGCTGTATTATAATAGTTTTATTCTTGTACTAAGTAACATGGTAGTTATATTTTTGCATATGGGGCAATATTACAATTGTAATAATATTCTTGTACATACATAATGACAATTAACTAGATGACTTTTAAAATGCCAGGTTCATTGCCTCTATTTGAATCAGATTCTGTGTAATTGGTAGTGGTCTATTGACCGGTCACTCACTTTGTGCATCATTCTTTATCCTTGTTTGTTTTCATGACACTAATATCCAGTCATTCTCTCCAGCCAACACTGTCCAGTATACTATATGACTCTTTGATTACTTGTATTTATGACATGATGGCTGTCCCTCACCTTAATTAACATTTTGCCCCAAATTGCCAATGGTTGTACATTAAATGTTAAGTCCCTGAGTGCACAATTTAAAAAATGGTCTCCAATCTTTTGTGACCCAATGGTGGGTCTGTCCTCCAAGATGTTATACAATGTAACAAACTCTGAGAACTGGAGGGAGTTTTGTTCCGCAGAAACAGTTACTTCTCACAGATTATGTATATTGGATAAGGCCCAATTCACATGACCGTAATTGTCCTCTGCATTTTATGAGCATTTTTTGCATATTGGATGCGGACCTATTCATTTCATTGAGGCCACAAAAATGTGGACAGCATACGGTATGTCTGTTTGTTCATGTCCTATTCTTGTTGATTTTGGACCTTTTGGAGGACCTTTTTAATATTAAAGGGGTGGTCCAGCCATTATAATTAAAAAAACTTATGTGATTTAAAATAAATTAAGTCATATACACCATATGGATTGACTAGAAACATCTTAATCCTTACCCCAGCCTAATATTCTACCAGATAATGATTTCTATCAGCCAACAGGCCTGCCGTATACCACGGCTGTATACACAGAGTTCTTGGCAGAAGCAAAGCATGTGAGATGTGTTTGCTCCATTAATAACACAACTATCAGTGTGAAGTTTCCATGTTATGTTCCATAAGAGCTCTGTCACAGCTACAGAGAGGGGGGAGGGGACACATGATGCACTTCAGTATTTTCTAATTGTTTTCTCTCCTTCACACTGACAATAACCTTGTGTCATTTCTACATTTATTCAACCTGACTTGAGCCACAGCCAATCTTCATGTAAGGGTGACCATTCCAGGCACCCAATGCAGAGCAATCCAAGAATACTGCTGTATTTCTGCTCCAGTGATCATGTGGTTATAATGGATCACAGACAATGAAATAAACACATAAATATTTAAACCATCTAATACATATCCAATAAATATGTATGTGTCTCATATCTGTATATCTATCTATCTATCTATCTATCTATCTATCTATCACATATCTGTCTAACTCTGTAGCAATCTAACTCATATTTCTCTATCTTGTAGCTATCTTATGTCTATTGCTCTTTTCATCTTCCATCTTTATGCAGTAAATCGCTGTGTTACCCAAATGAATGTGATATATTTGTCATGTAAAATAAAAACTATTTTGAATAGGTTTGGTTTTATTGGTGTTTTTTTTACTATATAACATAAATATAACACACTTCAAGACAACTATATATTCATATACATCATACATTGTGACATATTGCACTATTGGAGGTGACCTTGCACTCAATAAACTGTAATCAATCTCATCATATAATTATCTGTTTACACACCCTCTCCTCTATGTACAGGGATATACACACATCACATGTCTCCTCTCTTCCATGTACAGTTCTATACATATATCACGTCTCTCCTCACCCCATGTACTGGGATATTCACACACCACACTGTCTCCTCTCTTCTATGTACAGGGATATACACACCTCATGTGTCTCCTCTCTTCCATGTACAGGGAGTACACACATCATGTGTTTCCTCTCCTCCATGTACAGGGTGATACACACCTCAAATGTCTCCTCTCCTCCATGCACAGGAATATACACACATCATGTGTCTCCTCTCCTCTATGTACAGAGATATACACATATCACGTCTCCTCTCTTCCATGCACAGGGATATACACACATCATGTGTCTCCTCTCCTCTATGTACAGGAATATACACATATCACATGTCTCCTCTCTTCCATGTACAGGGATACACACACATCACATCTTCTCTCCTTCATGTACAGAGATATACACATCTCACCTCTCTCCTTTCCTCCATGTACAGGGATATACACATCACATGTTTCCTCTTCTCCATGTGCCGCCATGTGTTTCTTATAATTTTTTACTATATAACATAAATGTAACAGCAATGCTTTCATATACATTATATACTGACATCACACTATTGGAAGTGACCTTGGATTGTAAGAAAAAGCAGATGGCATCTATCTAATCCATCTATCTCATCATATAATTATCTATCTATTATCTATCTTCTATCTATCTATCTATCTATCTATCTATCTATCTCATATCTATCTGTCTATCTCATATCTATCTCATCTATCTATCTAATCATACAAATCTATCTCTCTGTTTGGAGCACCACCTCATTCTTTTGGAGTATTTCTAGCAAGACATTGGCCTTGGGTCTTGGAGTGATAGCACCCACCAACTAGGAGCTGTTCTGCTGTCTTCTGAAATATCTATTGGTCTAGCTGTCCGTCTATCCATCCATCATCTATCTATTACTCCTTCAAGTCTTTCAGTTTATTATCTCTCCATCTAGCTGCCCATTCAATGTATCTATCTATCTATCTATCTATCTATGTATCTATCTATCTATCTATCTATCTATATCTATCTATCTATCTATCTATCTATGTATCTATTTATCATCTTTTACTCCAAAAGAATGAGGCAGCACCCAAAAATCTGTGGTGAAAAATGGAGGTTCTTTTTATTCACCCATGTATGAGTACATAAAGAGAACCATTTCACTTTGTCACAGTGACTTTGGAGTCTGCCTCATTCTTTTGGAGTATTGATAGCAAAACATTGCCCTTGGGTCTTGGAGTGATAGCACCCACCAACTTGGAGCTGTGCTGCTTTCTTCTGAAAGAGCTATTTATCTATCTCATATCTGTATCTCTCTATCTACAGTGTCTATCATCTATCTATCTACCCATCCACCCCGTGTTGCTGTATTTTTTTTGCACCAAAATACTCACTGGATGATGAGAGACTTGCAAGTAATAATATCTGTAAAATCTGTGCATTACTAACTACTGAACAGTTTGCCTGCGCCAGTGACATTGTATTAAGATCTTACCTGCTTTACATTCCAGCGTTTCAGCTGAAGTAAAGATAGTGAATAAGAAACTGAGGAGAGAGAAGGAATGAGTGAGAGAAGGAGGGAGTGGGACCAGACACAGAAAATCAGTGGAGAGAGGAGTAGAAGACGGCAGAGAAGCGCTACAGAGTGAGCACATTACACCAGGAGAAGAGACTGCTTAGTGAGAAGTGGGAGGGGAGGGCTGGTGAGTGGGCTAAAAGAGGCAGGTTCTGTGAATGAAAAGATTAAGAAGACGACTATGGATCCAGGAAAGGACAGAGCAGTAAATCAGAAGGTGAACAGTCAGATTTTCCTCACACCAAGTCCTGTCTGATGTTCTCCACATACTTGGAGGTGGCTGAAGTCTAGTATCCTCTGTTTCCCGATGATCAACCCTTCTGAACGTCTCCTGCTTGCTGATGGTCAATCCTGGTGAAGGTTCCCTGTCTGCTGATGGTCATCCTTTATGAAGATTCAGCGTCAGAGTCATTCTGGATCTTCTCTCTACACTTAACCAGTTAGAAGCAGTTCAGTTGAACTTGAGCCCAAGGCCCTGCTCCATCCAGGTATCATCATGCGCTTTAACGCAACTCTCCAGGTTCCTCTGGCAGATGGGATGCAGTCTCTTCAGGCTCAGGACTCTGTGGTACCCACCACTTTGGACATGAACATTACAAACATCAGCACCCAGCATATCATGGCTGAGGGTGACTTAGATGTTAACACAGACATCTATTCCAAGATCCTGGTGACCATCATATACCTATTCCTCTTTGTAGTTGGCTGCACTGGCAACACTGTTACTGCCTATACTCTGGTGAGGAAGAAGTCCTTGCAGAACCTGCAGAGCACTGTCCACTACCACCTGGCAAGCCTAGCACTCTCTGACCTCCTCATACTTCTCCTCAGTATGCCCATTGAACTATACAACTTCATCTGGGTTCACCATCCCTGGGCTTTTGGTAATGTAGTGTGCAAAGGCTACTACTTCCTAAGAGACGCCTGCACTTATGCCACTGCCCTCAATATTGCCAGCCTCAGTGTGGAGAGGTACATGGCCATGTGTCACCCCTTCAAAGCCAAAAGTATCATGTCCAGGAGCCGGACTAAGAAGCTCATTACTTTTATCTGGTTGGCCTCTCTTCTGTTGGCTACCCCCATGATGTTTACTATGGGAGAAATCTATGGCTTAGGGGTGAACGACCCAGATCACCTTGTTTGCACCAGGATTGTGGAAATGTCTTCTTTCAAGACTGTCATTCAGGTGAGTGCAGAGGTTTCTCTCCTCTTCAGTAGATACAGACCCCTAAACTTTTGTCTTTAGAAGTAGAAGCTGCCCATAGTTACATAGTAAACCTCTTGTCTCACCATGTCCTATTACATGTATGATATCAAGTGTGTTAAATATTAGTAATTGGAGGCAAATCTAACATTATCTATCTCATACTTATATCTATCTATCTCTCTAATTATCTGTCTATATCTATCTATCTATCTATCTATCTATCTATCATCTATCTCATATCTATCCATCTATCTAATATCTATCTGATATCTATCAAACTATCTATCAAACTATCTATCTCACTATCTATCTATCTATCTATCTATCTATCTATCTCTCTAATTATCTGTCTATATCTATCTATCTATCTATCTATCTATCTATCTATCAATCATCTATCTCATATCTATCCATCTATCTAATATCTAACTATCTCATATCTGTCTCACTATCTATATCTATCTATCTATCTATCTATCTATCTATCTCACTATCTATCTATCTCACTATCTATCTATCTCACTATCTATCTATCTATCTATCTATCTATCTATCTATCTATCTTTTATTCCAAAAAAAGAGACAACACTCAAAAATCTGCGGTGAAAGATTAAATAAAGAGAACCATTTAATTTTGTCACCACAGACTTTGGAGTGCTGCCTCATTTTTTGGGAGTATTGATGGCAAAACATTGGCATTGGCATTGGATCTTGGAGTGATAGCACACATCACCTTGGACCTGTGTAGCTTTCTTCTGAATGATTGGTCTATCTGTCATCTATCTATTGTTCTATTACTCCTTTAAGTCTCTCAGTCTGTTATCTCTCCATCTAGCTGTCCATTCAGTGCATCTATCTATCTATCTATCTATCTATCTATCTATCTATCTTTTACTCCAAAAGAATGAGGCAGCACTCAAAAATCTGTGGTAAAAAGTGATGAGGTTCTTTTTATTCGCCCATGCAGGAGTACATAAAGAGAACCATTTCACTTTGTAATCACAGACTTTGGGGTCTGCCTCATTCTTTTGGAGTATTCATAGCAAAACATTGCCCTTGGGTCTTGGAGTGATAGCACCCACCAACTTGGAGCTGTGCTGCTTTCTACTATATCTATCTATCTATCTATCTATCTATCTATCTATCTATCTATTATCTATCTATCCACCCCTGAACTGCATTATTTTTTGCAGCAAAAGACTCACTGGATGATGTGATTCTTGCAAGTTTAGATGGAAACATTTTGACATTTTTATTTTATTCACAAGAAATTCATCAAAGTGATGATTTGTAGTCATAATGCAGTATATAAAATGCATGCAATCTCTTTGTTGTGTTCAGAATAGGAATTATAAGTTATTACAGAGACACTTAGGTCCATAACCCTTGTTATCTCAAAGACCATTTAGCTAAGAGAAAGCAGAGAAAGAAGCCTATGGTGCCCTCTTAATTGTAGTAGTTCTGAGCCTGCATGACATGCTGGGAGCTGTAGTTTTGCAACATCTGGAGGGCCACAGGTTGAAGATTGTTGAAAAGTCTTTTCTATCAACTTCAGAATTTAGAGAGAGAATTTATTGGCCCGTATTAGCGCTTTCTCCTTCATTTACATCAGATTTATCGCTTTCCTCTCATAGTGCTGATGTCTCTCACTGCAGCAGACTGAATATAGCAGATTGGTGCTTTGTGTAGTGTGACTTATTGATCTTCTCTGTTGTGAAGATAGATTTTAATATCATTATCTGATATATGACATACGTCTATGGTATTTCTTTCCTGTAGCAACAAATCCTGCATTTCCTGTCTATATGCTTCCAGTATGATAAACGGGGAGTCTGGTAGGATGTTCCTCTGAGGATACATCGTATCATTTGTGCTATATCAAATTAATATTACAACAAGTACAAAACTGTGCTCCTGTATAAGTGCATAGGTAAGGGTATGGGTCCATCACATTGTCCTCTGGAGTCTGCTTTTATCTGAATTTATCATGCATGATTCTGGAGACAAGCAATGTCCAGTATATTTGGCCACTTATTGCTATTTTTATGTGGTAATAAGCAAGTAAGAGGGATCATTAGTAATACGACTTATCCGCATGCCTAGCATGCTCTCCTTTGCTTTGAGGGCGCCATTCTGTAGAGAGGAGCAGGTCCCACGCCTCTCTGACATAGATATGCCAGCCATGTCTGAAATTAGAATACTCCTTTAAATACAGATAGCCAAAAGCTAGAGGAGCTCAGCTGAAGATAGATTTGGGCCATTTTGGTGCATGTTAAACCTTGTTTTGCTACTTTATGACACCTCTTGGGTTGTATACTTTAGATCAGTAAGGCTACTTTCACACTGGCGGCAGCAGGGTACAACAGGCTGTTCTGGTGTGGGAACAGCCTGCCGGATACGGGCAAATGCTTGTCCACCTTGCGGCCGGAAGTCCACTCCGGCCCCATTCAGGGCAAAGAAGCCGAGGCGCGGCAGGACAAAAACCGCAGTGTGCTCCCGCCAGTGTAAAAGTAGCCTTATTTGCACCAAAAGCTGATGCACACATTATACAAATCTGGCATATCTTACAATTTGACAAATCCACACCATTATTCTAAGTTTACAACAGAATTTTGTGAGCAGGTCTCAAATTCCTTTTTTTCTCTTTTTGGGAGGGGGAGCTATAATAAATGTATCAAATACAAAATCTGGCAAAATACACATACAAGACAAGGTACAAACACTTTAATAAAATGTCCCCAATATTTCAAAATGCCGCATGGGGTTTAATAAATTATATTGAAACGCTACAGGCATTTTGGCATCTCTACTTATGCCACCGCATACATTACGAGTAAATATGGTGCATGCAATCCGTGTCTCGGCACAATTGAATTCTGATTATGTGTTTTGCTTAGTAAATCTTGGCAAGTATGTTGTTCTTGGTTAGGATTAGATATTTCTCATATTTGTGATTATATATCTGTTTTTTTCCCCATGGCAACACATCACAGTGCAAGTGTGTCATTACGTTACCATGTCACCTAGAAGAGCAAGTGTCCAAATCCCACGTACACAACCTCCCACAAAGGGTTACTAGGGCTGTACATTTATCTAGGTACATTCTATTAATATTAGAATGATTAATATAACCGAATAGAAGGTTATTAGTAGCTTAATTGCTTCATGGAGGCGATAAGACCTGCAAGGTGCGTATTTCCGTGTACATGGTGAATAGACACATAGAAGAGAGGAGGAGATGAGACACCTGATGTGTCTACATGTACATTTGAGGTGTGTATATATCTGTACATGGAGGAGAGAAGACACGTGATGTGTGTATATCTCTGTCCATAGAGTTGTAGAGACTTGTGATGTCTGTATATCTATACACATGCTGTGTGTACATTCCTGTACATGGAGGAGAGGAGACACATGAGGTGTGTATATCCCCGTACATGAAGGAGATGAGACACGTGATGTGTGTATATCCCTGTAAATGGAGGAGAGGAGACATTTGAGGTGTGTATATCCCCGTACATGGAGGAGAGGAGACACTTGATGTGTGTATATCTCTGTCCATAGAGTTGTAGACTTGTGATGTCTGTATATCTATATACATGCTGTGTGTACATCCCTGTACATGGAGGAGAGGAGACACATGAGGTGTTATATGCCCGTACATGGAGGAGATGAGACATGTGATGTGTGTATATCCCTGTACATGGAGGAGAGGAGACATGTGATGTGTGTATATCCCTGTACATGGAGGAGAGGAGACATGTGATGAGTGTACATCCCTGTAAATGGAGGAGAGGAGACACATGATGTGTGTATATCCCTGTACATGGAGGAGAGGAGACATGGGATGTGTGTATATCCCTGTAAATGGAGGAGAGGAGACACATGATGTGAGTATATCCCTGTACATGCAGGAGAGGAGACATGCGATGTGTGTATATCCCTGTACAAAGGAGAGAGGAGACATAGATAGATACTGAAGATATATAGATATACAGTATATATATATATATATATATATATATATACATGGAGGAGATACTGTATAAGTCCTGTATATAAAATTATTGTGCTACATAAACTATTCTTTTCAATTGGCTAAGGAGCTTGTCTGTCATTTTCTTAGTTCTATATACAGTATGCAGCAAGCCCTCAGGGGGAGGACCAGGAGAAGCAAATGGTAGTTGCAGCACTGATAGGAGTTGTAGTAGTTCATGGTGACTGTCCTCATTCCAACACTCTTTGTGGTCATGCAGTGAGTGGAAGTCACCCCTTTTCTTCCCTTATGACACACCGTGGGATTTCTGGAGCTCCTGCCTAGTGTTAGGTGGGGTGTACGTGCAAGTACAGCAAGCCCAGGATGAGCTAGTGGAGGATAGGATTGGTAGGGGCACTGGAAATGATAGTTGCACACACAGAACACAGTGGAAATCTTTTCTCGGAGCACAGCCGGGCTGTAGGGTTCCTGCCTGTTAATACATATTTAAGTCTCTGTTTACTAAGGTGTAGGATAGGAGTAGTAGTGTATCACACAGTAATAAGGCACAATTCCAAGCAGAACAGAGTGCAATCTTCTTCCCTAGTAGCAATGTATGGATGGATAGCACGAATGATGGGGTTGTGGTACTCCTTCTCTCTGTCTTTCTAAAATCTCTCCGCAAAACCTTAGGCATCTAATTGATGTTTTTGGTATATGTTCTGCAATTACCAGACTGAGGGGTACAAATTTAAGACATGGGTAAGCAAACCGCCTAAAATTGCGTAAAGGTATGTTAGCAATGTTTCCTCTCCTGGCAGCAAAATCTACCATTAATGTACACAATACCTTTCTGTATGACTCCAATGCACAGCCTTGCAGATTCTGAACCTTCTACTTTCCTTTCTCTCTCTCTCTCTGGAGCATTTTTGGTATTAGCTTGCTTGAGTAGTTGAGTACTTCCAGCTAGACTGGAACTCCCTCTAACCAGGGCAGACTCAGGTCCATCTCCTCGCAACTTAAAAGGGGCTGAGATAAGTTAACCAGTTACACGTTGCAGATCTTAGATCTGGGTGGCCAGTCTATCTCAGTGTGGTGGGCTCCAAAGCACAGTAGTAAATCGCCATAAACATGTAGTACCTTACTTTCTGAGAAACTACCCTGTTAATCCTGCACTGCCTTGATAGTTCTAAACCTTCCATGAAAGTTTGTTCTCTTTCCCACAGGGGTAGTCTCTCAGTTAAGGTGTTCTCTGGCAGCTTTTCAGTCTCAGGAATGATGTTTCCTTGAATAGGCTTCTCTTTGGGCCTACTTGACAAGATCTCACATACTGTATGAAGGTCTTGCCTCTAGCTCTGCTCTGCTAAGACTCTCCACTAGTCAGGGGCAGGACCACCCCTTTACCTTGGAAATGAGGCTTACACTGCCAGTGCTAACTTTTTTTTGTCCATACACAACCATTTGTGATACACAACTATTTAAGAGTACATAAAGAGACAAGTGTTTTTAGCATTAAATCGCAACACTTAAAGGGAACCTGTCAGCTCCAAAACACCCCCTGAACTAGAGTAAGAGGTGTATAGTGTATGTGATACTGGATCGGAATATGTAATTTTTATCTTCATACTCGCTTCCATTCCGACGCTGTGCTCCCACAAACCAGCAGTAAAATGCATTGAGAGGACTCTTCTTTGAGTCCTCTACATCATGTGAGTGAGCACCGGAGTCCTCTCAGTGCATTTTACTACTGGTTTGTCAGAGCACAGAGTCAGAATGCAAGTGAGTATGAAGATACCAATTACACAACCGGACTGGACATCACGTACACTATATACTGCTTACTACAGTTTGGGGGGTGTTTCAGAGCTGACAGATTCCCTTTAACTCTTAAAAAAACAATTAACTTTTAGCAATGATCCACTAGATTACTGTTTATATCGTATAGTCAACCCTGGCATCTTCGTGTGTGTGAAAGAACTGTTGTGTGGCACATGGCAACACTTAGCAACCTACCAGTTGAGGGATGAGTTTTTACAAGGATGAGAGAAGGGGACCAGCCCTGGAAGCTCTAAGAGAGTATGGGCAAGGCCATATTTACAACAAGGAACATATGGGTACGTTCTTATGGCATCAGGAAGGGGTGGCACTTCACCGAGAAAACCAATGACTTATGTTGATTCTTTCACCTTAGTGCTGCTTCTCATGTCTCCTTATCACTAAGTTTTGTTTATTGTAGCTAACCCTTATGCTGCTTACCTACAGGTAATGTAACAGTAATCTCTTCAGGAGAAAATTGCCAGAGTTTAATTTCTTTATGTTGTTCTGCAATTAGCAAAACTAAGTGATAAGGAGACATCAGAGTAGTCAGATGAGGAGAAAGGTGAAACCAGCATATGACCCATGAACGCATTGTCACTGACCTAGGAAAAGCTGCGCCTAGGTCTCATGACCAATGAATGTGTTTTCACCACCTAGGAAAAGCTGTGAACGCTGCTATTTTATCAAAGAGCTGATCAGCAGGGGTCCTGGATGTCAGACCCCCACCAATCAAATGCTGATGATCTATCCAGAGGATAGGTCTTCAGGTATAAAGTCTCGGAAACCCCGCTTTAAGGCTTGTTCAGATAAGTGATATAAAACTAGTTTGTGCTCTTGTCTGTGAGCACGGATCCATTTCTATACAGACCACTCACAGACTATGTCCGCGTCCTTTCGATTTTTTATTTGAGTGAATGAATTTTGAGAGGAAATCAGAGCTGGGTGGTGCATGCTATGATTTTTCTAATCATAGCATGCACAATCCATTGACGGAGATGCCTTCAGACTTGTGCATTAGGTTTATATTTTACTGGCAGCTGTCTATGGGTAGATTTAGATGAGATGTTTTTAACCACACAGTCAAAATTAAGTAAACCCGCACTCAGCTCTACCGGGTTCACTATGGTTTTGTGATGTGGTTATTTGCCATGCATTCTTTCTAGGTTAAAATATAACAGAATGTGTTTCACTTGTATATATTGCATGGCCAATAACCACATCACAAAGCCTAGGGTAGCATTCACTCCAAATACAGACCTGCATATGGGCAGTTTCAGTTTGTGAATAACACGGTTTATAACTGGCAGGCATCATAAACCTCAATATCCAAAGTGTCCGGCCAAGTTCTCTAAAATATGGCAGGGATGGATGGACTTAGCGGGTGTGGTGTCTCAGGCTCTTGTGAGAGAATGCGTTAAAATGCAATTATCCACATCTTAGACATCTAGTGGGCCTTATCTCCATGCTGACGAAGTGTACGCACCTTGTTTTAATAACGGGTTGCTAGTGTGTCATGCTACAGATGTCGAATCTTTCTCATATTTTCGTAACTAGAATCTATATTATGAGGGGTAGCCTCTCTGCGGCAAGGGGGGTCGGGGGGAGTGTCTCTGGGGTTGGGATTAATGGGGGGGGGGGAATAAAAAAGGTTTATTGTTTGGATTAGATCATTTACTATGTATTAGTTTACTGTGGTCAAGAAAAACACTACTACTTTGACTCTGTATAAAGGTCCTTTTTATTGTTTCAATACTTACATTTGTGATCGCATGTGATACTTTATGTTATTTTAGCTACCACAATAAAGTCTACTTGATTTAAAAAAGGAAATACAGTTGTGGATTGTGAGCACCTAATCTATAAATAGCAGTATGCATAAATGAATCTTTAGCCATTTAAAGGTTATATCTTTATGCATAAGCTTGCAGTAATCTTCTCTTCCCAGCTGCGATGGCTTTGAGGAGCGAGCACACATTATTATGTTTTTGTTTTTGACATGTAGCATTGAGCTAAGTCATAATCACAGCGGGAGAAAATACCAGAGGAAGAAAAGAACTGAAGTATGTCTGGTACAGAGACTGCTGCAGGCCATGAGGCACATTAGGCACCATTAACCGGGTTCTATGAAAATATCAATAATTGTTTTTTTTTTTGGGGGGGTGGGGGAGGGCGACATGCTGTAAAAATAACAATAAAAAAACACTCTCACCTTGTCAGAGCATCCAGTTTTCAGCACCACAGCTCCTATACCTCTGAACTAATATGTTGTTCTTGCAAGAGTCAACGCTAAAGCCATTGATTGGCTGTCAGTGTTGAGGCGCATGTAGATAGCATTTCACGCTTTGGGTCCGGCAACGAACCGGAACAGTTGGGAAAGAGGCCGACGCGCTGCAACGCATGCTCTGACAAGGTGAGTTTTTTCTTATTTTCACAACAGGTCCATCCCCTGACAATTATCTGTAATTCTCAGACATCCGTTTTAAAGTGATTGACAATGGTTAGAAAAGCTGCAATACCAGACACAACACATGGAGAGGTGTGGCTCTGTGTTTAGAAGAAAGCAGCCATATTTTTCAGCACCTGGACAGATTTGGGGCATTTTTTATTATTATTTCATTGTGCTAATTGTGAGCTAAAAATATTTTTTTAAATTGATCTTTATCATAAATATGGAGCCCATTTTATGTACAGAGATGAGATGCTCTAGTAGCAACCAGGAGCTGACAGGCTCCTTATCTCTGCTCTCTGACCTCCTAAACACTCATTATAGCTCAGTTCTTATCTTACTGGTAAAATGTGACTTAAATAAGTGTTTATGACCTCTCATTAGTTTAGAGATAAGGCTTATTAGATGACCAGCACAAAGTTAAAGTGAAAGTACCAGTCACACGGCTACAAAAACAGTTAACCCTTTGTGACAGACCAGCTCAATATTTTTTAAGGAAAGCTAATTGAAAAAAAATTATTTTTAGCCAAAAATGAGTAACATGCAATCATAAAAAAAACAATTACCTCCAAAGGTGTACATAGCCTTTAAGTCATTGTAGCTGGTCTCCCTGAGATCAGCTTTTGTTTTGTTTGAGTAATCTCTAAGGCATTGCTCCTGGTTAGCCAGAATCCTACTCCACACTGATGAGGGGCAATACCCCGAAACAGCTGTCTGTGGATGGATAACTGGCTTAGGTCTCTACCGTCACATCCTTAACCCC
This sequence comes from Rhinella marina, assembly GCA_900303285.1. Taxonomy (NCBI): domain Eukaryota; kingdom Metazoa; phylum Chordata; class Amphibia; order Anura; family Bufonidae; genus Rhinella; species Rhinella marina. The sequence goes on from ONZH01028847.1 coordinate 26,771, forward strand.
TTCCCGACCAGCGCCATACATGTAAGGCGCTGGTGTGATGCGGGGACATGACGCCCGCTCGCGGGTGTGGCGGGCATCATGGATGGCAAGTCTCTGCTGTTTCTAATAGCAGAGACTTGCCACTACTTACCTCCATCGGCGGCGTCTTCCTGGGCCTTGTGATGCCGTGATCACACGTGATCACGGCATCAGGATGCGTGTGAACTGAGTGGCCAATCGGGGTGTCTGTACACCATATGAAAACTGTAATCCTCACTGGTGGGGATTACAGTTTTCAAACTGCAATTCTTATTCTGGCCACTAGATGGCAGGCCAGGATAAGAAATGAGCAATTTTGGGATTTAACTCCATCTAGTAAATCCCTGATTGCTCATAAAGAAAAAAAAACAATATATCAGTTCATATTTGAGCTTTAAAATAATCACAAAATTTTTTTAAAAAAAATGTTAAAAAATATATAAAAAATATATAAAAGTTCAAATCACCCCCCTTTCCGTATAATGAAAAAATAAATACCTAAATAACAATAAATATAGACATCATGGGTATCACCGTGACTGAAAACGCCCATACTTTTAAAATATAAAAAACAAATTCCAATGCAGCGAATTGTGTGGCGGAAAAAAGCGTCCAAATGGCGATTCGCCATTTTTTGTTGCTTTTTTTTCTAAAAAAAAATAAATAAAAAGTTATCAAAAAGTCATACACACCCCAGAATGGTATCAATAAAAACTTCAGATCACCCCGCAAAAAATGAGCCCCCATACAGCTCCGTGCACATAAATACCAAAAAGTTATAGGGGTCAAGATATGTCAAGGAAAAAAAAAAGGCCAACTTTATAATTATTTTATCACCATCTAAACGCAGGAAAAACTATACATATTAGGTATCGCCGGATTCGTACTGACCAGTAGAATGAAAGTAACTGGTCAGTTTTAATGAACATCGAACGCTGTAAATAAGAAACCCGTAGAACTGTAGCGGAATAGCGTTTTTTTTTGCAATTTCACCCGATTTGGAATTTTTTCTTTCTTTTCTTCCCACTACACCATATGCAATATTAAATGGTGGAGTTGGAAAGTACAACTTGTCCCGCAAAAAACAAGCCCTCATACAGCTATGTGAACAGAAAAATAAAACAGTTATGGCTGTTTGAAGGCAGGGAGCGCAAAACGAAAATGCATAACCGAAAAAACCTCCGGGGGTGAAAGGGTTAAAGCTTGTAAAATAGCGGGATCTTGACATAGGGGCCACTTAATATGGTGGATTTGGTGATCTCTGTAATAGGGACACCCCTTTGCTTGGTTTTCCTTCCTTGAAGGATATCTGGCTTTCACTGTGTTGTAGACCCATAACTGGAGCTCCACGGTTATTTTGCATATTACTGTTTCCCAGGGAGCTTTGCACTTTGGATTGCTGTGTTGAGACTCTTAAATGATGCTCCACTGTGTTTCTTGTAGCTGGTCTCCCTGAGATCAGCTTTTGTTTTGCTTAAAGGGTTTCTGTCACCAGTTTTGGGCACATAAAACAGGATGACATTTGCAATGTGCAAATGTCACCTGATGCCCAAACTGGTAATAATTTTTTTACTGGTGCCCCCGTTTTTGTAATAAATGAACTTTTGTAATATGTAAATTAATCTCACTAGGTGCAAGGGGCGGTAACCCTGCACCTAGGAGCGCCGTTTCCCTACCTTTATTCACGCCCCCTTTTCTTGTGATGGACAGGGCCAGGCAGCTCGCTCTATGTGCTCCTGGCCCTGTCCGTGCTGGAAATCCCGCGCCTGCGCCGTGCGGACTTCATTCGGCGCAGGCACAGTGAGTGCCGATGGCTGCCGGGCTCCCAGCTTCCTCACTGCGCCTGCGCCGCCTTCTCTTCCGGGTGTACTGTGACGTCATCGGCGCAGGCGCAGTGAGGAAGCCGGGAGCCCGGCAGCCATCGGCACTCACTGCGCCTGCGCCGAATGAAGTCCGCACGGCGCAGGCGCGGGATTTCCAGCACGGACAGGGCCAGGAGCACATAGAGCGAGCTGCCTGGCCCTGTCCATCACAAGAAAAGGGGGCGTGAATAAAGGTAGGGAAACGGCGCTCCTAGGTGCAGGGTTACCGCCCCTTGCACCTAGTGAGATTAATTTACATATTACAAAAGTTCATTTATTACAAAAACGGGGGCACCAGTAAAAAAATTATTACCAGTTTGGGCATCAGGTGACATTTGCACATTGCAAATGTCATCCTGTTTTATATGCCCAAAACTGGTGACAGAAACCCTTTAAGTCATGAATGGCTTTAATTATGGTGAACTTCTCATAACAGCTAGCACAATTTGCAGCAAAATAAGCATATAGACAAAGCAGGCTTGGGGGTTGTTGTTAGATATTCCTTGAGCCCCCTGCCATTTCCGAACCACTTAGGTACACAGTCGCTATTAACCGCAGGATCTAAGGAGTTAAACAGCCAGGACTAGCTTTTCGCCAATCACACCTATTGCAGCGGGAAGTCAGCTGTAAATTTCATTGTCCAAATGTTATTGCCATACAGTGCTCATGTAATACCGCCATATAGATCAGGGCAGAGCAGAAGACAAAAAGGCACAGTCTGAGAGAATTATTAAAACTGTTGCTTTATATGCCAGTCTTAGGGGTTGTTCACATATCAGTTATTTGATCAGTTATTTCCATCAGTTATTGTGAGCCAAAACCAGGTGCGGGTCAAAAACACAGAACAGGTGCAGATCTTTTCATTATACCTGATCTCTGTTTAGTGTCCACTCCTGGTTTTGGCTCACAATAACTGATGGAAATAACTGATCAAATAACTGATATGTGAACAACCCCTTAAACTGATGTACAATGCTCCAACATTTTTTTTTCAGAGGTGCACCTTGGGCTGTTTTAACAAAATAAATTGAAATATCTGCTTGTTATAAGTAGGTGTAGACTCGACCATAATTTTTGCTGTAATTTTTAATAAACGTGTGAGACAGATGGCCTGGCCCCTTCCTGATTAACATCCCTCTCACACACACACTTTTCTTGCCTCTTCTCAAAATTGAATGTGAAAGGGGAGAGAAAATACAAAAATAAGTATGGCATGCAACAAAATGTGCAACTTTTCTCCTGCAAAAAAAGCCATATGTCACTTACATTCATTGTCTACTGAACTCTCAAATTCGTCCTGAAGGTCCTATCAGGAGGCAAATAGAAAATGAAGATCCTAAGCGGTTACCCAGTTGGCCACACCCTAAAACCGTCCTTGTACAACGCAAGGTTGACAATTTTGCATTGGAGTCCTATGGAATTGAGACTTGTAGCTGAGGGTAGGTCCAAACTTGCGTAGAACGGATTCAGCAAGCTGTTCCTGCATGGACCTCATTGACTATAATGGGATTCGGTGGGGATCTAGCCACTTTCAGGCATAAGTACTGGTTTTCAGCCAGACAAAAAATGTTGCATGCAATGGCTTTGGTCTGGCCATAAGCCAGCATTTCTCCAGAAGGCGTCCAGATCCATGCCGGATCCCGTTAAGGTCAATGAGGTCCGGCAGTTAATGGCAGTAACCGGCTAAGCTGGATCTGGTGGAACAGCCTGCCCGATCAGTTAAAGGGAGTTGTGAACCTACCCTTAGTTTTTGTACATTAGTCAGTGCAATCCTTATCTGTATCCATAATGTACTTATGGAGGATATGTGACAGATGCAACAATCGTGTACGTGACATTTCCATGCTATTTTGATAGGCTCTCCTTGAGGCTTTGATATGTCATTCATGTATTCAGCAGATCCCCTTCAGTTGACTGGATGTAAGATGACCAGATGTCCTGATGACCAGGAAAATCCAAAAAAATAATTATTTTTTACATGCATTCATGTGATAAGCTAAGGAATGTACAGTATGGCTGGTTAACCTAGGTAGGGAGCCCACCTGCATTAAAGATTTCAAAGTTTTAATATAGAGATGAAAATGACAGCAATCACAAATAGTCTTACAGCCCTCCTAATGAATGAACAATTTTGTAGCCACTGTTTCGGCTTAAGTGCAGTGTATCGGAGGCCTGCGGCTAAAGGCATTTCTGTGAGAGTTTTGATAGGAGCAGAGCAAGTATGCATGCTGGGAGTTGTAGTTTCACAACAGCTGGAGTGCCGGAGGTTGCCTACCCCTGTCCTAAAGGGTTAAAAAAGTTTGTAAAATCAGTTTTGAATTATTTGAGAAGTGTAGTTTTTAAAATGAGGTCATTTATCGGTGACATATATTATGTATACTCAGAGTGACTGAATTTTTCCTTTAAAAAGTCGGTTTTGGAAACTTTATTGAAAATCTGAAAAATTGCTTACAAAATTCTAAGCCTTCTAACTTCCTAAAAATTCTAAAATGACATTTACAAAATGATGCCAACACAAAGAAGATGGTTGGTGAATGTTAATAACTAATTTAATAGTTATCATTATCTGTCTTATAAGCAGAATACTTGAACTTCAGAAAATAGAGATTTTTTCCATTTCAGTACAATTTGGATTTTTTTATAAATAAAGGTAAAACATATTGACTCAAATTCACCACTAACATGAAGTACAATGTGTCACGAAAAAAAACAATCTCAGAATCAGTTGGATAAGTTAATGCATTCCAAAGTTATAACTACATAAAATGACATAGTGTATGTCAGATTTGCAGAAATAGGAACATAAGAACTGTGAATCTGTACAATAGTCTACCTCAGGAGGTGGTCAACTGCAGGAACAGTAGACAGTTTTATAAAAAGGGCTTAGATGATGTCTAAGAACAGAATAACATGAAACATTTCCGTGAGTAAAATATTAATGACCTATCCTCAGGATAGGTCATCAATATCAGATACATGGGGGCCCCATGATCAGCGCTATATATAGTTGCTATGCTAGGCATTGCAGCTGAGACCCATTAACTTGAATGAGACTAAGCTGCACATAGGCCATGCAATCACTGAATAGGCCATGTGACCAATGAATATGCGACGGAGGAATAATAAGGAAGAGGCTGCAGCACTCACCGGAGCACTGTGGCCTCTTCAAACAGCTTACTGGCGGGGGTTGGGAGGGGGGGGGTTTCCAGGATCCCCCACCAATTTCATATTGATGACTTAGTCTGAGGATAGTTTATTAATATTGTAGTCTCTGAAAATCCCTTTACAGTTTGTGTAAATGTATAGAATTCGGTTTTCCCATTACCTTTCCCGTCATTCCGATTCTATCCTATCCCTATGTAACTAGGTAATATCTGGCATCCTTATGGCCACTATAGGGCAACATTGTGCAGCTTGGAAACGTTTGCCACCATAACTGTTAGGGCTCATTCACAAGACTGTATAAATGGGTCCACATCCGTTCTGCAATTTTGCGGTACAGGTGCGGACCCATTAATTTCAGTGGGGCCGCAAAAGATGCGGACAGCACTTCATGTGCTGTCTGGATCCGTTATTCCGTTCTGTGGCTCTGCAAAAAATATAGAGCATGTCCTATTCTTGTCTGCAAGAATAGGCATTTTCTATACAGCGTTGGCCCTGTGCGTTCCACAAATTGTGGCTGTTATCTGTATTTTGAGGATCTGCAATTAATCTTAATCTTCCATTCAGATAATAAGGGGAGCTGGAGTAACTGAGCTGTAGTTCATGTCGGGTGTTTATCTCTAAGCTTCTATATGTTGTTTTCTAAATCCACCATCAAAGAGACAGATTTACATGATGATTAGGAGCTGACAGAAGCAATTAGAGGTTTCCGTATTAGCCACGGGATAGAGCAGCCACAGTGGGCATGATTGTGTTGGGCACTTTGGCATCTTATGAGTGAATATTTTACTTTTACGAGGATAGTGTTACAGGAGCAGAAAGATGCCAGTATCAGCTGAATTCGAGAGGGCAGATCAGGATGCCAGCTGTCTCCTATGCGGATGAATTACATATGTATTCATGTGATGTTTGCTTTTGCCCTCTGGCATTATGCTATTCTGAGTCACAGAAATATGGATTATTTTAAAGGGTTACCTTGAGATGTGAATAAGAGATCATGAGATGCTATGCTAAAATCATAGACGCAACAGTTGTAAAAGGTACTATAGCAAATGTAACTACGGCTCAGTCACTGTAGGACACACACTTATAGCTGAGGTGCCATGGGGCGAAACCTGTGACTGAAGAACTATAAGGGACAGACATGTAGCCAAGTCATCACAGGGCACACAGGGATGGGGTATTATGGGGCACACACAGCTGAAGTGCTATGGGGGTAAACCTGTGACTGAAGAGCTGTAGTGGTCAACTGTTCCTAAGGCACTCTAGAGCATACCCCTGGGAGCAATGCACTATAGAGGACAACCTGTGCTGAGGCACTATAAGGAATGTACCTGTGGCTGATGCACTATAGGGCACACACCTCTTCTGAGGCACTACTGGGCACACACCTCTTCTGAGGTACCCTAAGGGTGCCTTCAAACGCTGCAGATTTTGTTGCAGAAAATTCAGCAACTGAAAACCTGTTCCATTCATTTGAATGAGGCGACAAGCATATGAATTTTCAGTCTCGGAAATTTCTAAAATAAAATCTACCATGTGTGAAGGCACCTTAAGGGACACACCTGCAGATAAGGCACCATAGAACACACACCTGTGCTGACACGCTATAGGACACACACCTGTGAGACTGATGCACTTTTGGAGCAGAAACCACTTTCTGCTTCATCCTTAGTGCCGCAATCTGTTGATTCCTGAATATGAACCTCTCAGATAGTCAACTAAATTGACTAGACAAAAAGCAATGTCGAAAAAGCATCATTCCATGACCAGTCCAAATCAGCACAGGGTCTAAAATACTCACCTGATCACATAAGTTACATTTGCAACCTAAGAAAACTCCTGTTCATCCAATGACTGCTCAGACCAGTGGACATTTATTCTAAAGGGCAAAAGGGTCACAGGTTCCTGCAAATGTTTTTTTGGGAAGAGAAGTGCAGTTCCTTAGACCTCGGGGTATCTGTACACCAGCAGGTGAGTTATGTTTGACATCAGGAATCGGGCTAAACACCCCATTCCTCCCCTATTGGTAGGAGTGGGTTGATCCTACTTCTTGCCAGGAGAGGGTAGTGTTACCTAGGAGAATGATGATTGAGGAATATCCAATTGCTCCTGCCCCAAGGGCATTAGGGACCAGATAACTAGCTCATCTGTGAGACCACTACTAGTGAGACTGAAGGATCAAAAACTACAGGTATTCTGCAAAGCTAGTGTACAATAGCTATACAGACCCTGCTGCCGATGAGGGACTATGCTTTAAAGACCCATCACCTAGATCACATCCAGACCCTACCAACTAAAAATACTGCATTGTGCAGTGGACACCTACAGCCACAAGTGCCAGATTACAGCTGTTAGCCAGATGTCCAGGAGAGAGATGGCAACAAGATAGAATACCAGAGGTGCCATTATCTGCACTTTGCCAGCCTTCATACCTCATCATCTGGGAAGAGAAATTGCACTCTGTACAAACTGCTGCTGTACTACAAGTTATATTTTGCAGTTAGTAAAGAGAGACTTTTATTCTTCTACTTCTGGCCTGATTCCCCATACCACCTTTTCACTACACTGATCCCCAGGGAGCAACAGCCTGAGGGAGTACACCATGACACATCATCTCATCAAGACCACTACCACTCCCATCTTCTCCTCTGGGGCATGCTGCAGAAGGCAAATATTGGAAATACATATATTTCAGAGGACAGTATTATAGCTATACATGAAGAAATGGTCCCTACTGCCCGAGGGGGCCCAAAGGCCTCTCTAAGAGTGCAGTAGTGCACTTTTCCACAGAGCTTCATTGAAAACCTATGATAGTAAGCATTGCAAAGTCTTTCCTGGCATCATGACAGTCATCAAAGACAGATATTTTACGATGAGCCAGAGCTGAGGACTCCGCACGGTCCCTGGATTATCAGCTGCGGAAGAAGCTTAAATGAACCTCATGCCTGAAAGAAGAAGCTGGCTGGCTCTTTGAAGGCTCTTATCTTGGGGCTGTGTGCAGGATCTCTGTTCTCATAGTTTAATCTAAGCAGATACATCCATTCCCAGCATATCGCTGCCATGTAGCAGTATCTGTCTACACGGATATTAAGAAATCCCTGGGGACCCGTACACTTTATTTTCCAAACAGTGGCCCAGATTTTCTAATCCCATAGATGGTGTAAACATAGGCAGGCTGTGTAGACTTGCACCAGATTTATCACAGGGGCTCAGGCTGGATGATGAAGGTGGTGCAGGGACAAACACTTTTCTCTGACTCTGTACCAACTATTGGTTGGCTTAATTTGAGACAGATTTTTATACCAAAATTGTGGCACAATTTTGGCGCAAAATGATTCATCTTAGGCCCACTCTCTTTCCTGCTAAGCACTGCCTACTTTCCGCAAAGCCACTCCCTCAAGCATGGGGGAAAAAGCATCAAAACCCTAGGTACACCAAATTGTTCCAATTTGTGTCACTTTTTTTAGACAGATTTTTGGTGCAGACACATTAGTAAATCGGGGCCATTGTTTCCTTCCGTCTTTAAGACGTATTTCACCCGAGGTTGAATAATTCTCATGAGTATCACAAAAAAGAGAAACATGGGAGTACATCTACATGCTATGCATTGGTCTATTGTTGCTACTAGCATTATTCACATTGCTTCTCAGCCCAATTAATAGTATACAGCGTCATAATCTACATCCTGCACACGAGGCAATGGTATACGTTTTGATCAAAATGCATAAGCCCACTCACCATGTCAAGGTTTCCTCTGTGAGTGGCGCAGCACCATGAGGCGACTACCGCCACCACAACACTGTGCCAGCGAGTAGCGTAACACAGCAGTCCAACAGGATCCTGCTGTGAGACTAAGCCTCCTTGGCACTGGGACTTTGAGTAGGAACCCACTTGTAAATGCAACCTTTATGTGGTGAGTGGGCTTATGCATTTTGATCAAAACGTCTACAAATCCCTTGTATCCACTATGTAGAGTTTGGTGCTGTATACTATTAACTACGCAGATAAGTAATGTTAATTGTGCTGAGAAGCAATGATAGATCAATGCATAGCATGGGGATGTGCAGTCCATGTTTGTATTTTTACTGGGAATTCTTATTTATATGTAACTGGCTGGGGAGCAGGAGGGGATGGCAATGGGAGTACAAGCCCACTAATTCACAGAAACATCAAAGGAGAAGAGTGGGGAGTCAGAGGACCAGGTTGATGTGGTCACACAGGCTTGTAGGCTGTGGGAGTGAACCTGGAGACCAGACTACAGCCATACCTTAAGGCTGTGAAAGACAGGTCTGGAGTCAAAAACTGTGGCTATACATCTGGCTTTAGGCCAATGAAACATTTCAATTAACCTTTAATGGTCATTTTCCAGGTACAGATTATTTTTAATGGCATTGTCCTGTGAAAAAGACCTTGAACGGGCAGGATTTTTTTCAAATGTTCTCCAGTCTGGGTGTGTCTAGGACATTTATGAGTGTTCCTGTGTGTATCAGTAGCAAGTCTAAAAAAGTCCCACAGACTGGGACCAGCGACAACAGTTTATGGGATAGCTAGAAACCTAGAAAATGCCATTTGTATGGTCTCTATTTAGGGCAGTTGTCTCTGGTGGTAGATTGCCAGGTTGTTCTGGAACTACAACTCGCAGCATGCCTCTGTCAGTGAATTCTGGAACTTGTAGCTTTGCAACCATTACAGGTTTTACACTACTTGTCTTTTTATATGGCCTGTAATAAGGATGAAGAAGCTGCCCTTCTGGAACACAGCTGCCCATCTTGACACTTACATAATATTCTATCTCTCTACATGCCCGTTTGGGGTTTCTAGGGAACTGTCAGTTTTTTCATTGCTTCTTTGTGGCATCTGCCAAGCATCTGCTGAGATTATTACACGCAGCCCTGGGCAGCAGCGCACAGAAGGCATTTAAAACGGCAGAATCTTGATGTTGTCTGTAACAAGAGATTGACCATAAATCTATTTCCTTTGGTACTGGCTCCTGTAATCCTTTTTTTTGGCGTTAATCTCAGTGCAAATCACTTCATGAGAGCTCCGAATTCGTCAGTGAAAATTAAAGAGTTTTTATCAAATTGGAAACAGATACATTTGACAGTGTTGGATGCGTTCTTCTCAGAGACCATATCACACATGAAATGCTTAGATACACAGGCTCACTAGACAGTGACACACATGATATGCTTAGATACAATAGCCAAAAGTATGGTGTCACATAAGATAGGCTTTTATACATCAGTTCAGCAGAAACAATCAGACATAGTAGACTTAGGCTGTATTTACATATGCATCATAGATTCCAATTTAAAAAAGCAAAATAGCACATTATGCCATACCGGAAACCCTGTGTAGTAAATAGAATGCCCTTTAACTGCTGGAAACAAAGCCAGCAATATTCCTGTGTGCCGCTATCTAGAAAGTGGAGGTGATTTGTACAAGTCATAATGGTGCAACACCTCAGAGCATAGGTAGAGTCACAGAGCAGCTGAGCAACGTGGAAGTGTTGAGGCCGGAGCTAATTGGTTGAAAGAAGCTGCCTACCCCATGCATCTTGGAAGGAGCCAAGGCCTGTATAAGGGACAGGAGTATAACCAAGACCAGCTGTATACAGATGGTGTCAATGTTGGTAGTAGTACTCCCTGAGTCTCTCTCTAGATATACTATGCAATTTTTCTAAATAACCACAGACGTGCAATTACTCTAAATATACTTTCTGCAGTTCCCAGTTGCAGGGTGCAGTCTTAGATTGGATGGCCAGTCCATCTCAGAAGTGTGGCAGGCACCTGAATGAATTAACCCTTGCAAATTTAGTAAAGTCTATTGCTATAAATGTACATTTACCCTACTGACTTAGTCCAAGACGGCCTTTCAAATGCGTCTCAACCTTCTGTAACTGTTCTATGACTTCTTTCTCTGGGGATAACCCTTAGTAAAGTTGCTGTCTGTCAGGTCAACACTCTCAGGAATGGTGTTTTCCTGGATAAGGCTTGTCCTTAGGCCTACTTTTCTGCAGCACACACAAAGAGGTCTGGTATCTAGCTTTTTTGGCTAGACCCTCCGTACTCTACAAGCCAGGGGAGCCTGGCCTGTCTCCCAGCCACCGACTAAAGACAGCCAGATTAACTAGTTCCTACCAATATACAACCTTTTGGGATGCACAGTGAATCATCACAATCACAGTGAATCATCACAATCACAGTAAATCATCACAGTAAACATTTTGAAGTGGTGAACCTGAATATAAACCTTTTAACAATGAATCACAGTATTAACCTTTAGCAGTAAACCACTGGGCCACTGCACTTCTACTTCCTCTGTATCAACAACCCAGGCTGAAAGCTGTTTGGGAGCCATAATGGAAGCTAGATTTGTTGTCACACAGCTTTCTCAGAAATAAATTACTAGAAGAGGATGCCCCAAGGATTTAATTTTTTTCATTTATGGGGCTCTTTAAGAGCAGTGAGCCTTATATCTGAGTGAATCAGCTCCTCATCAGCCATGTCCTCTTGGTTTCCTATAAAATGTTCATTAAACGCACGTTACAGCAGTCGGCTCAGAAATCCCCCCATCCTTGTGTGTGAGCGGGCTGTGGTTTTGCATTCCTAATGACTATCAGCACACAAAAAAATCTGCTTGAAAGCTGAAATCATCCCCTGGTATCTTTCCTCTTGCTAATTAATATTTACTGAGTTTCTTCTAAAAATCCGACAGTCTCCATATGGTTTCCAGTCAAGTCAAAAGCTTGAATTGTTCTGCATTTACACACAAAAGCTACGGTATATTTTTTTTACTTCAGTGTGCAGGCTACAGAGTATAAAGGGGATGCCCTTGTTCCTGGGGGCCAAGTAGTCCCCTACAAGCCTTATTATATGCCCACCACTATTCATTGTCCCTGTTGGGGAATAATACCTTGATGAAGGTGTCCGTCTTATATCCTATACCTTGAACCCCATAATCTGGAAAGTAATGGTGGTTGTACACATTGGAGCCGAGCTGCAGTTAACGGATGCAGATTACCACTAACTGTCATGCTGTACATATTCTTGCAACTTGAAACCATGATAATCCTAGCAATTAATGGTAGTAGGTGTTCGGTTAACATTGCTAGTAGCCAAACCGCACAATATTTTCTGTGACCGTTTGGCTACTAGTGCCATAGACATGTAGCTATAATGTGCTATCGTTACATAGGACAAAATCTTAAAGTGACATATCTGCTTTAAAGGGAGTCTGTCAGCAATTTTGACCACTATAAACTGCCGACAGTGCAGCAAGCCGCAGGAGAGAGTGGAGTGGTTGTAGCAATAATAGGGGTAGTAGTTACTCATAGTAGTCTTTGTTGCTCCCCTGGGCTGTGCAGTGATAGGAATGGTGCACCTTTTCTTTACTTCAGGTACTCCCTGGTTTGAGGGCTCTCCTGCCTGGTGGTGGTTTGGGTGCCTTATGTGGTAATGAATTTTGAGGTACAAGGCAGGGTTTCCTGAGGTGTGAGGCAATCATAAAGCAGGTTTAACAGATAAACGGTTCTTTATTTGCAGAGTTTTCAGTTCTCAGCATGCATGGACTGGCAGTTGTTATACAGTTTTGCACTTTCCACAGATCTTACAGTTCTCACAGCTGTTTTCCTTCTCTGGAGCAACCTTCATCATGCTGCACTTTTCTCTCTAGCTCAAGTACAACCATGCACTCTCACTTTCTCTCACTTTTCTGTTTACTCACAAGCAGATTCACAATGTCCTCTGTGGGCCTTATCAGATCCCCAGTCTGCCTCTAAAGTATGACTAGTCTCCAGAAGCCTTTCATCTCCTGGACAAGTTGGTTGAGGAGTCCATAAGCCTCTCTGAGGATTTCTCTCCAAAGGCTTTGCGTTACTACATGCACCATTTATCAACACTGGTATGCTTTATAATATTCTCTTTTGGTCTTTAGCTCCAATTAAAAGTGTTGTGCACGAATGGGGGGGGTTTGGAAACCCCACCCCCCGCTTGGCCGTACCTGTAAAGGGAAGCCTACTTGCTTTTGATCACTGGCTCCCCGATGCTTCTCTTTCAGGCCTCTGCTGCTCCGCTGGGCACCTTCGCTGAAAACATCCGGTTTGACATTATTGCAGCAAATCACTGGCTGTAGCTGTAGCTTTTCAGGTTTCCTAGTGTTCTTGCAGTCTCTCTGGAGTAGTGGTCTTACAGGTGAATGATGAAGACTGGTCCCTAAGACCCTTAAAGTAGGGGCAATTGGATGTGCTTCCTTCCTCCTCACTGTCCTAGCTAGAACTCCTCCTCCTGGCAGGAATCAGAACCAGCCCACTCCAACCAAGAGGGGAGGAACAGGGGGGTTAACCCTGTTTCTGCCAACAATACCACATCTGCTGATATAAATAACATAACATAGCAAAACATAACACATACCAATTGCAGATACCCACCTGGTCTGGAGTACTGTAGTTACATCAGCATGTTCTCTGGGCTCTTCTACACTATTGTCTTATGTTCTTGTCAGGTAGTGGTAGTGTAATCCCACTGTTACAATTCTATTGGGAGCATTGATACAAGGCCAGTCCACATTATACAAGGATGGAAACACCAGCAAAAAAAAAACAACAAAAAAAAAAAAAACTGGGGATCTATGGTGATATCAGTGAGGTGGAAGGCAGGACAGCATGTTTGTGGAAATCAGGTAAACATAGCACAGTTCGGTGGAACTGGTTTTATTTTGCAGTATTATACTAGCTCAGTATAGCAGGATTATATAGATTCCTTAAGAAAGTAATAATTCAATACTGTACAGTGATATTATGTATTGTGTGGCCTGTATATGGCAGTTATTGTCTTGGCACTGTGCGGTATCATTTTGTGGGCTGTATACTGTTTTGAGCTTATACAGTGGTATTATGTTGGGTGTGTGTGGTAGTATTTTCTTGACACTATAGGGCAGTATTATATGGGCTAAAATCTTTTGGTTAGTGTACCTCTTGGTGAGAGATCACCATTCCTCTACAACACAAAGACATTTTGCCTAGCTGGGAGTGCATTATTGAGATAAGCAGGATGGTCGTTTGATGAACTGCCTGCTATCTAGGCCATTCTGATCTAGCTGTTAGGAGGTGTTGGGGGCAGTGGTTACATGAGGACATGCACAGGACATGAACAGACTCCAGACAGCCCAGACAGATCAACAGTAGAGAGGATCATTTGATCCATCAAAGAAGGATGAGCAGCTCTCACAATTTAATTTCCCATCATCCAGACACAGGTGGCGGCTTCTTTGCACACCCCTGTCTCTGCTCTGATTATTTCCCGGTGCTTACCAGAAGGAAATTTGGTGTCACAGTGTCCATTACATGTCCTGCCATTGACAGCCACCTTCATTTACATTGGTGTTGTGAACTAAGAAAACCTGGACTGAGCATGGGTTGGTTGCGATCTAACGATGGTCGGGTGTGAGTATGGAGGCCTTACAGTGAGAGCTTCAATCCTGCATTTGCTATGGAGTAACACACTACCCCAACTGCTGGTGTGATGATCTGGGAAGCCATCACATACAACAGTCTGTCACCCCTATTAGTGATATTAGGGACAGTAACAGCTCAGCGATATGTGCAGGACATCCTGCAGCCCCATGTGTTGCCTTCTCATGGCAGGGTTTCTGCTGTGGCCCCCGAGGAAGAGGTAATAGTACTCACAGAGGATGGGAGTGGTAGTGTCTCTGGCTGCAACAGGTATTCACAGTGGCAATCCTCGCACCGATGCTCCCTAGAGCTAGGCAGTTACAGAAGAGCGCACCCTTTCCTACCTCGGGTCAAACCCTCATGTTGGGGCTCTTGCCTGATGGTAGTTGAGGTGCCTTTGGGGTAATGAGTGTTGCAAGGGTGAAAGGCAGGAGATGTAGGTGCTGTGGCTGGCGAATGGTGCTGGAGTCAGTAACCAGGCCAATGGTAGGAAATAGATAAGTCTCTCTTTACTAAAGTGCAGAATGGGAGTTGCAATTCCTAGTATGAGGGGTACAGAATTCAGATACAACTGGCCAGGACCATGTCAAAGGGTGGAAGGGTGTATTACCTATAGATGAGTGAATCTATTCGTCGATTTGTAGAATCGATACGAATCTTGGAAATTTTTTACACAGAAGCGAATCTGAATATTTTCAGATTCACTTCGGAAGATTCTTCTGAAATCTTTGTACGCAAACGCTACGTACGTATCATATAATTTGTATGCTAATGCTAAACATCTGATAATTTGCACGCTAATGCGTACATATTCAGTTAAGTAGCGTACTTTTACTGTATATTATTTCTTTGTGCGGGCCTAGACAATAATACGCTAAAGCTTCGTACGCACTTTGTACACTCAGGCGTAAGTATTCGCGGGAATGTTCGCAGAACACGACAGAATAACGAATGATTTGTATGCAGCTTTGACCAAATAGCTTTGGTACGAATCTTTTAAAAAATTCGACGAACATTCGGCGAAGCGAATTTTGGATGATTCGCTCATCTGTATCAATGTCCCTCTCAGTGCAGTAAAGACTTATTAGCCTTTAACAGCAAATACCTTACTGATTGACTCCAGTGCTTGGCCATGCAGATTCTGGACCTTCTAGTTTGTTCTTTCTCTATCCAGAGTACTGTAGAGTAGAGATGGCTTGAATTAAGGGTGGACCTAAATCCATCATCTAGCTTCCTACAAGGGCAGAGTCAGGATTGTTAATCCTGCCTTATCCATACAAAACTATATGGGTAATACAATACAAGAAACAATTTTGCAAGTACCCTAGTCTGGGATACTGAACTTCCAAATGGCATTTTTCAGCAGGATAATGCTTGCCAACCAGATAGGAATGTCTCTACCATATAGCAACACTTCCTTGGCCTGCCCGTGCAGCAAGCCTGGGAGAGGGTAGCGGAGGACGGGAGTGGTACTTTTGCCCTGAGGATGATAGTGGTACTCAGAGTGGAAATTCTCTGTATCTGGCTCTCCCTAAGGCCATGTTACTTGAAGGCACACCCTTTCTTCCAAGGTGGCTCACCCTGGTCTTGGGGCTCCTGCCTAGTAGTGATTGGGGTACCCTTGATGTTAAGTGTTTTGGCAGCGTGCAAACCGGGTGTGGAAGCAGTGGCTGGAGGCTGATGGAGTCATTAACCAGGCCTGTTGATATCAATAAATAAGTCTCTCTTTACTAAAGTGCAGAATAGGAGAGTTAGTACATCTGACCATAACACAACACTGTTCCAAGTAGACCACACTACAATTCTTCCCAATAGCAACACAGCAGCAATGGTGGTAGTTGTAGTATTCCTTCTCTTTGTCTCTCTAACATCTCTCTGTAGAACCTTAAGTATGCAATGAGGTTCTTTGTAAATGTTTCCATAATTTCCAGGCTGAGGGGTGCAGATTAAAGAGCCAGTTGGCCAAACTATCTCGAAATGTGGAAGGGTGCACTAGCTGTGTTCCCTCTCATAGAAGCAAAGTCTCTCTCTGCCATAAGCATGCACAGTACCTTACTGTCTGACTCCAATGGACTTTTATATTCTGGACCTTCTGACTTCCTTTCTCTGGAGCACTTTTGATGGTAAAGGTGCATCCTTAGGTGTATATATCTCTCTGAGCTTGGACCTAGCTCTGTTGAGAATTTATAAGTAGGTCCTCACTATAGCACAGCTAGACTCACTCTCACTGACTAACTAGGGGGTAGACTCAGGGCCATCTCTTGGCAACCTAAGGGGATGAGCCAAGGTTGCTCACTCATACAATACTATTAGGTGTACCAATATAATAAATCACAACATTTCACTTAACAATATGACATTACAAAAATTCACCTTTTGCAGTGACACTACTTTGGGGTACTGCACCCAGTTGCCAAATTTATTGCCATTTATGGTACCAGCTGGGATGCTGTCTTCAGTAATCTACAGAAGTTCAGGATCTACAGGCCCAACTGCAACATCTGTAGGTAAATTTGAAACAGATACCATACAGAACTTGTATGCCCCCATGCCCAACTGTATCTCATCTTATTTCCAGGCTAGACGTGCCCAGCAGGGTACTAGAGTTTCCTTAATATTGTACAGTTTTCCCCAATAAACGTATCCGTTGGCTCTAATATTGTAATAACTTACATCTATCATCATTACATTCACACATAGAAAGTTTAATTCCATTCCAACAACTCCTTCTTGGTGCATTATTTTTCTTGTCAATGATTGTAGTTGCAGACCTCAGATAGCTGAGTTATCTGTGTTTTACAAACTCGACCCTGCTACATCTGTAGCTGACAATAAATTGTGCATAACCAGCTGAATCTGCATTCTACATTTGAACAAAGAATAAATCAACACTATTACATTCTGTCCCTGGATCTATTCCATGAATTGCATTGTCGCTGACTGAAACAGGGAAATTAATTTTTGTCTTTTTTACACCAACTTAAAAACATAATCATTTCTATACAGATGACGGCTGTTAATTGTGAATAACCTCTGCTCGTTTTTGGTGGAGGGAGGAACGATGTTGTGCTGCGGTACACTGCAAATATGACAAAAATAGCAGATTTCTGCTTTTAAACATGAACTGGTGTCACAGCGGAGACTATGTGGTCAGGGGCGTAGATAAAGGCTCATGGGTCCTGGTGCAAGAGTTCAGTTTGCTCCCCCCCCCCTTCCCCCTCACTAAGTGCTGGTGCACCTAGCTTTTCTGCTGTCCAAGTCAAAAATTGAAACGTCCCCCCCATGCCAAATTCTCAACCTAACCCCTTCCCTCCAGTCTTAATGTTAAAGGGGTTGTCCTCTATTTACTACTGATGACCTAGGATAGGTCATCAATATAAGATCGCCGGGGTACCCCAGCACCCCCGCAGATCAGCTTTCTCCTCTCTTTTCACCTGCTCGCCGCAGCATTTGCACTGATGAGCAGTAAACAAAGCAGAGAAGGCAGCGCTCGTACAAAAAAAAAGCCTCTAAAGACATACTTGGAAAACATTACATACAGCCCTACAGAACATACAGAGTAACACAGCGCCTCATATGTACCTCTTACATCCAGTGACGTCTCCTCTGATGTAGACATTCTCTTTCATCTTCTCTATTCAGACCAGACCGCCATGGTGACTTCTTTCAGCCACGCCTCGTCTCTGCAGAGTTTAACAAACAGACATCTTAATTTCTTACTTTTCCATCATCCTCTCACCTTCTCAACACCCCATCCTGCCACCCGCAATACTGTGTCCGCTAAGACCTCAGAGCAGACTTCCAGACACCCATTAGACCTCAGACCAGACCTCCAGACCCCCATTAGACCTCAGACCAGATCTCCAGACCCCATTAGACCTCAGACCAGACCTCCAGACCCCCATTAGACCTCAGACCAGACCTCCAGACCCCCATACCCCTATTAGACCTCTCCAGATCTCCAGTCAGACCTCCATACCCCAGTCAGACCTCCATACCCCCAGTCAGACCTCCAGATCCCCAGTCAGACCTCTCCAGACCCCAAATTAGACCTCTCCAGACCCCAAATTAATTAGACGTCTCCAGATCCCCAATTAATTAGACATCTCCAGACCCCAATTAATTAGACGTCTCCAAACCTCCAATTAATTAGACGTCTCCAGACCCCCAATTAATTAGACCTCTCCAGACCCCCAATTAATTAGATGTTTCCAGACCCCCAATTAATTAGACCTCTCCAGACCCCCAATTAATGAGATCTCTCAAGACCCCCAATTAATTAGACCTCTCCAGACCTCCAGTCCCCCCATTAGACCCTTCAGACCCCCATATCAGACCTCAGATCAGACTGTGCAATAATAGAGGAACTTACCTCTCTTGCTGCCACTCTCCCGGTCCTGGCTGTCTTCTCTTCTCAGGGCCCGTGCTGCAGTCACCTGACCTCCTGCAGCGTCAGGTCAGAGTGCGCTCTGTACGTCCTGACGCTGCAGGCAGTCAGGACACAGAAGCGCGAGCCCTGAGAGGAGCGAGCAGAAGGGGTAAGTACTGTACAGCGCTACCAGCGCTTCCCTCCCCCTCCTCCTGCAGACTAGTGAACGCTTCCATAATGGAAGCGCTCACTAGTATTCCCTTTATAAGATGCACCATCTGCATCTTATAAAGGGAAAATACAGTGCCACTGGCAAGGGGGGGCCTCTGGGCTCCCCTGGCTTAGGGGCCCGGTCGCAACTGCGACCCCTATAGCTACGCCAGTATATGTGGTCTAACTGAGCCTATCATGTGTGCTACTGTGCTGCTAAGCTGATGTATCCAAGCCAGGCATGCTCAACCTGCGGCCCTCCAGCTGGTGCAAAACTACAACTCTCAGCATGCCGTAATAGCTGTAGGCTGTCCATACATGCTGGGATCTGTAGTTTTGTAACAGCTGGAGGGCCGCAGGAAGGGCATCCCTGAATCTAAGCTAATCCTGTGTGATATTAACTGATGAGCTGTTGTATCTAAGTCTATTATGTCTGATACTGTCTGCTGAGCTGATGTCTGTAATCCTGTCATATGTGGTACTATGCTGCTAAACTGGTGTATCTAAGTCGATCCAGCGTGATACTGTCTGCTGAACTGTGTATCTAAGCATATAATTTGTTAGTGTCTGCTTTATCTGCTTTAACTTCTTTATCCAACCTCATTTTATATGATACAGTGTATCTAAGCCTATCATGTGATCATGATAAATAACCCATCAGTGAATAGTGTACTTTTCTAGCATCCATCATAGATCCGCTGCTGAGCGATGAAGTTCTCAGTTTGCTTTGCGTCGCTCTTAATGTCTGCATTTCCTTCCACTTACTTTGCCGATGGGTGGCTAATATACTGAATATTCTGACATTAATTTAGACATCAGACAGCAGCAGCTAAAGCTTCATCCAATGAATTTACTGCCCCAGGCCTGTTATCATTAAACATAACACCATACAGAAATTATATGGTTCCTGACTGTAACCACATTAATCTATCCACAGGGCAATATTTATTGATAAATATCCCCCAATATGTCACTATCTGGTTTTAACCGGCAGATAAAATTTTTGGTGACACATTTCCTTTAACCCTTAGGATAATGGAGGTTTTTTTGCGGTACCAGTTGTACTTTCTAAGGCCACCATTTAATATGGCATACAATGTAGAGGGAAGCGGGGGAAAAATTCCAAATTTTGCCAAAGGAATTGGAAAAAAAACGCCATTCCTCCAAAGCTTTACGGGTTTTGTCCCTACGGCTTTCCTTACACTGCAAAACTGACCTGAAGTCTCTTCATTCTCTGGGTCAGTATAATTACAACGATACCACATATGTTCAGGTTTTACATGTTTAAATTAATTAAAACTTTGAAAAATAAATTTTTTTGTAAAGCACCATATTCTGACACCCATAACTTTTTTATAGTTCTATCTACTGAGCTGCGTGGGGTCTCATTTTTGCGGGACAATCTGTAGTTTTTATTGATATAATTTTGGAGTGTGCGTGTCTTTTTGATCACATTTTATTACATTTTTTTGGGTTAAGAGAAGCAATGAAAAAATGTCATATTGGCCATGTTGTTCCTTTTTTCTGTTGCACCATCCACCGCATTGAAAAAATATTTTTATATTTTAATAGTATGGGTGTTTTCATATGCAGTGATGCCCATGATATTTATATTTTTATGTTTTTATTTTTGTATTCTAAGGAAAGGGGGGTGATTTAAATTTTTATACATTTTTATTTTTTACTATTTTGTTACTTTTTTGTAGCCTCTCTTCTATAGTAGAGATGAGCGAAGCGATTCGTCGATTCGTTTCGAATTTTGGAAATTTTCAGCTGCGAAGCGAATCTGAATTTCCTTGGATTCGCTTCGCATTATTCGTAAACGTACGCACAATTTTACACGTTAACTATACGTACGATACGTATGAAACGTATGAAAAATACGCATTATGCGTGAGGCGGAACAATGATGAAACGCCCCCCTCCAAACTGGAAAAAAACAACCCACTGGGATCTAACTATTTTGCACATATAGGGAGTGAAGACTCCTCCCTCAGTACTCCACCCTCCTCTGAAGCCACTCTGAACCAGCGCTGACTTTAGAGCAAGCATCATGGCTAAGAAACAGCTGCGCCCAAATTGGAATGAAATGTGCTTTGGGTATGAGTTCCCTGTACCACCACGTGCTCAGAAACCAAGCTTCAGTGCCTGTGTCCTTACCACCTGCTGAAGTTGCTGCGCCTGCGACTCGTAAGGCGGCATGAGCCGGCAGCAGGATCCGGAAAAGCGCAAGTGGCTGCAGCGCTCACCAGCGTGACCACCACCCGGACCCGGTCAAGTCCAACTGTAGGAAAAAGAGGCTGAAGTTCCACCACCACAGAGAGCGTGGGTTTCAAGAGGCAGGAGCGTCCTCTGATGAGCTTCAGCAGCAGCTCAAGTGAGGAGGACTTCAGGTCCCTCATCTGAGGAACTTACTACTGGCTGCTGTAAAGGACTGCAGGAGGACCTATGGGAGCCACACCATGGACTGTACCTGACGGGTGAGAGCTAGTTGGCACTTTTATGTTTGTGTGTTTGTTTGTATTGCCCCCGTTTGACTTTACCCAGATGGACATGGCTGTCAGGACTCCCCCCATTCTGCAGAAAATTCTCTGTTGTGCCAAAGTGCGCCTATTCTCCTTTTTCCTCCCTTCTCAGGTTATTTGGGAGCCCCTTTTGCAAAAAGGATTCTCTATTTGCTGCTATTCTCTATTATCCATGTGGATTACACATTACCTGTTTGGATTACAATTTTACCTCACGTGGATTACAATTGAATTTTGGAATATGTGTTGCAGACAGACTGTTTTATCATTGCCAAGGTAACTAGGAGCCATAAGGAATGACTCAAACGTATATATCTGAGCCTTTTATGCTTGCAAATGTGAAATTGATTGCACTAAAATGTTTGCATACTTATGTCTTTGCTGTATTTTAGCTACATTGTTTTTAATGGTACAGCACTTTAGCCCATTGTGTGTATTCTTTTTCTGGTACTGCAATGTGTCCTATTAATGCACTTATTGTACAGTGTTTTTAGTAAATTATTAACTTATTGAACGCTAGCAGCAGTGAGCACCTTATTTTTCTAGTTCATATAGTCTGCCTCTAAAGACTGTAGGCCGCGGCCTAGCCTCGTGCGTATGACGCATTCGCGCGTCAATGGTACGCTAAGTATTCGTACGCACTTTTGTACGCTAATGCTTACGTATTACGTACTTTTAACTACGCTGACTGTACGTATGTAATTTACGCAGGAATGTTTGCAAAACAACGATTGTTTTTTTTTTAACGTAGATTCGACGAATAAGTTCGTTTAAATCCGAATTTTGTCAGAAATTTGGCGAATATTCGGCAAATAAAATTTTGAATGATTCGCTCATCTCTATTCCATAGGAGTATAGTAAAGTCTCTAATTGCTGATCTCCTATATTGGCCTAACACTTGCTGGCCAACATAGGAACTGCAGCTCTAATATGCTGGGTCTTTTCAGAGAGACTCAGCGTATTAGAATGAATGACCAGCATCCACAATCGCCGCATGTGGATGCAAGTCTTAACCGCTTCAGGTTTTTCAGTATTTAGAGGCCATGATCACACTTGAACATGGCATCTAAAGGCTGTAATGACCGCAATTGATGTTATTGCCAGTCGTGGACATTTGAAAAAAAAAAGGCCTCTGCTGTTTGAAACAGCAGAGATCTGCCGGCTGGGTTGCCTAATGCACTCACGAGTGGGCACTATGTTTAAAGAGCCTATCAACGTCGTAAATGTATGGCACTAGTAGCAAAGGGGTTAAAATAGTTTGTGCTGCTGCCTGTGAGCATGGATGCATTTTATACAGACCACTAAGAGAAGATGTTCGCGTGTTTTTTATTTGAGTGAATGAGAGCTGGATGGTGCATGCTATGATTTTTTTAATCATAACGTGCACAGTCCATTGACGGAGATGCCTTCAGACTTGTGCATTAGGTTTATATTTTACTGGTAGCTGTCTATGGGTAGATTTAGATGAGATGTTTTTAACCACACAGTCAAAATTGCATTAAAAAAAAACTTTTAAACCCGCACTCATATCTACCGGGTTTGCTGTGGTTTTGTGATGTGGTTATTTGCCATGTATTTTTTCCAGGTTAAAAATGTAACAGAAATGTATTTCACTGCATGCCACTAACCACATCACAAAGCCATAGCAATCATGGTAAAAACAAGGGTGTTTTCAACAGAGTTCTTTTACTGTATGGTCAAAATTATTTTATGTAGATACTGTATATCCTCAAGACAATAGGCAGCTATAGCCAAACTAATCGGGGGTGTGAACACTAAATGTGTTCAGGGTAGCATTCACTCCAAATACAGACCTGTCTATCTATCTGTCTGTCTGTCTATCTCATCTCTCATTCCCCATCTTACTTTTGGCATTACACTTGCACTGCTGCCATCTGACCTTATGTACAACTATTAGATATTGTGTTTGTTCATTTTTCACCTACACAAAGAATTTTGTATTTCAACAAAAAGCTGTAGAGCAAGTTAATTTCTAGTGTCAGAAGTCCCCAAAGACCAGAGAGACCTGTGAAACTCTGATTACATTTACTGTCAGGAAGTTACACAGGGTCATGATGAGCTTCAATATCATCCCTACCCCACAGAGGCCGCAACATGATGAACGTGAAGCATTTTGTTGTGAGTCCCTCATGGCTTCAGGTAATGAATGTCAGTCTTCACATCCTCTAAGGTAAAATTTGTGGAAAAAAACCACAAAACAGACAAGTTTCCAGTAATGAAGCAGAGCCAATCAGCACAAGATAGAAACTGCAGAAGCCAAATCTTGACTTACATGACATTTATTGGGTTTTGAGATGGCTGGCAGGAATAAAATGTTCTATCTGCTCACCTTGGTTTACTATAATATCTGAAAAATTTCTTCCAGTGGCACTTAGGGATAAGAGAAGACAGAAACGACTCATACAAGACTCAGCTCTAAGCTCCCATCTTCTAAATAACTATAATGGTCACTAACTTTACCAAAATCAATAGAACGGGTGAATGTAAGAAACTTTGTAATATATCTTATCAGAGAAAAATGGCAGTTTCCACTTATCAGCTCTTTTACTCCACCTTCCTAAACTAACATTGTTCAAGATGGAAAAGCAGATTTTCATCTCAATAAAGGTTCAGATTACATGTAAGTCTACGGAAGGTAAAGGATGAAAAGGAAGAAAAACAGTAAAACTGTACATGGAAGAACAATTATAGTAGTGATCGTTCATCCCCATACAGCAGCAATTATGTCTGCATGTAAAGGTAGCTAATGGGCGGGCAATATTTGTTCAGTAATCATGATCTGTACTTTTTATAGATACCATTTTAGGGTGTGTAAGTCTTTTTGATCACTTTTTATTTAATTTTTTGTGGGAGACGAAGTGACCAGAAAATGGCGAATCAGCTATTTTGACTTCCATTTCGCCATTTGCTGTGTGGGATAAATATTTTTAGATCTTAATTGTACAGGCGTTTTCACATGTGGCGATGCCCATGATGTTTATTTTTTATTGTTTATGTATTTTTATTTTCATTTTGGGGAAAGTGAGGTGATTTGAATTTTTATATTTTTTTGTTTTATTTTAAAAACTTTTTTTTTTTTTTACACTTTTGGATAGTTTCCATAGGGAACTATAACAAGCAATTAACAGATTGCTTCTCTCATAGACTCCAGTGTATTAGCATTGGAGTCTATGAGGATTATACTATGTTCCTATGGGCCTCCATAGGAACTAATGTGTGGCAGCCTCTTATCACACGATCCTCGCCGGGGGAGCCGGAACACACTTGAAAGCGCTTGCTTCCGGGTTTTCGCTCCTCCAGATGCCGCGGTCATGTTTTGACCATGCCATCTGAGGAGTTAAAAGGCTGCAATCATGATTATTGCTGGTTGCAGACATTAGGCCTGGGTGTCTGCTGTGTGAAACAGCAGGCACCTGGTAGCTGTGGTACCCGCTCTGCTCTGGAGAGGGCATCATTGTTAAAAACCCAACATGTGACGTACTATTACATCACATGTCGGGAGGGGGTTAAAGGGGTTGTCTCACTATAGTAAATGACCTTTATCATGTAGTCAGTGTTAATACAAAGCACTTACTAAGGTATTGTGATTGTCCATATTGCCTCCTCTGCTGGATTGATTAATTTATCCATCACATTATACACTGGTTGTTTCCATGGTTACAACCACCCTGCAATCCAGCAGCAGTGGTCGTGCTTGCACATTATAGGAAAAAGCATCGGCCTCTCTGGTGGCTGGGACCACGGGAATGCACATAGGCACATCGCTTTTTCCTATAGTGTGCAAGCACGACCACTGCTGCTGGTTTGCAGGGTGGTCGTAACCCCTGGATAGGAGCAGTGTATAATGAGATGGAAAATGAATCCAGCCAGCAAAGGAGGCAATATGGACAATCACAATATATTAAGTGCTTTGTATTAACTTTCTCTACAGGATAAATGCCATTTGCTGAAGCGAGAGAACTCCTTTTTACCCTAAGCTATATAAGCTAATATGCTTTGTAAAGTTGTGAAAGCCTTGGGAAATCATTAGTATGCTATGACGCCTTTTTTTTTAACTACAAGCTATAATTTTTTAAGTTTTTTTCTCTGTTTCTGTAAAAGTCAATATAAATTTTTCCTGTCTTCTGCAGTTTTTACACAAAAGGAGGTAATTGCTTCATTCCCAGTAACAGCCAGTGCGGCGGCAGTGCGACATTAACATAACCACTGATTTATTCCTCTCGCTAATCCGACTAATTGAATGCGATATAAAACTGCATTTTGCCAGTGCAACATGCATTGTAATGCTTTATTCATCCTGATCATCCTAGCCCATGAACTGAATGTATGGACTGCAGTGAAGACTGGTGCACATGTCTAGCTGTAGTATTGATGGTGTATAGTTATCCATACCAATATGGGTTATATACCATTCAGAGTAGGTGAAGAGATAAGTGACAACCTCTGTGACACCTGTAATCGGTGCCAAAAGCCTTAATAATATAATGTATGTCTAGACGTTTTATATTTCTGTTTCTGGGAAGGTGGGGTGACAGTGACTACCAACATGGTCACAGGAGTTGTCATTCAGTTTCCCAGGAGATTTAATATCACATTGTAGATGCATCGTAGCTTGATTTGGGGTCATTGAAAGCTGGAGGACAACCACTGTGGCCTATGTGACAACTGCCATCATCCATCTTCACAGTTCTGAACCTTAGCTCACCAGCAGTACTGGAGCACAGGATATATCACAGCAAAACTAGAGTCTGGGAAAGCTGGGTAACATCCAGTATGGCCTCCATGACAACTCTGATCATCCAGCTACTCCATCCTAAACAGAAGTGATTCAACAGTATGGCAGCAGAGGTTATGTCAGTGTGGATTTTCCGTACAGGGGCTTGAGAAAGTTGGGTCCCTTCTGAGTTGTAATAGAGGACAGCTGAAGGGTATATATCAGTTGAAGGGGAAATGTTATTTAATCAAACTGTCAGGTCGACTCAATCACTCTCCACCACCGAGGCTGAACATAAAGTAATTAAGGTGGTCCTCACCGACTGCGCTGCCCCCGCCAAGTAATATTGTCTATTATGTTTGGTTCCCTGTAGCTTTAACCACAAGAACAACTTCAGGGTTTCCTTAATTCTTCAAAGATGGAGAAGAAACCAAAAACCAAGTGCAGGAGTGACCCGTGAGATATCGCTTACATAGCGAGCAGCACACAATATGATTAGAGTGGCAGGGAAATCTCAGGTGTTACTCCTCCCAGTGCGGCCTACAGTTATTGGATATTTAATATCCTTTTGTAGCAATTCAAAATGTTGTTCTGTTAGATGTGTATTAGATACATTAGATACACCGCAAATCAGTGAACGGAACATTTGCAGTGGCCTGGTTTGGGGCGGCTGGGTCTCCTGGACACTGTTGAGGTGACACCACAGGTTGCTGCTCTCCAGAGAGGATGGTAAGGCGTGATACACCTCAAGGGAATGAGTCAGGTTTTCTGTAAACCATTGTGCTACTTTACTGGAGGAACTCAAGTGTAAAACAATACAGGCAGGACACTAAAGTGGCTTCTCCAGTCTCCTCCCTGGCAGAAGAAAGTTCTATACTGAGAAAAGGTCTGAGCTAGCTGTTTTTCTCTCAGAAGGTTGGTGTCTTGGTCAAAAGCTGGTGGCCCAGGGTCTGTGGTTCAATCGTCCGCTGGCCCTCTGGTCAACTGTCTAGTGACCCAGGGTCTGTGGCAGAGTATCCCTATCTCAGCATGTTCTGGTCATCGATGAATCTTGTCTACTAAACACTATTCCCTGCAGACAGCTTGATACTCTCACTGCTCTCCTTATATACAGTTTCTAGTGAGGGGGGGGGAGTGGAGAAGTACAGAGTAATCCGAAACTGCTTTTGCAATTTCAGTCTGTTATAGACTTGTATAGAGGCTCTATACAAGTCTATGGGAATGACCAGGGGCATTGCTAGGGTGTCAAAAGATCCGGGGCCCAAGCCCCAATGCATATGGCCTAATATTTTATGTCGACCAACCGCCACCCACCCCCCAAACCTCCTGCAAACACTGAAAACATTTTGCTGTACTTGCTATACAGCAGCACATACCTGTCACATCCAGGGCCTCCCAGATGACGTCTCCTCTGATGTAGATCTTCTCTGTCGTCATCTTCTCCATTCGGTTCGGACAACTTCTCTCAGCTGCCTCGTCTCTGCAGAGTGTGACACATGGACATCTTAGCTTCCTCAATTTTCTGTACCCCCAAATACTATCCTGAAGAAATATCAGTGCCCCCATAGTAATAGTGCTCCTCAAAGTCCCACCAATAGTAATCCCCTTCTAGAATGCCCTCATTAGTAATACTGCCCCCTACAGTGTCCCCAAAAGTGATAGTCCTCCCCAAGAATGCCCTCATTAGTAGAAAAGCCCACCAGTATTAATAATGCCCTTACAGAGCCTCCAGTAGAAATAAGGCCCCCCTATTGTTCCCCCAGTGGTAATAAAGCTCCCTATAGACCCCTCAGTAGTAATAAGACCATAGTGCTCCTAGTACAAATAAGGCGGATCTATAAGTCCTTCCTATAGAGCCCCCAGTAGTACTAAGAACGCCTAATGTCCCCTATATTTAAAATGCCCCCACAGTGCCCCCAGTATTTATATCGCCCCTACTATTATAATGCTCGCCCTAAAGCGCCCCCAGTATTTATAATGCTCACCCTGAAGTGCACCCTGTAGTTATATTCCTCCGTTTACTGTCCTCAGAAATTATAATTCCTCAGCCCCTCCACCATACAGTCCCATGTAAATAACATTATTTCCCTCCCTCCGCCATAGAGTCCCATGTAAATACCATCACACAATCTCTCCGATCCCCTCCTATATACAGTCCCATGTAAATAACATCCCTCTATATCTACAACCCCCTCCAAAATGCAATCCCATGTAAATAACATCACACCATCTCTCCTGCCCCCTTAAATATACAGTCCCATGTAAATAACTTCACTCCCTCAACTTTCAGTCCCATGTAAATAACATCACTCCACCCCACTATCCCATGTAAATAACTTCCCTCCCTTCAGCCCTAACATACAGTCCCAGTTAAATAACTACAACCCCCAGCATTGCTCTGCCTCTCCCTTCATTTAGCTCTCCTCATGTAGCAGACATCACCACAGCTTCTTCCCAAGATTTCTCTTGACTGCTGAGCCGTCCTCTCCTGCACTGGTCACATGACTGTGACATGATCCAAGGTCCTTTTCAGCTACTGCATTCAGAACTGATCACATGACCTGTGATGTCATCACAGGTCCTTCAGATCTTGCAGTGCATTAGATTCAAATTGTATTGCCGTCCTGAGGATGGCAATACAGTTGTATCTGTCAGGCAGGCAGGACATTCGGGGCCTAGGAGAAAACATCAGGGGCCCAGCCCCCGAATGTTTTAGCCTAGCAACACCCCTGGGAATGACTAAGCAGTTTTTCCAGACATAAGTCTTCAGACATAAACAAAAGAACTAAATCAGTCAAAAGGTCAGTCTGTTTGTTTCCCCTCCAAAGCTGCATAGTCCCTTATAGTAACTGTGGAAGTTTTCTAACTTCTCAGTGCATAGAAAGTCCTAAAGTCTCCAAGTATTGGCTGGCTGTGCCTTAACCCTTTCCACAGAGCAGTGCAATAACAGTGCAAATGAACAGGATATATTACATTAAACTGAATCGAGTCCATTGCAGAAATCACGCTCTGTGCGTGAGCGTGATCCTCCGTTCAGGACTTGTAGAACACACGTCATTATACTGATTTATAATGCTATGTGCATGACCTTACCTCTACAAGATCATAGTGACATAAAGCTGTCAGTATGATTCTATAGAAGTAAGGTCAAGCAGAGACACATAGCATTATAAATCATGACAATGCTGTGCGCTTCTGCAAGTCCAGAACGGAGGCTTATGCTCACACACAGTGTGATTCCCGCAATGGACTTGCTTGTGTGCAACAGCCTTTAAAGTCCCGTGTAAGACTAGTAAATAGTTAAAAAAAATACTAAATAAAAAGTTTTAGTACATGAAAAAAAATTCAAGTAAAAAAATAAACCCTTTTCCATTGAAAAAAAAAAAAGCTTTTCAATGGAAAAAATTGCAAAAATAAAATCCGCTCCACATATTTCATATGTTTGTGTCCATAACGACCTGCACTAACCAATTATCATGTAATTTATCCTGTACAGTGAATGCCATGAAAAATTCAAGAACTGCTGCTTTTTGCATAGTCTATAACATTTCTGAACTGTGCTAAAAATATATTTTTTTTTTTTGTGTATCCGCAATTTGCAGACCGCAAAACACATGCGGTCCTGTGAATCTAGCCTAAGGTTGATATTTTCACATCAGCAGGGTATGGGCAGGTAACCCTTTAACAAATACCCTGCAGCTATGAAAACGGAGAGGAGCGCAGTCCACAGTAGGACCGCACAACCCTCCCACAGTGATAGTAATATATAAAGACATCAATTCACTCATTAAGGAAGCGTGGCAGTGGAACATTAATATTGTGAAAATAATACTATCATACAGTGCTCAAAATAACAGCAGAGTGGCATACTATGCGCAGAAACTATTACATCTGACAAACTCATGACCGCTACGTCTGGCAAATTCAGCCCCGAACATTTCTGATAAACTGAGCTTCCTAAAGCCTTGGAACATATGACATACTCACCTGTACTACACCTGACTAACTCCTCTGCTAATTTTACAAACTCAGTCATGCTGCATTATTAAAAATCAACCCTATTTTACGACAAACCCATGGCTGCTACATCTGGCGTGTTCAACCCTGATAAATGAAGCTCGCTTCAGGTAACACGTTCAGCACTGTAAAACCTGACAAGCTCATCTCATAGCAATTATAACTGCATGTTAACATTCTTGGTGGAGTCTAGATTTGGAGCAGGGTGGAGGATCCCCTTGTTGACTGGGGAGCCCCTCTGCACGTATGTGGCAGGGTGCTGCTTTTCTGAAGGAGCTTTCTTGTGTCAGGCAGACAGCACCGTTCAGCAAGAATGTCAAGAAGTCGGATATTGCCAAAACATAGTAAAGCTTCGTGTCGATCTCCTGCAGAGACCTTTTCTCATCTAGTCATAGCTGTCCACACATCTACTGTGCTGACATAGCACACATAGCCCATACTATTGTCCAGGATTAGAAAAAACATGGCTGCTTTCTTACAAAAACAGTGCCACACATGTTCACAGGTGGTATTGCAGCTCCCCCGATTGACTTCAATGGAGCTAATCTGAAATACCAAACAACCCTTCTAGACAAGTGAGGCACTATTTATGGATCAAAACTACCATGGTTTTATTCATCCTGAACAAGCAAATTACATTTATAACCCATTGATTCTGTTTTCCCAGACTGAATCCATGAAATTATTGCAATAAATTGTTCTTTCTATAGATTGTGCATAGTTCTCTACCATTTGTATCTAAGTCATAGTTCATTTTTGTACGGTATTGTTCATCAACAAGCTCTTAACAGCACACCGTGTGTTCGGGGGTGGTACTGCAGGTAAAAACTTATGACAGCATTATCACAGCTTGACAGCTGCTAACAGTATCTATATCTATAAAATATACATGTAGCTATACTTCTATTATAGCTGGCTATAGAAGCAGCTAAAACAGAAGTACACAATTTAGTTGAAAGGGGTGGTTTGTGGGGTTGGATGGTCAATGTTCTGAAAGCAGGGTTATTCTGAGATCATGCCTTCTAGTTCTGAGGTTTTTACATTTAACTTCTTGTGATGATTCATTTCTCAATATATTATAGCAGTCAGAGCTCCATATCCTCTCCAAGGACAAATTCTATCTGCCTGAAGCCACCACTAGAGGGAGCTTAGGAGTTTACTACATATTGACCATATCAAAGGTACAACCACATAGTGTGTTCGAGGTGCGGTCATGCTGAAGTCACATAGCTGCCTCCTATTTTATAGCCGGTCATTATTAATGGCCATGTGGCACATTCTATATGGCACGGCCATTAACAAGGCAGACTGGCTATTAAGCATAGTCTTCATTAGTTAAACACGGGGTATTCGACCGCAGCATGGCCACACCCTGAACGTCCCACAAACTTGCCATGTGGTTGTACCCTTATTAAAGCGGTTGTCCATGCTCAAGACATTGACTCGCCATCCTTCGTATAGGTCATCAATAACAAATCGGTGAGCGTCCAACGTCTGGCACCGCCACCTATCAGTTGTTCTCAGCAGTAGCCGGCACTGGGAATAATAGAGTGGGGTAGTCAGAAGCATTGTGTAGTGGCTGAGCTGGGGTAGTGCATTCAGCTCCCATTCCCTTGATGGGTAAACCCAGACAACCAATTATTACAACTCCCCTCTATGTCTGACCCATGCACGATGCACTCTGTCATTCTTTTTGCCATAAATAATAATGAAATGAATGAATGGAAAAAAAACACTGACCCAAAAAACATTACACCAGAAAACAGTAAAGATAATTATAATAATAATAATAATATTAATGCTAATAATGTATGCAGTAAGCACTTAAGCTCCCCCTAGTGGTGGCCACAGGCAAAAACAGCATCTCAGACCACTACAAAGATATATTAAGAAATCAGAACACATTGATGGTCCTATTACATTTAAAAAACTGGCATTCGAGGATGGACATTCCTTCTAAGGGTGATTTAAGAGAGTAGTACCCATTAAATATAAAACAGAGCCATATTGTAGATGAAGAAGAGGAAAGTCATTAATGTATAGATTTCTACAACCTATTACTGAACATGTCTTTAATAGAACTTCACAGGTTTAGTACAGTAGGGGTCAGAGGTCTGGCTGATTTCTTACCCGCTTGTGTGTACTGCAGTTTACGCTTTAAATAAAGCAGTAACATAAACTCATCTAGTTTCCCATTGACTTACACTTTTCTTGTGTAATGCACGGCACAGAGCACACACCATTACCCCATTATTCACAGGCAGCCGCTGTTAGCTGTATGATGTGAGGACATGCCGACAGCCTTGGATCGATACCGTGCCCAGAGGTCATGTCACCTGCCACGAAAGAACAATTCTGGACAGATCAATCCCTATTATTAATGCCATCACTGATACATATCACATTCTGGGGGTCAGTCATGACAGGCAGAATTATAGACTTATTGATATTGTTTATGCTGGTATTACCTGGGTATCTCCTGTATATAATTATATATGTACAGCTGGTATAAGTTATACATCTTCTTGTATATAGTGATATGGACTATGCTGGTATAACCTAGGTATCTTCTGTAGATAATTATATATGTACAGCTGGTGTAAGTTATACATCTTCTTGTATATAGTGATATGGGCTATGCTGGTATAACCTGGGCATCTCCTATATATAATTATATATGTAAGGCTGGTATCAGTGATACATCTTCTTGTATATAGTGATATGGACCATGCTGGTATCACCTGGGCATCTCCTGTATACAATTATATATGTACAGCTGGGATAAATTATACATCTTCTTATATATAATGATATGGACCATGCTGGTATAACCTGTGTACCTTCAGTATATAATTATACATGTACAGCTGGTATATGTTATACATCTTCTTGTATATAGTGATATGGACTATGCTGGTATAACCTGGGCATCTTCTGTATATAATTATATATGTAGAGCTGTATACATTATACATCATCTGCTAATGTTGATATAAACAATGCTGGCATATCTTGGGCATTTTCTGGTACAGTATATACAGTGAGACTTGCTAAGATGTACTGTAAGTGCTTATCAGACAGATGTAACCTATCTTGCGGGTGTTATAACAGTGATCCCCCCAGCATTCTCCAATCATTTATCTTCATGACATATCTTTATTTTAGGTGAGTAGTAAAACGCTAAACCAAACAAGTCTTCATCCAGCACAGGTTCATGGAAAGGACAGCAAGAGAAAATCACAAAATTCTGATTTTCCATTGTTCCATTTGGTTACTGAGCGCAGATCCTTCTTCTTCATGATGTATCAGTCAGATAAGCCATAGAGCTGCTGTACCCCAAACATCATTGAGAATATGGGGGGACACATCCCCTCTTTCCAGCACAGAGGCAATCATGCATGAATAGGTCTCTCTATTGAACTGAATGGACACAGGACAGGGTTGACAACCAGAATTTTCCTTTTTTCTGGACAACTTATCCCGAAATCCCGGACAGCCAACATTTTTTACGGACAAATTGGTAAACCATAACTAATGATAAAGATTATAAGTGATACATATCTATAGCTCAATATACTGATCAGAACTCATTACCAGCATTTACTATGAGCTGTAAAATGATAATTACCACCAAAATAATCTAGTCAAGTACCACCAGCCTAAAAAAAAAATCACGGACACGTCTATTTTTTTTCACGGACACAGGAAAAATATCGCCTATTTTTACGGACTGTCCAGAAATTTTTGGACAGTTGGCAACCCTGACACAGGATTCTGCAGGCCTCCTTAATTTGAGTTTAGGGCAACCACTTCGAATCCCCACTTCAATATGGCTGCTATTACATACTACATTGGGTTTGTCACCCAGCTTTCCTGGACCCTTCAAAACAAATCTTTAAAGATACTACAACTTGCTGATACTGCTGCAAAATAGGCAGAAGTCCAGAAAAGCTGAGTGAAATAATAAATAGTGAATAATACATCCAACCTGCGGATCTGCTATATGGAAAAGCTGGGTGGCATACGCCGTGAGAGCTATAATGGCAGCCATATTGACTTTCGCCTAGCTTTTTTGGACTGTTTAACAGCAGATCTGTTTTGCTCTGCAGCAGTTATCTTGCAATGCCAATCAGGGGTGCAGGAAAGGTGGGTGACAACTTGTATGGGAGCAGTTTACCTACATTAAGAGCGATACTGGTGAAAGCTTCAGTTTAACTCTGGGGTATATAAAGATGTATACTGCCTGGCAGGATTTCATAATATTGTCTGTATTGAGTTTTCATTGATTTACTTTGGCTATGTGATGTATTTGTGCCGTAACTATGCATAGGGTCTGGTGGGTGGTAGCATGGGCCAGGGGCATTGCTAGGGTCTCAAAAGATCTGGGGCCCAAGCCCAAATGAATATGGCCCAGTTCGCTAAGTCGCACCCCCCCTTCCCCCGCATTTTGCTGTACTCGCTATACAGCTATACAGCACCCCATACCTCTCACATCCAGGGCCTCCAGGTGACGTCTCCTCTGATGTAGATCTTCCCGGTCATCATCTTCTCCATTCGGTCCAGACAACTTCTCTCAGCCGCCTCGTCTCTGCAGAATGTGACACATGGACATCTTAGCTTCCTCACATTTAATCATCCCCCAACCTGGAGTCCCAACTATGTTATCTTGCTGCTCGCTGTCCTCCCCAATACCACAAATACTATCCTGAAGAAATATCAGTGCCCCCCATAGTAATAGTGCCCCCCATAGTAATAGTGCTCCTCATAGTCCTATGAATACTAATTCCCTTCTAGAATGCCCTCATTAGTAATACTGCCCCCAACAGTGATAATGCTCCCCAAGAGTGCCTCCATTAGTAGAAGAGCCCCCAGTATTAATAATACCCTCACAGAGCTCCCAGTAGAAATAAGGCCCCCTATTGTCCCCCAGTGGTAATAAAGCTCTCTATATACCCCTCAGCAGCTCCTATAGAGACCCCAGTAGTAATAAGAACAACTATAATACCGCTACAGTGCCCCCAGTATTTATACTACCCCTTACTGTTATAATGCTTTCCCTGCAGTGCCCCCAGTATTTATAATGCCCCCTATAGTGCCCCCTGTAGTTATATTCCTCCTTCCACCATACAGTCCCATGTAAATAACAGCACGCCCCTCCCTTCAGCCCCTCCAACATACAGTCCCATGTAAATAACACTATTTCCCTCCCCATAGAGTCCCATGTAATTAACATCACACTATCTCTCCAGCCCCCTCCAATATACAGTCCCATGTAAATAACATCCCTATCTACAGCTCCCTCCAAAATACAGTCCCATGTAAATAACAACACCTCCTCCCCAGCCGCCTTCACCATACAGTCCCAAATAAGTAATATCCCCCTCCACAGCCACCTCCAACATGCAATCCGATGTAAACATCACCCCAACATTTAGTCCTATGCTAATAACATCATTCCCCTCCCACCAGTCACCTCCAACATACAGTCCCATGTAAATAACATCACCCTTCCCCAGCCCCCTCCAACATTCAGTCCCATGTAAATAACATCACTCCCTCCTACAGCCACCATCAACAATACAGTCCCATGTAAATAACATGACCCCCAAACACAGTCACCTCCAACACAGTCCCATCATTATAACATCCCTCCCTTCAGCCCTAACATACAGTCCCAGTTAAATAACCACAACTTCCAGCATCCCTGGGAGACACATCACAAAGCATGGGTGACATTACCCCATGGCTGAAATCACAGATGCAGTGTTTTGTGTAGTTTTATGAGCAAAAGCCAGTAGATCTAAAAGAAAGACATGTATAAAAGAAAAAATTATGTGTCTCCTTTCTTTTTGTACATGGTATTTTGCTATATTCACAGCTTTAATCAGGACCAGTTTGGCAGATTTTCTGAAATTAGCTTAGATTTTCTGAATGCGTTTACAAAAATATTTTTAATACCCCAAATATCCCCACAATGTGATAAAACTCCACAAAATCAGGGACAGGACATACTTTGGTCAGCAAAAATAATGTAGAATACCCAACAAATAAGCTACTAAATAAAAAGCAGGGAAGAAAAAGTTGACAAAGGTTATATATAGGAACACAGCCTAGTAACAGCAATAAGGGGTTAATCTGCCGATTCATAAAGTCCATTACTTCAACTGTGGATTGCACTGGACTAAATATGTTTCTCCACTGAAAAAAAGGTTAATAGATTCACTTACCCATCCTCAGACATCACCACAGCTTCTTCTCTTCTTCACTGCAGTCCTCTCCTCCAGTGGTCATGGTGCTGACAAGAGATGAGTGAGCATGCTCAGCCGAGCATGCTCGAGTGCCATTTTTGCGTATTTGCGTACGCATTTTAAAATTCGTATGCTAATCATACGCATATTTTAATCTATACGCAAATGCGTACGAATAGCGTATGAATAGCGTACAAATTCAATTTGTACGCTATTCGTACACTATTCGTACGCATTTGCGTAATGGGCAAAAATGCACAATGGGCATTTTTATTCTGGAGGGGCACAATGGGAATTTTTACTCTGGAGGGGGCACAATGGGTATTGCAAATGTGAAGGGGGCACAATGGGCATTTCTACTCTGGAGGGAGCACAATGGGCATTATTCCTCTGAAGGGGTCACAGTGCACAGAGGGCATTACTGCTAATAAGGCTACACGCCACTGGTGTTGTCCCTCCTTTTTTTGTTTTGCAGCTCAGACCTTGATCCTACAGCAGACTCAGGTAGGTGGACCTTTACCAAAAGTACTTGAGTACCCCTGACCTACAAGCTGGCAGGCTAACTGCCTACCTACAGTGTGCAAGCTAACTAACAGTACTACTGCACTCCACTAGGGCGGATATGCCCCAATTGTCTGATAGGTGCGGGTTCCAGTGGAACGGAGCGGCGAGCGCTGGGCCTAGAGGCTCCCCACTGCTCCCATAGAAATGAATGGGAGCGCACCGTGCATGCGCGGCCACCGCTCCCATTCATTTCTTTGGCGCTGACTATCTTCGGTGACCCCATAGAAATTGATTGAGGATTGCTGCGCATGCGCAGTGCGCCCTCCGTTCTTTATAGAGGTGCACCCATTGTCACAAAATGGGAATTACCCTTTAAGTCAGTGTTATTTGATGTTGGGAAGGGGGGGCACTTTTTTAATGTTCGCCCTGTTGGTAAAATTCCCTAAAAACTGCCCTGGTGTCTATATGCCTGCCACCCCCTTCCCTAAGATATTAGTTTCCTCTCCATTCCTAGAGTTTTAAAATAAAATGATAAAAAGTAGCTCCACCCCTGAGGAACCTCACCAGAGATCATCCTCTTTTACTGTCCTTGATGGGACACGCATTTACAGGGAAAGCTTTTGGTGCATACACGGAATGTAGTCATATGCCCTTAGTCATCCAGTGGAGGGCAAAGAGTGTCCTTTTCGCTCCTTGGAGTGGTTTTCCCTGGCTCTTTTTTTTCTGTATTTGACAGAGCAGCAGACTGTGTCTATACAATGAGAGACCGCAAAAAGATATACAGTGCAATATATACCCTGTATTGATGCCAATAGCTATACAGCACCATAAATATATGTTGGGGAGTACTCACAATGTATACCTCCAATGTACTGTATTGCCAAATGTGGTGCAAACATAGCAACCCTTCTAAAAATGTGAAAGGCTTACCAGTCCCACCATTAAATATTACTAAAGTCCGGCTGATAACAGGGAGCAATAGACTCCATTCAACAGCAAAGCTAATAGAAAGATGCCAGGGTTTAGGGTCAGTGTACCTTTAACAGAGAACCTCTGCAGGAGGTGTGCACTTACTTGACACCACAGTGTATGAACATGCACCATTTCACATCCATTTTATCTCCTAAGTGGAGCTGGACAAATCTGGGAGTTGAAATATGGGTCACTTATGTAGATTTATCTGTATTGAGATCCATTGTATACCAAGGCCGTGCATTCCATAGTCGCCAGCTTCAATGTGAATTATTTTATTTGTTTTTATCCCTTCTGAGTGAATTATGCAATGTGTATCTCAATTTTTACTAATGGGTAAATATTTGCTCTGATGCTTGTATAATTGGAGTAATCTCACACCCACAGTGAGCTTTGTTCCAGTACTGAGGGCTGCAGGTGACTCAGATGAAGGCTTACTCCTGCTTTTATGCCTAAATATAGAGACACCAATGTCCATGGACTGAGTTTGTTAATACAGCTCAGTAGCAAGTAAAAGGGTCTCAGCTGCAGTACCAGAGCGAGCCATGGACAGTGGTGGTGCTGTTTCTGGGATAAGTTTGTCCGTTCGTTTGTTTATTTATTTATTCTAATTTCATACAAACTCTTTAAGACATATTCAGGCTTCCTTATAGAACTTAGCATACAAGAAAGTGAAGAGAAGACCCAAAGACACAAGTGTCATGTAAAGAAAAGAGAAACCCAGAGTAGAGGAACCCAGTAGCAGGATAGGGTGACAAAGTCGACCTTTGCTTTGAATATTGCGTTAAAGGGGATATTGATTTGATGCTCCTGACTAGTGTTGAGCGAACTTGCGATTTGGAAGTTTGGTGTTTGGGTTCAGGTTATCTAAGAATTCCGTAATGGATTTCATTACCATAGAAGTCTATGCTGGCCATAGACTTCTATAATGACGTAATGCAATAGGGAATGCCTCTTATAGGCTTCCGTGGTGCATGCCGTCATAGAATTCCATTATGGTCTGCGGTAACAGAATCCATTATGGAATTCTTAGATAACCCAAACCTTGTACGCTGCTAATCGCAAGTTCGTTTCTAGCACCAGGCATCGGGCCCCATTGCAATGGCAACCTCTGTACCTCCTATAGCTAGTCCACAGCCTCGACCCATGGCAGGTGCTACTGTGACTTGACCCTTAATTGTAATTTAAAATGGCTGTATGAGGTTGTAAAAAAATGGCTGCTTTTTTCCAGAAACTGTGCTACTCTTGTCTACAGGTTTTATGTGGTACTGCAGCACAGTTTCATTGGCTTGAATACTGAAATACTCTGTGTAGCCAGTAGATCAGCATGGTGCCGAAAGCAGCCATGTTTAAAGGTGTTGTCCAAGTGTTTAATACTGATGACCTATCCTCAGGATAGGTTATTGATATCTGATTGGTGAGGTCCGACACCCCAGACCCCCACCAACCAGCTGTTTGAGGAGGCTGTGGGCACAAAGCCCTGTCTATTGGAAAGCAGCCGTGCTGAGCCTAGGCTACATGACTGATGAACGTGATGTCACCTGCCTAGGGCCCTGCTAAGCGGCCGCTGCACTCAATGGAGTGCTACGGCCCCATTAAACAGCTGGGGTGTCAGATCCCTACCAGATACTGGTGACCTATACTGAGGTACCATTTCTTTATGTGGGTTTAGTGTGTATAAAAACAATATTTTATAATATGTAAACGAGGCCCTGGGTGCAATGAGGGCAGTGCTGTTGCACTCAGAGGCTCCACTCCCTGCTTTGCCATGCCCCCACTATGAGTAACAGGCCTGGCCCTGAAGTCTCACGTGAGCGTGTTAGGCACAGGCTCTGTACAGGGATGGAACACACAGACCTAAACTGAACAGAGAGAACACCGCACATACATGGCGTTTGATTCATCATTATGGGGCTTCCGAAAATAGCAGAGCCAGCACTGAACTATTTTCAGAAGTCCTATAATGGTGAATGAAGGATAGCCAAGCATGTGCAGCTTGCACGCCGTTCACTTCCGGGCCCCATTCTGCACCTTTCTAACATTCATGGCTTTTCCTCTCGATATGTCATAAATGTCCCAGATGGGAATACCTCTTTAACATGAGTGGCACTCATAGTTGCCAACTGTCCCAAATTTGCAGGGACTGTCCCTAATTTTCAGCAATTTTGGGCTGTCCTGGGACAAGAATGGGTGGGGTTAATGTCAGTTCCACTTATAAGTGGGCATTTCTGGTGGATTTGGAGCATTTCGCGAACTAAAATGTTCATAAGTGTGGGCACTGGCTCTAGACCTAAGCAGCCATGTTTTCCTAACCTCATGCAACTGTGTGTGTAATGTGCCCTAATAATGAGACAGGTCCTGGTGACAAGTCCCCTTTAAGGAATACTTCCCAACTTTGTAAAGGGACAAAGAGGGACGCGGCAAATTTTTTCAGCACTAGGCCACGCCCCTAACTCCACCCAAAACATAACTATACACCTAATCCCA
The DNA here is from genome assembly GCA_900303285.1 of Rhinella marina. Lineage (NCBI taxonomy): Eukaryota > Metazoa > Chordata > Amphibia > Anura > Bufonidae > Rhinella > Rhinella marina. Next base: position 67,334 of record ONZH01028847.1, read on the forward strand.
CCCAGTCCCCTTACTGCTCCACATAGTAATTATTCCCCAGTTATGTGCCCCCATTAATATGCCCTGTTATGTGCCCCCAGTAATATGCCCTGTTATGTGCCCCCATTAATATGCCCAGCTGAGCTCCCAGTAATATGCCCTGTTATGTGCCCATTAATATGCCCAGCTGTGCCCCCAGTAATATGTCCTGTTATGTGCCCCCAGTAATATGCCTAGCTGTGCCCCCCCAGGAATATGCCCAGTTATGTGCCCCCAGTAATATGACCAGCTGTGCCCCCAGTAATATGACCAGCTGTGCCCCCCAGTAATATGGCCACATTGTGCCTCCCCTGTAATATGCCCAGCTGTGCCCCCAGTAATATGCCCACATTGTGCCCCCCAGTAATATGTTGTGCCCCCAGTAACATGCCCACATTGTTCCCCCCCAGTAATATGTTGTCTCCCAGTAACATGCACACGTTATGCCCCCCAGTAATATGTTGTGCCCCTAGTAACATGCCCACATTGTGCGCCCCAGTAATGTTGTGCCCCTAGTAAAATGCCCACTCTGTGCCCCCCAGTAATATGTTGTGCCACAAGTAACGTGCCCACATTGTGTTTCCCACTAGTAATATGTTGTGCCCCCAGTAATATGCCCACATTGTGCCCCTCACAGAAAGTTAAAAAACACCATATACTTACCTTCTTCCTAACAACATCAGGACATCGGCTGGTCTAGTCTGGAGTGGGCGGAGAGAAGGCTGACTGCCGGACGGCCCCGCCCCCCACCCAGACCAGAGGTATGAAGAGCCTGCAGGGGGGATCGGAGGGAGGATGGAAGAAGCAGCCAGCTCTCTGCTTCTTCATATAACAGACAACTGTCTCTGCGTCCCATGGACGCAGAGACAGCTGCCAGAGACCAGGACATAGCTCCCCCATGCTGGGACAGCCTCTGTAATCCGGGATTGTCCCGCTGGATCCGGGACGGTTGGCAGGTATGCTTTAAAGAGGACCTTTCACCACTCCTGACACACCTGGTTTAATAGCTCCATGCATTCCCCACGTACTAACAATTCTGGAACATCTATTCTTATGGCTTTATGTTGTGCCATTCCTTTATTATTTGCACTAGAAGTTATGAATGAATTGCTATTTCCCTTTAGTAAAGGAACAGAGGGGAGGTGACCAATTTTGGGTGTGTATCTGCACAGACTGACTCTAGCCAATCAGTGCTGCCATGTTCAGACTGTGCAGGTACACACCCAACTTGGTACCTCCCCTCTGTTCCCTTACTGAAGACAAAATAGCAATTCATTCATAACTTCTAGTGCAAATAATAAAGGAATGGCACAACATACAGACATGAGAATAGATGTTCCAGACTTGTTATTACGTGGGGCATGCATGAAGCTATTAAAACAGGCATGTCAGGAGCGGTGAAAGGTCCTCTTTAAGGGATGCTATATACCACCAGTGTGCACTTCACGGAAGGAAAATGCATATATCCATCTGTTATAATCTGTTATTAGATTATGGATCCATTTTTTCCCACAGTTTTCAGTGCATTAATAAAATTGCTGTGTACTCCAGTTGCAGCTCATCACACATATCTTAATTTCTGATCTTTTGCTCAGCTCATCAGAAGCAGAAATTTCAGAACTCCACGCTAAATAATCCAAACCTATGATTTGATGTTTTGGGTCCTAAAGAGGTTTTCTACACTAAAAAGTATTTACATATAAATGAGATCAGCATCTGTGTAGCAATAGAGCGGCTAAAACCAATTCTTATAGTGTACCTCTCACCAACCCCATGCATGAAGGAAAGCATTCTCCTACCATACTCGATAAGGTTATGCTGCTCCGTTTTTATAATACACAGCATTGATTCTTTGTTCTCTTTATACAAATTTCAGTGTCCCGTTGTCACCACTAGGGGGCAATCTATATTCATCTAATATTCAGGTCATACACAGCGCCGTGCTCATCACTATGTACCAGGATGCTTACAAAATATATGGCAAGCTATGTTGCATGGCTCACGACTGCCGGAGCCCTGTGAAATGATAAAAAGTGACATAATCTATTCATCAATATGGCATACATTAAAGGGGTTCTCTGCTTTGTCCTATCTCTTTTTATTATAAGAATTTCTTGTTGTTAAGCTGATTATTGGTATCCTGCTGCTTCTGGGTTGCTTAGTGGCCAGCTGTAATCTATAGCAGGTTATTGAAGTGTTCATTTCTCTACAGCGCCACCATAGGTAGTGAAAAATCATTAAAATCATTGGTTTGTATGTGTCATGGAAAGGGAGACATGCTTTATTGCTGCTGAGTTGTATTGGCTCTGGCTGTCACAGTCAACCACGATGACTTTCCTCACACCGTTGCTCCCTAGGGCCGTGCAGTGAAAGGAGGGTGCACCCTTTCCACCTTTAGGGCACACCCTGTTTCTGGGGCTGCTGCCTCATGGTAATTGGGCTGCCCATGATGCTGAGTGTTTGTATGGGTGCAAGACAGGGCGTGTAGAGTGTAATGGTCGGCATATGATGCAGGAGTCAATAACCAGGCCAGATGTGGCATAATAAACATCTCGCTTAAGTGCAAAATGGGAGTTGAATCTCCTCACCTGGTTTTGAATTGATTTGAGCAAGGATGGAAATTATCATACTTTTTCCTCTATATCTTTCTCAAGTCTCTTCCTGCAGAATCTATGGCTGGCCATCTCACTTTTGAAATTGTGCCTATAATTCACAAATGAGGTGTGCAGGTTTTTTTAAGATACGACTGGCCAAGTTGTGTCCAAGTGTGAAGGGTATCTTAATAGTATTCCCCTCACCACAGTAAAATCTAAATTGCTTAGGTAGCAAGATACCTTACTGACTCCAATGCTCAGCCATGAAAATTTCTGAACCTACTTGTCACTTTCTTCCTTTCTGAAGATCAAGGATGCTCAAACTGGGGGCCTCCAGCTGTTGTAAAACTACAACTCCCACATTCCCTGCTGTAGACTGATAGTTGTAGGCTGTCCTGGCATGCTAGGAGTTGTAATTTTGCAACAGCCAGTGGGCCTCAGGTTGGGCAACCCCAGCTGTAGATCATCCAGAGATCAGCGAGGTGTAGCTTTAGTTCAGTCCTGTGAGGAATGGAGTACATGAAGCTGCTTCCTCACTCTTCCTCTACTAGCTAGGAAGGATCCACACTCAAACTTCCTATTGGGGCTGTGCCAGAGTTGGTTAACTCTGTCACTTCCATACATAACCATACTGGGTATACATGGCATTAAATGACATAAAATAACATGACAAGTATTAAATAGCAAACTGGGGTATTGCATTTGCTTCGTGGCTGATAGATGATAGTCCTGAACCAAGGTCCTCCCCGATCTATTGACACCAAAATCCCTATTTTTCTCTAAAACTGTATTTTATTTGCTACTACAATGTTGTTGTTTCTCATTATCTGTTCCTCTATGTGTAGTCCTCTTACAATATGAACACGCGTGACATGACTTTTGCTTTGCATCAGCAACTGAGATTTTCATGGCCCCCAACACCACTGTTTACATTGGAGGAAAAAAAATGTTTTATTCATGAAATTGTTGGTCCCGCTAATTTGATCAGTCACACAAAGATTTTCTTCTGAACAAAACAAACATAGGAAAAGCTGTTAATGAAAGCGGTCTGGTGGAGAATGTGCATTAAAAGCATCTCTGGCCTCAGCACACGTCGCACTTTAATGGCTTTTTTTTTTTTTTTTACAGAAATAGATTCTTCAGACTGTTTATGTGGATTACAGGTTGTGTTTCCTTCACTAAACCTGTTTATTCTTAGGTTCAATGGACCTGTCACCAGAAAAATGTAGTGTAATCTGCAGGCAGCATTTTATAGAACAGGAGGAGCTGAGCAGATTGAAATATAGTTTAATGGGAAAAGATTCAGTAGACCATGTATTTAATTCATTTAAATTCCTGCTCATTCTGGGCTTTGAAGTCCAGGAGAGGAGACAGTCCTATCAGTGATTGACAGCTATCTCTGTATACACGTTCATTGATCGGAGACTGTCAATCACTGATAGGACCGCCTCTTGGACTTCAAAACCCAAAATGAGCAGGAATTTAAATTAATGAAATACACATTATACTGACTCATTTCCCATAAAACTATATATCAATCTGCTCAGCTCCGCCTGCTCTATAACATACTGCGTGCAGATTATACTGCCATTTCATGGTGACAGGTTCCCTTTAAAGGGAGTCTTTCACCTGTTTTTCAGCTATATAACTAAGAACACTGTACCACAGAAGATTGTATACACTTCCCAGACATACCTGTGTGCACTTTGTGTCTGTTACATGTTCAGAAAAAGCACTTTTATTCTGCTGGAAAACAGACCCCAAGTGCCCAGCTCTGCTGCTGCAAATGCTCAAAGCAAACCAGACTGAAGAGGGGAGGACTGCTTTAGTTGCTCATATCTTGGGATTGGTACCAGATAGAAAATCTTTGAAAGCTGACAAATGATACCAAAATCACAGCATTATATCCAGTTATATATTATGTTATATATTATTATGTTATATATTATATCCAGTATATCAGAAGATATAGCTGCTAGAAATCGAGTCGGGAGAGAAAGCTGTTTTTAGTTTCACTTTCAGCCAGGCATTTGGGAGCTGTTTTCCTGCAGAATAAAAGTGCTTTTTCTGGACATGTAATACAGACACAAAGTGCACACAGGTATGTCTGGGATGTATCTGCAATCTTCTGTGGGGCACTGCTGTTAGTTATATAGGTGAAAAACAGATGAAAGACTCCCTTTAATACCCCTTTTTTGTGCCTTAATGGGCATGGCTGGTCTTAAAAGGTGACAAACGAGGCAACTGGCCAGGGACCCAGTTCCCTCAGTGGTCCCCTAATATAGGGATTCCGACTACAAAATAAAACTATGCAGTATTATTTAGTGGTGTGGGGTGATTTCACTACAATGTGAACTGCAGAAAAAGAAGGGATTTGAAAGGCAGTATTAAAATACCAAGCATAGGGAGCCTTCATTTTCGTGTGCCGAGGGCCCCATTTTCTATAAATCCAGCCCAGGGGTGCACCTAGCCTTTCTGCTGCCTGAGGCGAAAACTGAAACCCCTTTGCCACATTGAAAGCGCTCATTCCCAGTGGCCCTTCCGCTGCCCCTCTTGCCCCTACCTGGTGCTGCCTGAGGTGATCGCCTCACATGGCCTCATTAGTGGTGCACCCCTGACCCAGCCCTGCCTGTGGGACTCAATGGTGGTTATCCAGTACAACAGCATCAATTTCCCCGTGACTATATACAACACTATCTAAACACTTCCTACGATTATGTCCACTGCGTTATCTTGTGGAATATGTTCTACCTATTGTTCTATCTGGGATTGGGTCTATATATCCTAGTGAGTGACCTATGACAAAATCCCAAACATATTGAACCTACTTGCTGTGATCTACTAAAATGACATTGAATACCCGTTCTCATACCAGAGAGCAAACCGCAGAATGCTGTGGTTTGCTTTCCGTCCTGGGATGCAGAGCAAGACAGATCCCTCATGACCACCAATGCAAGTCAATGGGGACGGATACATTTTCTCTGACAGTAGAAGACAGTAGAAGCAATGTTGCAGATAATACAACCGGATCCGTTCATAACGGATGCAGGCGATTGTATTATTAGTAACAGAAGCGTTTTTGCTGAACCCTGCCAGATCCAGCAAAAACGCTAATGTGAAAGTAGCCTTAATGACCTGACAGTAAACATGATATAATATTCAATATTTATTACACTTCACTATTTGGACATATAATTATAATGGAAGTGTTAAAATGTTCATGCAGGACAAACAGAAAAATAACTGATATTTAGTAAAGAGCATTAATTCATACATAAAAAGGTATATAAATATATCTATTACAATACTTTGCAAATATATTTAAACTATTCAATAAAAGGTGCAATGTGTATGATCTCATAACACTAAATATAATTATATGAACTCTATTTTGAAACTACAACATGAACCTTCTCTTCAGAAAATGTATTGGAGCATCGATATTATACAATGGTAAATTAAATACTTCATTTATATTTTTTACTGGTCTGTATTACTGTGACATTAGTGCAGAACGCAAGGGCCCTCCATTGTACTGTGCAATTAACCTCCTGGACTCCAACTGCAATTGATGCCCTAGTGCTTCATTTTTTATCCTTTATGTATAGAAATATAAACTATTCCATAAACATAGTCTTTTTCTCCATATTAAATTTGCTCACACTTTTTATATATTAATTTTACCTTTTTACATATCAGTTCTAGCAGATTGGTTATTTTCTTTGTCATGAACATTTTTACACTATTTTCATTATAATTTTATGTTCCAATATAATAAATACTGAATGTTGAATATTATCTTGTGGGGCCTTGAACGTTTTGAACGTTGTTCAAATGTTGTTCTATGGGTATAGGACTAGGTTTGTGTACTCAACCTCACAACTTTTGACTGTTTAATCCAGTAAGCCCACCCCCTACTATTAGACAGTAACCACTAGAGTATCATCTACATTTGAATGATGCCCTGGAAAGTCTCCAAGAGTGAAAGATGCCTAGTTGTCCTAGAACAGTGATGGCTAACCTCTGGCACTCCAGCTGTGGTGAAACTACGACTCCCAGCATGATCCATTAATTTCTATGAAGTTCTGAGTACAGCCAAGCAAGTGTACATCTTGGGAGTCGTAATTTTACCACAGCTAGAGTGCCAAAGGTTAGCCATCACAGTCCTAGAAGGTAAAAAGGGAGTGTTAGACCTACTAAGACAACTTCTACCCTGGGCGACCTACCAGCCACTAGGACAGTATTTACTCTTGGTGACCTACCAAGCATCATCTGCATGCTGTCCTAGAAACTTACCATGAAGTAGATGACGTTCTAGTAGGTCAAGAGGTAGTAGGTCTCTAGAACAGCATTCTAATATATCTCTTTTTAATTACCCTAAAAGGTTGTCTCCTTCCTCAGTGACCTTCAGCTTGGGCCCCCCTTCCCTCAGTGCTTTGTGACCAGGGGCAGGGAAACACATAGCCCCCCCAATGCCAAATTCTTGAAATAACCCCTTCATTCCAGCCAGATGTATAACTATGCACTTTCTAAAATACCAGTGTCTTCTTATGTGGCACAAGTGTCTTTGGGCCCGGTAGCGACTGCTACCTCTGCACCCCTATAGCTACGACCATTTAGGTTATGTCCTAGGTCATTAGGAAGTGGGTCTCAGTGACCTACTAGGAAAGCACCTCTAGATGGTAACTCCCTAATGTCCTGCAGTGGCAATGTGTCCCTTGGTGATCTAATAGAACAGTTTAGATTCTGGAATACAAGAATCCGATATGACTATTTACAACATGGATTCTGCTTGTCAACCAAATGCCATAATCCACTCCCAATCATTGGTACGTTAGGATGATCTCTGACCTACAGACGCTTCCACCTCCATGTCGTTCATTAGAAGACCCTGTCTATGTAAACATTGGGGTCATCCTCATTGACTGACGCCACAGTCATTATGACACAATTCCGTTAGAAATCACAACTAGCTAATTGTGCAGTGAGTTTAGTAATTATCCTCCGTGCACTAATTACATCCTTTCTCAAAGGTCAGATGTTGGAGACAGGCGGCTTTAGGTGTGAATTATTGTTTTATCACAAGCGCTGATTACATTAATTATGATAATTGAGACTCAGTTTGAACCCTTTCATTTATCAGCAAGAGAACGGATGAGGTCTGACTGAACTCATGTGGTCATATGTAGACAATTATGGAATTATTAGGGAAATATTACTCACCCATGTATACTACAGAATGTAGAACGCAACACGTACTAATTATTAAAATGTAAAGCGATCTTCCAGTCATATGCAAATGAGGCTTAATCACTGTTGAATGAGAAGTTCTGCAACTTTCGGATAAACTTTCTGTTTCACTTTCTCATCATTGTCATGATCTCTGCTTGCTGTCAGTGAATGGGGACATTATTTTCACATAAAGATTGAAATCCTGCACAGACCTAATATTTCTCAAAATTGATAGTTTCTTAAAGTTGGATCAAGTGTGGACAATGCTCTGTGAGATTAAAGGGATTGTCCAGGAGTTTAGTATTGATGGCCAAACCAAAGTCTGAAAACGGGACCCCTAATGATCAACTGTTTGAAGGGGCTATGGCACTCGGGCAAGCGCTGCTGCATCTTTATTGTTTACCAGGCACAGTGCCACTCACTTTGTAGTGGTTGTGCATGGTACTGCATCCTACTGCAGCTCCATTCCATTGAAGTGAAAGGGACAAGCTACACGTAGGACCACGTACAGCCTCTACAGAATGCATGGCACTGTGCCAAGTAATGAAGAGGCAGCAATGCTCACCCAGGCGATGCAGCCACTTCAGCTGACGAATGTGCATGTCGCCAAGCATCGAATAATATTGATAGTCTATCTGAAGAATAGGCCACCAACATTATTGTCCCGGACAATTGCTTTAACTAATCAGCAGCACAAATCTCTCTCCTGACTTTTGCTACAGTGTTTCAGTTCTAGTACAATGTGCAGCCTATTTAGCTCAGAAAGGATTGCAGCTGATCCCAACAAAGTCAGTTGATTCATCTAATTTGTATGGACACCTAAAGATATTTTAGCACAAGGGTGAAGCCACACCCCTGTGATGGGCTCATTTTCAGATTTTGTTTGTTTCTTTTTAACTCTTTCTGTAAATGTTTCCCTAGTTTAAAAGCATGCTTTATTTGTTCTCCAACATTCATGCATCTATTATCAATCTGTCTTTTCAAGGTGTGAAATTCATGTATAGATGCAGCTTTATATCTCTTTGACATTGTTGTTCACGTGGGGTAAGTCATATGTACTCCTATGTCTGCATTGGTTTACGACTGGTAAGATGGATCATCATATAAAAACATGTGCTATGATTGACATGTATAACCCTCGCTCTCTTGGGCACAGAGAACATTTAACACTGAACTTCAGAGATTTGTTCGAGGTATGACCAGAGGGCTCGAGCAGTCACTGATTTGTTAGGGAACGCCTGATGATCGTATGAAAAATTGATTTGTTTTCCCAACAAAATCCAGAGATCTGAGCACTATCGATTTCTATAAATTCTGCCTGCAATTGTTTCCTGAGCTACGAGCCCCTTGTGCTAATGCACAGGTTATAACTAGTTATGAATCACTGAAGCAGGCAGGGGGCTGGAGGTAGCACAAGGACAGAGGAATGAATGGGGAGACAGGGTGTAGACCTCTAGGCCATTGACAAGGTAGTTGAAGATGATAACTCTCAAACCTACCCATGAGTACAACATAGAAGCTTGTAAGCTTGTACACATGGTGTGCATTGTAGCAGAAATTCAGTAGGTGGACCAGTATCTTAGAGCAGTGGTCCCTTTGATTCTCCAATAGTGGAGGCATAAGTTCACAACAGTTGGCGAGCTAGATGTTCTCCCACACCACTTACCATGACAAATTTCACTTTGGCAAGTCAGTTTTTTTTAAACTTCTGGCATTGGCTTCATAAAGACATTTGAGATGTTTCCATTAAAGTGGGACCCTTACCAGCTGATAAAAACCCCATGCCCTTTGCACTACAGTCTCACTATAATTTATATCTATGAGACTTCCCCTTTGGGTGATCCAGTCTACATTATGGGCAAAGCCTAATTTTATTAGGGTATGCAAACCTTTGTGTTACCTATGCATTGATACTTTCAGAAGGAAATAGAGAAATATATTTACAAGTTATAAATGCATTAAACAGTTTGCCGGGGTTGCCATTTTTTGGGGGGAAAATTGTAGGGAGACAGTTTAGATAATTAAATAAAAAAATTATCTCACTTTCCAAAGCCCTCTGAAATCCAGCTCTGCTGCTTCATCCTCTCCATTGGACTTCAACATGATGTTTTGGCTACAGTGGTGACATCCTATATTCAGCTGTAGCCAATCACTGGCCTTAGCGTTGTACGTCATGATGAAAACCAGTGATTGACTGCAGAGGTCACGTGCAGTATATGGGATGCCACCGCTGCAGCCAAAACATTACATCATGACTGCAGCCCAGCAGAGATTATGGATCTACGGCGTTGGATTGGAGGGGGCTTCAGAAGTAAATTGTAGCTGCCTCCCTGCAGTTTGCCTCCAAAACATTAGAACTTGGTCAACCCTGTGCTCTTTGGATTTGACATTTAATATTCAACTACTCAACAGCGTTGAGGTATACAAACGTAGCAATTCCCAATTAAGGTTTTTGTAATGTGAGTGTTTCCTTTTATATAGTGTACTGCATCCTTTAAAGTGGGGTTGCTACAGGGGCCACATGCAGCTCACAATAACATCCTGTGTACCTCACAACCATCTGGTTCCAGGCATTTTTGTTTGTATCTGGTGGTTGGTTTGTAGCATGGGAGCAAGGACAAGTATTAATCGTGCACTGTGTAGCCGTCTCCCATAGAATGGGGCTCTCTAGAAAGAAGTAGATTAGGTGGAGAGGTGGTCGTACATTGAGTGCAGCTATCTTTATTGTACAGGGTGGGCCATTTATATGGATACACCTAAATAAAATGGGAATGGTTGGTGATATTAACGTCCTGTTTGTGGCACATTAGTGTATGGGAGGGGGGAAACTTTTCAAGATGGGTGGTGACCATGGCGGCCATTTTGAATTTGCCCATTTTGGATCTAACTTTAGTTTTTTCAATTGGAAGAGGGTCATGTGACACATCAAACTTATTGAGAATTTCACAAGAAAAACAATGATGTGCTTGGTTTTAAGGTAACTTTATTCTTTCATGAATTATTTACAAGTTTGTGACCACTTATAAAATGTGTTCAAAGTGCTGCCCATTGTGTTGGATTGTCAATGCAACTCTCTTCTCCCACTCTTCACACACTGATAGCAACACCGCAAAAGAAATGCTAGCACAGGCTTCCAGTATCCGTAGTTTCAGGTGATGCACATCTAGTATCTTCACAGCATAGACAATTGCCTTCAGATGACCCCAAAGATAAAAGTCTAAGGGGGTCAGATCGGGAGTCCTTGGGGGCCATTCAACTGGCCCACGATGACCAATCCACTTTCCAGCAAACTGTTCATCTAGGAATGCTCGGGCCTGACACCCATAATGTGGTGGTGCACCATCTTGCTGGAAAAACTCAGGGAACGTGCCAGCTTCAGTGCATAAAGAGGGACACACATCATCATGTAGCAGTTGAATGGCCCCCAAGGTCTCCCGATCTGACCCCCTTCGACTTTTACATTTGTCACATTTGTGACCAACCATATATATTCACTTGCTATTGCTGGCATTCAGAATGGCAGTACAGATGTCTCCTCTTGGATGAATTACAGGCTCACTTTACACAGGGAGAATTAAAAATCTCCTGCCAGTGCTAGACCTTTATAAAATCTAATGAACTCTGCGCTGACACACAGAGATGGTGGGGGCAGCAGGGGGGTTGTAATATGACTGCAATGAATTGCAAGATTTTCCGGGAACCAATGCAAATTAGATTTTGACATAGCCAACCTAAGGGCAGCCAGAGGCAGGGGTTGACGTACCATAGGTGCACCCCGTGCAGCTGCACAGGAGCCCGTTATCGGATTGGCCATAGATCTTACAGGGAAATTTCCCAGTGGGCCAATGCCCAGGGGGCCACTCAACCCCTCCTCAGGCCACCGGGTATGTAACAATCTGATGCTCTCAACATGAATTATCAGTGGGAACATCAAGTACAGTATATATGTACCCAGCCGGGTACCACAAATGACCTCCTGAATTCAACTGTATTACCGTTATCAGGATGGTGATACAGCTGAATACTGCAGCGGGAACAGGAGCCCATGGCTTCCTGCAGCCGTTCACACCACCTGTTGGCTGCTTTGCATATGGTATGGCTGAGCCTGCCTACTTGTGTTGCGCCCACCTTCTGTCAATTTGGATGGGCCACTTTTAGTTTTTTTTCAGTTGCCATTCCGCCGTTTACTATAGCAACCATTTATGTAACGGCCCTGGAGTTCTAGCTTCACAGTGCTGTGCTATGATTGGCTCCCATGGACATGATGTGACATCACTATCTGGGGGACTGGAGGTGGGTGAAGCAGTAGCTTTTGGCAGTTGGCCAGTATATTAAAGGGGTTTTCTTCCCCCTTCCAATTAGAATGAATTTGCATGCTCAGCCAAACCAAGTGTGCATCTTCATGGGGGATCCAGAAGACACCCCTTTTATTACCACAGGCATTACAATGCTTAACGGGGTTGTCTAAAAGACTAAGCCCTGATCATCAGGTGGCCAGGAAACAGCAGAGTGGGCCGGCACGCTGCCGTTTCTGTAGCTCCCATACACTGCAATGAGAGCTACTGAAAGAGAGAAGGGCCAGCCAGGAACTCCGCTGGTTCCTGGCCACTTGGTGGTTGAGCTTTAGGGCCCCTGCATACGACCGTATGCCCTCCGAGACATACAGTCCGTGAGCGGGCTATATGTCCTGGAGCGGCATTGATCGTGCGCACGGGAACGCACAACATCATAGATGACAATGATGCTGTGTATGTCGGGCCACCCGCGGGACTATTGTCCCACACTCATATGATCTTGTGAGAGCAGAACAATAGCCTGCGGGCGGCCCGACGTGCACAGCATCATTGTAATCTATGATGCTGTGCGCTCCAGTGCCCACGATCAATGCCGCTCCGGGACATATGGCCCACTCACGGACCGAATGTCTCGGAGGGCATATGGTCGTGTGCAAGGACCCTTAAGGCCCTTTTAGACGGGCCGATAAAGTCTCCCTGAACGAGCGCCGATCAGCGACATCGGCGCTCGTTCAGGGAGCCTTTACACGGCCCGATGAATCGAGCGCCGGGCCGCACGAGTGATCGCTGTATCGCTCGTGCGGCCGGGAAGCTCCATACTGTCAGGCGCACATCGCCTGTTTACACAGGGCGATGTGCGCCCGACAGATCGGATCTTTTGGTTTTTACAAAAGATCCAATCAGCCGACGAACGAGCGTTTTGCTCGTTCGTCGGCTGATTAGGGCCACTTTTACACGGGCCGATTATCGGCACTAGCGTTCCTAGGAACGAATTTTCGGCCGATAATCGGCCCGTGTAAAAGGACCTTAAGTCTTGTCTCGCCTTAACTGCGAGATTAGACAAACCCTTTAAACTTCAATACAATTAATGGTCCCAAAAGATAGCAGTAGTCTCTGACTCCTAAGGATTATATTCTAAAGGGGACTATCACCCATTGTTCCACAAAATTGCCATATTGTGCCACTAATTCTGTACAATAAAAGGGGGGAATTAGTGACAGGTTCCCTTTAAGTGGATTATTTTCTACCTAATTACTTTTTCCCCCCTCAAATATAGAACTCTGCCCCCCACCTCCTTGTTCTAACACCTCTAGTCGTTACTACTTTCTCTCTAATCACTCGCTATTGTGTCAGTTCTGATGTGCAGATCTAGGTGAACTACCTGTAAGTCTTTCTCTTCAATCTAATAAAAGGCTAAATTGTAGCAATGAACAATGTGAATGGGGCTATTAATCCTGTGGGGTGGAGGAGAATGGTGGTGGAGAGGCTTGTGAAAGGAGCAGCAAATGTATCGCACAGAATCAGCAGGATTTATTGCCTAGATGGAGAAAATGAAAAGAACTCGATGGTTTCCCCCCAGCACGGACTGTACAGCAACCGTCAACAAAGGCCCACAGAATTCTGTGCAAATAGCAGCCTTGAAAATGTTCCCGGAGAACTAACGTCTGCTTTGAAATCACAAGTGGACGGAAGAGGGACGTGATTTCCTGCGTTTTTATTAGTAACAACCTACGTGCATGTCATTAACAGGTTAAATGACTGGAAAAAAAAAGAGGAAACCTGCAACTGCAAACAGGATATCCACCGCAGGTTACAGATATGGCATAACCTAGGGCAACCAAATCTATGTATTCCTACATACACACAAGCCTGCACAGATAAAAATAACTGTACACAGAACTGAAATGACTGAAAACCCAATGAGCTTGCATTCCAGGCTCCCAAGATGCATGTGGGCTGTCATGTGGTTGTGAGTAGTTCTGTAGAGGAGAGCCTCCCCCTTTGTGCACTAATCCAAGCTAGCATACAATGGACAGAGGTCATGCTTTTGGAATAATTTACAAAAGGCTAATCTGCATGGGAATATTTGTGTATATTTGTAGATGGGTGACCAATGGTAGCTCTCCATAGCCTACAAAATGGCTGACTATGCTACAACTTCCTGTAGCTCTGGAGCACAAACTACTGTTATATCAAGTGAAATTGGAGGTATCTAGTTCAACTTTGATCTTCATCAGTTTGACAAGAGCCCAAATAATTGTATTTGAATTCTGTGGTCCAGCTAGCTTTTTAAATAGGCATGTTGTATGTGCATACTTCTATGTAGGGTGACTCGGTGACTAAAGACAGCCCTCCACAGCCTCCAAAATGGTAGTGCAGCAAGCCCTTGTGGAGCCAGAGAGGAGGATGGTAGTGGTCTTCTTCTCTCCATTGCTCCCTAGGGCCAGTGAAGCATAAGTAGGGGGCACGCTTTCTTCCCTTTGGGGCATACCCTGATTCCGGGGTTACCGCCTGATGGTAGCCGGGGTGCCTTGGATGGTAGGTGTTTGGATGCAAGGCAGGGCATGTAGAGTGCAACATGCAGTAGCCGGCATAAAATCAGTAACCAGGCCATATTAAGCAGAATAAACATCTCTGTGTATTGTAGTGCAAAATAGGAGTTGTAGTACACCCAGCATAGAAAAACACAGTTCCAAGTGTACACATTGCAAATGCCAGATTGGATTCACTTATGACCCTTTTTCCTCTCTGTCTGGCTAAAGTCTCTCTCTCAGCAGAACAGGCAACTGTACATTTGATGTTTTGCCTGTAATGCACATAGCGGCATGCAAGTTGAATGATACGACTGGCTGGGTCATTTCTTAAGTGTGTAGGGCAATGGTTCTCAACTCCAGTCCTTAGGACCCACCGGCCAGTCAGGATTTGGGAATATCCCACAGAATGAATACCTGTGGTAAGTCCTGATGGATGGACGCTAATTATATCAGCTGCTCTATACTAAGGAAATCCTGAAAACATGACCGGCAGGTGGGCCCTGAGGACTGGAGTTGTGAACCACTGGTGTAGGGTTTCTTATCTGTAATCCCTTCATGGCAGTAAAGTCTGTATTGCCCTCAAAAGCTGTTATCTTATTGACTGACACTTTTTGCTTGGCCACAAAGATTTCTGAACCTTCAGAAAGAAGCCTAGCACTAAATCAATTTCCCAGTAGCAACGTATCTAGGATAAAATTTTCACACAGAGATGGTTCTGTCCCGTCAAATACATAGCAGGGTAGCACTGAAGTAGGGTCAGACTGGCCCACCAGAGCACCAAAGAATCCTCGAGTGGGCCCATATCGATCTGATACGATAGTGGGCCCCAAAGGTCCAGGAGAAAAAGAACATTTGAAGCTTCCTTTGGAGCTAATCACTTGTCCCTAGGGTTTATTTCTCTGATTTAAAACCTATTAGACTTTATTGATGATATAGGGGTTTGGTCCTGAGAATAAGTTCCTCTGGTGGGCGCAAGGAACCCCAGTCTGACCCTGCACTGAAGTCGTCTATGTAGCTGTCACATGCGACGTAATGGTTTCTATTAAAGTATCATATATTGTATGATCAGTCTCTTCATCATTTAAGGCACCTGGCACTCGGCTATAATTGTTTCCCAGTCCAGTTGGCTGTAAATAACCATACAAGTAATTGGAGACAGTTTCATCTTCAGTGCCAGGACAATTTACTACCTGCTGCTGGTGCTGACACTAGGCACATAAATTGGCAACATCTCCTGCAGTTTAGATTACAGATCCGACCAGAAATCAGTTCAAGCTTGTGTTGGGGTGCAATTAGGAAATATTAAACAATTTAGTAGAGGACAAGAAAGAAGCATTGGTTACATTCTGAAAATAAAGGTTATCATCCAGCTTTCTTGCATTCAGTTCATCAACTAGAAAGCTCAGGATGAATGAGTTTAGGTGTTCTCCTAGTTAGGCCAAGTTATTTTTGACACCCATCCTGGGAACCAGCACTTGGGGTTCATCCTCCACCAAACCTCTCGCAATTACAACCCTGGCAAGGGAAAGGGGAGAAGTAACACAGTGAACAAAAGTGAACTGAGGTGGGGGTCCCTGTGGTGTTAGCCCCACTATAAAGTGATGGTGTAACCTAGCAATATTCCATCACTTTATACGATGAGAATACTGCAATTAAAATAATTACAAATAACAAAAAAAAGTGAACTAAAATAGTAAGATGAATAATAAAAAGTAAAACAGCTGGAATGGCTCTTTAAATGGTCTTTCCCCAGGATAGACCTTCAATATCAATCTGATCTGATTCAGCTGTTTTAGAATAGCTCTGGCGCCAGAAGTTAGATCTGTCTGCTACACAATGGATGGAGTTGTGTAGTTCTGGCACCAACTTCTGACACCAGAACCGACTTCTGACACCTGAGGATAGGCCATCAATATTAAAGTCCTGGAAACCTGGAAAGAGCTCGAGAAAACAGAAAACCCCTAGAATTCAGGACAGGAGACCCAATATCTCTTTCTAATTGTGGATCATTATAATTGTGCATCGGTCTAGGGTAAAATAATGTATTGAATCAGGATATGTATGGAGTGAATTGTAATATTCCAATTAAATTTTGTGGCACTCATTTAAGCTGCCAGCTCATATACAAATTAGTATCTTCCTCAGTGTATGATATCCAGTCTACTGCTCCCATGTCAGTCATAAACTGCTGTGCTCTTCAGTAAAGATTGATCATCATCGTTTAGACATGTCCTATAAGCTGGGACCCCCACTGATGACCTGAATGAAGTGGCAAAGTTGACTAATAGAGGGAGAACATGAGTTATGGGCCCTGGGGCCTTCATCACCTTATCTCTTTAATGGGCTTTTGGTGACCATATCCAGCTGTGAAGAGGCACTTGTCTTGGGTCTATTGCTAGTGATCACCACAATTATTTTTTATTACAGTTGAAAAATTGCATAACAAATACAGGTACTTAGAACAAATTCAACCCCAAAAATAAACAGCTGATAAACAGGAACTGCTTTCTTCTCTTCTTTTCTTTGGAGAGAAGTGGATGGAGATGATGAGACAGCCTGACCCTACAATTCTGCTTACATACCACTCTAAGCTCCCTCCACTCCTGTGTGGAAGCTCCAGCTGTCATGGAGGGGGAAAGTGAGCCCTGTTTTGAGCCCCACCTCTGTCCATACCTATTTACATGGCCCGTCCTAGGTAACAGCGCGTAACTGGGCGGCAAACCCTAGCCTAGATAAGTGCAGGGGCGTACAGGGAAGGGTAACAAGAGGAGAACGCAATAAACAAAGACAGAGCACAAAACACAATATCGGAAGGTCAGCAAGCCAAAGTTGTACCAGGAAGTCACGTCAAAACCAGGGGAGAGAGCAGGAACAAGGTCAAAAACACAAGCCGAAGTCAAAAGCACAATAGTCAAAGATGAATAATCAAACCCTAGCTCTGGAGGTTAGACCAATCACAGGCAACCTGTGGCCAGCAGGTTGCCTGTTTAAATAAACCTCCAGATGGGTCACGTAACGTGGCCAGCGCCGCGTGACCCTAATTATAATATTCATTGAGCGCCGGCCCCCTACCTGCTCGTTGTCTAAGGGGGGCGGCGAGGGCACCAGACGCGCGGCAGCAGAGAGCGCGCCGGGTCCTCCCCGCTGTGGGTTGCCATGGGAGCAAGGATCCCTGTGACACCAGCTTTATCGAGCTGTATCAGACCTTATTTTTGTGGGAACGATCTATAGTTGATACCATTTTGGAGTGTGTTTGACTTTTTGATCCTATTTTATTCTATTTTTTGGGTAAGTGAAATGATGAAAAAAATGGGAAATTTGATATTTTTTTTTCCGGTTACACCATTTGCCATATGGGATAAATATTTTTAGATTTTAATAGTAGGGGTGATTTGTATGCTGTCTGCATCCATTTGTCCTTCCGTGACATCCGCAAAAATATAGAACATGTCCTATTCTTGTCTGCATTATGGGCAAGTTCTATTTTGGCCCTGACGTTCCGTTCCACAAAAGGTGGAACACACAGGATGTGTCCAAGTTTTCCGGAGCCACAATTAGTGAACTGCAAAGACGGCTATGGCCATGTGCATGAGCCCTTAGAAGGCTACAATATGCAGTATTCAGATTTATTTTTGCTTAGACTGTAGTTCCATAGGGATGAGGGAGCCGTTTCTAACTCAGATGTGCACACTTCCGTTTTTTGAGGGTTTTTTTGTTTAGTTTTTTGCCATTTAGATACCATGGTCACACTTCTCAAGGGGATAAGTGCCTGCAATCAGCTATGGTGCCTGTTGGACTCACGAGCAGGTGCCATATTTAAAGACCCTCCCAGAGCAGTATATGTACTGCGCTGGTATCATAAGAATTAAACAAAGATCTTCAAAATTCTAAGGATTTGAAACACACCAGTCTTAATAATGAGTGTGCTAGTTTAAGATGCGCTAAATGTATTAAGAACATGCCAGTTACGAGCTGGTGCAATTTTGTTCTATAGTTTATAGTTTCTGGATTTCTGCGCCGTAGTGGTGCTTGCAAAAAAAGACTATGCAGTAACCTGGCCCTGTCAATCTAGCAGAGGAAGCAGAAGGAGCAAGGGTGCACTGAGTGGCTTGGGCCCTCCCTTGGTGCACTTAACTGTTCATTTCCATATGGATTAAAAGTACCTTTTCTGCAGAAAGAAGCAATGAATTGCTAAGTGAAATGTATCATTATATCCAGCTGAGCTAGCCCTACAAGAAGTATTTTCTGGTTTTGACACTGAATATCCTGGTGACAGACTCCCTTAAATATACAATGTTCCCCATTCAGGATCCTTATGTATTGACCAGAATAGAGAACAGCAGAGAAAGTCTGTCTGGAGCAACAGACACATCCATGCATTAGACATACACCCCATTTCAGTACACTCTGTGCAGTGCCTCTTTTCACCTGTGGTGGTTCTCCAGGAGAATTGGACACTTGTACTCACACAGCTGCTGATTTTTGGAGATCTCATCAGCTGGAAACACTGATCAGATTATTATTAGGCCTCTTTCACACGAGCGTCGTGGATTTGTTCAGGATGCGTTGCGGATGCGTTGCGGATGCGTTGCGTTAAAAATGCGCGGATTGCATGCGGATGCAATGCGTTGCGTTGCGTTTTTAACACAACCCTATTTATTTCTATGGAGCCTGGGCTGCGTGAAAAACGCAGAATATAGAACATGCTGCGTTTTTCATGCAACGCAGAAGTGATGCGTGAAAAAAACGCTCATCTGAAAAGCCCCATAGAAATGAATGGGTCAGGATTCAGTGCGGGTGCAATGCGTTCGCATCACGCATTGCACCCACGCGGAAATCACGCTCGTGTGAAAGGGGCCTTAGGAGCCTTCTGGCAGAAAGAGGTTGTCTAAAGTGGACAATTCCTTTATAACTGGTACATGATCTGAGCTTCTAGAGGGAGAGAATAATAGCATTGGTTTGCCACTAAAGCCACCAATATTTTAAATGGCTCCTGGTAGATGGGGGTACTGTTCCAGATTTTGCACTGGGGTATGTGAGCTTCAACTTACATACCTGTGAGGAAATCATGTTTTTGGTGATGAGTAGAGATGAGCGCTCGTCTCACTGCGAAAGAATGCCCGCAGGCATTGCGGATCCGTCCTCACCCGACTGAAAGTCAATGGGGACGGATCGGTTTTTTATGACACTCATACCAAACGGATCCGTCTCCACTGACTTTCAGTCGGGTGAGGAGGACGGATCCGTTTGGTATGAGTGTCATAACAAACCGATCCATCCCCATTCACTAACATGCAGTTGAGGACGGATCCGCAATGCCTGCGGGCATTGCGCAGAGGAGCCGAGCACTCTAGTGCTCGTAACGAGCACTGCTCGCTCATCTCTAGTGATGAGCTCTGTACACACAATAATACATGAATCACGTTCATAGCATTACACATTTTAATTGTGCAAACGTTGAAAACTATCTCACACAGTGGAAGAAAAGCAATCTGATCTCCAACAAAGATGAACATTTTCTTGAAGTCTTCACACATATGGTCATTGACATTTGGAAGAATTTGCACAACACTAGAAATGTCAATTAAAAGCCTTGCTACAACTGAATAATGTCCAGCAGGGGCGGAACTACCATAGTGGCAGACCATGTGACTGCTATGGGGCCAAGGGCAAGAAGGGGCCCAGTCTTGGTTGGGATCATCTCCTCAAGTAGAAGTGAAAACTTGGTCAGGACTCTACCCTCTAAAGGAACAATTTTTAGCAAATGAGGCAGTGAGAAATTACCCAAGGATCATTGAAAAAGGTTTAGGCAGAAAGTCCTGTGAGGGGGGCCTGGTTTGATCCTTGCTGGGGCCCTTCTCTATGTACACCACTGCTGTCCAGTGGAATGCTGATTGACCTGGGTCCAGCCAGCCATACATTTCCCTTTCAGTTGTCATTTTACATGCAAACCTTTCAAGGCCATGCCAAGGGGTATACACAGATCTCATGGGGCCCCACAGCAAAACTTAGGGGCACATTTATTAAGACCAACGTTTTAGACGCCGGTCTTAATAAAGGCCCATATCTGGCGGTGGTTCCGCCGAAGTTATGAAGAGTAGAAGACCTCTCCATAACTTCGGCACATCCAGCGCCAGTTCTAAATGTACGATAGCTTTCTAGCTGTCTTATAATTAGACCTTTTTCTACAGCCACAATTTAAGACCTGGTGTGAGCGGGGCGAAGTCGCAGACAGTGGCTAGCCATTGCACCGCCATCTGCGCCTGAAACATGCCTAATTTAGGCGTATTTCATTATAATAAATGACTCCCTTAGTATTGTTGTGTCATTTAGAGAAGACCTATTTGTATTTTCTATTATATAGCACAGAAGATGCAAACAATGTGATTGAAACATGAAAGGAAGAAATAGGAATATTGTGTTAACATACCATAAAACCTACAATCTGATTCCCAGATCACTTTATTCTAATCTTTTCTTCACATTTACAATTCGATTTCATCAGGACACAATAGTTGGGAAATGTTTAGTTTCTAAGGGGTTGTCCAGGTTTTACTTGCTGACGACCTATCCTAAGGATCAATATTAGATTGGCAGGGGTCCATCTTCGGGCACCGTCTGCCCTCTCTGATCTACTATTGCTAACCTATCATAAAGCTAGATCATCAATAAGTGTAACCCAGACAAGCCCTTTTAAAGGGCATGTCCAGCATTAGAAAAACATAGTTGCTTTTTTCCAAAAACAGTGGCACACTTGTCCATAGGTTGTGAGTGGTATTGCAGCTAAGCAGTATTCACTTCAATGGCGCTGAGTTGGAATACCAGACATATGCTATAGACACATATGGAGTTGTTTTTGAAAGAAAGCAGCCATATTTTTTTTCTAATCCTGATGCAAAGCTCTGTGCTGTGTGATCGACACCAGTTGTATATCATCATCTAGATGCCGGAAGTGAAAAAAAATCTATTTCTGAGCTCAATACATTTCAGAGCATTGACCCTCAAGCGGCAGGAGGGCTGTCACAATACTGGAAGATCGACACTTGGTTAAAATGCCTCAGTAATGAAGACATATTCATAAACAACCCTCAGAACGTCTGTGCACTGAAATATCATGAGGACCCCGCTGGCTTGTAGAGCCGTCCTCATAATCAATCTGCCCTAAGCAGTCAGTACACCATGTACTTGACTCGGAGCTAGACATCCTGCACTTGTTTGATGTGACGGATCTTTGGATAATACCTTTGTGTCTACAATGTCTTCAAAATAAGTTTTAAAATTCATGTGGCGTGATATGCACTGTGAGACAAGTTATACTTACTGAACAGAACAGTAGGGGACTATTTAAATTGTTTGCAAAATTGCAATTCTCTGGAATGTTTTACAAACTTCATCTAAGGTCTCTTTCACACGACAGTATTTTTTGCCGCCTCCGATCCGCATTTTTCACATGAAAAAATGCGGACCCATTCATTTCTATGGGTCCGCAAAAAAAATACTGAGAACATACTGTGTGCTGTCCACATCCGTTTGCCCGTTCCGTAGCCCCGCAAAAAAGATAGAACATGTCCTATTCTTGTCCGTTTGGCTGACAAGGATAGGCATTGTTACAATGGATCCACAAAAAATACAGATGCCATACGGATGACATCCGTTTTTTTTGCGGATCCGCAATTTGCGGACCACAAAAGACAACGTTCATGTGAAAGAGGCCTAAGGCTTCATTCACACGTCCCTATGTGTTTTGCGGTCAGCAAATTGCAGATCCGCAAAAAAAACGGATGACTTTCCGTATGGCATCCGTGTTTCCGTTTTTTTGCAGATCCATTGTAACAATGCCTATCCTTGTCAGCCAAATGGACAATAGGACATGTTCTATCTTTTTTGCGGAACGTAAATACGGACATACGGAAACGGAATGCACGGAATGTACCTTCCGGTTTTTTTTTTGCGGACCCATTGAAATGAATGGTTCCGCATACGGTCCGCAAAAAAAACGGAACGGACACGGAAACAAAATACAGTCGTGTGAATGAAGCCTAAATCCCAAATACCTGAAAAAGGATGGGTCCTTGTAGATGTTTAGATCCCAATCGTTTGTCAATCAGGGATTGTTTGCACCTGATCTAGCTGTTTTTTGGTGAATGTCCTAGATGACCACTGTTTTTGGATCATTTGGAGCCTGTGCAGTCAGATTTCTGCTGGTTGCCATTGGAAACAGACAACACGTTTGTCAGATACACATATAATAGCTTAGCTGACCTCCCACAATGAAGGAGACATTTCCCGGTGTAAAGTAACGATGATTACCAGATTGTACATCTCCAGAGCATACTCTGTGCAGACACTGTGCAAGCAGTGAATCATGGGAGTTTTACAGCTCTGCAGTATCTACAATTGTGAATTCATCTCTGGAGTATAATGCAGAACATAACTTGGGATCCAGTACAGGATTAAGCTACATTCACACAACCAAAATGCGGATTCGTATAAAATATGGATGACGTCTGTGTGACATCCAAGTTGCATCCGTTTTGTTTTTTTTCAGATCCATTGTAACAATGCCTATCAGTGTCCGCAAAACGGACAACAATAGGATATGCTCTATATTTTTGCAGGACTACGGAACGGACATACGGATGCGGACAGCACACGGTGTGCTATGCGCATTTTTTGCTGACCCATTGAAATGAATGGGTCCTCATTCAATCAGCAAAAAAAACTGAATGGAGACGGAAACAAAATACATTTGTGTGAATGTAACCTTATATTATGCAGGTACAATTGACTACACCAACAGAGTAGCGAATGCAGCTCTGGAGTATAATGCATGATTTAACTCATGATTAGTACAGGATAAGTAATGTATATACACAGTGACTGCACCAAAAGAACAGTGAGTGCAGCTCTGAAGTATAATACCAGATAGTCAGGATCAGCACAGGATAATTAGCGTAATGTATTTACAAACATTTTCTATTAAAAAAAAAAAAAAAAAAAACTACACAAAAAATGTAGCCCACAAATAGAGATGAGCGAATCATGCAAAATTTTATTCGCCGAACATTCGCCGAACTTTTCCTAAGATTCGTTTATTCGATAAATAGATTCGTTTGTTCGATTTGCATACAAAATATCCGTATTTATATGGCTATTAGCGAACATTCGCGCACTAATAACAAACGTTCAGGTAAAAAGGTACGCAACCTCTTTGAACACGTACGCATAAGCGTACAAAGTGCGTACGAAAATGACGGGCTTTGCTAGAGAGGAATGGTGGAGCAGGAGGAACGCTCTAAATCTGACCCCTGGCTGCATATGGATAGTGTATCAGCAGATGACAGCAGATCATCCGGCTGAGACTGAGATGAGCGTGCCATCCACTTCACTACCTCATCTACTTTCTCCTCCACTACAATTTTGCGCCTTGGTGGGTTAGCCTGGTAGAACAACGGCCAAGTATTGCGAATTCTACTAGTAGATGCTCCGGCTACAGGGCCATTGGCACTTCTGCCCTGTGCCACCTTCTCCTTTTTTTTAGAGCTCAAGGTCTGGCTGGAACTGGACCCCTTTTGCTTATCCATTCCAGACATTTTACAATTTACTCTGTGACCCTGCAGCTGGTCTTTGTCCCTGTATCTCCCTGTCTCTCCCTATCTCTCCCTGTCTCTCTCTCCCTGCCTGATTAATTACTAGCCCTGAACTGACCCTGCACTTGCCTTGCAGTATCCCTGATATGTGTGATATGGATTCCCAAAGCAATTACATTCCAATTTTCACAAAACAGGTCTCAGAGTGTCAGAACTTCACACACAGTGCTTCTGCTCGTCTCAGCAGTCGCAGCAGAAGTGATGCGTCACTGGCTTACCGAGCCTCAGCCAATCAGAGCAAGCCCTGCCCACTAGGTCAGGTGACCGCTTTCTTCCCGAGCTTTTGCACACGATAAACGAACTAACAGTAAAATTTCGCTAATGAATTGAATTCGTACGCAACAGTAACTTATACGTAGCAATAGTGTATAATTTATAGGACAAACTACGTAGCGAATGTGTACAAAGCCTAAGCGAATCATCTAATATTCGGATTCACTTCGCAGCTAAAAATTTCCAAGATTCGTTACGAATCGGCAAATAGATTCGCTCCTCTCTACCCACAAAGTACCCAATATGTAACGTAATTCTTTATTATAGTATACAAATAATTTAAAAAATTGCTAAAATCACATGGTATAAGGAAAGGTGACAGAAATGACACCATCCAAGACCTACACAGGACACATGGGACTATATAAAACTGTAATTAATAACAGAGACACTGGCAGTGAATAAATGATTTCCATAGCAAAAGCAGATGTAAATCGTGAAGCAACACTTATGTACCAGTATCAAATAACAACAAATAAAGGTTATAACTCACCCATGGAATACGTGTGGTCAGGGATGGAGATACCTGACCACACATACTCCATAGGTGAGTCACGATTTACATGTAGATGGTTTGCTATGGAAATCATTTATTGGGTGCCAGTGTCACATTAGTCACAGTTTTATATAGCCACATGTGTCCTGTTTAGGTCTTGGATTGTGTCATTTCTGTCACCTCTCCTTATACCATGTGATTTTAGCGATTTTTTTATTATTTGTATACTATAATAAAGAATTACATTACATATTAGGTACTTTGTGGGCTGCCTTTTTTGTGCAATTTTTTATGGGGTTTCAGTGAGCTTGTACCCTGATTATCTTTACATAGTGTGGTATTAACCTAGCAGTACAACAGTGTATTTTGGACTTTTAATGTATTTACTATGTGTGCTTGTTATGGTTGGTTCTTTTTGTTTAAACATATTTTCTATGTATGATAAATATTATTTATAAGTCGATCCATTTACAAACAGTTCCCTGGCACACACTATGGTCATTTATGATTAGATATGCGCCACTTTTTGGCGTATATCTGTCGCAGGTTTTGGCACAAGGGTTATGTGCATCAAAATCTGTGAATTGTGACCCTTCTACGCCACTCCTGCCGTTGCCGAAAAAAGGGGCGTGGGAGAGGACTGTCAGGCCTGTCTTATTTATAATTTTCAACGTCAGTTTTTGGTGTAGAAAATTACTTCAATCTATGCCAGCAAAGCTTGTACGCCGGCGGCTCATGCGCTGGATAGAGATCTGGGCCCCTACATAACTTGGGCACATCCACCACCAGCGCAGGGGTGTTGAGACCGGCGTCTAAATTGTCAGTCTTAATAAATGATCCCATATGTGAACACTGGTCATTAGCAGCATATCATGAAGTATGCAATAATAGAAGTGATTGTCAGTATGGAAATTCTTGTCAGATGGGCACAGGATGTGAGTGCTCTCCTTGTAAGACCTCTCTGTTGGGATTTGTGGTCCCACATCTACACTGTTTGCTGCCTCTGTGGGCTGTGCTGGATGTGCAGAACATTTTTCTAATGTACAGGTCAGGGTCTTGCTGCTGCACACACATTTATCAGGAGAGGGGACACTCACTGTCATTGCGCAGATGTTTTCGGCTTATTTATAGACATAGCACCATATGTATAGCACTGCACATTCACTAAGTTCAGCATACTCATCATAAAAGGGGTCAGTCTATGGCCTAGAAGAGGAACCAAATGACCTATGAGGCTTTAAAGGACATCTGTCAGCAGATTTGTACCTATGAAACTGTTTGACCTGTTACATGTCCACTTGGCAGCTGAAGACATCTGTGTCCTCCCACACTTCAAAGACATACTGATAGGGAACTTAGATTGTGAGCCCCATTGGAACAGATGTCTGTAAAGTGCTGCAGAATATAGCATCACTATATACATGCATCAAATGTTGGTCCCATGTTTATATGTACCCGCATTGCTGAAAAAAATGGTTTAATATATGCAAATTAGCCACTAGGAGCAAAAGGGGCGTTGCTGTTACACCTAGAGACTCTGCACTCTCTGCAACTGCCGCGCTCTCACTGATTGACAGGGCCGCGCAGTGAAAATGTCATCACACCTGGCCCTGTCCATCAAAGTGCAGAGG
The DNA here is from genome assembly GCA_900303285.1 of Rhinella marina. Taxonomy (NCBI): domain Eukaryota; kingdom Metazoa; phylum Chordata; class Amphibia; order Anura; family Bufonidae; genus Rhinella; species Rhinella marina. The sequence continues at coordinate 94,057 of ONZH01028847.1, forward strand.
GGGCTGAGGTTTCAGAGAGTAGAATCTCTAGGTGTAATGTCACCTGTAACTGTTGCTCCTAGAGGCTCATTTGCACTCACTATTCTGCTGGTGTAGTCTGTTGTTTCTGCATGACATTACTTGTCACTGTGTACATACATTACATTTCCTATCCTGGACTGATCCTGAGTTATATTCTGTATTATACCTCAGAGCTGCACTCGTTCTTCTGTTGGTGGAGTCACTTTGTACATACATTACATATCCTGTACTGATCCTGAGTTATAGTCTGTAGCTGCACTCACTATTCTCTGGGTGCAGTAACTGCGTACATATGTTAAATTATTCATCCTTCTGTATTATACCCCAGAGCTGCACTCACTATTCTGCTGGTGGAGTCACTGTGTACATACATGAAATTACTCATCCTGTACTGATTACATTCTATATTATACTCCAGAGCTGCACTCTCTATTCTGCTGGTTTAGTCTGTTGTTCCTGCATGACATTACTTATCCTTCCATTACAGATGGAGGTGGGGAGCAGCAGTGAGTTGAGTATTTGATTTTTTTGTTTTATTTGCCACTATGTTTACTGAGGCACTACAGGGAGCTGGGACATTTAACTACTAGGAACATTTTAACTACAGTGGAAATTACAGTGTGGCATTTTAACTACTGGAGTCACCACAGAGGTGTATTTTAACTACTGGGGGAACTATAGGTGAACATTTTAATTACTGGGGGCACCACAGCAACTATTTTAACTACTGGGGGAACTATAAGGGGACATTTTAACTACTGGGGGCACCACAGTACTGGGAGCACTGTAGGGTCATTTTAACTATTGGAGGCACAATAGGGACATTTTAACTACTAGGGGCACTATGGTATGGCATTTTACATGGATTCTCCAGGTATTTGGTCTAATTAGGGCATGGTGCTAACCTGTGGAGGGAAGCCCTTTTACATAGACAATGCCACCATCTCTGGTGTGCTTCGGGCTTTTCTGCCCGGGTCCTGACCAGATGTCTACTTTTCCTGTTCGGCTGCAAGATAACCAGTACCTTGTAGTGCTAACTCAAGTAAATGTAATGACACCTTTCACTTAGTGATCCATTGCTTCATTCTGAGAAAAAGTGCTTCATGCAAATTAGCAGCTAGGTGCACTGAGGGCAGGCCCAAGCCTCTCTGTGCACCCTTGCTTCTCCTGCTTTCTCTGCTAGCCCCTCCCTCTCCTTGATTGGCAGGACCAGATGTGATTTATTTTAAATTTTACTCTGCTCTCGCCACTTTCTGAAAACGTGAGCAGAGGATGTGCTCAACTTCTACATTAAAAACCTAACTTGTCTAGCAAGGACAGACCGAGTGATCTGGGACAAAGATCTGGAATTATCGTGGACCCCTTACCACCATACTTATAACAAGCTTAGGTTGGTTTAACACTGTGCCTTTGTGAAGGACTTAAAGTGGGTTATCCCATAATTAATGTAAAAAAAGAAAAACATAATACAGCACATGACTATCTCTTTCTAACAAAGCTAGAACCAGCCCTGTACCTCACAAGGATCCAGAGATCTCCTCTTTCATTGCTCCAGTTGCTTTGCTAGATTTTCTTCAGGATGGTAGCCCAGAGGGCATGTCTTTTTCAGAGGGGTGTCCTTTCTGCTGCAGCTTTTGACCTGTAACTATCACAGCATGCAGAGGCAGATTGTATCACTGCTTTTCCCTCTTCCCCAGGGGAAACTTAACAAATGCCCCACACAGTCTATATTTTCAGAGGGAGAACCGAGATCTAGGTAACTCAAGAAGAGCTGAGACCAGTATGTAAGCTAAACTGTATGGTCAGGCTGTCTCATCATCTAGGTGATTCTCCATCCACTTCTGTTTGAGTCTCTGTACACACTACAATATGTTCTGTCCATAGAAAAGAACACAGAAGAAGGCTTTTTTTATTCACTTGAATGCGGCTGAACTGCTCCTAGGCCACGTGACCGATGAATGTGACATTACTGACCTAGGAAAAGCTAAGAGAAGGCAGTGGCGCTCACAGTGGCACTCTGCCTTCTCAAACAGCTGATCAGCGGGGGTCCCAGGTGTCGGACCCCCACAGATCAAATACTGATGACCTATCCTGAGGTCATCAGTAGTAAAACCCCGGAAAACTCCTTTAAAATAACACTTATTTATTTCCTTTTCTTCTATTTAACTTGGCAGAGATCTGAGAGGGTAGGTCAATTAGTTCTATATATCTGTATTTTTCTGTGCAATGTTTCAATTGCAATAAAATAAATTGTGATCACTAGCAAGAGACCAAAGACAAGTGCCTCTTCACAGCTAGATAGGGTCACCAAAAGACCATTAGAGAAGTGTGGTGGTGAAGGCTCCAGGGCCCATAACCCATGTTCTCCCCCTGTAATTCAACTTCATTCAGGGCATTAGTGGAGGTCCCAGCTTATAGTACCTAATACTCATCCTCTGACATGTCTAAACGATGATGATCAGTCTTTACTGAAGAGCACAGCAGCTTATGACTGACATAGGAGCAGTAGACTGGATATCATACACTGAGGAAGATACTAATTTGTAAATGAGCTGGTAGCTTATATGAGTGCCATGAGATTTAATTGGAATATTACAATTCACTCCATACATATCCTGAATCAATGCATTATTTCGCCCTAGACGGATGCACAGTAATAATGATCCACAATTAGGAAGAAGCATGGGGTCTCCAGTCTAGAATTCAAGGGGTTTTCTGTTTACTTGAGCTCTTAAAGGAGGTTTCTGGGATTTTAACATAAACACCCCTGGCAAGAGAAGAGGGGAAGTTACACAGAAAAAGAAATGTTAAGATGTATAACTTTGTAAGGAAAACAGCTGGAATAGCTCTTTAAAGGGGGTTTCCAGGATGTTAATATTGATGGCCCATCCTCGGGAAAGGTCATAAATATTGATCGGCAGTGGTTGACACTCTGTGCCACCTCCGCCGATCACTTGTTTCAGTTCTGATGTCTGAAGTCAGCGCCAGAACTACACAGCTCTATCCATCATAATAGACCTTGATAACATTGAAGTGAATGGTACACGGTGGCAGTAACTGGCTTTGTCCACTACACAATGGATGGAGCTGTGTAGTTACGTCACTGACTACTCAGAAACAGCTGAATGACTGGGGTGTTGGATTGTCACTGATCAGATATTGATGGCCTATTCTGAGGAGAGGCTATCAATATTAAATTATTATTCATCTTACCATTTCAGTTCAGTTGCCAGGGGTGTAACTGCGGAATGATTGGTGGAGGATGAGTGCAGTGGCCAGGTCTGGGGTGGCCCCAACACTACACTGTTGAGGTGTCATCATGTGTTACTGCCCTTTGGAGGGGATGGTAAGGTGTGGTGCACCCCAATGAGAAATAAGTCCAGAGAGTCAGGGTCTGCAGTATGCTTCTTTACTTGAAGAACTTAAGTGTAAAACAATACAAGCAAGGCACTAAGCTGGCTTCTCTAGTCTCCTGCCTGGTAGAAGAAGGGTTTGATGCTGAAGAAATCTCTCTCTCTGAGAAGTTTCGCACCCTGGTCCGCGGTCTGTAGCTCAGTAGTTCAGCTGACTCCTTGGTCACAGGGCTAGTGACCCATGGTCTGTGGCTCAGCATCCCCATCTCAGCATCTTCTTGGTTGAGTGTGGCATGAGTCTCCCCTCCAAGCACTGGTCCCTAACTGCAGAACATTAAAAGTGTAACTGCCTGCTGTATAAATGCTTTTGTGCTTTAGAAATTAATCATTTTCAGTTTTACCTAATAATAATAACACCCACAAATGCATGCTACTTCCCTGTTCAGCAGCTCTCATCTCAGAGTGTTGTCATGTGCGGCTGTCTTCTCTGTATTATAAACAAGAGACGGATCAGCACTGGGAGGAGGAGCTTAGCCCTGAGTGCCTGGGCTGCAGAAAGTGGAGGGGGGAGGGCTGCTTTAGATGGTGATATCTCCTCAATGATATCTCCTCAATGGTAGCAGCTAGAAAGATGCAACTTGTTTGAAAGCTGTTTTTCATACAAGACCAGAATGACAGCTAAATTCCAAGTAACGGAGTAATCACTGTTAGAAATTGAGTCGGGAATAATTTGCGGGTAAAATCTGCTTTTATTTGCACTTTCAGCTTCATTCACAGCATCCCGATTTCTATCAGTGATATCATCCCCTGTACTGAACATATTGCTGTCATTCTGGTATTGTCTGAAAGCTTGGAATGTTAGCTTTCAGATAATGCTTTCTCTAGCTGGAACCAGAGATATGAGCAGCTAAAGCAGCATCTCCCCCCTTCCCCTTCACTGTGGAGGAGAATGAGGGACAGGTGACTATTAAGAGGCAAAAACAAATGCTTACTGATTTCATGTAATTGCAGGGCTTGTCTCTGGTTAGCTGTATGTGAGAGGATACACACTGCTCTGGGGTAGTGGGGGAAGTAATCTACATTCTGATTAGTCCTGCTTGTTCAGGTGAGGAGAGCAAGGGCTTATGGGAAGTGAGGGAAATACAGGATGGCCTCAAGGACAGGGCAAAGATCACCACAGGAAGAGCAGCAGATGCCATTTTAGGAGGATGCTTAGATAGAGGCACAGAGAAATAGGGTTGCTGAATATCAGAAAGGTATAATAAAAATACAGCTTCATGAATATCTTTCCTTCAGCATCACATATGTTAGGAATTTCATTTTTGGTAGTGAAATGGCAGTTACACTTTAAGGGCTCTGGTTGCTCTCCTTATATACAGTTTCTAGCTGAACTAGAACCTTCTAGTGGGAGGGGTGGAGTGGAGAAACTTAGCACAAACAAATACAATGTTACACTTTTCGAGTTTCAATGATACGCAATGGCAATGACACAGCAGATTTTCCAGACAAAAATAGGTTTTCAGACATGATAACAAAGCATCACCTGACATTCAAAAGGTCAGTCTGTCTGATTTTGTTGGTAAACAAGTCTGGCTTTTTACCTCCAAAACATGCTCTTCTTTAAACCTTGACCTTGGTAGCTCTTGAAAATTACCAGCTTTTCTTCATAAGGTAGAAAGTCCCAAAAGTCTCTAAGTGTTCCTTTCCACAGTGCTGTGCAAACACAGTGCAAATAAGCAGGATATATACAGTATCACAACATACATAAAAAATGTTACACAGTATTAAGCAGTTTAAGTCAGTGCAAGTAAACCCTTTAAAATGAAATAAAGTATGACTTAGCATAGGGGAAAAAGGGGTAAATGCCCAAAAATTTCCAGACATGAGGCCCAAGTGCTGGAAGGGTGTCAACAAACCACTCAGTCTAACCAAGAAAACACCTAAACAATGTTCATCCTGAGCTTTGTAGTTCATTAATAGAATGCCAGAAAGCTGGATGATAACCTTTATTTCCAGAATGTAACCAATGCTTATTTCTTGTCCTCCACTAAATTGTTTGATATTTCCTAATTGTACCCTATAAACAAACTTGAGCTGATTTCTGGTCGGATCTGTAATCTACACTGCAGGAGATGTTGCCGATTTATGTACCTAGGGTCAGCACCAGCAGCAGGTAGTAAATTGTCCTGACACTGAAGATGAAACTGTCTCCAATTACTTCAGTACAGTTATTTACAACCAGCTGGACCCAGGAACAATTATAGCCGAATCTTAGCCAAACTGAGAACAGCTCCCCAGATCTGTAATGATGCAGAGACTGATTATATGATATACAAGACTTTATAGGAACTATTGCGTTGTACATAGTAGCTACATAGATGAATTTGGTGCTACTCTGCTACTCATGTGAGGGGACAGACTCATCTCTATGTGAAAATTTTATCCTGGATACGTCACCACTGGGAAATTGGTTTAGAGCTAGGCTTCTCTCACATGAGACCAGAAGTTGCAGCACAGTCGTGCATGTTGCAGGCTACCATATGCAAAACCGTTTATGGTCAGTTGATCACCTGAACACAAACTATTGGGAAATTGGTTGTATCACAGCATTCAGATGCAATTTTTTTGGCTATGGTCAGAAGGTTCCCATTCTTAGCCTGCACAGTAATTTATGATCAGTGGCATTCTTTCAATAGAGGCACGCCACATGACTGCTACAAGGCCTGGGGAGAATATGGCTGGCACCACTGAACTTCTTCTCTTCCAGTCATGAAAACACTGCATAAGTTGGATAAAGTGAGTGGGGCCACAGACAACTTTTTAATTAGTTTCTTTTTTATTAAAATTTCTTCTGCTTAATTAAGCAAAACATAAATTCATCAGAAACCTGGGGTATTGCACTATGCGTTCTGCATTGTGTACTGGAAAACCCAATGGGGCCCATCATAAGTTATGCTATGCTCCATATGTGATTGTGTTCGCCCCTGGTTGCTGTCTATGCACATCTGAGATTTATTAGTAGTCAGGTGTGAATGTATTATTCACCGTAGACATCATTATGCAGCAGAATTTGTAAGCATATTACATAACGGAGGCAGGGGTGTATACACATCTTATAGGCCCCATAGCAAAAGTTAGTATGGGCCACCCTGCCCAACCCAGTTTCCCAGTACACATACATATGTCAATCACTCCCAGGCAATGCAGAATGCAAAGCGCAACTGTCACGACAGGGAAACAAGGGACAGGGATAGTGTGCCCTGTCTGAACCCCACCTCTTTCCCTGCCTTCTTACAGTAGATGCCCTAGGCGGCAAAACCGTAACTTGGAGACAGTCCCTATGCTGAGTACGTGCACAGGGAAGGGAAGGGAACACAGGGAAAGACGAACACAGACAGAACAAACACAAAAGCAGAATAGTCAGCAAGCCAAGTCAAGAACAGGAGGTCACGTCAAATACCGAGGGGAATCACAAAAGCGTAGTCTAAGTCCGAAGCCAAAATCCAATATACCAATAATCAACAGCAAGGTCCAACACACAGCACTGATCTCAGAAGACTAATCACAGGCATCTGAGTGAGGCAGTTGCCATCTTTAAATAGCCCGCCCAGGATCATGTGATGTGGCCAGCATCACATGACCTGAGGCGGAGCAAGCTGTCCAAACAATATGTAAAGTAGCCATGTGGTGTGATCAGCACCACATGGCTAAACCCAAACAGAGAATTAACTCATGAAGTGCTGGCTGACAAGACCAGCACTTCAATTCCCTATTGCTCGTCTCTAGGGGGGCGGAGAGGTCCGGCGATGTCGTGCAGAGGGAGCGCGACGCCGACCTCTCGTGACAGCAACACTCCAGATTTCTGATGAATTTATGGTTTTTTTTTTATTAAGTAGAAGAAATTTTAATAAAAACAATGCAATAAACAAAGTCAAACCTGTCTTCACCTACTTCAGCTGACTTCTATGTCTATTTCTCAATGTATTTTACACCAGAAATCTCACATAAATACAGTGATAAATCTCCAGCTTCCCATCTATTGCAAAGCTGCAGCTCAGTACATATGAATTTATACAGTTACAATTGACTGAATTAGAAACTGTAATCATTGATTTGCACTGAGCTTTCCCTGGTGGTGGCTGCATACAATGCAATGTTTTCACACCAGTAAGATAACATGTTCAGTGCCGGGCCCTCCTCCCTCTGGGCCCCGTTGCAGTTGGTCTGGGGCTCCTTCATTTTCAAAATCTGTAGCTATCTCTGAGGAGGAAACTAATGGCATATACTAATGAAATATCATCATCATCATCATTTACCCTCTGTAAAATGGGAATACCCCTTTATAGGAAAAATACTCCAATTTTAGTGTTTGTGCTGTTTTTTTTACCTGCACGTTGTAATTGTTTTCTGTTTCATAGTTACAGTAGGGGTTCTACACTGTAACAGTCCATCACTATTATATCCATGACACTAATTTTTCCATGCCAGCAAATGTGTATTGAGCGCATTTCAGTATGTTAGGTATGTGCCTACAATGTGTGAATTTCTACAGCCTCAAACCCAAATAATTCTCATCTCAGGTCTACCACCAAAACAGCCCTTACACTAAACCTAACCTTAATCCTAATACACACAAGAAATCACAGGGTATACCACGGGGGAACAAAGTCCCACAGCCCCTAAAACACACTTTCCTTAGTGCTATTTATAGAGTCAACAGACCTAGTTACCTGACCTAAACCTCACAGGAGCCCATAAAGTGTCGGCTTTACCCTTATATTAGATCTGATTGTCTACCCAAGTTTAATTTTTACGTAGAAAATGTTATCAATTGTTATTAATTCATCATTGTAACATTAGCTCATGGCTGTTGCCTTTAAGTGTAAGGGTTCTTTGAAAATGACCGTCATTAACCTGTGCTAGAATGTGAGAACGAATGGTTGCCTTCACTTGCAGAGCTGCCTAGGAGGGTGAGGGAAGGGGCCTCACAAGGCTCTGGCTCTTGCATATACTACATATTGGTGATGGTTCCTGTTAGGCTGCTCAGCCATTATGGCATACAGGGGCGGACTGAGAACTTAAAGTGGCCCTGGAAAAAAATATTAAAAGTGGCCCCGTTTTGTAGTCCGGTCCAAATTGATGGAAGGCAGGGCCTACAATACCATATTGTGGAACATTAGACTGCCCCAACACAAAATACTGCCAGCAGCACAAAATACTGCCAGCAGCACAAAATACTCCACTAAAAACTTCCACTGGCTGGCCATGAGGAGGGCTCAGGCGGCCCCCGGGCATCACCGGGCTCACCGGGAAATTTCCCTGTAAGGTCTATAGCCAATCCTCCTCGATGGCATATCATAGGCAGGATCAGATAATCACATTTATTGTAGAGCAGTATAATGTGTAGTGAGGCGCAGGCCCCTCACCTCCCTAGGCAGCTCTGCAAGTGGAGGCAACAATTCCAGAGAACCTTTTTAAAGAGGTTATCCCTTGAAGATAATTCATCACCTATCCACGGTACCACCTGAGATCCATTATTTATCACTGCTATTAGTTATGTATAATGGAACATTCACTCAACAGTGAAAAAAAGTCCAGTAAAAATGGAAAAACAGTGCATTTTTAAAAGCTGTTTTTCTGAAAAATGCCCATTAGAACTGGCCCCTTTGAATTGTATGGGGCTGTTGGTCTGTGAAACAGATAAAATAGGCCATGTCTGATTTTATGATGGTTGTCATTCACGGCCCGATAATACAACGGCCATGTGAATAGACTTTAATGGTTGTGAAAATTGCCCCATGACAGTCATTAAAACAATGGGTCACATGGCCGTTTTTGCATTGTCGCCCTTTAGCAACTTTTACATGGACCGATAATCAGGCCAGTACACAGACACAGCCAGAACCTGAGTGATTATTGAATGAAGGTCCACTCACACAACCGTAAGTGTTTTGCGGTCCGCAAAACATGGGTACCAGACATGTTCGTTCATAATTTTGTGAAACGCGCGGGGCCAGCCCTATTATAGAAATGCCTATCTGGACATGCTCTATCTTCTTGGCGGAGCTGCGGAACAGAACTACGGATGTAGACAGCACATGGTGTCATTGAAATGAATGGGTCTGCACCTGTTCCGCAAAATTGTAGAATGGAATGGAATAAAATGTGGTTGTGTGAATGGACCCTTAGTTGGCTTATTACACAGCATTATGCAGCAATGCAGGACTTCAGGTATGCAGCTGAATGTCTTATCACATCATTGCATCTGATTTTCAAGCACCCAGTGGATACAGAAATCACACCCAGACATCATCAGCTGGCATTCTTTCATCTGACCCTCCGATGAGAACAAAACAGGTTATTAAAACTCAGACACGGTACAGAGAACGGATCCTGCGGTGAAGATGTCTTTCTTCTCAAAACTCACGCTGAATGCTTGCGGTCCCACCTCCAACCAGGACCATTGATCTGAGCGCATCTGGGTGTTTGTTTAGGATCTCAAGATAAAAATGTTCTGAAAAACCGGATTTCATTACTGAGAAGCTGGAAGATTTCACACTGTATGAAATCTGACAGGAAGCACGGGATGGGGGAAATTATTTAACTGAGAGACAGAACCTGTACTGTTTACAGGATCATCTATGTTAGAGAATAGCATAAATAATAATTCACCATAAAATGCTATCTTGTAGTGGACCCTCAACAGACATTTTTGTTTTATGGTTGCCTCTGTTGCGTCATAGACAGAATACAGGCTGCCATAAAGGGCACCCCACATTCTGCTGATATATTGAAAGGTGTGTACTTAGTGCATATAAAATAACATACTGCCACCCACTGCAAGTAGGCACTTTGGGGGTCATTTATCAATCTGAAATATGCCTAAATTAGGTGTATTTTAGGCACAAATTGCGGAGTAACACATGACTACTGGATCAGGCTACATGAGGTTTGTTTGCAGTCTGTGACCATAGTGATGTATAGGCCTGCATGGTCGCTATATACACAAAACAGTAGAAGATATATGTGTCAGCTTTTATTTTAGATGTATTGGAGCGATAACAAAAGGAATTGTTAAAAAAAAGTCTGTATACCCATTCTGGTTGTGTCTGGTATTGTTTAGAAGCATGAGTAATATTTTAATATTCTTGGTGACAGCAATGAAAATCCATTTCTGACTTGATACGAGACACCATTAGACTGGTTATATGGGTCCTTGGGTGACTGAGTCATAATGGGCGCCTGTCTATATCACACCTGGCTTCATAAACCTAGACCATATTTACCATAATCACTCGTGGCCCTAAGCCTTGTGGGCCCTTGGATTTGTTGACAGTGTCCCTGAACCAAATGATGTGGCATATAATGGCATGAGGGGCACTGGTACAGATTTTGTATCAATGTCAGTCTGGTGCTAGAGAAAGCTTCAAGCTTCTCCTCTGGGGTCAACTATTTAGTTTCCACTGAAATTGCCATGGTTGTTCCCCTGTCCTCCACCCCTCCCTCCACCACTCAGGGATTTCTTTATATTGTCTTTTAGGACAAGCACGGGCCAAATCTCCATCATATTTAATTAACATTTATATAAACCAATTAACCCGGCAGCAATTAGCAGTAAAGTGGAGTCTCTCTTGGAGCCGCAGCACACTCGTCTGGCCTGCTAATGACCTGAGAGGCATAAACCTAAATCCTATGATGGATTGTTCATAAATTTTTCACTTAATTAACTGGATCCCGCAGAAATATCGGTCATTCATCTCCATTTACTTGTTATATTACTTTTATATTAGCAACTCCGTCCCTTTCCAACCAGTTGAATTTGTAATAACATCACCACTTGTTATTTAATCTACTTCAACACCCTCTTGCATTAGTATGGTTGGGGATATGAAACTGATGCCTCATCTTGTGGCATGATGGGAGTGGTATTCAGAAGCCTGTACTATGGTGGGCTGAGAGAGACACCATTTGATTCATTTCTCTTTCTGAACTTCTTGTGATCTTATTGTAGTCTTACTGTTTTCTTCTAGGTTAACACCTTCCTCTCCTTCGTGTTTCCAATGGTTGTTATCTCTGTCCTGAACACCATCATAGCCAACCAGCTCATTATTATGGTGAAGCAGGCGCACCAGGAAAACCAGGTGTGCACCATCGGTGGCCAGCAGACCGTTCTCAGCATGTCCATGGAACCCAGCCGCATCCAGTCTCTAAATCATGGTGTCCGAGTTCTGCGTATGTACTTTGTTTTGCCCCAAAAGTTTTTGTTTGTATGCTCACTTTGTACTTCAATGTGTCAGAATTTTCTAAATCTCTTTTTGCTATCAGAGAACAAAAACAAATGAAACATATGGTGCTGACACTGGTTCATGGCTCAAAGGAGGGTTTGACAGCATAATGACAGAACAGGACAGAATACTGACAAATGAATGTCAGTGGGCCAATTCACATGTCTGTGCAAAGAAAATCGCAGGGACATGTGAATTGGCCTGTTTTGGTCCATTTCTCATGCTAAACTTGTTCATAATTGTTAAACCACCCTCACACATGACTGCAGTATCAGACTATATGGGGTTTGTTTGTAGTCTGCAACCATAAGTATATAGTAGCTGCCTAAACAAAACTGTGGGAGAAAAGGCTATATACACCTTAGAGGGCATTTTATACTATCACATTGCACTTTTTTGGGGCTAAAAACATTTTTCCAATTAGTCTCTCTTAAAGATTTTCAACTGCTTGTCCTCAGGCATTAACATTTCAATGATTCTTCAGACTGTTCCTTCATGCTTTCAGTGAAAACCGTCAGAGCTCTGACAGTAACTTGTTCTGTAGACCTCTACTTTCCTGATAGCTCATAAAGGGCCTATTTTACACAAGCCGAGGATTGGGGCAAATATTAGAGATGAATGATTATACAAATTCTCAATACTTGCTTCATATAAATGTGTGACTGATCACTGTACAATAGGGCAAACAAGTTAAAGCTATTTTGTTGGGTGATTGTGTCTTTGATGCAGCACCTAAAATAGTTGTTTGTGAGTAGTGTTGGACTGCGCCCACAGCTGAAGCAGTCTCTTGAAACAATTCTTCGTGGAAAGCAGCAAAGCAGATCACAAGATAGGTTACTTGAGTACATGAATCTATCGCTGGACGCCACGACTTAGTGCCCTATTTCACGGGCAGATAGAGTAGACGATTGTCGGGAGGAAATCACCTGTCTCATTGTTGGCTGGCAGCAGAGTGCCAATTACATGGTGCGATCTGCCGCCAGCAAACCAGGATTTTTTACCATGTTAAAGGATCCTGATTACCCGATGAACAAGCATTTGCTCGTTCATTGGGTAATCAGCAGCAGTGTTACACTGCCAGATGATCGCTAAGGAGCATTCATAGGAATGCTCATTAGTGATCATCTTAAAGACAATCTGCCCATGTAATAGGGCCTTTAGTCTAGAGAGCATCTTGCTTTTCAATAGGTCTACATTATTACTTGGCTACTTCTATTAGAAGACTTATCTTACCATTGATTACATTAAAGTTCCATTTTCTATCAAGAACATGACATACTAGAATTGATAAGCTAAAAAGTAAGTTATTTCTCGCTAAGTTCTTTTAGGTAGAGATGTAAGATGGGTGACTAGGACAACAATGCCGACATTGGAATGAGACCTCACTTTCCTACAGGCAGCACCCCGCCTTGTATAAACAGAGATGTGCTGCATACAAACAATGAATCTGTCTGTGGTGGAACAGTCAAAGTAACGATCATTCATCCTCATACTGAGGGGATGATTGCTGCATATAAATGCAGCTGAACAAACGGGCAATGATCCCAGTCACTGCCATGATTATTGGGTCATATAAATATGTCCAAACTCCCATTTAAACTCAGTCAGTTCCTTTAGCATGACTACTGCTGAAGCAAATCACTGACTGTAGTGGAGTATGTGACCATGCCCATGCAGTGCCTGATGTAAACAGTCCAGGGACCGGAACGTGAAGAGGCCGGAGGCAGTGCGGAGGACCGGAGAGGCAGGGAGCAGGTAAGTACATATAGATAAATAGCTTATTGAGGCAGGCTGTAGGCACTTAGTAAAATGTCATTATTGCTAGAGAACCTTTTTAAAGGGTTTTGTGTCACCAGTTTTTTCGGTATGAATCAGGCTGACATTAGAGATGTGCTAATGTCACCTGATTCTTAAATATCCAAAACAACGGCTGTTCAGCCAAATTACCCCTTACTTGCTCTCAACCCCTACTTGATTTAAAACTTAACCTTTAATTATTTCATATATATAAAATGACCACAAAATAAAGAAATCATATCCCCACACTTAAAACCACTACACCGGGTGTGTGATTATAACATCATGCTGCAGACTGAGAGCCAGGGTGTGCACACCCCTGGGTCACTGTCTCTAATGCTGCTTGTAGCTAAATAGACCTTTGGGTGCAGACGCACCTCTATTCTAATATTTCACACACCACTAGTTGCTTTAAAAACACCAATCCACACTGCCCCTCAACATGTTTCGCCAGAGAACTGGCTTCATCAGGGGTAACGGGCAGGAATGGTAAGTAGTGTCCACAGGAAGACCTTTATAGTCCATAACTCCTCCTTAGTTGTGTTTCCACCAATCTGATCTCTCCTATATTTGTTTTACTGCAACAGGACCTTTCGTAGTAAAACAAATAAAGGAGGGATCAGATTGGTGGAAACCAAAACACTAGGATGATGAGATCGTCCTAGCCAGTCAGCTAAAGGTAGGGAGGATACCAAAGGTCCCGTTGCAGTAAAACAAATATAGGAGGGATCAGATTGGTGGAAACACAACTAAGGAGGAGTTATGGACTATAAAGGTCTTCCTGTGGACACTACTTACCATTCCTGCCCGATACCCCTGATGAAGCCAGTTCTCTGGCGAAACATGTTGGGGGGCAGTATGGATTGGTATTTTTAAAGCAACTAGTGGTGTGTGACATATTAGAATAGAGGTGCGTTTGCACCCAAAGGTCTATTTAGCTACAAGCAGCATTAGAGACAGTGACCCAGGGGTGTGCACACCCTGGCTCTCAGTCTGCAGCATGATGTTATAATCACACACCCGGTGTAGTGGTTTTAAGTGTGGGGATATGATTTCTTTATTTTGTGGTCATTTTATATATAGTAAATAATTAAAGGTTATGTTTTAAATCAAGCAGGGGTTGAGCGCAAGTAAGGGGTAATTTGGCTGAACAGCCATGGTTTTGGATATTTGAGAAATTCATCCCCTCTCTCAACAGGGTCATTTTTTGTGGTAATGTCACCTGATTCCAAATATATATATATATATATATATATATATATATATATATGTTTTATTTACTGGTGCCCCCATTTTTATATAAAATGAACTTTTATTTTATGCTAATAAGGCCTCTAGGTGCAAGGGGCGTTACCCCTGCTCCTAGAGGCTCTGTTGATTGACAGGCCCAGGCAGAGAAGAAACACTCCATTCACCATAGCTTGCAAGGACCTTCAATGATGTCATGACCATGTGATCAGTCACATGGTTAGGATCACATAAACAGCCTGTCTCCTCCTAAACCATGTGACTGATGACATGGTCATGACATCATTGAAGGTCCTTGCAAGCTATGGTGAATGGAGTGTTTCTTCTCTGCCTGGTCCTGTCAATCAACAGAGCCTCTAGGAGCAGGGGTAATGCCCCTTGCACCTAGAGGCCTTATTAGCATAAAATAAAAGTTCATTTTATATAAAAATGGGGGCACCAGTATATAAAACAGATATATATTTGGAATCAGGTGACATTAGCACATCTCTAATGTCAGTCTGATTCATACCGAAAAAACTGGTGACAGAAACCCTTTAAGCACAATTCAATAAAAAAAATGGCTCCAAAGGTGTCCATAGCTTTTTACCTTTTGTTGTTTGCAAATTAAATTAATCTAATGTAGATGCATAGGAACACAAAAAGAAAGCTGCAATAGTTTCCACACCGTTCATACTATTGGTATAGTATACTATAGATCAGGCATGCTCAACTTGCGGCCCTCCAGCTGTTGCAAAACTGCAACTCCCAGCATTCCTGGACAGCCTACAGCTATTAGCCTACAGCAGGGCATGGTGGGAGTTGTAGTTTTACAACAGCTGAAGGGTCACAGGTTGAGCATCCCTGCTATAGAATAATAAAGTAAAACATACAAGCATAGGTACTGTAGATCCTTCATACTCCTTTCCCTTGATTAGATTTGAATCTGATGGTGAGACGATCCGGCTGAAATTCTCATCTACTTCTATCCCAATCCCAAATGAAGCCAAATCCAATAATTAGAAATTCTCATTCATAACAGAAAATTGTAATTTAAAGCAAAGTTGAGATCTCAAGGGGAGAATTAAATAAACTCAATAATTTCTTACTGCTTTGAAAATTAACACCCATAGCCTGGAGGTATCTGTTGAGAAACAATGTGGCAAAATCATTTTTATCAAAAAGGAAAAAATTCTGTAAACAAACAGAAGACAAAAACATTTGTCATCTGACAGTGAGAATCCCAGGCCCGGTGCTCATTAATTCTGCAGTGTGCCGCATAAGAGACTTCAGCTTTGTTCTCTTTAATGACTACAAATGCCATCGCTTTAAACAGTTCCACACACAAGCCTGCTCCAACAGAGCGGATTACTGATGGAGTGGAGTCTGTTTGCAAATGCTGCAAATTGTTTCCATTAGGAGACAATAATCATCACGTACTTATCAATTTATACAAACGCTTCGTCACAATAGAGTATATCAGATAATGCAATAATAGAACATGTCTCCCAGGAGTCTTTGCAACCAATATAAGTCACAGGTTGTTGGTGGAACGTGAGGAGACTACAGACCAGACTAGGGTATACTGTAGTTAGAGGGGTTTTCCTAGCTACTAATATCGATGACTTATCCTCAGGATAGGTCATTAATATCTGATCGGTGAAGGTCCATCACCACGTGTCCCAACTGATCAGCTTAACGTAATTAAAGCAGCACTACAAGCCCACACAAGGGGAAAGTTTGTTTTGCAAAAAGAATCAACTTGGTACCCGGTAGTAAACCAAAGGTGAGATGGTACACGCGGATTGGGACAAAGGCTGATTGTCCCACTAGATGTAGTAAATGCAGTAAATCCACAGCACTCATTGTATTCCGATGAACTTGTGATTTATTTAAAGAGCAGCAAACATAGCGACGTTTCGACCTTGATGAAGACCACAGGTCGAAACGTCGCTATGTTTGCTGCTCTTTAGATCATCGGAATACAACGAGTGCTGTGGATTTACTCCAACTGATCAGCTGTTTCCTGCAGCCTCTGGAGCTTGAACTAGCACTTTGAATGGAACAGAAAGTACAGCTCCATTGAAAGTGTAGTTGCCCTGCGGGTTACACCATCTCAGCTGCCATTAAAGTGAATAGAAGCTAAGCTGCAGTAACCTGACACGGCCACTAGACTTTGAATTGAACAGTAAGCACATCTCCGATCAAAGTGCTAGCTCCAGCACCAGAGGCTGCAGGGAACAGCTGATCGGTTGGGGCATGGGATTGTGGACCTTCACCAATTTGGATATTAATGACTTATCCTAAAGACAAGACATCAGGATCCTGAAAAACCCCTTTAAGGAGGTGGACCTGGCAGGGCATATTCCCCCAAAGGTGGGGTTTAGATACAGGGCTAAATTTTGCCCAGGTGATGGAAAGGTTACCTATGACTCAATGAGTACCTAGAATCCAGTTGTCAGTGACTCATTGCTCTGGAAGACCAAAGTCCTGTACCTTAATTTTCAGTGTCGACTATGTTATCCTGTATCCCAAGTGTCAGTGTTTTATTGCCTTACCTACCAAGAGCATCATTGTACTGTCCCCCTAATTGCCAGGCTATTATTGTTCTGTCACCTCAAATGTCAGTGTATCATGGCCATTTCCCCCAGTTGACAATGTATCATTTTTCTGCACCCCAAGTGCTAGTTTATTAAAGTAACCTACCTTGAGGTATTTTGGCTCTTTGAGTCTATATGGAGTGTGACGTCTGAGGTGGAGGCAATGAGTGTTTCTGCCCTTCAGTGTAGGACATAAATACAGGTAAGAGTAATACAGTCTGACCACAGTGCTTAATATATTATGGCAGAGTCTGCGATTTACTCCTAAAATGTTTCACATCCGATCACTGTGATTTCAGCTCTGACAGCACAGAACTGGAGCTGGCCTGCTATAGGAGCTGGATCAGAGAAATAAGAACTGTCTGGCTGTGCAGCAAGATGGGAGAAGATGCATATAAATATTTTAGGAATTTTACAGAATTGCTGAATGATTTATAAAGAAAAGCAGAGGGGAGACTCCACAGGGCGAATGGGAGACAATGTACATCGTACACACACTGTACAATGCACTTTCATTAACTGTTCAGTTTTACCACATACTTTATACTTGACCCGTATCCAGCTGACAGTGGTAAAATTAAAATGTTACAAAAAGGACCCTTTGGGTCCTTTTTAAAGGACCCATTTTCTTCTTGAAGAAAAAAAACACCCTGTATATATATATGGTTTGTGGGTTTGATGGTGCTTACGTCCTTTCCTTTGAAAAAAACTGTTGCCTGTCCATCAGCTGTTTATCCCTACTTTATCCCAAGGATTCATTGGCAAACAGTGCATCACCAGTGTGTAAGAAGGCGTTATTGGGTGCAACCTATGAAATCCGCCCATATGAGTCAAGGTGGGTTTGCGACATTGTACTCAGAACTGCGACTCCATCCTGAAAAATTTGCTTATTATCCTCGGATGACCATGTCCTTCTTTGATGATCTTGTCCAAAGGCTTTGCCGTCAACTTGGAAGGAAGAACACCAAGTACAGATGTAGCGTGTCTCCAGAAGAGCGGTTAATGGTCACTCTAAGGTAAATGTCTAGTGTTTTTTGAAAGGAGTTCCGTATATATGATGTTGTATTTGTAAGCATATCTCTCATAAACTTCTTAGTTGAGCAACATATGCTCTTTTAAAATCTTGAATATTTTATTACATTTTCTGCTCAGTGTAACATACACTCTTTGGGGCAGATTTATCATAGCCTAAGATAATCAGGTTATAAATTAGGTGCAGCATCCGGCAGTCGGTACACCTCATCTAATGTCCCAGAAAACTGGCGTAGAAGATGACAAAAGTTGGGGGGGGGGCTGGGAGGTGTACTGACCCTCCCCTCCCTCACAATGCCCCCTTTCCAGTAAAGTCACGAGGTTGACATTTTTTTTCTCTATATCGTACAGTTTGCTATGGCGTTTTTGTGGCATGTATGTACTGTTGTATTTTCAATGACAGTTGTGCTCCAGATAAATGTTTTTTCATGTACATTTACGGAAACATTCATATAAAAACTTATTACTTATACTTTTTTTTATTTTTTTTAGATTTCTGGCAACGGGTGAAAGCTTCCAAACTTACACTATTAATTTCACTTGGGAAAGTGAACTATTTCATACATAGTCCGGGACAATTGCCAGGCTCCTCCACACCCTTCAGCTCAACATTGGCAAGACATATCAGACAAGTTTTGAGAGGTTACACAATTTCCCAGCTGTCGAGGAGCCCTAGATGGGAAACAAATCAGGATCTTGAAACCTCTGGAAAGTGGTTCATCTTTTTTTTTAACTAAAAAAAGTATTTTTCGGTCATTTTTGATGGTCATTGCAGATGTTGTGGACCCAGTTATCAAGACCTGTGTGGTTGTACTATTTGGTTAATAAAAAGCCACTTCCTTCTGATATCCCCTCGTATGTTTCTATTGGCCATCCTAATCAGCCCACTGGACCATGGTCAACGTGGCATGGTTCCTTGGCATGGTACATGTTTGTACCTCTGTTATATTTCTGTGTATTCTTTATCAAGCCTACAGCTGAGTGTAATCTTTAGTGGCAGTGCGGGTTTAATGCAGCTGAAGCTCACATTCTTCGGAATATGAGGTTCACCTCCACTGAGCCATGTCCAAATACTTGGCTGGAATGGCTGTCCTTTTAGAACAATTCAATGTTATTCATCCTTCCTGATGATAGGTGCATCCCAATTAGAGATGAGCGAATCTATTCGCAGCTTCGTAGATTCGATACGAATCTTGGAAATTTTCCACTGGGAAGCGAATCTTTTTGAGATTCGCTCCGTTAGATTAAAAAATGTTCTTAAAGCTTTCTACGCATTCGTTATGTACTTGTCCAATAAATTGTTCGCTAATGCTACGTATAAGTTACTTTATACGCTGATGCGTACAAATTCAGTTAATTAGCGAACTTTTACTGTTTGTTATTCGTGCGGCAAAAAGCCTGGGAAGAAAGCAGTCACCTGAACTAGTGGGAAGGGCTTGCTCTGATTGGCTCAGGCTCGGTAAGCCAGTGACACATCAGTTGTGCTGTGACTGCTGAGATGAGCAGAAGCACTGTCTGTGAAGTTCTGAGAGACAGAGAACTGTTTTGGTAAAATTGGGGTGTAATTGTTCCGGCTTATCCATATTACACATATCAGGGATACTGCAGGGCCAGTGCAGGGCAAGAGCAGGGCCAGTGCAGGGCTAGTAATTAATCAGGCAGGGAGAGAGCTAGGGAGAGAGACAGGGAGAGAGACAAAGACCAGCTGCAGGGCCACAGTCAAGTGAAAAATGTCTGGCATGGAAAAGCAAAAGGGTTCCAGCCAGACCTTGAGCTCCAAAAAAAGGAGAAGGTGGCACAGGGCAGCAGTGCCAAAGGACCTGTAGCCAGAGCTTCTACTTGTAGAATTCGCAATAGTTGGCCACTGTTCCACCAGGCTAACCCACCAAGGCGCAAAACTGTAGTGGAGGAGAAAGTGGATGAGGTAGTGGAGTGGATGGCACACTCATCTCAATCACAGTCGGATGATCTGCTGTCATCTGCTGATACAGTATCATGTAGCCAGGGGTCAGACTCAGAGCGTTCCTCCTGCTCCACCATTCCGCTCCAGCAAAGCTTAGCATCGTGCGTGCCTGCTTATTACGCAATTGGTAGACAATAGTACGCTGAGGATTCGTACACAATTTGTGCGCTTATGCGTACGTGTTCACATAAGTTGTGTACCTTTAACAACTGTACGTTTGTTATTAGTGCGCGAATGTTCGCAAAACACCACTTAATAACGTATGATTTGTACGCAGCTTAGCCGAATAGATTCGTATGAGGTACGAATCTTTTGAAATGTTCGACGAACATTCGGTGAAGCGAATTTTGGATGATTCGCTCATCTCTAATCCCAATAAATTAGAATATCATTGAAAAGTTATTTTATTTCAAAATTCAATTTAAAAAGAGAAACTCCTCTATTATATAGATTAATTACACACAGAGTGATCTACTTAAAGCATTTATTTCTTTTAATGTTGATAATTATGGCTTACAGCTAATAAAAAGCCAAAAGTCAGCATATCAGAAAATTATAATATTGTGAAAAAGTTCAATATTGTAAACCCATGATGTCACACTCTAATCAGATAATCAATACAAAACACCTGCAAAGGAGTCCTAAGCCTTTAAATCAGTCTGGTTCAGTAGGCTACACATTCATGGGGAAGACTTCTGACTTGACACTTGTCCAGAAGACAGTCAATGACATGCTCCACAAGGAGGGTAAGCCAGAAAAGGTAATTGCTACAGAAGCTGACTGTTCACAGAATACTGTATCCAAGCATATTAATGGAATGAAAAAGCTTGGTAGAAAAAGGTGCACAACAACATGGATAACTGCAGCCTTGAAAGGATTGCCACGAAAAGGCCATTCGAGAATTTGAGGGTGATTCACATGAAGGCTGGAGTCAGTGCTTCAAGAGCCACCACACACAGACGTATCCAAGACTTGGGCTACAACAATCACATTTCTTGTGTCAAGCCACTCCTAACCCAGAGACGTCAGAAGCATTTAGCCGAAGGAGAAAAAGGACTGAACTGTTGCTTGGTGGTCCAAAGTCCTGTTTTCAGATTAAAAATTTACATTTATTTGGAAATGAAGGTCTCAAGTCTGGAGAAAGAGTGAAGAGTCACACAAGACAATACAAGTTACTTGAAGTCCAGAGAGAAGTTTTCACAGTCAATGATGGTTTGGTAAGCCACGCCATCTGCTGGTGTTGGGCCACTGTGTTATATCAGGTCCAAAGACAGCGCAGCCATTTACCAGAAGATTTTAGAGTACTTCTTCTTCCTCTGCTGACAAGCTTTATGGAGATGCTGCCAAGAGTAACAATATATGGTTTAATACCCACTGTATCACTGTGCTTGATTGGTCTGAAAACTCTCCTGACCTATACCATAGAGAATCTATGGATTATTGTCAAGACGAAAATGACACCAGACCCAACAATGAATACAAGCTAAAGGCTGTTATCAAAGCAACCTGGGCTTCCATAACACTTCAGCAGTGCCACAGACTGAGTGCTTCTATACCATGTCACATTGATGCAGTAATTTATGCAAAAGAAAAAACAACCAAGTGACTAAGTACTGAGTGCATATACTGCACATACTTTTCAGTAGGCCATCATTACTGTATTAAAAATCATTTTTTTAATGTGCTTTATATAAAATTAAAATTATCTAAGACACTATCTTTTGAGTTTTAATTAGCTGTAAGGGTTGTTTCGTGTAATAAAGATTTTATTTCTGAACCTATTTTCTGTATGTGTAGGCTGATTTATCAGGCATACCGCTTTCTTCTTACTAAAATATTACACTATGTGTTTTATTGTCTAAGTATGTATGTGTTTGTAAAAAAAAATCAACATTTTGGGTAAACCAGAAAATAAAATTATTTTTCATAAGTTCAACTTTTTGGGGGGTTTTATTTTGGAAAGTTTACAAAATAAAGACTCTGATGTTATATATTAAGTTACAGATCCCCTTAAAATAGGCTAATGACCTTCCCAAATAACCCACAGAATCAGTCCCGAGAAAGTGGGTGTGTAATGTAACTGAGGGGTGCAGTAGGTCTGAAATAACCTACAGGAGGTGGAGGTGTGTGGAGGGGCAGGGGCGTAGCTATAGGGGAAGCAGGGGAAGCCACTGCTTCGGGGCCTGTGGGCAGAAGGGGTTTGGGAGCAGTAGCAGGGCTGCAGCATGCAGAGTCTGGCTGCTGCTGTCCCCCTTACAAGCTCCTGTGCCGCGGATGTTCAGACACGCCCCCTCTACACAGCACATGCTGCCTAAGGAGGAGAGAGACCGCAGGGCTGGAGCAGCAGTGTGAAGAGATGCAGACAGCCTGTGAGTGAGTCTGTACTGTGACTGTCTCTTCTCTGTGGGACAGGAGGGGCGGGGAGGGGGGGAGTTGTCAGAGAACTTTTTGAGCTGCTGCTGGATGCAGTAAACCAGTAGCTTCATGCTATTTAGTTGCTTTACTGCTTCATGAAGCAGTTTGCCTCTCTGACTGCTGCCCCCCCAATAAGCTGTCCTCTTATCTTATCCTTATGGAGCCCCTTCTGTCTCCTGTCCTCCCTCATGTATCCAGAGCTCCTGTTGAACCTCTCCTTTCTCCTATTGCTGCCCTGCACAAACCTCCTGCCCCTACTTCTTGTATGAATCCCCCTCAGAGCCCCTTCCACCTACTTGCTGTGTCCACCCCTACTGTCCATCCAGGGCCCCGGGCCCCTGTCTCACTGCTCTGCCTCTCATTAAGATGGTGTCTAAACACATGCACCATAAGGACCTTCTAACATCACAGGGTCACGTGACTGTGCCCCCCACCCCGTACTGTGCTCCCTTATACCCTGCATTGTGCCCTCTTAACATACCCTGTACAGTGCCCCTTGTCATTCCCTGTACTGTGCCTTGTTATACCCTTTCGGTCCCTCTATGGAGGTGTTATCTAGTGCATGGCGGTATTATCCAATCCCTGTATGATGGTGCTATCTGGTCACTGTATAGGGGCATTATCCGGTGACCTTATGGTGGTGTTATGCAATCATTGTATGGCAGTGTTATCCGGTAACTGTATGGTGGTGCTATACGGTGACTGTATGGCGGTGTTATCCAGTTAATGTATGGTGGTGTTATCCGGTGACTGTATGGTGGTGTTATGTAGTCCCTGTATGGTGGTGTTATCCGGTCACTGTATGGTGGTGTTATCCAGTGACTGTATGGTGGTGTTATCCAGTGACTGTATGGTGGTGTTATCCAGTGACTGTATGGTGGTGTTATCCAGTGACTGTATGGTGGTGTTATCCGGTGACTGTATGGTGGTGTTATCCGGTGACTGTATGGTGGTGTTATCCAGTTACTGTATGGCGGTTTTATCCGGTCACTGTATGGATGTATCCAGTAACTGTATGGTAGTGTTATCCAATAACTGTATGGCAATAACTGTATCCTCTTCCCTGCCCATGCCTGGCATGAGGGGGGAAAAGTTGCAGATTGCGGCACAAAGGACCAGTGCACCACAATCTGTGTCAGACATATACCTAATATAAGCGTATTTCTGTTTAATAGATGACTCCCTTATTGTCTTATGATTCCAGGGTAGGGCTAATATCTTTATAATATATAGATTCCAGTGTATTATACTGTGCCCTGTATTTCCCAATAGATAAATGATCCTTGGGAAGCACAATCCTCACCCCTGGCCATCAGGACCAGGGTGTGCGCTGTCAGTACATAGCGGCCTCCCCTCTGTGTACTCGTGCTTATTCTGACACTAAGGCTGGGTTCACATTACATTTTGCCATCAGTTTAATGTATACTAAAATGTATACATTATCAGATGCCTCAGACTGATCCATACAGTGGCGTACGTTCACTATACAGTTCCATTGTAAAAAAACATATACGTTAACGTATGCATTTTTTTTTACTGGACTCTACAGGATGCAAAAACATGGTGTGCTGCACATTTGTATATGGATGGTACCTTTTATGGATGGTAATGTATACTTCAAACGGATAGGAAAAAAACGTGATGTGAACCCACTGTTACATATCGACAAATGCAATGCCAGGATGGTCATGGGGTGGGGGGGGGCGTAAAAAAATTTGCTGTGAGGCCCAGTCAATTGTAGCTACACCACTGTGGAGGGGGTTGGGTTCTAAAAAGGCAGGACCATCCAGACAATGTTGATTGAAGGGAGTAGGGAAAGAGGGAGCCATAGGCAAGTATGCTAAGGATATAGAGGGAAGAGAAGATAAAGAATGAAAAGGAGTAGGGAGAGAAGAAATCAAAGTGGTAAATCCTACCTGTAGAGTGGAAAAGGGTATGGTACCAGAGAGAGGCGAACAGAGACGGGATGGGGTAATAGATGTGGTTTGGGGATAGGATGTTAATTAGGGGTAGGAGTGAAATGGGGGTTAGGAGTTTGGTGGGGGATAGGAGTGTGGTGGGAAATAGATTAGTGATTGTGGAAGGTATTGTGGGAGGTACAAGTTATACAAGACCATCTGGATAATGGCTAATATAACTATATAAACTATTATAATACTGTCCCCTATGTACAAGAATATACCTAGTATAACACCGCACTCTATGTACAAGAATATAAATAATATAATATTGCTCCTATGGACAAGAATATAACTACTATAATACAGTCCCCTATGTACAAGAATATAACTACTATAATACTGCTCCTATGTACAAGAATATAACTACTATAATACTGCCTCCTATACACAGGTTTTGTTTTAGGTAAGCTCCTGGAATTGCTTGCATAAGGTTCAGAATTGCAGGAATATGGAGGTACATGATTCAGCATTGAGGCTCAGGGGCTCTAATTACTCGAACATCTGATAAGTGATGTCATCTGCTTTGAATCCTCGTTCTTTGTCTTGCTGGGTAAATGTTGCAGTCTGCGCAGTTTCTTATTATAATGGCTGCACCATGTGTTTGTCTTGTATAAGTCGTTTTTTTCCTTCATCCATTCTTGACATTTGATATAAATTAAACAGAAGACAGGCAGAAGGATGAAGTTCGGGGCTTCTGTAAACAGTGATGGATCATAAGCTAACTGTTTACAGAACACCATGAGCGGTCATCACCAAAGATTTTAAATGACAATCCTGGGATATGAGCCAGAAGACGCAACATACCATCTTTTAGAGGCTGGAGTAAAGCCCATATTGATGTCTAGACATTAACTGGTGACATTACAAGGTATCTATACAATTCAAACAGAATTAATCAGGTAGGACTATGAGTCAATAATAAATAAAAAGGCAACATTTAGTGTCAGGCAGCTGCTGCCAAAGCCAAAGAGTAAGGACAAATGTTGAATAATTGGTATGTATCCTTATCGTTATCACACTTGTCCACTGGTTATGTGTGATATCTCAGCTCAGCCCTATTCACTTCACACAGCCTATTTATTTTAGAATAAGTTAACAACGTTTTTATAGTCGTGGACATCCACCTTAAGACACATCTATTTCCCCGTAATTTCCCTAATCTGTCTCCAGGGTTAGGCCACTTTAACACAGTCAGTGTTTGGTCAGTGTTTGATCAGTGATTTTCATCAGCGATTGTGGGCCAAAACCAGGTACAAGTCAAAAACACAGAACAAGTACAAATCTTTCCATTATACATTATCTTTGTGTAACCCCTATTCCTGGTTTTGGATCAAAATCATGGATGGAAATCCCTGATCAAACACTGACCAAACACTGAGTGCTACATTACACCAACAGATTATCTGAAAGATTGTCTGACCAATCGTTGGTCAGATGGCTGTTTATACACGCAGATCTTTCGTGATACTCCCCAACTATTGGTGTGATTTGACAGAAATTGGTCAGATAATACAGTCCTGACTGTGTAAAAGCGGCCTCACTGATAGCAAGCAAACTCTATATAGTCTGATGCTGTAGTCATTCTTGCTGCACCCTATTCTTGATAACCTCTTTGAGGAAAGGGGGCAGAGTGAAAGGAGTAATGCCTCATTCACACATCAAAGTTTTGGTCAGTTATTTCCATCAGTGATTGTGAACCAAAACCAGTTACAGCTCTAAACACAGAACAAAGTGAATTTAGCACTTTAAGGCCCCATTCACACGACCGTATGTATTCCGTGATCCGTATAAAAACGGAACGGAAGACATACGGAAAGTCTTCCGTAGTGTTCCGCAATTTTGCGGACCCATTGACTTTAATGGGGCTATGGACGTGATTTTGTGGCCAAGTATAGGACATGTTTTTTTTTTGTGGGCGAACTTCAGTGAGATACGGGATGTGGAATGCACACGGTGTGGAAAAATGAATGGGTCCATATGGTTCCGCATCTTATTCGCAAAAATGTGGATAAGTTGCGGAAATGTACATACGGTCGTACTGGGAACTTAAAGTGGCCCTGGAAAAAATACTAAAAGTGGCCCCATTTTGTAGTCGGGTCCAAATTGATGGAAGGCAGGGCCAGCAATACCATATATAGCACATTATACCACCCCAACAGAGCCAAATACCACAGTCCATCACAAAATACATCCCCAAAAACTTCTACTGGCAGCTGTGAGGAGGGTCCAGGCAGCCCCTTGGGCATCGGCCCACCGGGAAATTTCCCTGTAAGGTCTATGGCCAATCCGCCCCTGGTAGTGTGAATGGGGCCAAATCTTCAAATGTGCTTTATTTTTTTACATAGCGCAATAACTTACAGATACTGACCCTGCACCAGCCGTTTCGAACAAAAATGTTCTTAATCGTAACTCTCCCTTATACCTCATGCCTGGGGAGGCTCCAATCCTGGTTTTGGCTAACAATCACTGATGGAAATCACTGACCAAAACACTGACATGTGAATGAGGCTTAAAACATGATTTTAAGATCAGACTAAGCAGGGTTTGCTTGCAGACTGTAACCATGTACACATATAGGACTGCATAGGAGCTGTATACACAAAATGGCAAAAAATAAAATTAAGACTTTATTTATTAGTTTATATTTAATATAAGAATGAAAAAACACTGACTGCTACAGTATACATACCCTTTATCATGTGTTTAAAGTGGGACTATATCTTAGTCCCATGAATGGTGGAAGCCGGAAAATAACTGATTTTCAGCCTGTTTTGTTGCACATTTTATCCACTTGATCATCTTTGAGATGTTTTGCAGCTTGATTGGAGCCCACCTGTGGTAAATTCAGTTGATTAGACATGATTTGGTGTTGGAATAATGGTTATTATTTTGTGTATTGCAACAACTACATTATGGGTTTACTTGCTTCCAGACACAGTGTTATATTGTCAATAAAGTTCTGCTAAAAAGAAAAGGCAGGAAGGGGCGGGGACTTGCTGTACATGTACAGAGAGGGACAGCTGAGAGAGACGAAAGCCAGAAGAAGATGTGTTGAGATTCTGATCTCACTGAAAGTTATATTCATATGTTCTGCTGTTATTTCTGAATAAAACCCTGTTGTTCATCATGCTACGCCTGATGGAGACCTGATTACTCTGTGGCCAACAGATTATGAGCCCAGAAGCACACAGCATACAGCACAACAGTGAGCAAACAAAGGCAAAGATGGCCGCCAGCAATAGCTCAGTGAAATCCACAGTGCCAGGAAATTCAAAGTGAAGATGCTTAATAATAAGAGTTATGTGGAAATAGACAAAAAAAATGTAAACCAGACCCACTATCAGAGGGTTGGCTGGAGAAGGAATCGGAAAGCACAGAGCACCATCTCCCTCAGTATAGATAATGATCAGATTGTGCTCATATGTAAAGGTGAAACTGCAAAAGAAATGTGGGAAGAACTGCAGAAGGTGCATTAAAGGATGGATCTCAGCAATAAGCTCTATTTAATGAGAAAACTGTACTCAGCAAGGGCCAGAACATGCAGAACTACATAAGAAATACCTTAGAAATTGTACAGCGCCTCTGAGATATTGGAGAAGAAATAAAAGATTTCCATGTGGCCGCACTTTTACTCAGCATCTTCCAGAAAGCTATGACACACTTGTGACTGCACTATATGCACATCCAGATAATGAGCTCACTCTGGAGTATGTTAAAGGAAAGCTTGTAGATGAGTTCAAGAAAAAATCAGAAAATGAAAATAACAATAACAGAGCAGAATATGCAATTAAGACACAGGATCTAGTCACAAGCAAAGCTCATTTAAAGGAGACAAGCCGGTGTTTTGTGTGGGAGAAAAAAGTCACCCGAAAGCTGATTGCAGAGTTTGGAAAGCTAGAATGAATCAGTTAAAAAGCAGAGTGATCAACAAAGAGTTAAAAGTGCTGTCAGTAAAGAAAGTAACACTCCAAGTACTGAAGCTGCCTTTACTATTAATTCAAGTACATCAAACCATGCATGGTGTATATATTCTGGAGCAACTAGTGATATGACAAATGCCAGAAACTTGTAGTCTAACCTTGACCAAAGTAAGATACAGAGAGTGATCCTAGCTAATGGTCAGTATATGACTTCAGAAGTAGTAGGAGATGACTACATTGTCAGGTCTCCCCAACACATAGCAGAAGGATTCCAGTAAAGGATATGCTCTATGTCCCTAGTCTTGAAAGCACTTTTTTAGTTTTGGGGTGCATGATGGGAAGTAGGACACTAAGATGTCTGTCAAACTCTGCAGAGACGCGAGATAGGTGAAAGAAATCATCATGGCGGTCTGGTCTGAAAGGAGAAGATGAGGACAGAGAACATCTACATCAAATGAGATGTCACTGAATGTATGTGGTATGTGGACCTGTATTAGGCTACTTTCACAACTGTATTAGTGATTCTGGCAGGCTGTTCCAGCAGACGGAATGCAGATGGAATGCCTGCTGCCCCATCAACTACAATGGGGTACGGCAGAGATGCGGCCACAATCTGGTAAAAATGCAGAGAATCAGCGCAACACAAAATCCTACATGCTGTGGTTTGTGTCTGGCCGATTCCTTGCCTTTTCTGACTGATTAGGTAGCCGGATCGTACTGCCACAGGTGTTAAAGTAGCCTTACCCTGTATATTTTGTTTTGCTGTATATAATATTAGGATGGAATAGGTTAGGTTGAGAATTTGGCATGGGGGAGGGGGGGGCAGGCACATTCTTTGCACAGGGGCCCTCTGCTGTCTGTGTCCGCCCCTGGCACAGATGTCTTGCACATGCAAACCCAGAAAAAATAGGAAAGCTAGTTCAAGACCGGCTTTGCTGAAGGTTTTAAAATAGACCAATGCAATCAGATGATGAAATGCACAAGCTGCCTTAAAGGGAAAATGTCCAGAAAACATCTCCTAAAAATAGTGGCACAAGATCAGAGCAGCCACTTGACTTAATACACACAGATGTTTGTGGTCCACTGAGTAGACTCACCCCTGGCAAGAAAATATATTTTCTCACTTTTATTGATGATTATTCAAGTTATAGTTGTTTATTTGCTTCACATCAACAATGAAGTTCCAGAGAAACTTGAAGAATATCTCAGTGAAGTTAGTAACAAGTTAGCGAAAGATTCTACGTGCAGACACAAACCATTTTAAAGAGAAATGGAATCTTATTCCAGACTACTGTGCCATACAATCCTGAACACAAAGTGTTGCAGAAAGAAAGAATCAAGCTCTCCAAGAAAGCAGAAGTTGTATGCTGTTTGATGGAGATCTATCAACTACATATTGGGTTGAAGCAATCATGACAACTTGCTTTCTACTAAGAAAACGTCATATGAACAATGGAACAACAAGAAGCCCAAGCTACACTACATAAGAATATTTGGAAATAAAACAATTGTATATGTTCCTAAAGAAAAATGTACCAAATTGGAATCCTATGCCAAAGAAGGTATCCTGGTAGGCTACAGTGAATCTCAAAAGGGTTACAGAATCCTTCAACCAGAGACCCACAAGATGACAATAAATAGACATGAGATGTAATGAGAGTCATGTGTCATTCAAGTTTCATGATGTCATCCTAAACAGGAACAACTTAAGTCGAATCCAAAAGCAACCAGAAAGAACATGCAGAAATCTAGTTAGAGCCTTCAACTGCAGAAACAACAGAAGTACCAGATCAAGTACCAGACCAACTTCAAGTCAGAAGATCAACTAGATCAGGGGTGGCCAACCTTACAGACACAAAGAGCTAGGAAAAAAAAACATATGACTACCAGGAGCCACAAGCTATACATTGGCACACGATAGCCCTATAAGATGCACCTAAGATTTAGTGGAGAAAAATAAGAAAAAAAAAATATTTTTCATCAGACCTCAGATCAGACTCATAAATCAGACCCCCAATCCTCATCTGACCTAAAATATGATCCTCAACACAAATCGGACTTTCAGTGTCAGACCCTCAGATCTGCTAAATGCTCAGATCAGACCTCCCAAGCTCAACCAGACCCCTCATGCTCACACAAGACCCCCCATGCACAGATCTGACCCTCATGCTCAGATATTACCCCCCATGCTCAGATTAGACCATCCATGCTCACACCAGACCCTGTGCACAGATAAGACCCCCTTGCTCAGATCAGACCCCCCCCATGCTCAGATCTGACTCTCATTTTCAGATCTGACCCCCCCCAATACTCAGATTACACCCCCCATGCTCAGATTAGACCCCCCCATTCTCAGATCAGACCCCCAATACTCAGATCATGCCCCCATCCCATGCTCAGATCAGATCCACCATGCTCAGATCCGAACCTCCCATGCCAAGATCAAAACCCCATGAAAATGTTCTATAATTTAGAAAAATGTCCTACCTCCCCTGGTTGGGCACCTGCTACTCTGCCAGGTGATAGTGCGCGTCTCCACATACCACGTTATGACACTGTGCGCATCAGGACATAGTGAAGAGTGAGCTGGAGCAGCAGAGTAATAACAGTACCCGATTAGGAAAGGAGATCTGAGCATGGAATGGAGAGTATGGTGGCCTGACTGCTTCCCGGCTCCACCAAAAGAGCCACACTTGGAGAGGCAAAGAGCCGCATGTGGCTCAAGAGCCACAGGTTGGCCACCCCTGAACTAGATGAAACAAAGGCATCCTGGCTCAACAGTTATCTTACATGGTCAAGACACTTCTAGAGTCAGAGCCACAGAGTGAATACCTACAGTCATAGCCAAAAGTTTTGAGAATGATACAAATATTCATTTTTACAAAGTCTACTGCTTCAGTTTTTATAATGGCAATTTGCATATACTCCAGAATGTTATAAAGAGTGATCAGCTTAACAGCAATTACTTGCAAAGTCAATATTTGCCTAGAAAATAAACTTTATCCCCCAAAACACATTTCAACATCATTGCAGCCCTGCCTTAAAAGGACCAGCTAACATCGTTTCAGTGATTGCTCCATTAACACAGGTGTGGGTGTTGATGAGGACAGGGCTGGAGATCAATCTGTCATGATTAAGTAAGAATGACACCACTGGACACTTTAAAAGGAGGCTGGTGCTTGGCATCATTGTTTCTCTTCTGTTAACCATGGTTATCTCTAAAGAAACACGTGCAGTCATCATTGCACTGCACAAAAATGGCCTAACAGGGAAGAGTATCGCAGCTAGAAAGATTGCACCTCAGTCAACAATCTATCGCGTCATCAAGAACTTCAAGGAGAGAGGTTCCATTGTTGCCAAAAAATGCTCCAGGGCGCCCAAGAAAGACCAGCAAGCGCCAGGACCGTCTCTTAAAAGTGTTTCAGCTGCGGGATCGGGCTACCAGCAGTGCAGAGCTTGCTCAGGAATGGCAGCAGGCAGGTGTGAGTGCATCTGCACGCACTGTGAGGCGGAGACTCTTGGAGCAAGGCCTGGTCTCAAGGAGGGCAGCAAAGAAGCCACTTCTCTCCAGAAAAAAACATCAGGGACAGACTGATATTCTGCAAAAGGTACAGGGAGTGGACTGCTGAGGACTGGGGTAAAGTCATTTTCTCTGATGAATCCCCTTTTCGATTGTTTGGGACATCTGAAAAACAGCTTATTCGGAGAAGACGAGGTGAGCGCTACCACCAGTCTTGTCTCATGCCAACTGTAAAGCATCCTGAAACCATTCATGTGTGGGGTTGCTTCTTAGCCAAGGGAATCGGCTCTCTCATAGTCTTGCCTAAAAACATAGCCATGAATAAAGAATGAATAAATTTGGGAGCAACTTCTCCCAACAGTCCAAGAGCAGTTTGGCGATCAACAATGCCTTTTCCAGCATGATGGAGCACCTTGCCATAAAGCAAAGGTGATAACTAAATGGCTCAGGGAACAAAACATAGAGATTTTGGGTCCATGGCCTGGAAACTCCCCAGATCTTAATCCCATTGAGAACTTGTGGTCAATCATCAAGAGACGGGTGGACAAACAAAAACCTACAAATTCTGACAAAATGCAAGCATTGATTGTGCAAGAATGGACTGCTATCAGTCAGGATTTGGTCCAGAAGTTGATTGAGAGCATGCCAGGGAGAATTGCAGAGGTCCTGAAGAAGAAGGGTCAACACTGCAAAAATTGACTTGCTGCATTAACTCATTCTAACTGTCAATATAAGCTTTTGTTACTCATAATATGATTGCAATTATATTTCTGTATGTGATAAAAACATCTGACAAACACACATAAAAACCAGAGGGCAGCAGATCATGTGAAAATATAATATTTGTGTCATTCTCAAAACTTTTGGCCATGACTGTACACATGAAGAACAGAAATAGATTAAAGCTGCTGATGAGAAAATAGAATCCCTTTCATCAGCTTCAAACATGGAAATTCATAAAAGTTACAGACAAGCAGTGGGGGCACTATACAGTGAGGGCACACGTAACCAAACCATGTCAAAAAGGCTGGAATGCTGTTAAGAGAGTTTTTAGATATCTGAAAGCAGCTCTACAAGTTTGTTTGTTTGTTTGTTTTATATATCAGAGTAAAATCCAAACCACGAGGAGGAAAGAATTGCCTATAGAGCTCAGAGACAGGAATGTATAGATGCACAGCTCTGAAGAGGTGTACAAAAAACTTTCTGATCTACTGAAAGTTATCAAAACCACAGTGGTCTCCATAATTCTTAAATAGAAGAAGTTTGAAACAACTAGGACTCTTCCTACAGGTGGCCAACCTACCAAACTAAGTAATCAGGGGAGAATGGCCTTGGTAAGACAGGTGACCAAGAACCTAAAAGTCACTCTGGCTAAGCTGTGTCCAAATGGGAGAAACCTCCAGAAGGTCAATCATCACTGCAGAATTCCACTAATCTGGGCTTTGTGGCAGAAGCCTCTCCTCAGTACAAGACACATAAGGACTCTCAGACTGTAAAAAAAAATAAAAATTTATCTGGACTGATAAAACCACAAAACTTTTTGGCCTTAGTTCTAAGCGTCATGTCTGGAGGAAACCAGACACTGTTCATCACATGCTCAATACCATCACTACAGTGAAGCATGGTGTTAGCAGCATCATGCTGTGAGGGTGTTTTTCAGCAACTGGGACAAGGAGACAGGTCAAAGTTCAGGGAAAGCTGAATGGAGCAAAATACAGAGCTATTTCTAATGAAGACCAAATACAGAGTGCTCTGGACCTCAGACTGGGCCAGAGGTTCACATTCCAACAAGATAATGACCTTAAGCATAAAGCCAAGACAACACAGGAGTGGCTGAGGGAAAACTGTGTGAATGTCCTTGTGTAATCCAGCCAGAGCCCTGTACAAAATGTGTAATAAGTGAAAGGGTCTGAAGACTGTACCTTGGTGTTTGTATTTGCAATGTGAAACTGACGAGCTGCATGTCATAAACTTATCTGCTGAAAGATTTGTGGTGTAGTTTTAAAGTTTCATAAATAGGAATGGATGACATGTAGAGCCTAGAATTTAAGGTGTATCCAGGTATAAAATATATTCCTTAAAAGGTTTGCCCGACTACAGATATTGATGACCTGTCCTCCAGCTTCCGGCACCCTCACTGATCAACTATTTTGGGCAACCTCACTGCTAGAAACTATGCAATACTAGCAGAAAGACCCGTTAGGGGTCGTGGCCTGACCGAGTCGGGGGCGTGACGTAGCAAGTCCTGGGGCGGGGTTTTAAGTCCTTCTTTTGATGGTGGCCAGAATTACAGGTTGATGCCATGGTAATTTATGAGGACACGCCATGGGTAACAGTGGAAGAAAACATTGGTTTGCACGGGTATATTTAATCTATTTCATTTAATGTTTCCGTATGTTGTTGCAGAAAGAAATCCAACCTCCCTCTCACCCCTGCAGCTGACAGAAGTTGATTTTTACCTTCATTTTTTCAATCCCTGTTGGCTGCGGAGTGGGAGGGGGCGTGGCCTGACAGAGTCGGCGTGGTTTCGCGAGATCTGGGGCGGGGGTTTTAAGTCCTTCTTTTGAGGGTGGCATGAATTACAGGTCGATGATATGGTAATTAATGAGGACCCGCAATGGGTAGCAGTGGAAAAAAAACATCTTTTATTAGTACTGAACGGTCGTAGTCTAAAATTAGTCTATTTCATCTACAATTTTTGTGTGTCGTTGCAGAGAGAAATTCACCCTCCCACCACTGCAGCTGATTTTTTTCAATCTCCGTTGCCTGCGGAGTGGGAGGGGCCTGGTCTGACATAGTCGGGGCGTGGCTTAGCAAGATGCTTTGAACGGTTGTAGTCTGAAATTAGTCTATTTCATCTAAAATTTTGTGTGTCGTTGCAGAGGGAAATTCACCCTCCCACCCCTGCAGCTGACAGAAGTTTATTTTTCCCTTCATTTTTTCAATCCCCGTTGGCTGCGGAGTGGGAGGGGGCATGACCTGACAGAGTTGGGGACGTGGCTTAGCAAAGCGCTTCGCATAGGTGATTTAATCTATTTCATTTAATGTTTCTGTGGTCGTTGCAGAATGACTGCAGAGTGAGAGGGGGCGTGGCCTGACAGAGTTGGGGGCGTGGCTTAGCAAGACGCTTCGAACGGTTGTAGTCTATAATTAGTCTATTTTATCTAAAATTTTTGTGTGTCGTTGCAGAGAGAAATTCACCCTCCCACCCACCCCTGCAGCAAACAGAAGTTTATTTTTACCTTTATTTTTTCAATCCCTGTTGGCTGTGGAGTGGGAGGGGGCATGACCTGACAGAGTCGGGGGCGTGGATTAGCAAGACGCTTCACATGGGTATATTTAATCTATTTCATTTAATGTTTCTGTGTGTCGTTGCAGAAAGAAAGTCAACCTCCCACCCATCCCTGCAGCTGACAGAAGTTGATTTTTACCTTTATTTTTTCAATCCCTGTTGGCTGCGGAGTGGGAGGGGGCGTTGCCTTACAGAGTCGTGGGCGTGGCTTAGCAAAGCGCTTCGAATAGGTGCATTTAATCTATTTCATTTAATGTTTCTGTGTGTCGTTGCAGAATGGCTGCGGAGTGAGAGGGGGCATGGCCTGTCAGTTGGGGCGTGGCTTAGCAAGACGCTTCGAACGGTTGTAGTCTATAATTAGTCTATTTCATCTAAAATTTTTGTGTGTCGTTGCAGAGAGAAATTCACCCTCCCACCCCTGCAGCAAACAGAAGTTTATTTTTACCTTCATTTTTTCAATCCCCATTGGCTGCGGAGTGGGAGGGGGCGTGACCTGACAGAGTCGGGGGCGTGGATTAGCAAGACGCTTCACATGGGTGGATTTAATCTATTTTAATTAATGTTTGTGTGTGTTGTTGTAGAAAGAAAGTCAACCTCCCACCCATCCCTGCAGCTGACAGAAGTTGATTTTTACCTTTATTCTTTCAATCTCTGTTGGCTGCGGAGTGAAAGGGGGTGTGGCCTGACAGCGTCGGGGGTGTCGCTTAGTGAGACCAGGGGCGGGGGTTTTAAGTACTTCTTTTAGGGTGGCCTGAATTAAAGGTCGATACCATGCTTATTTATGAGGCCACGCAAGGGGCCGCAGTGGAGGAAAACATCTTTTATTACTACTGAACTGTAGTAATAGAAAAAAACATAAGTTATATTTATGGTAACCGGAATACCTTTAACAATGTCAGTAAATAGAAATGGATGAGCTCCTCAGCTGCTGATAATTACCTGGTTGTTATGGAAACTCCCTCCCTGTGTGTGCCTTTGCAGAGAATGGCAGTTGGAGTTTAAAACCAAAGTTCCCAGTTGTAATGTTGGCTAAAGCAGGTCATATTTTGGGAATATCTCAGGAACGTTATGTCCTAGAGAGATGAGACCTGGTCTAAAACCTTCCCGGACACCTGATGTACCTGTGTGCCGAATTTGGTGAAAATCGGTCCAGTAGTTTGGTCGCGCATAGAGAGCACACAGACAGACAGAAACTCATTTTTATAATATTAACAGATAGATA
The DNA here is from genome assembly GCA_900303285.1 of Rhinella marina. Classification (NCBI taxonomy): domain Eukaryota; kingdom Metazoa; phylum Chordata; class Amphibia; order Anura; family Bufonidae; genus Rhinella; species Rhinella marina. Next base: position 130,665 of record ONZH01028847.1, read on the forward strand.
TGATACACTGTGTAGTTTCAGGAGCCGGTATACTGTAGCTTATTGTGGCACCTTGTTGCAAATGAGAAAAATAGACATCTGTCCACAGTACTGGAGTCAGTCAACCAGCAGTGATTTGGACCCATAACCCTTACAGCTAATCAGTGGCCTCAGTGGTCACATGCTAAAATGGCACTTCAAGTGAGGTGCTAGTGATGTGCTGTTCTAGCTCATGTGACCACTAAGGCCACTGATTGGCTGCAGGGGTCAGGGGACCAATTACCTTACAGTGCGGCGAGGACCAGAACCAGACAGGAACTCCTTCCAGGTAATGGTAGGAGTGGCCTGGTGTTTTTTTAAGTCTACAAGTTACTGCTATTCAGTTACTGCACTGAGCAGTAAGTAAGCAGTAGATAAGGCCGTACTGCATCACCACCAGGGTACTTGGAAACATTTTTTACATCAAACCCCCACGAAAAACCACATGTTACTTTCAGTTTTTGGTGCAAATTTGATGCAGATTTTCTGCAGATCTCACCTTTGCATTGAAAAGGGCGAAATCCACACACAAAAAAATTGCACGAAGAATTGACAGGATGAGGATTTCAAAATCTGCACAGCAAGTCGATTTCTGCACTAAAAAAACCCAAAGTGTACATGACATTTGCCTAATCTCTGCTTTGCTGGTACTGTATTACATGTGTAGAAAAACGGCACATAATCCACAACGTGTGCAGATAGCCTGGGGTCCGTATTATAGTAGTTATATACTTGTACATAGGGGCAGTATTATAGTAGTTATATTCTTGTACATAGGGTGCAGCATTATAGTAGTTATATTCTTGTACATAGGGGCAGTATTATAGTAAAAGGAGAATACATAAAATACAACCGCACACTGCTGCCAGATAAAGCACAAAATGCCATAATGATATAGAGTATTCCAAAGCTCATGCTATGCTTGTTTGATAAATCAGAGACTCTTGGCAAATATATTTTGTACAAAATTATCTGAGCCCATTCACCGGATCGTCAAGGTGGTCTCTGCAGAATGGGAACCTAACACTATGTCCTACCTGTTACGTGCCAGACTTGGCTTCCATATAATCAGGGGGTGTTTTGTTCCACATGCACGTAATGTCCACTTGCCTTTTGCCATTTCTGGTGCTTCAAAGGCCTCCCCTAGTTCAGGAGTGCAGACACTAACATGCATGCCGAATCACTCGGCTTTATAGTTGCACTGATTAAAAACAACCTGTGGGGCAAATGGGCTGGTCAGGAGTGTATGATAGTTATATTCTTGTACATAGGGAGCAGTATTATAGTAGTTATATTCTTGTACATACAGGTAGTATTATAGTAGTTATATTCTTGTACATAGCGAACACTATTATAGTAGTTATATTCTTATACATAGGGGTAGTAGTATAGTAGTTATATTCTTGTACATAGGAGAAAGTATTATAGTAGTTATATTCTTGTACAAAGGGAACACTATTATAGTAGTTATATTCTTATACATAGGAGCAGTATTATAGTGTAGATATATATATATATATATATATATATATATATATATATATATAGATATACACACACCGTATTTTTCGCTTTATAAGACGCACATGATGATAAGACGCACCCCAGATTTTAGAGTAGGTAAATAAGAAAAAAATATTTTTCATCACACCTCATATCAGACCCCCCATAAATTTCAGGACATCACATCAGACCCCCATATCAGCCCTCCATGTCAGAACCCCATCAGCCCATATCAGCCCTCCATGTCAGACCTTAGATCAGCGCATCAGCCCCCATATCAGCCCACTGTGCCCCCATCAGACCTCAGATCAGCCCACTGTGCCCCCATCAGACCTCAGATCAGCCCACTGTGCCCCCATCAGACTTCAGATCAGCCCCCATATCAGCCCACTGTGCCCCCATATCAGCCCACTGTGCCCCCATCAGCCCTCAGATCAGCCGACTTTGTCCCCATATCAGTCCACTGTGCCCCCATCAGACCTCAGATCAGCCCCCATATCACCCACTGTGCTCCCATATCAGCCCACTCTGCCCCCATCAGATCTCAGATCAGCCCACTATGCCCCCATATCAGCCCACTGTGCCCCATCAGACCTCAGATCAGCCCACTATGCCCCCATATCAGCCCACTCTGCCCCCAATATCAGCCCACTCTGCCCCATCAGACCTCAGATCAGCACCCATATCAGCCCACCTCTCCTGTGCCGCGTCTTCTCCGGCCGGCGATGCACTGTCACCTGACTGCGTGCAGCGTTAGGTCATAGTGCGTGCACTACGTCCTGACGTTGTACGCAGTCAGGACAGTGCAGAGCCGGCCCGGAGAAGACAGAGGAGTGCCGGACCCAGAGCGGAGCCGCGGCGCAGGAGAGGTGAGAGAGTTTTTTATTTTATCCTTATGGGGCTGGGTGGGCTGATCTGAGGTCTGATGGGGTCTGGGCACCTAATACATACTAGTGAGCGCTTCCATAATAAGAACCATGGCAATTTTCCCCTACTTTTGGGGGAAAAAAAGTGCGTCTTATAAAGCGAAAAATACGGTATATATATATATATATATATATATATATATATATATATATATATATATATGGTATATATCTACTATAATACTATATATATATATAAATATATATATACATACTAGCAGAAGGAGCCGGCTTCGCCTGGGTATATTTCATCTATTTCATTTAATGTTTCTGTGTGTCGTTGCAGTGAGAAGTCCTTCTTTTGAGGGTGTCCTGAATTAAAGGTCGATACCATGGTAATTTATGAGGAAACACAGTGGGTAGCAGTGGAAGAAAACATCGCTTCGCACGGGTATATTTAATTTCAATTAATGTTTGTGTGTGTCATTACAGAGAGAAAGTCACCCTCCCTCCCACCCCTGCAGCTGACAGAAGTTGATTTTTACCTTCAATGTTTCAATCCGCCTTGGCTGCGGAGAGGGAGGGGGTGTGGCCTGATCAAGTCAGGGGCGTGACTTAGCGAGACCTGGGGCGGGGGTTTTAAGTCCTTCTTTTGAGGGTGTTCGATGCCATGGTGATGGGTAGCAGTGGAAGAAAACATCTTTTATTACTACTGAACGGTTTTAGTCTAAAATTAGTGTATTTCATCTATTTCATTTAATGTTTCTGTGAATCAATGCAGCTGACAGAAGTTGATTTTTACCTTCATTTTTTCAATCCCCATTGGCTGCGGAGTGGGAGGGTGTGTGGCCTGACTAGTCAGGGGCGTGGCTTAGCGATACCTGGGGCGGGGGTTTTAAGTCCTTCTTTAGGGGGTGGCCTGAATTATAGGTCGATGCCATGGTAATTTATGAGGACACGCAATGGGTAGCAGTGGAAGAAAACATCTTTTATTACTACTGAACTGAGTCTAAAATTAGTCTAAAACATAAGCTATATTTCTGGTAACCGGAATACCCATTTAACAGTGTCATCCACAGCACTCTGCCCCTTTAAAGCAGTGAAGAGAAATGGCTGGGTTGTTATTTACCTGAGCTCCTCAGCGGGCTGCTAATTACCTGGCTGTGTTGTTATGGAAACCGGTGTGTATGTGGAGAAAATGGCAGTTGGAATTCGAAGTGAAATGCTCCCAGACTAATATTGGCTAATGGAGATCATATTTTGGGAATATCTCGGGAACGGTACGTCCTGGAAAGCTGAGACCTGTGCCTGTGTGCCGAATTTGGTAAAAATCGGTCCAGTAGTTTGGTCACGCATAGAGAACAGACAGACGGACAGACAGAAACTCATTTTTATAATATAAGGAGCTATATATATATCTCTTAACATTATAAAAATGAGTTTCTGTCTGTCTGTCCGTCTGTCTGTTCTCTATGCGCGACCAAACTATTGGACCGATTTTCACCAAATTCGGCACACAGGTACATCAGGTGTCGGGGAAAGTTTTAGACCAGGTCTCAGCTCTCCAGGACGTACCGTTCCCGAGATATTCCCAAAATATGATCTCCATTAGCCAATATTAGTCTGGGAGCATTTCACTTCAAATTCCAACTGCCATTTTCTACACATGCACACATAACAACCTAGCCAGGTAATTAGCAGCCAGCTGAGGAGCTCAGTCATTTCTATTCGCTGCTTTAAAGGGGCAGAGCTCTGTGGATGACACTGTTAAAGGGGTATTCCAGTTACCATTAATTTATGTTTTAGACTAATTTTAGACTAAGACCGTTCAGTAGTAATAAAAGATGTTTTCTTCCACTGCTACCCATTGCGTGTCCTCATAAATTACCATGGCATCGACCTGTAATTCAGACTGCCCCCTAAAGAAGGACTTAAAACCCCCACCCCAGGTCTCGCTAAACCACGCCTCCGATCCGCTCAGGCCACGCCCCCTCCCACTCCACAGCCAACAGGGATTGAAAAAATGAAGCTAAAATTCAACTTCTGTCAGCTGTAGGGGTGGGAGGGAGGTTGACTTTCTTTCTGCAACGACAACCAGAAACACTAAATGAAATAGATTAAATATACCCGTGCGAAGCGATGTTTTCTGCCACTGCTACCCATTGTGTGTCCTCATAAATTACCATGGTATCGACCTTTGATTCAGGCCACCCTCAAAAGAAGGACTTAAAAGCAACCCCCTCCAAAGTCCTGCTAAACCACGCCCCCGCCCGGTCAGGCCACGCCCCCTCCCACTCCGAGGCCAATGGGGATTGAAAAAATGAAGGTAAAAATCAACTACTGTCAGCTGCATTGACTTTCTCTCTGCAACGACTAGATGAAATAGACGAAATATACCCAGGCAAAGCCAGGTCCTTCTGCTAGTATATATATAAAGAGAAAAAGCCAGGCAGCACTCATTCACCCATGCAGGAAGCACGATGTTTTGGCCCTGTATCTGAAAGGCTCAGATACAGAACCGAAATGTCGCGCTTCCTACATGGGTGAATAAAGTGCACATTTTTTACTTTTTAAGTAAGTGCTGCCTGGCTTTTTCTCTTTTTATATTATGGTCTTTGTCGGATCTACAGGCCTGCACCACTGATTGCTATCCAGTGCTGCCATCTACTTTGTTTTATATATATATAGGTCAGTATTATAGTAGTTATATTCTTGTACATAGGGAGCAGTATTATAGTAGTTATATTCTTGTGCATAAGGAGCAGTATTATAGAATATAAACTTTTACCACATTAGTGTGGTATTATAGTAATACATATGATTTTTATATGGAGGCAGTGTTGTATTGATTATATTCTTTTACATATGAAGAAAGTTTCATGTTTACAATAATCTTAGCTGTGAACTTCTGAATATTTCCTGTACTGTAGCTCTTATGACTGGAATTCACCTTTCTTAACAGAACAGCAGAGGGCAGTTAAACAGTTAACATCTGCGACCTCAGGAAATGTCAATTGAACAATCAGTTTTTTCTAATTCCTAGATCTCCAATTAAAATACAAGGTACAGGTCACCGCATCCATTCCTGTCTTTTGGAAAGCAATGCTTCCCACTCTTGGTTGCCCTTTAAGGGCACAGCGGACGTCAGCTTTGCCCTTGTCTGACATAAATTTTAATTCTTACATTTTGTTTTTATAGCCTGGGTGACAGAATACAATCCATCAATAACTGGGCTCCAGACACACCGAGAGCTGCTACACTCCACATATCTCCCATCTAATAAAGTTTTCTCACTCACAGCCATCCTCCCACTGATCTCTTGTGGGCTTTTATAAAGTCATGCAGTGCAGTAGGCCAAATCTACATTGCCGGCAGAGGAATCATTAAAAGAACCGGTGGGGGGATACTGAGAAAAGTTTGCCTTTACACCTAGGGCAGGACTTCAAGAGCCGCACATAAAGCATGTTGTAAATTTTTACATTCTGTCTTATTCTGCTGGTAACATTGTACTTGCTGGGCTGCAGTATTATTTGAGGGTCATAGTGCATAGGTCTACGGGGACCTATCCCCAAATACATGTTTTGCTGCTGCTAGTCGATATCCCACTAAAGCAGGAGCGTAACTAGAAAAGGCATGGCTCCATAGCAAACTTTTGAATGCTTCCCTTACTAGCTTTATTCTATGGGTCAGTACTAGAAGTGAGCGAACGTGCTCGAAACGAGCACTGTGCCGCTCGGCTCCCCTGCGCTCGCATGGGCGCAGGCAGCCGCTTCCGTCCTCCTCAGGAAGACGGAAGCGGCTGCCTGCACCCATTTTATTAGCTCTGTCATGCCTGCGCCCATTTTATTAGATCTGTCATGCCTGCGCCCATTTTATTAGATCTGTCATGAGCTGGGAGAAGTCGCCGATTTGCACCAGAAATACTACTAATTTAGGGATATTTCTGTTAAATAAATGACCCCACCCCTAGTTTTTATTTAGCTGCATTCCAAGAGTCTTAAAGGGTCCAGCAAATGGCATTTATTTTGTAGAGGACGTTAATACAAGGCACTTACTAATGTATTGTGATTGTCCATATTGCTTCCTTTACTGGCTAGACTCATTTTTCCATCACATTATACACATTATACATATCCAGGGGTTCCAGACACCGCTGCAGCACAGATACGAATTGGCCGGGAAGGGATCTGCTGCGTATGAGTCCCTATGTTTATATACTATTTGGGAGTATGAGGAAATCGCGAAAATGCTAAACTTAGACATGCACCCCTGAAGATGGATGTCAGTTTATGTGGAAAACTATTTTTATATCTTGTGAAAGGGAAAAAAAGGAGAGCAGGGTGCGTAGGATCGCAGGAGGAGGATGGCCTTGATACAAGGGCTTCTTACCTCATTCTGTTGTGGGGCACAATAGCCTGTGGTGCAGGAGATGGAGTTGGGCTAGCTGCTGCACACTGGCCCACTGCAGGTGCAGATCTGGAAACTTGTCGGAAGATGAAGTGAAAAAATAGAGAGTTATGTGGCGCTGCAAGATAAGGCTACTCAAGGCATATAAAGTATGAAGAGACATCTATTGGTGCTAAAAGCAGTGCATTTCAGGGTTGGAAAGACCCCTTCTCTCAGTCCGACCCTGAAACGCATTGCTTTTAGCACCAATAAAAGTCTCTTCATACTTCATATCCCTGGAGTCGTCTTGTCTCAGCAGTGCCGCATAACTCACCATTTTTCCTCTTTATATACATACTAGCAGAAGGACCCGGCTTCGCCTGGGTATATTTCATCTATTTCACAGTTTCTGTGCGTCGTTGCAGAGAGAACGTCAATGCAGCTGGCAGAAGTTGATTTTTACCTTAATTTTTTCAATCCCCATTGACTGTGGAGTGGAAGGGGGCGTGACCTGACCGGGTCAGGGGCGTGGTTTAGCGGGACCTTGGGGGGGTTGCTTTTAAGTCCTATTGGCTGCGGAGTGGGAGGGGGCGTGGTCTGACCGAGTCAGGGGCGTTGCTTAGCGAGACCTGGGGCGGGGCTTTTAAGTCCTTCTTTAGGGGGCAGTCTGAATTACAGGTCGATGTCATGGTAATTTATGAGGACACGCAATGGGTAGCAGTGGAAGAAAACATCTTTTATAACTACTGAACGGTCTTAGTCTAAAATTTGTATAAAACATAAGTTATATTTCTGGTAACCGGAATACCCCTTTAACAGTGTCATCCACAGCGCCCATCCCCTTTAAAAACAGTGAAGAGAAATGGCTGGGTTGTTATTTACATGAGCTCCTCAGCTGGCTGCTAATTACCTGACTGGGTTGTTATGGAAACCAGTAAGTATGTGGAGAAAATGGCAGCTGGGATTTGAAGTGAAATGCTCCCAGGCTAATATTGGCTAATGGAGATCATATTTTGGGAATATCTCGGGAACGGTACATCCTAGAGAACTGAGACCTGGTCTAAAACCTTCCCAGACACCTGATGTACCTGTTTGCCGAATTTGGTGAAAATCGGTCCAGTAGTTTGGTCGCGCATAGAGAACAGACGGACAGACACAAACTCATTTTTATAATATAAGGAGATATACTATACTGTATACTATATGAAGGAGTCATGCAAGATTTACCGGGGGTGTATATATCCTTGTAGAAGAATAGGCTATTCCTCAGGGCTAAATCCTAAATCTATTGTTTGCAATGATGTCTAATAGGGGACCCCTACAAAGCTTGTACTATTCATAAAGATGAGGGTGGCGAGGGGGTACTTTTTCTGGAAAGGATCCATAACATCCACAGGTTACATTCTCTAGAAGATTTAGGTTCCTGGTACAGAAATTGTCTTCATTTTCAGATGAGTCCCCCATAATAAGTTGATCACAAGTTGTCCTGCCCTTGGGATCCTCCCTGATCAAATGTAACCCAAGCGAGTACCCGGTGGCAAGTATTGAATTTCCCTGCAGCGCCACCACAGGGGAAATTAAGCATTACACTGTTTGCATTGAAATCAATAGGCTGTGTAATACATGAACATTCTAGGTCCTCCAGGGTAAAATACACCTTACAGAGTAACCTTTACTCTGCTGCCCTCTTCCAGTATAGATGCATAGGAAGCTCTTGAGGTACAAGCTCTTGAGATCAGTTTTCTCCGCATCTCTTATCCTGTAAGCATGATTCAGTGGATGAGAATTAGAGATGAGCGAATCTATTCTCCCCTTCGTAGATTCTTATCGAATCTTGGAAATTTTCTTCTCCGAAGCAAATCCGAATTTTGTCGGATTCGCTTTGTATTATTCGTAAAGGTACGCAAATATTTGACCGCTAACTGTACGTAAGATACGTATGAAACATAAGTAAATTTACGCATTCTGCGTACGGCGGGAAAATGACGTTCCGCCCCCTCAGAACTGGAAAAAAACAACTTTTGTACGCTCATGCGTACGCGTTCCCATAAGTTGCGTACCTTTAACAAGTGTACGTTCGTTATTAGTGTGCAAATGTTCGCAAAACACCACATAATAACGTATAATTTGTACGCAGCTTCGTCGAATAGATTTGTATTCGTTCGAATCTTGTGAAAACTTTGACGAATATTCGGCTAAGCAAATTTTGGATGATTCGCTCATCTCTAATGACAATCTTTTTGTTTTTACTTGTATATTTAATGAAAGATGTGAAAAATTTCCAGATGAACATAAAGCAGGAATTAATCCCTCAGGAACATTTAGGATGGAGGTCTGGAAATTACCATAACAAGTAACATGAGGTCATTCAAGTCACGTCTAGTAATCTGCGCAGCCATAAAATAAATCAATACTGCAATTTATGAGCAGCTATACGACGCAGAGTTTTTACCATTCGCTCTATGGGGTGAAGAACAGGCCCATCCATTGAAATCATAGGGTTGCAATGTTCTCCATGCCCTCTTCTGTTTATAGGACTAATTTCATTATACATTTGTGAAGTGGAGATATTCATGAATGATAATTCTAGCCACATCCTTCTACCACTATGGTTTATATAGTTAGTGTTGAACTCAATGAGAGCTGTATATATTTGTAGGCAATAAGCTCCCACAAATTCTGGTTTTCTTTTGCCACTGTGAGAGTGTCCAAGCAAACGGGAGATAGTGCCAAACCTTCTACCACCATGCGCCTCATAGCATTTGTGTAGCCTGTGTGTCAAGTACATCACTAGTACAGAAGTTATAGTCCTTCGCATGCTCAGGTGCTTCACAGAGGGCCAACGGCTCCTCTGTTACATAGGAGGATAAAAGTACTATACTGGTGGATGGATATAGGGAATGTAGAGTTTGCAGATCGAAGCCCTTGAATCTGAGAGGACCCAAAGGCTCCTTTTAAACATAAGAAGATGGGTGCATTTTAAATGGGCAAGGTGGTTGGTGACCTGGTAACAGATTTTGCATTGCAATCCAGGAACATTCCAAAAACAATGCCACATCTGTCCAAAAAGTGTGGCAACAGACCATGTGACTGTTATGTGGCTTGGGGAGGGGGTCCTGGTGCTGAACTGTTTCCATCATAGATCCATGACAATGTATGCAGGTGTTTCTAAGTGGAGAGATTTTTTGCAACTCTCATTATTTCACAGGTAACTGAAGAAATTCTTAGACACTGAGCTCCCCCTAGTGGTGGCTGCAGGCAGACAATTTTATTATGTACTGTATGATGGAAAAAGACAAATCTGTATAGGGAAGATTAATCAAATGTATTTATTCCAGTTTTCTGGTGTAAATACATTGAGAAATATGGTGTTCAGAGTGGCATATTTATGAAGTACATGTTCCACCCTTAATAGACAAAGTGATTGTCCGCTCACTCAAGGGTCAGAATTGTAATGATTTATTTAATCTTATTTAATTATTTAAGACATGCCTCCCATAGAAGTCCATGGAGAGGAGAAGAAGAGCCTCTGTCGCATATATATCCTTTCAGGTGTTTTCATACATAGGCCCTAAACTAATGTACCTGAGCCAGAAATCTGTGTAAAAAAGTGGCACACAATGGTGCAAATTGGCACAGTTTGGTGCATCTAGAGTTTCTACAGTTATTGGAAAGTGGGTGGAGCTTCATGGGAAATGAGTGAGGCTTAGGCTACTTTCACACCTCCAGAAATTAACTACAGATATGCATTTTTTTGTGGTGATTTCTGTTGCATTAATCCGTTTTTACAGGGGGTTTTTTTCTTTTCAAAATTCAGTTACAGGCATGACTTTTTTTCTCCAAAGGAAGAAAAAATCTGTTCACGATAACCAGCGGCAGACTTCTGTCTGCCAAAAATGTGATCAGCCAGGTTGGAAAATTTCAGCTGAAATTACATGTGGTGATGTGGAGTGATTGGCCGAATTATGACGATCATTTGCCGTTGTGCCAAAGACTAGTTAAGTCTGGTATGCTGTGGGTGGGATCATACGTGCAATCTCATAGACAACTGACCGGCCACAGTACGGTTGATCATGTGTTGCAGGCTTTAAAGAGCATCTGTCAGCAGGATCAACTATTTTAAACCTGGTATATTGCCTGGTAGAGTTGATCCTGCTGATAAAAACAATGCCTGTTTTGTGAAAATCAGATAAACGGTTAGATCATTTGAGGCGTTCTTGAGAAAAAAGATTTTTATGCATGAAGCAAATGAGGACTTCAGTGCACCAAGGGCCCTAGCTCCTTGGTGCACCACAGGTCTCTGTTTTCGAGTGGTGGCCACTCCCCTCAATGCACTGAAGCCCTTGTTTGCGTAAAGAATAATGGGGTCATTTATGAAACTGGTGTAAAGTAGAACTGGCTTAGTTGCCCATAGAAACCAATCAGATTCCACCTCTCATTTTCCAAAGGAGCTGTCCAAAATGACAGATGGAATCTGATTGGTTACTATGGGTAACTAAGCCAGTTCTACTTTACACCAGTTTGATAAATGACCCCATAAAAGTCTTTTTTTCTCAGGAACACCATAACTGATTTTGACAAGACTGGTGTTTTAATCAGCAGGATCAATCCTATTAAGTTTGCCTGGTTTAATAGGTGCACTTAAAGGGGTTGGCCCAAGATTGAAACTTATGCTGTAGATAGGTGATGAATCCAAACCTGGGCCAACTCCTTGACAGAGCTATCCATGGAAAGCTCCACATATGATAATCTTGTCGTAGACATCATACTTCTAAATCCTTTTTTGTGTACTTCCACAAGTCCATACATTGCATCGGCTCATGTAACCAATAGGTTAGTTCATTCAAAACTTCCTTTCCGTATTCATGAAAAGAATGCAAGACCTACAGTGAAGACTGACACAATCAGGGCAATATCAGTAAAGGGCAGAGAAGGGGATGTAACTATACATAACCATGAACATACACCATTCAGAGGCTGTGGAAAGCTGGTAAATGATCTGTAATGTTCTCTGTGGACTCATTAACTGTTGAACTGAATTTTATAGCAACATTTGCTGATGCCAGACGGATCACTATGAGCCTAGATGCCCAGATCAGGGCTCAGTGCCATTCATCCCAGCACCCTAGTCATTAGGATTACATGCCTCCTGTCTGGTACAACGTTTGCAGTAATTAAGCTATGTCGCCTTGCATTTTCTATTCTCTATCTACAGTTTTCTTTAATCTCATCCCAGGGTTCCTGAGACAGGATTTCCAACATCTTAAGTCAAGCCACTTAGCTGCTTTTAGGAGAGAAAGCGGGGTAACACGAATCTGCAAAGTCCTCTATTCTCCACACAATAGAGATGCGCCCTCACCCCCAGCAGCGATGCCCTTCTTATTTCTTCAGATTTACTTAGGACTGGAGACTTCTTAGGAAGCAGCTCGGGTAAATTCTCTCCGGTTTTATTGATTTAATAGGTCAAGCAGGATTTCCAAATCTTTCACACTGCGGTGGTGGATAAGTTGGAGGTTTTATCTCGTCATATAATAAACGGATCCTTATACCTCATCATTATCTGTGGTACAGGCTATTAAGACACCTCATACCACAATGTACAGAGTAGCCAGTGACATTATGAGACAATTTATATCTAGCCTTTGCTTTGTTGAGTTAAAGGGGTGTCATGGCATTTATTATGTAGAGAAAGTTAATACAAGGCATTTCCTAATGTATTGTGATTGTCCATATTGGTTCATTTGCTGGCTGGATAAATTTTTTTATCACATTGTACACTGCTCGTTTCCATGGTTACGATCAGTGGTGTGCTAAACGGGGGGCGGTCCACCCAAGGTGACGGCTCTCAGGGGGGTGCCAGAAGCAATGAGCGCTCCTATCAATACAGATGGAAGCGCTCAGCGCTGGGAGCTGATGTCCTGTCACTCACCGCTCAGCTCCCCGCTCTCCTTCAGGCCGGCAGCGCTCTGAATAGTGAAGCAGAAAGACTTCTCCCTGCTCCACCATTCAGCCTGAAGGCACAGATTGCGCTGCCTGCCTGTGTGGGCGGAGCCTTCAGCCCCAGAAATCTGCGTAAGCTCCGCCCACACAGTGCTGCAGAGCGATCTGTGTCTGCATTGCAAATGTGAAGGGGGCACAATGGACATTTTTACACTGGAGGGGGCACAATGGGCATTTATACTCTGGAGGTAGCACAATGGGCATTGCTAATGTGAAGGGGGCACAAAGGGCATTTCTACTATGGAGGGGGCACAATGGGCATTTATACTATGAAGGGGACACAATGGGCATTTGTACTCTGGAGGGGGCACAATGGGCATTTCTACTAGGGAGGGGGCAAAGTGCACAGAGGGCATTACTGTTATAAAGGGGGCACAGTGCACACAGGGCATTACTACTATTAAGGGAGCACAATGGGCATTATAACTATGAAGGGGGCACATTGGGGATTATTAATATGAAGGGGGCACAATGGGGATTTTTACACTGGAGGGGGCACAATGGACATTTTTACACTGGAGGGGCACAATGGGCATTTATACTCTGGAGGTAGCACAATGGGCATTGCTAATGTGAAGGGGGCACAAAGGGCATTTCTACTATGGAGGGGGTACAATGGGCATTTATACTATGAAGGGGACACAATGGGCATTTGTACTCTGGAGAGGGCACAATGGGCATTTCTACTTTGGAGGGGGCACAATGGGCATTGCTAATGTGAAGGAGGCACAATGAGCATTTCTACTCTGGAGGGGGCACAATGGGCATTTCTACTATGGAGGGGGCAAAGTGCACAGAGGGCATTACTACTATTAAGGGAGCACAATGGGCATTATAACTATGAAGGGGGCACATTGGGAATTATTAATATGAAGGGGGCACAATGGGGATTTTTACTGTGAAGAAGGCACAATGGGGATTATTACTATAAAGGGGGCACAATGAGGATTATAACTGTGAAGGGGGCACAATTGGGTTTATTACTGTGAAGGGGCACAAAGAGGGCATTACAACTGTGAAGGGGCACAGATAGGGCATTACTACTAATAAGAGGGGCACAGAAAGGGCATAACTACTGTGAAAGGAGCACAATGAAGGGATAAGTACTTTAAGGGGGCAGAATATGAGCATAACTACTGTTAGGGGCACACATCTGTACAAAACTACTGTGAAGGTTGTACAATGAGGGCAATACTACTCTGAGGGGGTACGATTTTTTTAAAGTATTGGAGGGGGATGCCAGGGAAAGGACCCGCCCCGGATGCTAAACAACCTAGGCACGCCACTGGTTACGACCACCCTGCAATCCATCAATGGTGGTCGTGCTTGCACAGTATAAGCAAGAGCACCAGCTTATGTGAGCTTCCATCAGAGAGGCCAGTGCTTTTTCCTATAGTGTGCAAGCACGGCCACTGCTGCAGGATTGCAGGGTGGTCTGTAACCATGGAAACGAGGAGTGTATAATGTGATGGAAAAATGAATCCAGCCAGTAAAGGAAGTAATATGGATAATCACAATACATTAGTAAGAGCCTTGTATTAACTTTCTCTACGTGATAAATGCCACTTGCTGAAGTGAGACAATATTAAGATGTAACAGAGCTGATATTGTTTTTTTGCCACTTAGTAGTTTCATCTCTGCTGCACTGAACAAACTCATCTGTGCTTTGGGGCATAGCTAGGATGGGGGGAGGCTTGCAAAAAACCTTTCTTCCTTGGCTAGTGTATTCAGATAAAGGGTTACACAGAATCTTTGAAGGAAAGCCTTGCTAAAATGCAGCATTCACACAACCATAAGTGTTTTGCAGTCTGCAATCTGTAGATCCAGAAAACACAGATACTGGCCATGTGCACGCCATGTCACGGTGTAGACCAATTTACTTCAAGGGCTTCCTTGTTCTTCTGCATCCATGTTGCATCCATGTGGCCATGCAGAAATCGATAGGACATGTCTTATACTTCGCCGCAACATATGGACCATTGAAGTCAATGGGTCCGCACCATGATGCATGTGTAGAGCCGTTATCTGTGTTTTGTGGATCCGTGGTATGCAGACCGCAAAACGCCTTCATGTGAATGAATCCTACAGTTTTCTCTGATATATCAATATGAGGGCTCATTGATGATGATCTTGACTGAATAAATATATGAAATGTGCCCTCACATCCATGCAGATGTAGCAGAGCTGAGTGTGTCAATGCAGCAGAGGTTAACAGTATATACATACATTTAAATACACTGTGTAGCTCTGCCACACCTTCACTTGGATGCAGTTCACTTGTAGTACTTATTTGTACTTGGGCTTTGCCCAAGTCTATCCAATCAAGTAGTTACGCTGTTGACTGGAGTGGGTTACTGACCCTCTGAAGATATCACAATATCTTATTCTGACACTTTCTTTGTTCACACAGTGGAGTTTATGTTTTCTTATGCATTCATTTTAGCCAAAACCAATTTTATTATAAAAAAGTCCCATAAATGGTTAGAGTATTGCTTTTCTAACACAGAGCTCCAAATTCTCTGCATAGAGAAACAGAACTAAATGATAACATTTTGGTTGCCTACTGCCACCACTAGAGGGAGAAAATGAGCTTACTGTTTGAGTAGTTCAATTTATGTACAGTATGGCAGTCATCTTCCTCTATTGGTGATTGAAGGCAGTCAAAAACTTAGGGGGTCATTTACTATCAGAAATACGCCTATATTAGGTTATTTGCACCGCAATCTTCTACTTTTCCCAGCTGACACCAGGTCTAAAAAAGTGGGTGTGGTGTAGGCAGTGAAAAGGACGGGCCTCTACATAACTTTAGCGGATCCACCTCCAACTTAAGGGGTTATTAAAGCGCATCTGTCAGCAGATTTGTACCTATGACACTGGCTGACCTGTTACATGTGCACTTGGCAGCTGAAGGCATCTGTGTTGGTCCCATGTTCATATGTGCCTGCATTTCTGAGAAAAATTATGTCTTAATATATACAAATAGTATAGGTATAGTTTAGGAGCAACAGGGGCGTTACCATTACCTAAAGGCTCAGCTCTCTCTGCAACTTCTGCATCCTCTGCACTTAGATTCACAGTGCCAGGTAGTGAAAACATCATCACCCCTGCCTGTCCCTGTCAAAGTGCAGAGGGAGCAACAGTTGCAGGGAGCAGAGCCTCTAGGTGCAATGGAAATGCCCCCGTTGCTCCTAGAGCCTCATTTGCAGGTATTAAAACATCATTTTTCTCAGCAATGCGGGCACATATGAACATGGGACCAACACTGATGCCTTCAGCTGCCAAGTGCACATGTAACAGGTCAGCCAGTGTCATAGGTACAAATCTGCTGACAGATGCCCTTTAAGACCAGCGTCTACAGCAACAGTCTTAGTAAATTACCCCCTTAATATTTAAAGGGATTGCATTGGTTCTAGATATTGATGACCTATCCTCAGCATAGGTCATCAGAATCAGAAATAGGTGGTGATCAGATTCCAGGCACACCTACCGATCAGCTGCTGATGGAAATAACACAGTGTACAGAATCAGAAGCTGAAGACTTTGTCCACTGTATAGTGGCCACCCCAGCTTACTGAAGGTCAACTCCCACTCTCTGATCCCTATGGGCTCATGCACACGAACCATTCATTTCAATGGGTAGGCAAAAAGATGGAAGGTACTCTGTGTGCATTCCATTTCCGTATGTCTGTATTTCTGTTCCGCAAAAAAAAAAAAATAAAACATGTCCTATTATTGTCCACATTAAGGACAAGGATAGGACTGTTCTATTAGGGGCCAGCTGTTCCGTTCCGCAAAATACTGAATGCACACGCATGTATTTTTTGCGGATCCGTTTTTTGCAGACCACAAAATACATACGATCGTGTGCATGAGCCCTAAGAAAGTATTAAGAAATGAATGGACCTAAGAACACCATTGTGCTTATATGTGGTCATTCTCTGTAAGGACGGTGGCTGATTTTTGCAGCTCACGTTGCACTTTTATAGTATTGCTTTATGTTCAGTTCATTCTGTGCAATGCGGCATTCAGCAGTGATACTCAGTTTTTTTTAACCTGGAAAACTAAAATCTTTGCTTTGTATGGTTTCTGTATCACCCAGTGCATGCTGGGAAAGAGATGTTAACAATGTAATTGAATTTGCAGCACGTAATTACTTATTTAGTAACATTCAGCGACGTTTGCAGACTGCTCAAGTTAGAACTTAAAAGGATTGTATGAGAATAAAAAACATAGCTGTTTTCTACCCTGTTTCTCCAAAAATAAAACCTATTCCGAAAATAAGCCCTAGTTACAATTCATGAAAAACAATGTTCAGGCAGCTATACATGTAAAAAATAGAATACAGCAGTACAGAAGACCCTTAGAAAGAAAGCAGAGACCCCCCCAAAAAATTGTACCCCACAACGATAAGGGTTAGCTAACGCCAGGTACCGATTGTCACACTCGCATCATTCCACACCTGAGTCCGCTAAGGCTGACACACACAGAATGGGTACTGGTAGTCCCGCTAATGCTGTCACACACACAGAACAGGTAGGGCTAGTCCCACTGACATCACTCCACTCCCGAGCCTGAGTATTGTGGCTGCTTCCGGTCACCAGGGGGTGCTGCTGCAGTGGAACGCAGCTGGAACAGGAAGTGATGAGACAGTGATGCGCCTTTGTCTGGTGAGTGAGTGTTCATGAATTCCAGTTAATGTAGACTGTTGTACGGTACATGCAAATAGGATCTCAAGAAATTAATGACAGAATTCATGGTTTGGAGAGTTATGTTGATGTTCCAGAACGTAATGACATGATTATATTTCAATAAATGTTGATTTTTTTTTCTTTAAGTATAAATGTGTGATTGTTCATGGAAAAAAAATAAGACATTCCCCCGAAATAAGCCCTAGCTCTTTTTTCCTATAAAAAATAATATAAGGCCCTGTCTTATTTTTAGAGAAACATGGTAGATACAGCGCACAAGGGTGCTTGTTTCAAAATAGAAAAATATGGACCCCTTGTCCTAGCAATCAACACTCCTGATATGTCCCTATGACATATCAAAAATTGAAAAAAGTGTAGTTACACTTTAAGTCCATGGAAATTATGCAGAAATTATGAAACACAGTACAAACATGCATTTTTTATAGTGGCATTTATCTTCACTTGCTTTGAGTCTTTTGGTCCATGGCATTTAGTTCGAATTGCATCATGCTGTGGTTATAACATTTTTTTCATGCATTTTCCAGACTTACTCCTGAAAAAATAAGTCAAAAATGTGTGAACAAAAAAAAAAAGCCACAAAATGGGGGTAAAAAATGCATTAAAGGGTTATTCCCATCTTGGACAATGGGGGCATATTGCTAGGAAGTGAAGGAGGGCGCACCGCGCATGCGCGGCCCAGCTCCCATTCATTTGTATAGAGCCGACGGAAATAGCCGAGCCAGTGCTCGGCTATTTTCGGCGGCCCCATACAAATGAATGGACGGCGGCCGCGCATATAGGTGCAGGTCCCAGCGGCGGGACTCGCACCTATAAGACAATGGAGGCATATCCTAGCGATATGCCCCCATTGTCCAAGATGGGAATAACCCTTTAATTTTGGGGGGCATTTTAGGGGTTGGATAACCCCTTTAATTTTACAGGATGTTCTGACTAATGCCTCATTCACACGTCAGTGATTTCCATCAGTGATTTTGAGCCAAAACCAGGTGCAACTCTAAACACAGAACAGGTGCAGAACTTTCCCTTATACCTTATATCTGTGGAGGCTCCAATTCTGGTTTTGGCTCACAATAAGGCCTCTTTCACGCGACAGTATTTTTTGTGGGCTCCGATCCACATTTTTTGCTGATAAAATGTGGACCCATTCATTTCTATGGGCCCGCACAAAATACTGACAGCACACTGTGTCCGTTCCGTAGCCCACAAAAAAAAATAGAACATGTCCTATTCTTGTCCGTTTTGCAGACAAAGATAAGCATTGTTACAATGGATCCGCAAAAAAAACGGATGCCATACGGACGTCATCCGTTTTTTTTGCGGACCGCAAAACACAACGTTCGTGTGAAAGTAGCCTTACTGATGGAAAACACTGACCAGACACTGATGTGTGAATGAGGCTTAAAGGGACACTATCGCGAAGAAAAAAATTTTGATATGTTTTACAACATAACAAAAGCAGGTTTTAACATAATGTATTTTTCAAATTGTGTAAATGTTTTTTTTTTTTATTCAGTTTTCTTGCCTTACATGGGGGCTGCCATGTTGGAAGTAAAGTGTGACAGTCTGGGTTTACAACACAATGGCAACTCACTTACGGCAGGCATGTACATAGGTTTCCTCAGTCGCTGCCGACCCTATAGAGAATGAATGGAAGACGTGAGCCCGCCCCTGTGATGACACCAGTAACACACAGCCAGGTCCTCCCTCCTTGCTGCTGGGGGAAGCCCACTGTGCCTGCTCCTCACTCCTGCAGCAGCGTCCTTGTCTTCATTAGGCTGCCTGTTCTAAATTCTATGGCAGCTCACCCCAGCAGTGCAGACAATTTTTGCTGAGTGTACTGCTGGGGTGAGTGGCCCAGGACTCAGAAACAGAGTAGATGGAGGTTCTTGGGGCTGTAGGACCTTAGTGATGTAATTGGCCATGTGACCAGTGGGGGAGGAGCCTGAGGAGCAGAGATCTGTGTTTTTGTAAGGAAGCCATTGTCTCATCTTATCTTGCTGAAGCAGTGATGTCACTGCTGAAGGTGTGAATTGGTGATGTCATTGGTACCACCCACTTTTTTTGCAGCATGCCTACTTACAGGTTGCTCAAAGCCTCATTTGGCCAGCAGAGCTCCCCTGGTGACCAAAGATGGTAAATATGGTAAAATCTAATATTTATGTATAATATTTCACACATTGGAATTTTTATTTATTATTTTTTACAAATATATAATAGATTTTTTTAGCATAAATAAAATATAGAACAGCTTTTGTGATAGATTCCCTTTAACTTTGACTTCTGTTTTTTCAACTCATTTAACAGGTTATTCCATGCGAAATATGTAGAATGTAAACTATAAAGTAAAAAAAAAAGCATCATCAGAAATAGTGATGGAAAAAAATGTATATAAATTATAAAATAATTTCTTTATACTCTCAAACAGTACCAAAAAAAAATACAATTTCTCTTCAATAGAACCAGGCTTCATACAGCCATGCCAATTTAACAATAAAAAAGTTATGTCTGTTTAAACATGGAAAGGCAAAAAGTGAAAAAAAATAGCTGCTCAACATCTTGTCAATGCCAGAAGCACACTTCAACATCCATTATAGCCCGGAGTGGTTTGCTTTACTCTATGATGAGCCCTATGAGGAGCACTAGATGCTTCTGCATTGCCGCATAACTAGGTAGATGTGCAGTTCAGGGATCTGGAAAAGCTGGGTAACAACCACTGGGACAATGCTAAAATGTGTAAAATTTAAATGGTCCACGTAAGGGCAGTATACCACAGAGTAGTCGTTTCCAACCTATGGCTGTCTAGCTGTTGCAAAACTACAACTTCCAACCCTTACTCCTGGCTGTCTGGGCACGCTGGGAGTTGTAGTTTTGCAACAGCTGGAGTGCTGCATATTATTTAAAATTGCAATAGAGGGAGAGTCCCTTATCAAATCATTGATTGGATCGCCATAATCAACATATCTTAAAGGGGCTGTGTAGTGATTTATATAGATGACCTATCTTCAGGATAGGTCATCAATATCTGATCGGAGAGGGTCCAACCTCTGGCACCCCCTCCGATGAGCTGTTTGAAGAGGAGATGGTGCTCCATGCAAGTGCCGCTTCCTGTTCTTTACACTGCCCGGCTTCTTGGAAGTGCAGTGTAATGATGAGTACTTGCGCCATTCACTTGAACGGAACGAGTACTTGTGATTAAACTACACCACCGCTCCACAGGAGATGACGTGTAGTGTAAGGCTACTTTCACATGAACGTTGTGTTTTGCGGTCTGCAAATTGCGGATCCGCAAAAAAAATGGATGCCATCCGTATGGCATCCGTTTTTTTTTTTTTGCAATTCCACTGTAACAATGCAAAACAGACAAGAATAGGACATGTTCTATTTTTTTTCCACGGCTACGGAACGGGCATACGGATGCGGATAGCACACGGTGTGCTGTCCGCATTTTTTGTGGACCCATAGAAATGAATGGGTCCGTAATTTTCATGAGAAAAATGTGGATCGGAGCCCGCAAAAAATACTGTCGTGTGAAAGAGGCCTAATGAAGAGGAAGCAGAGCTCGCATGGAGCCTCGCCTCCTCATCAAACAGCTGATGGGTGTGGGTGCTGGGTGTCAGACACCCGTCAATCAGATACTGATGATCTATCCAGAGAACAGGTCACAATCTATCGTAATTTGCTGCACAACCACTTTAAGATTAACCCCAACCACACCAACCCAAATCCACCTTAGACCACAGTACTGTGGGCTGGAATGTCTTTCACCTCCGGAGCAGGGATGTCACTGACTAAAGGATTAAGAATTATTCACACTATTAAAAATATATGGGCTGAATAAAATGAAACATTTTATATCAAAAGTAGAAACAATGTTGCCCAAAGACAAAAGTTTGGTACAGATAAGGCAAGATACATTGTATAGAGGGCAGCCCTGGCAGCTGATGGCATTAGGGAGGAGATGGAAGGTTGTAGCAGAGCCCAGAGGAGTAAGGATATGCGCATAACATCCTCAGCGGACCTCTGGCTGCCTGTCCGAATAATACAGGAGCGATGTCGGTGCAGCGGGCATCTCTGGAGTCTCCTCTCTTCTGCCAAATCTGATCTTTTCCAGACAGGCAGCTACAACATGCTGTCTGCCAGGAGCCTGGAGGAGCAGGTTAAATGGCGTAGGCAACATTTAAGACTCTGCAAGACCATTCTGAGGAAGCAGCTAAGAAATCCTTGTGGATTGCAGTTAAAGTTATGTAGCTGGAAATATGCAATTCAGTTGTCTTTTATAGTTATGGCTCTTATTTTGACTGTTATGGAAAGAGTCACAGACATCTTCACTGATGAACCACTGACCATCTTGTCACGGATGTCATCACAGACATATGAAAGAGGCCTAAAAGTGAATCAGGAGGAGTTTTTGGAGATACAAGCACAGAAACCAGTGTAATTAAGAATGCAGCTCTGGGGTATACAACCCCTGGCAAAAATTATTGAATCACCTGTCTCTGAGGATGTTCCTTCAGTTGTTTAATTTTGTTGAAAAAAAAACAGATCACAGACATGACAAAAAACTAAAGGCATTTCAAATGGCAACTTTCTGGCTTTAAGAAATACTAAAAGAAATCAACAAAAATAATTGTGGTAGCCAGTAAAAGTTACATTTTTAGAACAAGCACAGGGAATAAATTATGAAATCACTCAATTCTGAGGAAAAAATTATGGAATCATGAAAAACAAACAAACAAAATAACACTCCAACACGTCACTAGGACTTTGTTGCACAACCTCTGGCTTTTAGAACTGCTTGCAGTCTCTGAGGCATTGACTTAATGAGTGACAAACAGTACTCTTCATCAGTCTGGCTCCAGCTTTCTCTGATTGCTGTTGCCAGATCAGCTTTGCAGGTTGGAGCCTTGTCATGGACCATTTTCTTTAACTTCCACCACAGATTTTCAATTGGATAGAGAGCCGGACTGTTTGCAGGCTATGACATTGACCTTATGCGTCTTTCTTCAAGGAATGTTTTCACAGTTTTTGCTCTATGGCAAGATGCATTATCATCTTGAAAATTGATTTCATCATCCCCAAACATGCTTTCGATAGATGGGATAAGAAAAGTGTCCAAAATGTCAATGTAAACCTGTGCATTTATTGAAGATGTAATGACAGCCATCTCCCCAGTGCTTTTACCTGACATGCAGCCCCATATCATCAATGACTGTGGAAATTTGCATGTTTTCTTCAGTCATCTGCATTGTTGACTCCAGTTTCCTCCCATTTGTTCCTCATTTGTTTTGTTGTACATTTTCTGTTTTCAAGGCATATTGCTTTAAGTTTTTTTTTTTGACGCTTTGATGTCTTCCTTGGTCTACCAGTATGCTTGCCTTTAACCACCTTCCCATGTTGTTTGTACTTGGTCCAGGTTTTAGACACTGACTGTGAACAACCAACATCTTGTACAACACTGCGTGATGATTTACCCTCTTTAAGGCCTCATGCACACGAACGTGTGCCGGCCATGCCCGTGCTGCGGGCCGCATACGGCGGGTCCGCAATAAACGGGCACCGGCCGTGTGCAGCCCGCATCACGGATTGCGGACCCATTAACTTCAATGGGTCCGCGATCCGGGAGATGCAGAGCGGAGGCATGGATCGGAACACCACGGAAGCACTACGGTGTGCTTCCGTGGGGTTTCTGGCCATGCCTCCGCACCGCAAAAAAGTAGCGGAAGCACTACTTTTTTGCGGTGCGGACCCTCGGATGCGGATCGCGGACCCCATTCAAGTGAATGGGTCCACGATCCGCATGCGGTGGCCTCACGGTCAGTGCCCGTTCATTGCGGACCGCAGTTTGCGGCCCGCAGCACGGGCACGGCCGGCACATCGTGTGCATGAGGCCTAAGGAGTTTGATAATCCTCTCCTTTTTTTCAATTGACATCTCTGGTGTTGGAGCCATGATTCATGTCAGTCCACTTGTTGCAGCAGCTCTCCCAGGTGTGATCACCCCTTATTACCTGGATACTAACCAGCAGATTTAATCTGATGCAGGTGTTATTGTTTGTAATGAAAATTTGCAGGGTGATTCCATATTTTTTTCCTCAGAATTGAGTGATTCCATAATTTATTCCCTGTGCTTGTTCTAAAAATGTAACTGTTACTGGCTACCACAATTATTTTTCTTGATTTATTTTAGTATTTCTTAAAGCCAGAAAGTTGCCATTTGAAATGCCTTTAGTTTTTTGTCATGTCTGTGATCTGTTTTTTTTTTCAACAAAATTAAACAACTAAAGGAACATCCTCAGAGACGGGTGATTCCATAATTTTTGCCAAGGGTTGTAATACAGAATCAGTAATGTAATGTGTTTGAAAAGTGACTCTACTTTTTACAGAGATTCAATCTGTACGTGCAGTGATCCATGGGGACGGGAGGATGGAAGGAGTGGTAGTTGATATGCTGGTGGTAGTGCTCACATCTCCATCTGGTGCACCCTGGGGCCATGCAGTGATTGGAGGGCTCACCCCTTCTTCCCTCAGGGCGCACCATTATATTAGGGTCCCTGCCTGGTGATAGTTTTGGTGCCCTTCATAATAGATGGTTTGGTAGGGTGCAAGGCAGGAGGGTCTGTGTAGAGGGCTAGCTGATATACGGTGGAGTGAATAACCAGGCCACAGGTTGTAATAAATAAAGTCTTTCTTTACTGTAGGGAAGGTGGGAGTAGTAGTGCACACGGCAGCAAAATAGTACAGTTCCAAGGTATAGCACAGTACAATCTCCCAATAGCAGCGTATGAACAACAAAAATGATGATAGCTGTAGTACTCCCTCTGTCTCTAAAGACACATCAGTCTCTCAACTCAACTTTCCTTTTTAACTCCTGCAGTTCTGAATATACAGTTGGCCAGTCTCAAAGTGTGTTCTTTTACAATATTGCCTTCCACAAAAGTAAAGTCTTTCTGCCATAGACATGTATAAAACCTTGCTCCAGTGCACAGCCTGAATAAGGTTATGGACCTTCTCATCTCCTTCTCTCAGGGGTACTCTGTAGATTTGCTTCCTTGACAGCTGAAGTTTCTCTGAACTTGAGCCTATAAAGCAGGAGATTTCATACACACGTCTTCTCTCTTGCTATGCTCTGGCTAGACTCACTCACTAACAAGGGGGCAGACCCAGTCCATCTGCTTGTAACCTAAACAGTCTGCCAATCTGTTAGGGCTTGTTCACATGTCAGTTATTTGATCAGTCATTTTCATCAGTTATTGTGAGGTAAAACCAGGTGCGGGTCAAAAACACAGAACAGGTGCAGATCTTTTAATTATACCTGATCTCTGTGGAGGCTCCACTCCTGGTTTTGGCTCACAAATAACTGGAAATAACTGACCAAATAACTAATGTGTGAACAAGCCCTTAACTGTTAGGTTGTCCATACAGTGCTATTAACTGAATATATGCAAAAACACAACATACAGACATAAGAATAGATGATCCAGAATTGTTATTACATGGGGAATGCATGGAGCTATTAAAACAGGCATGTCAGGAGTGGTGAAAAGTCCTCTTTAAACAGCTGATCTGCGGGGGTCCTGAGTATCGGACCCCACAAATCAGATACTGATGACCTATCCAGAGGTCATCAGTTCAAAAATCTCAAAAGACCCCTTTAACTCAATAACATTGCATTAACTCTTATAGAAGAAATTAATCCTTTGCAGTAGTTCTTCTGAATAAGTACTGAATACTGTATATTGGTGTCATTCCCTTTAAGACTAAGACTAAGTCAGTATGAAAAAAAGCAGAAACTTTGCTAGTTCATGATAGTCATGTTCTTGGCTCATTCTTGATACATTGTCTTGAGAAGATAAACCGCAGACACATTGAATGAATGCTTTCTGTGATTTGATACAGGAGCCAGAGATCACAGACTGATTATTTCATATTTTGATCGAAGGTTAATACTTTCAGCAATGTCTCATCAAAAGTGATGAGCAGAGACTGCGTTAGACCGATAGCTGAGCGGTCCAGTTGACTATCAAGAAAGAATCTAGTCCTTTGTAAAGCCCCATCCGTGTCTGTGCTCAAATCCGTGAGCAGGTGGTCAGTGATGCATCCGTGAAGTTGTCCATGTGTCTGTTTTTTGCTTTCCATGTTGCATCCGTGTTTCACTAACACTGAACAGCTAAAAAATAATTTTCAAAGCATCTCTTCTTAATGATCCATGAAACACAGATGCAACACAGATAGCATCCATGTTGCGTCCGTGGTTTTCACGGACCCATAGATTATAATGGACGTGATGGATCTATGAACACGGACAAAATAGAGCATGCGTCTGTGCTAAAAACACTGACCCACGGACCATGCTAAAACACTGATGTCTGAATACACACATTAAAATGAATTGGGACGTGTGCTGTCCATGGAGAACACATACAGCACACGTCCGTGAAATACCGACGTGTGAATGAGGCTTAACAAGGGGGAATCAAGACATTTTTTACAGATTCCCAAAAACTATGATTAAACAAGGTTGTAACATCTACAGTGGTACTTTGGTACGTTGTGAACCGTTCAGAATTTTCTAGATTTCTGTGTTGTGTAAATGTGACCTAAAACTACATTTTTCACAAAAGTAGATAAACGTTTATAAAGGAAACCAAGTGGTAAAAGTATGTGAACCCTTGCTTTCACTATTTTGTGTGATCCCCTTGTGCAGTAATAATTGTAACTAAACATTTCTAGTAATAGTTGATCAGTCCTGCACATTGGCTGGGAGGAATTTTAGCCCATTCCTCAATACAAAACAGCTTCAACTCTGTTATCTTAGTGGGTTTCCTCCAATGAACTGCTTGCTTCACGTTCACAACAGATGTTATTCAAGGATCGCGGAGGATACAGACGGACACAAATATAACTTGTAACAATGACCTTATTGATCTCACATGGTCATACCCCCATATTCACCCCTCTGGACCCCCAGATATTAGCATTGAGCATTTCATGCTCCGATGCTTTCCCTTGCCCTGTGCTGTATCGTGCAGGGCAAGGGCAGTTTGTTTATGTTTTTAACACTACTAGGAGGAGGCTTCCGCCTATCAGTGTTGCTGGTGATGTCACCGGCACTTTTGAGTGGGCTTAAGAGCTGCCCTAGCCATTTTACAGGCTGTTACAGCGCTAAAACCCACCCATTAGTGCCAGTGATGTCATCGTGCTCACTGCTGGGTGGAAGCCTCCACCTAGTAGTCCCTATGGAGAGCCCGGTATGCCTTGGCCCTGCGTAATTCAGTGCAAAGCAAAGGAGAGCATATCAGGGGGGCCAGAGGGGTTAAGATGGGGATATGCCCGGATTCAGCTCTGAACCTGGGCAAGCCCTTTAAAGGTTACAACAGTCTCCCATAAAGGGCAAAGTCTTAGTGAGTGGCATACAGTTTGGCAGATATGCAGTGTTTATAAGTCACAACTAGAGATGAGCGAACGTGCTCGTAACGAGCACTGTACCGCTCGGCTCCCCTGCGCTCGCATGGGTGCAGGCAGCCGCTTCCGTCGGGTGAGGAGGACGGAAGCGCCTGCCTGCGCCCATGCGAGCGCAGGGGAGCCGAGCGGTACGAGCACGTTCGCTCATCTCTAGTCACAACAGAGTTACTCTCTCCTCTGGTGGCTGCTGATCCAGCCTTATCTCGGTCCTAAGGTGGTGCATCAAATCATGAGTTCCACACACCTCCACTTTCTAGCTAACTGCCAGGCTGGTCCTCCCTCCACCAGCTGTTGCATTTCCTAGCTACTAAACCAATGCTTCACAGTGCATTTTATTGCACAATCAGGACCCGTGACCTACATAACACATATCTGCTATTCCCATCGACACCCTTGTCTTGTGGCTGGTGGAGAAAATCTACAGATGGTCATAGCACCCATATAGTCCAGAAAAGGCAAGGTCATAGTTGTCAATATTTATCAGTTGTTGTCAGGGGAACTGTAGATGAGGGTATGTAAAGTCATCATTAACAGTGTAAGAGTGTCCACTATATACAGTACTGCATATAGAGTGCCCCTTAAGCAGTGTCAGACTGCCCCATAAACGCTGTCAAACTGCTCCAATAAGCAGGGATGGTATATAGAGCCCCTGAAGAGTAATGGCAAAGAGTGCTCCCGCATAAACGGTGCCTGTCGCAGAGTGCCCATTTCTCTCCTGGTCTTTAAAGGGGTATTCCCATCATAGACAATGGGGGCATACCGCTGGGACCCGCACCTATATCGGGAATGGAGCGGGAAACGCTGTGCCTGGAGGACTCCGGGTTTCCTGGGGTCCGGCCATCACCAGGCGCAGCTCCCTGCTGCTCCCATAGAAATTAATGGGAGTGCACCGCGCATGCCCGGCCACCGCTCCCATTCATTTCTATGGAGCTGACGGAAATAGGTGAGCGAGTGCTCAGCTATTTTCGGCGGCCCCGTAGAAATGAATGGAGGGCGGCTGCGCATGTGCAGTGCACCCTCAACAATCCCCGCTCCGTTCTCTATATAGGTGCGGGTCCCAGCGGTGGCCCCCTTTGTCTATGATGGGAATACCCCTTTAAGTCTGTCCACCAAGCATTCTGTGGATTAGTCAGTGACTGATCACTCCAGCCAAATTGACAGCAATTTTTATTGGAAGGAGTGGTGTGAGGATCGACTTTTGGACAACCCAGGAGTGTTGGCATTTTTGGCAAACCTAAGCTGTACCCTTCTGTCTTTTTGGACTCTCTAACGGCCACAGGGAGCACAAACCCTTGGATGGATGCTGCATAAAATAAGAAAAATATGTAAAGAAGTGGATGTTTGGACTTGTAGCTTAAACTGACCTCATTTTGCTGTGAGTAAGTTCAGTGGCATACTAAGGAGGGGGCGTGGGGGCGGTCCGGTTCGGGTGCCGGCTATCAGGGGGATGCCAGAAGCAATGAGTGCTCCTATCAATACAGATGGAAGCGCTCATTGCTGGAGCGCAGGGAGCTGGGTCCTGTCACTCACCGATCTGCTCCCTGCGCTCCTCTCCTCCTTTAGGCTGGCGGCGCTCTGAATGGTGAAGCAGGAAGACTTCTCCTGCTCCACCATTCAGCCTGCACAGATCACACTGCCAGCCTGTGTGGGCAGAGCCTGCAGCCCGGAAATCTGCATGAGCCCCGCTCACATAGTACTGCAGAGCGGTCTTTGACTGCAGTGAAGACAGGACTGTGAGCTTCCGGAACAGGACAAGGTGAGTAGTTACTGTCTTTTGTTTTTGTTTATAATACAGAGAGGGCACAGAGGGCTTTATTACTATGGAGGGAGCACAGAGGTCTTCATTAGTATGGAGGGGGCACAGAGCCAGAGGGTATTATTACTGTGAGGGGTCACAATGTGGGCATTACTGTGAGGGGGCACACATCTGTACAAAACTACTATGAAGGTTGTACAATGAGGGCAATACTACTGTGAGGGGGTACAATTTTTTGAAAGTATGGGGGGGTACAAGAGAAAGAACCCGCCCCTGGTGCCAAACGCCCTAGGCACACCACTGAGTAAAGGCCAAGGTTTGGGCATTTTGGACCTTTACCTGAGCCATGTGAAACTAACAAATCTACCTGGTAAGACACTGCGCACAGAATACTGATGTTTCTCTGCTACAACTAAGATGAATAGGTTTATAGATTGGGGGCAGGGATATTGAAAAAATGAGTGCAGCACTACACTACATGTCTCGTTAACATGCTAATAAGCTGCGTGCTTAATAAGCACTGACATTATTATAGAGCAAAGGGCCAGGAAGACGGATGGATATTTATTTTTTCCTGCCAGCAAAGTTTGCAATTTCCGTTTGGGTCAAGCTATGAGATCAAGTACTTCTGTCTTAAAAAAGAGTAAATATATACAGTTGTAGCAGACCTAGGGTTGTTCTAGAGCTGAAATCTGTAAGATGTAGTTGAGTTGAATTTACCATTTAGCGTATGCTGAAATTTCAGTTTAAAGGGTTATACCCATCTTAGGTATTGAAGGCATAATGCTAGGGAGGAGCAGGTTTCACTTTTGGGACTATACTTAAAATGGAGCCCGCAAAGTGCAGGAGGGCGCACTGCTCATGTGCGGCAGACCTCCAATAATTTTTATGGGAGCACCGTAAATAGCCGAGCGGCACACTTGGTTATTTTCGACAGTCCCATTGAAATTAATGGGAGGCACACTGTGCAAGTGCAGCCACCACTTAATTCCCTTCTATGGAGCTTCCAGAAATAGCCAAGCCAGTTCTTGGCTATTTTCAGCGCTCCCACGAGAATGAATGGAGGGCAGCCGTGCATGTGTGGTGCACCCTCCAGCACTTTGCGGGCTCCATTCGAAGTATAGGTACGGGTCCCAGAGGTGAGCACCTATCAGACATTAGACAGGGGACATTAGGGTTGCACCGGATATCGAATATCTATACCCATTTGATACTTTTGTATCTGGATCGATACGATACTGGGATTTGCCTCTTACTGATACTAGGCTGCGCAGTAGCTCTCAGCCTGTGCCATGTTCTCCTCAGCAGCACATTGGAGAAGGAGGCTCTCCCTCCCTCCCCACTGTGCTGTTGCTGCCAATAAGAAGAGAGAGGGGAGGAAGAGGGGAGGGACTGTGGCCACTGTGCCACCAATGACTAATACTGGAGGAGTTGGCGGGGGGGGCTGTGGCCACCAGTGAAGAGAATGAACATTTAATACAAATACAGGAGGGGGGTGTAAGACCTGTAAGACAGGGAGCTGCGATCAGCGGCAGTTAACCCCTCAGGTGACAAACCTTCAGCCCCCCCCTCCCCAACAGTATTAGTCATTAGTGGTGCAGTGCGCCCCTCTCCCCCCCCCCCAGTATTATAATCATTGGTAGCAGTAGCCAGAGGGTCCCTTCCTCCTCATTGGTGGCAGTGGCAGTTCGGATTGGAGCCCCAGCAGTGTAATCGCGGGGCTCCGATCGGTTATTATGGCAGCCAGTACGCTACTGAAGCCCTGGCTGCCATGGTAAGCTCCCTGCTGTTGTGTACAAAAGCCCAAGGCAGCAGAGAGAGTGTGAAGCATTATTTATCCTAATAGATCTCTATTTGGGTGAATAGGACAAGGGTTCCAGCCCCTAAGGAGGCTAATAGTTATTAAATAAAAAGGAAAAAAAAGTTAAAAAAACAAACACCAAAATATTAAGTTTAAATCAACCCCTTTCCCAATTTTACATATAAAATATATAAACAATAAATAAATATATAAACTTTAAGGGTCTTGTACCTATGAAACTGGCTGACCTATTACATGTGCACTTGGCAGCTGAAGACATCTGTGTTGGTCCCATGTTCATATGTGTCCGCATTGCAGGGAAAAATTCTGTTTTAATATATGCAAATGAGCCACTAGGAGCAACGGGGGCGTTGCATTGCACCTAAAGGCTCTGCTCTCTCAGCAACTACCGTGTCCTCTGAACTTTGATTGACAAGGCCAAGTGTAATGACTTTCTCACTGCCTGGCCCTGTCAATCAATGTGGAGAAGGAGTAGCAGTTCCAGAGAGAGCAGAGCCTCTAGGTGTAACGGCCACACCCACATTGCCCCTAGAGGCTAATTTGCATATATTAAAACATCATTTTTTTCAGCAATGCGGGCAAATATAAACATGGGGCCAACACAGATGTCTTCAGCTGCCAAGTGCACATGTAACAGGTCAGCCAGTGTCATAGGTACAAATCTGCTTACAGATGCCCTTTAAATTATTATAATATATAATACTATATGATAACTAGAGCCAGCCATTTTGGAGGTCGTGGAGATATATTTTTGGTCACCCATGCTGCATAGCAGTATACACAGACACTTCTAGTGCTCTTCTGTAATGTCACTACGGTGCCAATAGTGATAACAAGACATGATAGCCAGCATTCACCATGGTAGCTAGCAATGCAAATATCTCTTGTATGGTTTTCTATTCATTTCAATAGAAGGAGCATTCAGGCATAAAGTCACTATAATAACATGTTAAGACTGGTAAAATAAGGAAATTTCTAATATAGCGTTATAATATTATGCCCTCACAGATCTATATGTATGGTAATGAGAAATTACAGTTCTTGTCCTCTTTGCCATTTACAATCAGTCAATGAACATCAGCCAGGTACTCAATGTTACAAAAATGTTAAGATTTTTGTATTTCGTCCCAGCCAGGGAAGGGAGTGGATGTATAAAATATTCAGTTTTGTGCTATGTGTAATCAGAGTGAATTTTATCTAGATTTATGACATTGATGAAGATCAGGTCACATTGTGAGTCAGAAGAATAGAGCACAGACTCTGAAGGATCCGCAGATTGTGTCGTACCATGAGAGAGGAACATTTGGTCCTTAAACCTTTCTTGCTAATCTAATATGATATTTTCCAGTTAAAGGGATAATGCTAATATTTTCCAGAAAATAGATATTATGTAGAGCGGTAGCTATGGTTGAGACTGAGAGGTCAGCAATTTCTATGACACAGTTCATTCCAGAGCCACTGAGCAAATTTTAGTCCAGGAAATTGCATGGACGGGGGTGCTGTTGTATTGGTGTCTAAGGAAAAGAGTTTGTAACTCCAGTGGTGAAAAGTTGTACTGCAAGCATACATGAAAATTTCAATAAAACATGGGAATGTACCTTATTAATTAATTTTAGGCCAAATTCACGCTATCATTGTGACTTCCCTTTATAACGGAAGCCATAGCGCTCTGCCTGTATAATGGACCTTATTGACTTATGATGGGGTCCATCAGGTTCCATCGAAGTTTCCATCATTTTCATTAGCATGCAGTGCTATTCTCAGATCTGCCAAGACTGCCTACAGAGGCTCTTAATGTAGACTCTGATAACAATGTGAACAGAGCCAGTGTTCATAGGAATGTCAGCATCGAGCTTTCCTGGCAAGTCTGGAGGCAGTGAGATGGAGCAGGGGATAAGCACTTCCTAACTGGTCAGATTTGCATTTCAGGATTCTGGGGAAGATAGAGTTACTGCTCCGGTTCCAAGTTCTTGGTGCACCCATCACCTCTGTACCTCTCGCGGTACAATGTAACCGAATCATAACAAAATTCATTCTATGGGTGCAACTATCATCCAGCCTTAGACTATCTGCTTGTTTTTATAGAATACTACTGGGGCCGGTCTTAGGGGCACATCAGCATTAGGCACTCTATATGGGGCACACATTTTTTTTTATTTTTGCTTTATTTTTAGGGGGCATAGTATGTGACATTTCTGTATTCGGGGGCACAGTGTATGTTGCTATTTATTCAGGGCACAGCATGTGGCGCTAAGAAGAGTTTGTTTTAGTATATAGGGTATGGATGTCTTGGTAAAGTAAGAAGCTGAAGATATCTGGGCAGGACAATCTGTAGAGACAAGTCGTCATGGTGGTCTGAGCCAGGTGGAAAAAATAACTCCAGAGGAGATGTCACCTGTAAATCACTAAATGTAAATGTTTATTCAGCCACTAACTGCATCTGATGAGTATTGTAGTCAATCGTATGGTCTATCTACAGAATGATGATGAGTGATAGCATTCTCTTTTGTGAAACAAGAATTCCCATACTTTTACACCTGTACAGGCCATAATGGGACCTGTAGTGTCACACTTTACATACTTATATGGCAAAGGCTAACCTGACTATGCAAATGATATCTGAATTGAGTAGTTTTTCAGGTTTTTCAGCGGGTGCTGTATATATGTACTGTGCTTGGTTCTGGTGCTTTACTTATGTAATGAGCTTGGTGCCAGTACTGTATGTATGGACTGTGCTTGGTCCTGCTGATGTATTTATTTAATGAACTTGGTTCTGGTGCAGTATTTATGTAATAAACTTCATTTTCATGCTGTACTTTTGTACTGTACTTGGTTCTGGGCTGTTTTTATGTACCTTGACTGGTTCTGGTGCTGTATTGAGGTATGTACTTGATTCCTTTGCTGGCTGGATTAATTTTTCTATACCTATTATACACTGTTCGTTTCCATGGTTACCACCACCCTGCAATCCATCAGTGGTGGTCGTGGTTGCACACTAGAGAAAAAAGTACCAGCCTCTGTGAGCTCTCACAGTCCCGGCACCAGAGAGGCCAGTGCTTATTTTAAGTACGGCCACCTCTCATAGATTGCAGGGTGGTCATAACCATGGAAACAAGCAGTGTATAATGTGATGGAAAAATGAAGATAGCCAGCAAAGGAGGCAATATGGACAATCACAATACATTAGTAATAGCCTTGCATTAACTTTCTCTACATGATAAATGCCACTTACTGAAGCAAGATAACCCCTTTAAATATTACCCTCATGATGAATTTTCCCCTTTAGAAAGTTGCAGATTTATTTGATTTGTAATATACTAAAGATTGGACAAGTCCTGTTTGAAAAGTGGAATTTTCTCACCCATCTATGAATTCTGGCATTTCAGCTCATATCCATTGTAGGGAATGATCTTGAGCTCCCACACCATACACAACCTCTGGGAAAATGTGGCACTGGGCAGAAATTGCCACGATTTCCTAACCTTTCCATTGGAAACTAAAATCACGCATTCATATTTTTTTATCCACTAGGTGGCACTGTTCCTTTGAATATCTGATTATAATGGTGTCATATACAATGCATAAGATAATGCAGCGGGTTTACAAGAAGCTGGTTTACTATGGGAAGCATCACAACTGGTTCATATTTCTAGCTTTCGTAAGCAGCTGCTGGTTCTTTCCTGGGAGACATATCACTTTCTATCATTTGTTATTTTAGAAGCGTCTTTGTTTCAGCAACAACTGTGATTATGTAGTTTGCTCTCTCAGCACCACCTGGAACAATCTAACCCAGTACTAAAGCAGATGCAACTGAATCGCCATCTGTTCTGTTGATCATGGCGCCAACCTGTGCTCATTGTGATTCACATCCTTCATGGAAACCTAAAAGGCTGCTGTTCTGGGCTCTGTGCACAGACAATACGTAGCCCACTTGCTCTCACAGAGTGTATGTACTATTGAGTCATCATGGTGATGCTACATTGTGGTTTTCGGGCATAACCCTCACAATTGTGCTAATTTATACTTAGTACCACTAGGTTCCAAACTCTAGTACCTGTTGTCCACTGGGTTTTCTGCTGTCCAGTGATTTCAGGACTCTAGTGCCTGGTGTCCAGTGGGTTCAGAACTATAGTGCCTGGTGTCCTGTGGATAAAGGACTCTAGTGCCTGGTGTCCAGTGGGTATGGGATCCTAGTGTCTGTGTGTCCAGTGGGTTCAGAACCCTAGTGCCTGTGTCCAGTGGATTTGAGATGTTAGTGCCTGGTGTCCAGTGGGTTCATAACCGTAGTGCCTGGTGTCCAATAGGTTCTGAACTGTAGTGCCTGGAGTCCAGTGGGTTCAGAACTATAGCGCCTGGTGTCCAGTGGGTACAGAAGCCTAGTGCCCGGTATCCAGTGGGTTTGTGACCCTAGTCTCTAGTATCCAGTGGGTTCAGAACTCTAGTGTCTAGTGTCTGGTAGGTTTGTTGAACTTTCCTTTAACTTCACCTTGATGATCAGATGAAAAGAAATTATCTGTTGAAAGCCACTTCAGTTTCTATCTGGAAGAACTTGCTATATCTCACTCATCTCAGACATGAAGGTGTCAGGCCATTTTACCATCAGGGCCCCTTTGCTGCTACATTGGCTGCCCATGCAGAATTTGTACTTGTAATTGATTCTTCTTCTGCATCTTAAAATATCTAAATATGTAAATGAGAGAACACAAGATTAAGACCATGCATGGTGGATAGAAGACACGGCTGAGATTTCTAAGTACTTTTCTTTACCTTTGTGCTAGTAAATGGAAAACACAAGATTAAGACCATGTATAGTGACTACAAGACACTGTAAGATTTCTAAGTACTTTTCTCAACTTGTAATAAACTTGGTAATCGGCCACTGAGAACCCCCACTGAGAGATTCATTCATCTCCTCCCCATTTAATAAACAGCTTATTACTTCAAAATGGAGTGTTCCCTTACGACAAAAGCTCCTCGTCTTGGAAGTCTACATCCTTTGTTTGTAGCTTAAGGTTTTTAGTCCACATAATTATTTCTCATTTAAACAGTCCATTCTTTCATGTCACTCTCTGAAAACCAATTTGTAGCTTTTTTTTTTAATAAAGTTGGTTATGGCTAAATTATTTCAGACATGAAGCAATTAACTCATGGAGGAGAACAGTGACCCAATAAGTGTGACATTAAAAGGCAGAGCAGAGCTAGAAATAAATAAGAGAAAACATAAATCTTCATCATTGGATGAGCCTAATTCCACCACCCCTTTATCTCCTCTCACTCCAATACAAAATATGGACAGGGGTAGAGATGAGCGAATCTTCCTAGATTCGCTTTGGCGAATATTCGCCGAATTTTTAAAAAGATTCGCCTCGGATAAGATTCGATTCGGTTGAACTTGCGTTAAAAAAAATTAGTGTTCTGCGAACATTCCCGCGAATACGTACGCATGAGTGTACAAAGTGCGTATGAAGCTTTAGTTTATTATTGTCTAGGCCCACAAAAATAACGAACATACAGTAAAAGTACTCTACTTAAGTGAATGCCTACGCACTAGCATACAAATTATTAGATGCGTAGCATTAGCGCAGAAATTATATTATGCGCACGTAGCGTTAGCGTACAAAGATTTAAGAAGAATCTTCCAAAGCGAATCTGAAAAGATTCGGATTCGCTTCGGTGTAAAAAAAAAAAAACAAGATTCATATTGAATCTACGAAGCGCCGAATAGATTCGCTCATCTCTAGACAGGGGGAATAGAAATTCAGCAGCAACTGAAGCACCAGGAGGCTGCTACTAAGGAACATGAGATGATGGAAGGTATGAGTCGAAATAGGCATAGCTCATCCAGATCATTGTTCATCAACGCCATTGTTGAGAACAGTGGAACCCTAAATATACATGGTTTGCACACAGAAATCAGCTGTCTGAACATGTCCTTAGAAGATTAAAACAGTCTTCTGCCTCATGGGGTCTTTTGGCTTTTTCTGGATCAACACTGAACTATATGGACAGGTCTTCTTTCAGCCTATGTTACTGCAGGAGTTAGGAGGGAGAGGTAGAATAACACACCTTGAGACCTATACCTTTTGGACTGGAATAAGCTCAAAGTTCAGTTGTTTTTTTTCACTAGGAATTTACGATAGTTACTGCCTCTTTAATACATCAAAACTAGATTTCAGGGGATGAAGATTGTGTTTCCTCTATGATAAAGGGTTTT
The DNA here is from genome assembly GCA_900303285.1 of Rhinella marina. Classification (NCBI taxonomy): domain Eukaryota; kingdom Metazoa; phylum Chordata; class Amphibia; order Anura; family Bufonidae; genus Rhinella; species Rhinella marina. The sequence goes on from ONZH01028847.1 coordinate 167,399, forward strand.
TTCTTAATCCCATCCGTATAATGTAGCAGTGTCTTGAATGTAACTGTGATCTGACCCTTCCAGCTCTGCAGGCCTTCAGCCAGTCATGAGTCTGTGACTTGTAGATATACAGCAGTCCCCAGTTAGACTCCACCTAATAGAAGGAGATGGAGACATGTGAGGAGTCAGATGTCCCAGACGTATCTTCACTCTTCATCTCACAGATCTTCAGTATTTCTTCTACAGTCGTGAAAAATTACATTTTCTCATGATCCAGTCTAGCAGCAAATCCCATACTGCAATAATTTGGTTTAAATCCAACATAAACTGATTAAACTAACCCTTCACCCATGATAATCTCACTTTCATTCCTTATACTCACTCTTATATAAATGTTGTTTTTTTTCTTTCTTTCTCCATCTGGTTTATAATATCATTTAAAGTCTCAGTATAAAGCCACAATGCAACGATGCAAGACATTGTTACATGATGAGATTCTGCAGCCACCACTAGATAGAGTGTAAGAGCTTACTGAATTCTGGGCATACTTTGAAACTAATCATAAAATAGTATGCACAAGTCCTCCTTGGAGCATACACTTTAAAGGGGAGCTCTATCAGGGGCCCATTTTAAAGAATATTGTGAAATTGCATAAATAGCAATTCTATGTTATCACTGGAACTTCTGTCTTTAGCTGTATGGAGGATATTCAAGTGAATGGGGTTAAGTTGCAATAGGAGACAAGAGTGGCGCTATTTCTGGAAATTAATTAAACCTTTTTCTAATCCCGGACAGGCCCCTATAGTATTGCCATAACTTGTAAATCAGTATTTTGCTTAGGACGCCACCATTGGTGAAGCTACAGGTGTTTCCAAGGTACAAAGTCACAACTAGGCTCCATACGGCCAAAATACTTGATATTTACTGTACATGGTATATAGATCCAATCTGAACTGGTTACCAGTTATTTGGTGGAACTTGCCAAAGGTATTACACTGAGGCCCAAGACCTTGAACCTCTGTAGGGCTCCTTAAAATATTTGGGGTGAGATGAGAGTATAAAAAAAGTTATACACATAGTAAGATCTTGGATTAGTTTATACCTGATAGGTTTGGAAGAGGTTCAATATATGAATATATTTCCTATTTTTTCACTCTTGACCAGGAGCAACTTGAAACTGGAGCATGTAAACCTCTACTGCCCTGGACAACCAGGGACCATGCATTATCTGCTCATGAATGATCTTGGAAAGTTAATTAAATTCTTATTTTTGCTCCCCAGGTGTGGTAGTAATTGCCTTTGTTGTCTGCTGGCTCCCATACCATGTGAGACGTCTCATGTTCTGCTACATACCAGACGAACTTTGGACTGAGTAAGTACAGCTACAATATTGCACCAAAGACAACAACTATTAGTAAGTGGACATTGTGGGACTGGTGACTGCAGGTGGGTGGATGGATGAATAGATAAAATTGGCCTGGGATGTATGGTCTTAGAGGTCTCCCCTTGTGTCCTCTCTAAAATATTTCCTTGTGGATGGTGCTAACCATAACTGAGTAGCCAAATAGGAAGTTTCCAACGAATACAAATAGATCATAGGCTGTTCCATTATTACTCAATATTCCAATCTTTGGTGGACATAGCCCACTCTCTAGAACTTTCTAATGAAGTCAGCTCTATTCCCTCCCCTTTACACTAGTGGCAAACTAAATTATTAAACAAGTCTACCAACATAAACAGGCATATAAAATATGTAGAGCAGTAGCGTCCTACCTGTGGCTCTTGAGTCAGAGATGCAGGGTTTGGATACCACTGGACTCTAGAGCCCTGAATATCAAACTTAGGAGCACACTCGCTTCTAATGTAAATCCTGCTCATTACAAGATGCAAGGTCAAATATTGCAATCTACAAAGTTGAAACCAAACACGTGGATGACAGCCAATGCTGGACTCCGTCCTCCCCATATTGTGCCTCTATTTATTAAATCTGTAAGTGCAATGAATATGACCTGGCAGCAGTTAAGAAGTGGACACCCATTTAGAAAAAGCACTCACACTTTTTACGCTAGCAGTTCGTGCACGTTGCTACCTCGCCGCGTCTATTAGGGTACAGCTACATGGCAATTTTGGACATAACACGTGTTGCACACCCAAGTATTGCAGTGTAGCAGGGCTGCCTCAAGAATGATTGGGGTTGCAGTAAGACTTGCAGGTTTGCCGTGAGACACTGCTGGATTTTTTGTGATTCGCATGAGGTCATGGCACATGTGTGAGTCGCTCTACTACCTCATCTATTGCTAGGGAAGCCCTGCCACACTGCAAAACTTGGGAGTGCAACTCATGTTGCACCCAAGATCACTGTGGCCCCTTGCTCTGAGTGCAGCTCTGTGGCTGCTTTTTTTTGCAAATTAGCTTCTGCTATGAGTGTTCTGAAACAAGTGGCGGATGTGCTGCGTATTTGGTGTACCAAACATGCCTACATTTATGGTACTTCTTCTTCTTCCAGCAAAGGGAAAATACACAGCATACTTAAATTACCTTATTGTAGCTCTATTTTGTAATTATTGTAATTCAGTTTTCCTGTGCATTTTCCACACCACAAAAGCAGATATGTTGTTGCACCAAATACGCACCAAATACGCTGCACCAAATACGCAGCTAAGCCGCTACACATTCCAGCACCCTGTGCTGGTGACTTAATCTACTTGCCTGAGAAATTAGGTTCCTAGCAAGCTAGCTCCTTGTTAAGGGGTTTGTTCTCTGCAGTCTGCCCTTGTACTGACCTGTGCCTGTTTACCTTGATCCTCTGCTGCCAGCCCTGATCTCAGACCTGTTTCTCGTGTTGCATGAACTCTATCAGCCCTGACCTCGGCTTGTTACTGACAACAAGTTTTGACTGAACCTCTGTGCTCTGCACCGGTGTTTCTGACCCCTGTGGGTCATCTGTCTACCATACCAGGACTTGCAGGGTAGCAGCCTGTTAGCTCTCCTGCAATGAAGTCCAGATCTCTGTACAGGGATTAAAGTGTGAATGCCAGGGGACTGCCAGAAACTGCCCTTAGGTTTAGCCCAAAGTCAAACTAGTTGTTTGACACAGTGGTTCCACACCCAATTATGACTGCGTTATTATTGTTGATGATGGGAGAGCAATGACACAGTGGTCAACATCATAAATATTGTAAGCAGTTGAATTTTTGGTTATATTTATTATGTCCAAAACCCAAGAGATTATTCTCATAGTAACTTGGGTCACTAAACTTAATTTGAATTGGGGTTCCTGAGGTTGTGTTCATTCAATATATTCATCATTTGCTGCCTTTGGTTTCAATGCTGTCATACAGCCTGCATTCCATTGCTACCAACAAAAAGAGTTAGTTACTGACTGTACAATCAAACACAGGAACAAATTAGGAATGTTGGAGGTCTCGAGGCAAACATATGGTATGGGCACATATTCCACACCACCAGCCCCCAAAACCCTGCAGCAGCCACCTACAGGAGAGGCAGCCACACTTGTCTATGGCCTTCTACACTAAAGTCAGAGGGGGTTATGGGAACAGTCAAGCCATGCCTTGGTAGATATAAGCAGCCTAGGTGGAGCAGATGGGTAGGGGAGACCCTGGGGCACATGCCCTGTTTGCAAATAAAACCTTTCCAATCTAGGTTTTTCCCTGCATAAGACCTTGGGCAAGGGTCCGTCAGCTCCACTAGACTTTAGATTATTGTTAGATTCCACCACAATCAACAACCCTTATGAAGTAATCTCATCTACTAACAATATTATATGTAGTAACCTCGTTTTTGTTATCTACAGCGAACTCCATGACTTCTACCACTACTTCTACATGTTGACCAACGTCCTCTTCTATGTCAGCTCCACCATCAATCCAATACTCTACAACTTGGTATCTGCGAACTTTCGACAGATATTTGTCTCCACCCTCAGTTTTTTATGCCCACCATGGCGAAGGAAGAAAAAGCACCATGGTTTTACCAGGAAGTCCAACAGTATCTCTAGTACCAACCATACATTCTCCACCCAGATCACCAGGGAGACTCCATACTGATGGCAACGGCAAGACATCACCGAAAACTTTCATAACTAGACCTCATGTCGTCATCTTAAAGCCTGTGGTTCTCATTGTCAAGAGTATCTGGCATATGTTTTGCCAGTACATGCACTCAAGATATTAATCTTCATCATTGAACTTATGCCTCTCCAAATAATATATATTTAACACTTTGCACAAAACTGTAACCAGCAGAACCCATGTGCTCTTGAAAGTCCTCCAGAGATGCATAACTTCTGACTATGACACATTACAGAGGTTTTTAAGTGGAAGGATCTCCACCTAACAAATGTTGCACCATTCTTTATGAAGATGTTGGATGTTTTATTCTTCTCATTATCTGTTGTTGTTTACATTTAGTCAGGGCCATTATTAATAGCTCAATGAGACACAAGATAAAGACTATGGATGGTCTCCTTCTGACAGTGTGTACCAGCTTTAGAGTCATTCAAAATGGTTGACACTATGAGAAAGAGACTGTCCAGTTATGCCATTGTTTCTGGGTGACAACCTATATTGCTGCCATTCCAGCTTTCCAAGACTTCCAGGTCAAATTTGCCCATTTATGCAGTAATATGGACGCTACAGGTTAATAGGGTTGTTACACAAATAATTAAGCTGGTCTGTGTCTATCTGGCATTCAAATGCAGGGAAAATGTTATATTACATGCTGACCGCATAATACATGGATCACAGGTGAAGGTCATGGTTCCTAATTCTAAATCTGTCTCCTAACTATGACGTGTCATTTACAGTATTGGTCTTTCATATGGGGCTGAAGGACCTTTGGATTACTTCAGGATTTAGGGCTTGGATAGGACTGCAACATTGGTGCCTCCTATTTATGCCTCTGACATGGAGGGGCCAGGTCCACCAAAGTGAGCTACTATCTGTCAATATTTCTTGCTAAGAGGGAGTCTTAAGTGGAGTGCTTCCTCACCCATATACCCTTATAGGTGGGATTTATGACTAGAATAGTTGGTTGACAACCCTTATGGGGCTGGATCAGAATGGTCATCACTTTTCCAAGAACTCTTGGAGTAGTCTGCTCATGATGTGATGGAATTTGGCAGACCAGAAATTTTTGGAAGATGTATCAAACTATGAAAAGGGGAGGATGCAATAAATAAATGTTTGTATAATTTTTAATGAGAATTTTATGTTGCACTTGATAATGTGAAGTAAGCCAAAAAGAAATGACACAGACAGATGGTGATAGGATCTGCTGTATCTGTCTTACCAAACCATCCACTACTGTGAATGCCAGGACTCTGTAAATAACAACTGATGGAGTAAAGCTGGGACCACTGATCTGCACCCTCCTGCATCCGCTCTGCAAACACTAATGGAAAAATCAATTTCGGTACAGCAAACAGCAAGCATATGGGTGGGAGGAGAGGAGCACACATAGTTGTAGGGGGTAGGGGGTAAACCAAGGCGAATATAACAGTGTAATGTACTGTATATTTCATTACTGCATGAAAGTCAATATGTGATTTTTATCAAACATTTTATGGCAGTGGACTTCTACCTGCAACTCTCAAGCTGTTGAAAAACTACAACTCCCAGCATGCCCTGAAAGGGCAACCTGAAAGCTGTAGTTGTGAAGCAGCTGGAGAGATTGGAGGCTACAGCCTAATACCGTAGTATGTTTACCTTCCTCCCACTGTGACAAGCATGTAGCCGTCATATGAAAGATCTGGTGAAAAGCCATGATAGGATATCAGGTTGTCAGACAAAAGACGATTTTCTTTTTACCAAAATTTAATTTTTTTTTTCAAAACCGCCAAAGCACCTAACTTGAAGTGTAACACCAATGTCCTGCCCTGTTGTGATAGATGTGCTTAGTGTGCAATTCCAGTCAGAAAAAAATTCTAGTTCTATTCCCGTCACTAGAGGGCAGTATTACAGTACCTCTATTCTTGTCCATAAGGGGCAGCATTACAGTAGTTCTATTCCTGTCCTTAGTGGGCAGTAGTAGTTACAGTAGTTTACCCAAAGACAGTAGTATTATGATAGTTCTGCTCTTGTACATAGAGTAAGTATTATAATATTTTTTTCTTATTCATACTGCAGTATAATAGTTCTAGTTTACTGTATAGGGAAGGTAGTATTGTAAATATATTTTTCCACATGGGGTGACAGTATTATAGATGTTATATTCTTGTACATAGGGACAGTATTATTGTAGATATATTGTTGTACAGAGTGAGTCAAATGTATCAGGACACCCTTTTATTTCAGAAATGAAAGGGAAAATTAAATTTCTGAACACCCAAGCAAGTTATAGGTGAAGGGACCTATCCTTTAGGCTATGTCCAAAACATGGCCGCTATCTTGAAAGCCGCTATATTGGATCAAGGGCAAATTTTTCCAATAGGAAAGGGGTCATGTAGCATATCAAAGACTAGAATTTTCTCAGAAATCAATTTTTCATGTGGTTCAAAAGTTATCAACACAGCAAGTTCAAAACTTCAAAGTTATGTGTTCAGCACCATGGACAACACATTGAACACGCCAAATAGCCGTGCATCACAGGGAACATTCCCCGTTGTTGTTGCAACTTTCTGTGTTGATAACTTTTGAACCATAAGAGATATTGCAAAAATGATTGCAGCAATCAATTTCTGAGAAAATTCTGATCTCTTGGATATGCTACATGACCCCTTTCCCATCTGAAAAATTTGCCCTTGATTCACCCATTACTTGTATTTTCCCTTTATTTCTGAAATAAAAGGGTATCTTGAGACTTTTGACCCCTTACATAGGTGGCAGCATTATGGTAGTTATAATCTTGCTTCTTGTAGATAGGGGGCAGTATTATAGTAGATATATTGTTGTACATAGGGAACAATATTATAGTAGTTACTTTTTTGTACATATGTAGTTGTTATATTCTTGTACATGGGGTAGCATTAAAGTTCTTGTACATAGGAGGCAGTATAATAGTAGTTATATACTTGTACATAATAGGCAGTATTATAAAAGTTATATTGTTGTACATAGGGTTTAGATTATAGTAGTTATATTATTGCACATAGGAGCAGTATTATAGTAGTTATATTCTTGTACATAGGAACAGTATTATAGTAACTATATTCTAGAACATAGAAGGCAGCATTATAGTAGTCATGTTCTTGTTGTAGAGGGCCTGTATTATAGTAGTTATATGCTTGTACCTAGGGGCAGTATTACACACGTACTGTTATTGTCCACAGGCGGCAGTTAGTATCCAATGGGGTAAGGAGAATGCCCGTCACTGAGAATAGAATGTGTAGCAAAATAAGGTACGTAGCAAATACTACTTTAAGAACACTGGAATTGCACTTTAAGTATCTTCCCTAACACTGGTAATGATATATTTTATACTTTGATAGATGGGATACTGTTGACATGGGTGTCATTCTGTACTATTGTGATATGTTTATTTCATTGCATCCTCATTTGACTGTGGGGAAGGGGAGACTTGCATTTTGGTATGGATGTAGCAGGGCCCATATGTTAAGTTGTGTTGTCTGATAAACAATATATTATCTTTACAAGGAGCGAGAAATATAACCAATACAGATTTGTCTTGACTACTGATCCATTTAGTGGGCCATCCAGGCCGAGTGCTCTTTGGTTTTGCCTCCACTGTACAGAACTGATCATATAATGTACTGTATATAGATGTGATCCTCCATGTTCTGTTGTTTGTGATTTTGCTTGCATTTTGATACTTGCACTTTACTTTATTGCCTGTCCTCTTATTTATGTCAGAACAGATGATTCTTGATGTTAATAAATATGTATGTTCAGCGTCTTGCCTAATAAATGTGAGATGTTTCCAAAGTAACTGATTTGACAGAGAGGTTTCCCATGAAAATGAAATCTTTTGTTGTGCTCCATTCATTTATTCAGCACGGAGAAGACGTGATGTGCGCATCCTGGCATAAATACTTCCACAGATATGCTTCCTCTAAGTGCAGATGCAATGTTCACCCTATTTGATGAGTTTTTAACACCAGTGGCTTTAATAGTGATGGAGAATGCATACATTCTACATACAGAGCACCACAACTCTCAGCATGACTCAACCGCCCCACTGAACATGATCATACTCAATACATAGAGCACTACAACTCCCAACATAACCCAACCACTGGACCTGACCATAATACAATTCTATTTTATACATAGAACACTACAACTCCCAACATCATAATCTGACCGCAATCAATTTCTATGTCATTTTTGGCCACTTGACATAACATACACGGTACCTATTGCTTCTGAGTCTTCAGGTTACACATTAGATGGAAGTAGGTTCATGGCTAAACAGCTGTTGAATGATCTGGTGAATGATGGTTTCACAGGCACAGTCATACACATTTTAGTCCATATTGACCAGTGCAGTTGTTCAAACCGCTCACCACATTCAATGCCACTGGCAATGGACAAAATATATTTCTGGAACATGCTTTCAAAGAAAGATCTATTGTCCACAATAGTGGGAAGCTTTTCTGACACTGATAATCTGAGGGTCAGTTAGAGCCATTGTTTTGATTGAAATCCTCAATACTGATCAACTTCAGACTAATGTGTTTATATGCTGGCAACACCTTATAGATAGCAGTTGGCCAAATGTAGGCCACAATCGGTGGGATCAGCCAACACTGTTCTACTATGTATGGCCACCTTTACTTACTTTTCTCCATGGTCACAAGATTGTTGACACCAACAAATGAGAATGAATATGGTAAATGATATCACATTGAATGGATTGCTGTTACAAGAGAAGCAGCTGATGACAGATGTGGGAAGGAGACAGCTGGAGAGGGATAATAACTGAGGGACTTCCGTCTTACCCATTCACCTCTCTGCCTCTTTCTCCTCCTTGTAGATTGTGTACATGGGGACTCGATATGCATTGACCAAATTATCATGCTCTCCAGACTCCTTGAGTTGTATAAAATCCAAAAACATTCACCACACATGCCTTTACCACACAAAATGTGAACTTTTTGAATTTGGGTGGCATAATACTCTGCCCAATTTTTTATTTTTTTTGCTTGGCTTGAAGGACTGTTGAACACGCTGATGCATTACAATCATCTCTTGCTATACAATACTTCTTGAAGAGGTTGAACAACCGCTGTTCAGGTTGAGGTTCCTTCTTTAAAAGCTTATTAAGGGGAATTTAGATCCTGGGAGCCCTCACCTCATAAGATCTAGGTTATTGGGTAACCCTACAGTCCTCCAGCCTACTTTATCTTTAGGTCTTTAGCTAATAAGGTGGGCAGAGGGGCATAGGCTTCTACATGTGAGTTCGATCCGATTATCTAAAAATGCCATAAAGAGGCTTGTCCTCATTTGTACTATCATTACCATCAGTTTTCCAACATCATATACACCAAGTGTAAGTTGCTACCGTGTTGATACAGGACTAAATGTGAAGCTCATGTTCCTACCCCTAACCATCTCAAACCCAGGGGCATAGCTATAGGGAGTGCAGAGGTAGCAGTCGCTACCAGGCCCAGGAGCCTGAGGGGGCCCAAAGACCCTTGTGCCGCATAAGAAGACACACAAAGTACTGAGGGAAGGGGGCCCAAGCTGAACTCTTGCACCAGGGCCCATGAGCCTTTAGCTACGCCCCTGCTCAAACCATTAATAGGAATGGTGCCTTCTTTGTAGCAGAGAGGTTGTGTAGTCCCTTGTGCCACCATGACATGGGTGGCTGATTCCTGGGTTCATTTTCTCCAATTAGTTTTTATTTACTAGGGTGTATGTGTAATGATGGATTTCAGGCCACTTTCACATGGTCAGTATTTGGTCAGTATTTTGCATCAGTATTTGTAAACCTAAATCAGGAGTGGAACCTACAGACAAAAAGTATAAAGGAAAGATCTGTATCTCTTCTGTGTTTCCGACCCACTCCTGGTTTTGGCTTACACATACAAATGCAAAAGTACGTTTAATGGAAGTACCAGTCTTTTGTAACCATTTCTTTCTGGATTACTCAGTTTATAGGGACCATTGCTATCCAGGGCATATGTGCCATAGTTGCCTATTAGAATAAGAGCCCCCACAGTAAGTGCTATATGAATCTTCACATAGCTTCCCTTTCTCTAAGAGATATAAGTAGTGAGTGGTCAACAAGTCCTGGGTTCTCCTGCCCCAGGATGAAGGGTGTGATGACCAAGCAGTACCAGCAGGGGTAAATATTATCCTATGTGCACCAGTAATGTCAGTTTAAGGGCTTTTAAAAGAGTATAAATCTTCTGAAAGAACATTACCTGCCAAGGAAAGTGTTAAGAACTCTGAATCACTTTGCATTGTAAGGCTGGTATCCTGGGTGACTGAACATACGCTCCTGTTGTGCAAGACGTAGGATGCCTGCTTGCATGTATATGTATTTAAACTGCAATGCAGATCCAGAGCTGTATAATGGTTGGCTGTTTCAGACAATCAGGTTCCACAAAGAAAATTCCCCGGAGGTCCCCACAAAGGTCAGTTCTAAGCAAGGATTACAATGTGACTTGGTTATTGAGGTTTTGAATACATGATAATAACCTGTTGCTCGTTGCATGAATGGATATTAATGAACCAGACTAAACAATATGCAAAGAGCTGTCTGCCAAAAAAGCTGCATACATCTACATAATGTCCCATGATAGCCGTGTATTAGAATGCAGGGTTGATTTCTGAAGGCTTAGCAAACCCTGTGTAACAGGCAGTGGGTGTGGACCCACTGCACTAACTAACTGGTTTGACCTTGGGCTAGTCCTAAAGGTAGTCCCCTAATTTTCACCCTTCAACCCCTATACAGTGATCTGGCCTTCGCTGCAGAGGAACCATCAGGCCGCCACTTCTTGGAATAGTCCCAGTCAGGGGCGGACATACCACCTGTGCGGCCGGTTCAGCTGCACAGGTGCCCAGTGCAGGTGCCACAGGGGGCCCATGAGAGGTTCGACGAAAGGGCAGTAGAAGATGAGTGCTTCCCTTGTGGAAGCGCTCATCTCTATATTCATCTGTATCGCCGTCCTCAGGACAGCGATACAGATGGATGCTGCATCGGGGCAGGGGAGAAGCGGTTTTCTTACTCGTTCCTCTGATAGGCTGCAGACCTAGTGCCTGCAGCCTATCAGAGGCCGGTGCAGGCGGTGTGATGACATCATTGCGCCGCCTGAGCCGTACAGAGCGGGACACAGGCAGGAAGAGGCCTGCACCCCTTCACTGAGAGTGTCATGGAGGTAAGTATGTGAGTTTATTTTTTTATTAACACTATGTTGTTGCCCAGAATTGAGAAGGGCGGAGAGGAGCACTATGGGGGCATCTACTAGGGGGCATTATACTGGCACACATGGGGGGGGAGCACTATGGCGGCATCTACTAGATGGCATTTTACTGGCCCACATGAGGGGAGAGAAGCACTATGGAGGCATCTACCAGAATATAAAAGTAAATTGAAATGCAGAATATAAAAGTAAATTCCCCATTAAAAGTGCCCTGTCTGACCCAGGAAGAAGTAGAGCTGCGTCTTAAAAAGATTAAAATAGACAAATCGCCAGGACCGGATGGCATACACCCACGTATCCTAAGAGAATTAAGTAATGTCATCGCTAGACCCTTATTTCTGATATTTAAGGACTCTATACTGACAGGGAGTGTTCCACAGGATTGGCACATAGCAAATGTGGTGCCAATATTCAAAAAGGGTCCAAAAACAGAGCCCGGGAACTATAGGCCGGTAAGTTTAACATCTGTCGTGGGTAAACTGTTTGAAGGTTTTCTAAGAGATGCTATCTTGGAGTACCTCAATGAAAATAAGCAAATTACTCCATATCAGCATGGCTTCATGAGGGATCGGTCATGTCAAACCAATTTAATCAGTTTCTATGAGGAGGTAAGTTCTAGACTGGACCGCAGCGAATCAATGGATGTCATATATCTGGACTTCTCCAAAGCATTTGACACTGTACCACATAAAAGGTTTGTATATAAAATGCTTGGCCTGGGAGAAAATGTCTGTATGTGCGTAAGTAACTGGCTCAGTGATAGAAAACAGAGGGTGGTTATTAATGGTACATACTCAGATTGGGTCACTGTCACTAGTGGGGTACCACAGGGGTCAGTATTGGGCCCTATTCTCTTCAATATATTTATTAATGATCTTGTAGAAAGCTTGCACAGTAAAATATCAATTTTTGCAGATGACACTAAACTGTGTAAAGTAATTAACACAGAAGAGGACAGTACACTGCTACAGATGGATCTGGATAGACTGGAGGCTTGGGCAGAGAAGTGGCAGATGAGGTTTAACACTGACAAATGTAAGGTTATGCATATGGGAAGGAATAACGCAAGTCACCAGTACATACTAAATGGTAAAATATTGGGTAACTCTGACATGGAAAAGGACCTAGGAATTTTAGTGAACAGCAAACTAAGCTGCAGAAACCAGTGTCAGACAGCTGCTGCCAAGGCCAATAAGATAATGGGTTGCATCAAAAGAGGCATAGATGCCCGTGATGAGAACATAGTCCTGCCACTTTACAAATCACTAGTCAGACCACACATGGAGTATTGTGTATAGTTCTGGGCTCCTGTGAACAAGGCAGACATAGCAGAGCTGGAGAGGGTTCAGAGGAGGGCAACTAAAGTAATAACTGGAATGAGTGGACTACAGTACCCAGAAAGATTATCAAAATTAGGGTTATTCACTTTAGAAAAAAGACGACTGAGGGGAGATCTAATAACTATGTATAAATATATCAGAGGTCAGTACAGAGATCTCTCCCATGATCTATTTATCCCAGGACTGTGACTGTGACGAGGGGACATCCTCTGCGTCTGGAGGAAAGAAGGTTTGTACACAAACATAGAAGAGGATTCTTTACGGTAAGAGCAGTGAGACTATGGAACTCTCTGCCTGAGGAGGTGGTGATGGTAAGTTCACTAAAAGAGTTCAAGAGAGGCCTGGATATATTTTTGGAGGGTAATAATATTACAGGTTATAGTTACTAGAGAGGGGTCGTTGATCCAGGGAGTAATTCTGATTGCCTGATTGGAGTCGGGAAGGAATTTTTTTCCCCTAAAGTGGGGAAAATTGGCTTCTACCTCACAGGGGTTTTTTGTCTTCCTCTGGATCAACTTATAGGAAAACAGGCCGAACTGGATGGACAGATGTCTTTTTTCGGCCTTATAAACTTGGCTACTATGTTACCAGGGAGCATTATTTACTGGCACAGATGGGGGGAGCACTATGGGGTCATCTACTAAGGGGCATTATTTACTGGCACACATTGTGGGGGAGCACTATGGGGCATCTACTAGGGGCATTATTTACTGGCACACATGGAGGAGAGGAGCACTATGGGGGCATCTACTGGGAGCCCTATATATTAGAAGTATACTGGCACTATGGGGGGGAGAGGAGCACTATGAGGGCATCTACTGGGGGCCCTATATATTGGCTTTATATACTGTCACACATGGGGGACACTATGGAGAAGTGGGGGAGAGGAGAACTATATAGGGGAGCATTATATAGAGGCATTTTATACTGGCACAAACTATATGTGCAATATGGAGGTGGGGATGAGCACTATAGGGGCATTTTATACTAGCACACATTATGGGGGCACTATGGGGAAGGGGGAGAGGAGCATTATCGGGGCATCTACTTGTCTCACTCTATAGGGGCACTTTATACTGGCACATTATGTCAGGAACCATGGGACGGGGGAGCACTATGGGGGCATCTACTGGGGGCTCTATATAGGAGTATTTTATACTGGTGCAAATTATGGGGCACTATGGGGACCTTAGCTCAACTGGGGGCACTAAGAGTGTTTTTTTTGGGCACACAGTAGGGGGCATTGGCACATATTATGAGAGCACTATGGGGACATTGGCTCTACAGGGGGCACTAAGAGGAGGTATTTTTTACTGCCACACAACAGGGCATTTTTTGTATCATTATTTTTGGGGGACATTATGTTTACAACTATTAGTGTCGGGACACAGTTTCATGGGGGCAGTTAGGGCACTGTGTGCCATTAATTATTATGGGCACTATCTGTTTGGTATTAGTATTTTTAGGGGGTTACTCTTTTTCTGAAGTATAGTATTGGGGAGCACAGCGGACACAGTATTGGGGGTGGCAGGATCAGAAGGCTCAGAAGGTTGGAGGATGATGGAAAAGTGGGAAACTAAGATGTCTGTAAAACTCTGCAGAGAGAAGAGATGGCTGAAAGAAATCATCACGGTGGTCTGTTCTGAAAGGAGAAGATGAGGACAGAGAACATCTACAGCTAAGGAGACATCACTGGATGTCCAAGGTATGTGGCGCTGTATTAGGCTACCTTCACATCTGCGTTAGTGATTCTGGCAGGCTGTTCCAGCAGAAAACAGCCTGCAGGAATTCACTGGTTCCAACCCTGTTGGATGCAGACAGAATGCCCGCTGGCCCCATCAACTATAATGGGGTCCGTCAGAGATCCGGCCACAATCTGGCAAAAATGCAGAGAATCAGCAGGTCATAAACCACTGCATGCTGTGGTTTGTGTCCGGACGGATCGTAGTGCCGCAGGTATGAAAGCAGCCTTACCCTGTATGTTTTGTATTGCTGTATGTAATATTAGGAGGGAATAGGTTAGCTTGAGAACTTGGCATGGGGGGTGGTGGGCCCAGGCACATTCTTTGCACAGGGGCCCTCTGCTGTCTGTCTGCAAAGCACTGAAGGGTTAGGCAATACTTGTAGTCAGGAAACAGGCAGAGGTCAGGGCAAGCAGAGTTCATGCACTTCCATAAAACTAATCCGAGGTAAGGGCAGCCATCAAAGGGTCAGTACGGTAGACAGGCTAAGGTCAAGAAGTAGAGGGGCAGCAACAGAAACAGAACACCAGTGTAACACCCTGTGTGCACAAGGAGATTCCATTTACCAGATTACCAGTAATCTTAGGTGTCCCCAGGAATGAACAGTACATCTACACGATGTCCACTGCACTGAATATCACTGGGCCCACCAGATCGGCATCAGCTTAGGCTAGTTTCACACCTGCGGCATCGGACTCCGGCAGGCTGTTCCGGCGGGTAAACAGCCCGCAGGATCCGTGCTACCGCAGGTGCATGTGTGGGGCCGGAACTAAGCTCCGGACCCATTCACTGTAATGGGGGCGGGCCACGGATCCGGCCGCAGCATGGCAACCCCTGCCGAGAGGCGGCCGGAATAAAAGTCATAGTTTTGTTCCGCCCGCCTCTCGGCAGTATTTGCACCTGCGGCAGCACGGATCCGGTGGGCTGTTCATCCACCGGAACAACCTGCCCGAGTCCGATGCCGCAGGTGTGAAAGTACCCTTACGTGTTCAAACCTCCAAAGTATTTGTAAAACATTCACACCACATCCTTCCAGCTTTATGCTACACATTCAGCCTTGAAAGAATAAACAAAGCATGCTAACAAGGAGGATCATCAATGGCTCAGTAGGGGGCAACTAGCAGCAATTTGTCCAGGCCCATGACACAACCAAAAGTGTATATGGCACTGGCCCTCAAATTGGTCCTGACCTCATTTTCCTATGGAACATAGCATTCTGTTCCCCTTGAGCCATCCCCTTGTGTGCAGGAAAATGCCGCCAATCTGCCACTCTCTTACCGGGTCCCAGAGGACTATAAGCAACACCCAAAATGTGCTGCTGTCTGTCTCTGGAAGGCTACCCCCTGTGATGACACTATCATCACTGATGATAAAACCTGACCACTTGTGCATTGTTCTTAATTTGCACAAGGTGTACTGTTTATTTGTCCATTACTTTGGGGAAGCAGTCAGGGACATGAGCTATTGTTTAATGTGTCTGTCCTGTAGCTGTCTGACTTCCACAGCAACTTGAATCAACTATGCGGTGCTCTTTGGTGTGTCTAGCCAGCAGATGTATGGGAAAGGAACTGCTAATGACATCACCTGTGGATTGCATTTGCCCCCTTGCTTTGTATAAGGAGCCATTCAGCCTGTCTGGCTGAAGTGGAAAAGCTGTGTCATCAGAATGATTCCAATGATGGAACAGCCACGATTATCTCCCACCAATCCTATGGGGGCCAATGCACTGAAATGGCGGCTGAGGGAAATAAAAGGGCAGCTGCTCCTGTCATCGGTGTCTATTCTACAGGACTTCAGCCTAGGGACTATGGTTCCAGCTGGTCGACTTCAGAACCTTCTGCCTAACCTCAATCCTACAGGTTTGGTTGGAGAGTCCAGGTTGGGGAGGATCGGGTGAATTGGCCACATGCCTCTCTGTGCACGGTTAGCTCCCTAAGCTTGCCACTACCTCCTCTCGGTGGGTACCTGCCCGAAGCAGGGTGCAACTGGCAGGGGTAGTTGGTCCTGGGTCCCCCTGAAGTTGCTGAGGTTTAATCCCTGGCGAGTCAGCGGAAGGGTGAATCGCTGTCACATGTGGCATCCTGTGTCCTTGCTGGGACTGTGCTATACGCTGCTGACTGTTGGTTATCCAATAAAGTCTTCCCAGAGCATTGTACCCTCACCCTGTATTGTCTGGGTAGTGTTCCATCCACGGGAAAGGAGCATGGATGTTCGGTGGTATGAGCCCTGGCCCTGCGCGGTCTTTATAAAGATAGCCAGGTCGGTGGACGACAGGACCCACTGACCCTCCTGTCTCCACACCCCCTGCCACAGCCTACTCCACCCGGGCACTGTTTGCAGGGTTGACACGCCACTTGTCCACTCCGTAACACTTATCGCTACCTGAGTACAATCCCTAACCACCAGCTGATCCAAACATTTCAAGACCAACTCTTTTGAACTGGGACAACATCTCTTCAAGAAAATGACTCCCATAAACACATATGACTGTGATGAGCTATCAGTCATGATAAATTGCACTATATTATTATATCTCTACAGAAATGTTGGATTTATTACAATTTGAAATCCCGTCCCCATCTAATAAATAAAGCTGAGCATATGTGTTTATGTATATCCGCTAAAGGAATTCGCACCGTCGCAGCTACAATCACGACGTTTGGCACACAGGTACATCAGGTGTCCGGGAAGATTTTAGACCGGGTCTCAGCTCTCCAGGACGTACCGTTCTTGAGATATTCCCCAAAAAATGCATAAACCAATAGAAGCCTGGTCACATGACCCTTATCAGCCAATAGAAGCTCGCAGGCAGTTAGCCTCCACATACGGTTTCACACTAGGTTTCCCCAGCCATTTTCCTTCACTGCTGTAGGTCTGCTTTAAAGGGGCAAATCGCTGTAGATGACATTGTTAAAGGGGTATTCCGATTACCATAAATATACCTTATGTTTTAGACTAATTCATCATCAATCGTTACCTAATATAATGTAAATGTCACATATTTACGGTTTTCTTCCACTGTTACCCACTGTGTTTCTTCATAAATCACCATGGCATCGACCTGTAATTCAGGCCCCCCTTAAAAGAAGGACTTAAAAGCCCGCCCTCCGGTCCTGCTAAGCCACTCCCCTGATCCTGTCAGGCCACGCCCCCTACCACTACGCAGCCGGCGGGGATTAAAAAAAATTAAGTTCAAATTCGGTTGCAGGGGTGGGAGGGAGGGTGACTTTCTCGCTGCAGCTTATGCTTAGACTGCACAGTGCTGCTGTCTGAGAGTGAGCTGTTAAAAAGGACATCACTGTTTCCATCCAGGCCCTGGGCCAGACGGAGGACAGGGAGTCTAAAAGCCGGACTGTCTGGCCTAAAACCGGACCACTGGCCAACCTAGGGGCAGGCTGCTGTTATGGTGGCCTAACGTCCGGTTTTAGGCTAGACAGTCCGGTTTTCTGTCTCTCTGTCCTCCGTCCAGCACAGTGCCTGGACGGATGCAGGGATGTCCACCCTTTCAGTAGCTCACGCTCAGACAGCAGCATTGTGCTGTCTGAGAGTGAGCTGCAGCAACTGAGTGAGGCTTCTCTCACCCCCAGTCAGTCACTAGAGCCCGCAGACATGGCTCCCTGTGGCTGACTGAGGGGGAGAGAAGAACCGGGCTGTCCCTAGCACACCTTCAAGTCAGGAACTTCTTCTTCTCCTCCGTGTCTTCACGGAGCCGGGTTGTGTGGCTTCATAGGGACCAGGGGCATGACTTCACGTTTGGGGGAGTGGCCGGTAAGGTCTGGCTTTCTGGGGTGAAGCCAGGGGCCACTCTAGCTGCTGTGGAGGTCACTGTTAAGGGAGTAGAGGACTGTGGAGGCCACTGTTAAAGGGGCAGCGAGGTACGGTGAGGTAACTGTTAAGGGAGCGGGGTACTGTGACAGTCACTTTTAAAGGGGCAGTCGCTGTTGAGGTATCTGTCAAGGGGGGCAAGAATAGTGGAGGTCAGTTAAGGGGACTGTAACCTATGGTCAGTGTTAAGGGGCGGGACCCTGTGGAGGTCACTGTCAAGGGGCTGAGGTGCTGTGGAACTCACTGTTAATGGGGCAGGCTGCTGTAAAGGTCAAAGTTAAGGGGGTGGGCTGCTGTGGAGGTCCCATTTTAAGGAGACAGCGCACTGTTTGGGGAGTTGGGGTGCTGTAGAGGTCACTCTTGATATCTTTTAATGAAACACACACACAAACATTAAATGAAATAGATGAAATATACCCGGGCGAATATTGGTGGTGATAACACGACTATCTTAAAAGGGTTTTCCAGGATTTTATAACTGATGACCTATCCTCTGGATAGGTCATCAGTATCTGATCGGTGGGGGTCCAACACCCGGGACCCATGCTGATCAGCGGTTTGAGAAGGCAGCAGTGCTCCTGTGAACGGTGTGGCCTTCTCGTAGTTTACCAAGCACAGCGCCGTACATTGTATAGCGGCTGTGCTTGGTATTGTGCTTAGCCCCATTCACTTCTAAGGAGCTGAGCTGCGTCTAGGCCACTTAACAGATGAACGTGTTGTTACTGGCCTAGGGAAAGCTGAGAGAAGTTCACGGCACTACTACGAGTGCCGCTGTCTTCTCAAACAGCTGATCGGTGGGAGTCTGGATAGATTATCAGTTATAAAGTTTCAGAAAACCCCTTTAAAGTTATGATCTCTTGAATATGTGACCTAAGGGTATATTTACTTGAGATATTTTTTTATGGTTTTGTCAAATGTTTCTCCTGGTAGTTCACTGTCTGTGAAGTCCAGGCCTTAGGACCAGCTCTATAGGCACAATGCATCTGACCTCTTCTAGGAGAAGTACTAAGTACAAAACAAAGACCATGCAGATAGCTCTTTCTTGTTATCTTATCCAGAAATATATGTCTATACTCTTGTATCACAGGTCAAACCCTATGCCCAAAATGGTCAACAAGCCTGATCCGCCATGATGAGGATACTCATCTGCAACATGGACTTGGCTCTTTCTTCAAGTGCCCAGATGGTCCATTGTGCAGATGAAGAATCCTTAGCTCTGAAAGAAAGTCTAAGTGGCTCAATTAGTGGGATAGAAATGTAACAGATAAAGACGTAAATAAGGGAAATATTCTTTTAAAGTACTTATTGAGGCTTATATACCTTTGCCCATTGTATTTAAATCCCTAGTGCACTTATACAGAGCTTCCAAAATGAACAAGCAGAGCTGAAATGTCAAGCATGGTGACACCTGACAACATTACCCCAAAGACACAAGCAGAGTTGTAACTATAGTCTTTGCAGAGATAGCAATCACAATAGGGGGCTTTTGCTTTAAATTGAAATTTGCTCCTGTTGAACTTCTACCTGTTTATTAACACCTTTCTGCAGGGCCGTAGCTAAAGACTCATGGGCCCTGGTGCAAGAGTTCAGTGTTTTGTGGCCAGGGGCAGCGAAGCACATAGCCTTTGTGCTGCCTGAAGCCACAATTGAAATGCCCTCAACTCCCCCCCCCCCCCCCCCCCCCAATGTCAAATTCTTGACCTAACCACTTCCCCTCAGCCACAGGTGTAACTTCACCAGCATGCACTTTCTATAATACCGGTGTCTTATGTGACACAAGGGTCTTTGGGCCCCTCAGGCTCCTGGGCCCGGTAGCGACTGCTACTACTGCACCCCCTATAGATACTCCCCTGTCTTCCGGTATCAACCTTTGGCTATCCTAAGCTGCTCATCATGGCCTGTCCTTGTCTGAGTCCCTCTACAGTGCAACTAGTGATTATTCTGGGTACTGCAACCTGAGGAACTGAACAGGGATGTCCATACCAGAGAAGAATAAGAGGGTTTCTTGGAACTTGCCCTTTGGTTAGTCAGTGCAAAGCGTTTGTGGCAATGGAGGCACTAGAGGCACTATCTTGGAGAATTCTCTAAGAAAAAGTAGCAGAAAGTCATACAACTGTTACACTGAAAAAGTATACACGCCCAAAGCCTTGATGCAACAGTTCTGCAATATATCTTCAGTCTTGTTTAGCTTTCCTGCTTTGCTAATCCTACATATTTATCATACTGATCTGGAAAAATGGGAAATAAAATGAATCACATCCGCCTGATTTGGTGCTTAGCACAGTCTGCGCGGTGCATTATACTAATGGAATATTTCCACAACGTTATTTGCAAATCAAAATATGTTGTTGAGCAAGCGGACCATGATCAGAGACGTAGTTATTTTCTAGAGAGTGCACCCTCCCCCAAACTGTCAGGATTCGACAGGGTATTCTTAAAGAGGACCTTTCACCACTCCTGACATGCCTGTTTAAATAGCTCCATGCATTCCCCACGTACTAACAAGTCTGGAACATCTATTGTTATGTCTGTATGTTGTGCCATTCCTTTATTATTTGCGCTAGAAGTTATGAATGAATTGCTATTTGTCTTCAGTAAGGGAACAGAGGGGAGGTGACCAGTTGGGGGTGTGTACCTGCACAGTCTGAACATGGCAGCACTGATTGGATAGAGTCAATCTGTGCAGGTACACACCCCAAACTGGTCACCTCCCCTCTGTGCCTTTACTAAAGGCAAATAGGAATTCATTCATAACTTCTAGTGCAAATAATAAAGGAATGGCATAACATACAGACATAAGAATAGATGTTCCAGAATTGTTAGTACGTGGGGAATGCATGTAGCTATTAAAACAGGCATGTCAGGAGTGGTGAAAGGTCCTCTTTAATCCCTGTACAGCGGAAGTTCAATATTTTGGATATGCTAAGGACCCTATATGCACTGCAGCGCCACCTAATGGCCATACTAGCAACATACCATACAGTGCATAAGTAAAAGGACTAACATTAGAACTGCACACAGTAATTCTGATTCCTCATCGCAAAACTCAAATTGGGTACCATCAGTGGCGGACTGGGAACTTAAAGTGGCCCTGGAAAAAAAAAAGTCGCTCCATGTTGTAAGTGGGTCCAAACTGTCAGAAGATGCGGCAACATAAGTAGGCAGGGGCCAGGCCAGCAGAAGTAGGTAAGGACAACAGAAGTGGGATGAGCTTGCAATACCATAGTGCAGCACAAAATACTGATCCAGCAGAACCAGATACCACAGTGCAGCACAAAATACCAACCTAGCAGAACCAAATACCACAGTGCAGCACAATACACTGATCCAGCAGAACCAGATACACAGTGCAGCACCAAGTACTGCTTCGGCCAGGGGGGTTGCTAGGGTCTCAAAAGATCCGAGGCCCAAGCCCCAATGCATATGGCCCAATTCTCTAAGTCGACTACCTGCCCCCCCCTTCCACAGCAGCACTTACCTTTCACATCCAGGGCCTCCAGGTGACGTCTCCTCTGATGTAGATCTTCTTTGTCATCATCTTCTCCATTTGGTCCTGACAACTTCTCTCAGCTGCCTTGTCTCTGCAGAGTGTGACACACAGACATCTTAGATTCCTCACATTTCATCATCCCCCAACCTGGAGCCCCCACGGTGTTATCCTGTTGCTCGCTGTGCCCCCCAATACCCCAAAATACTATCCTGAAGAAATATGAGTGCCCCCCATAGTAATAGTGCTCCTTAAAGTCCCACCAATAGTAATTCCCTTATAGAATGCCCTCATTAGTAATACTGCCCCCTAGTGTGCTCCCAACAGTGATAATGCTCCACAAGAGTGCCTCCATTAGTAGAAGAGCCCTCCAGTATTAATAATGCCCTTACAGAGCGCCCATAAGAAAAAAGGCCCCCCTATTGTTCCCCCAGTGGTAATAACGCTCTCTACAGACCCCTCAGTAGTAGAAATAAGGCGGATCTATAAGACCGTCCTATAGAGCCCCCAGTAGTAATAAGAACATATATAATGTTCCCTGGATTTATAATTCCCCTACAGTGCCCCAGTATTTATATTGCCCCCTCCTGGTACAATGCTCACCCTGAAGTGCCCCCCAGTATTTATACTGCCCCCTACTGTTATCATGCCCCCTGTAGTTATATTCCTCTCTTTAGTACCCTCAGCAGTCCCATGTAAATAAAATTATCTTCCCCCCGCCGTAGAGTCCCATATAAATAACATCACTCCCCTCCCTTCAGCCCCTCCAACATACAGTCCCATGTAAATAACATCACTCCCCTCCCTTCAGCCCTTCCAATATACAGATCCATGAAAATAACATCACCCCCTCCCACAGCCCCATGTTAATAGCATCACCCCCTGAACATTGAGTCCCATGTAAATAACATCCCTCTCTTAAAGGGGTATTCCGGTTGCCATAAATATAACTTATGTTTTAGACTAATTCATCATCAATCATTACCTAATATAATGTCAATTTCACATATTTACCTTTCAGTAGTTATAAAGTACTTTTCTTCCCCCTGCTATCCACTGTGTTCCTCATAAGTTACCATGGCACCGACTTGTTGTTCTGAGACTTTGTCAGGTCAGGCATGCTCAGTGTGTTGCTATCAATTCTCTAGCTAAATGTTAGTGTGCTGCAGCATACTGAGTGGAGGGGGCGTGTCTGCACTGTGATATCACGCAGCCAATCAGTAATCATCAACATTCATGAACAAGCAGAAACTCACAGCAGGAAAGCTAGGCATTGTGGGAATTGTAGTTTTGTGAGGGAAGATCAGAAGCCATGATACTCTCAGTGTGTTGCAGGCTCACACAGGAGCTAGACAAATGGATTGCAAGGTAAAATGAGGCTCCGGTTATATGTATAAGTATGGGTTCTGGTTGGGTCACAGCTTGCAGCCTTAATGCAGTTTATCAAAAATTAAGTTACGTTACCGGAATACCCCTTTAAGCCCTAACATACAGTCCCAGTTAAATAACTACAACTCCCAGCATTGCTCTGCCTCTCCCTTCACCTACCTCTCCTCATGTACAGATATCACCACAGCTTCTTCCCAGGACTTCTCTTCACTGTAGAGCCTCTCCTGCACTGGTCACATGATGACATGTGACCAGTGACATCATCGCAGGTCTTTCTCAGCTACTGCACCGATCACATGACCTGTGATGTCACCACAGGTCCTTCACCTCTTGCAGTGCTTTAGATTCGATTGTACTGCCGTCCTGAGGATGGCAATACAATTGTATCTAGCTGGCAGGCAGGATATTCGGGGCCCCGAATGTTTTAGCCTAGCAACGCCTCTGGCTTCGGCAGAACCAAATACCAGAGTGCAGCACAAAATACTGATCCAGCAGAACCAGATACCACAGCGCAGCAACAAGTACTGCTTCGGCAGAATCTAATAGTACAGTGCAGCACAAAATACTGATCCAGCAGAACCAGATTCCACAGTGCAGCAACAAGTACTGCTTCGGCAGAACCTAATAGTACAGTGCAGCACAAAATACTGATCAAGCAGAACCAGATTCCACACTGCAGGACAAAATACTGCCACCTTCGTCACAGTATTCAACTGTATCACCGTCCTGAGCATGGGAATACAGTTGAGTTCAAGAGAGCACATACGGCTGCTGGCCAGATGCATAAGTACCTGATGCTCCTAGCATTAATTAATGCTGAGAGCATTAGATCATTACGTACCCAGCTGTATACCCAGCCATTATATTCCATTGTGACATCCAAAACATCTGTGCTGAATAATTTCATTAAATGTGTGTATTGGCTGGGGCATTGGCCTATGCTTTGCTGATTTGATAAATTATAGAATTCTAGTTGCTTGCAGCCACCACTAGGGGGGAGCTACTGCTAGTATTACTTTCAATGGGAGCTGTATACATCTGAATGCAGTGAGCTACTTCTAATGTAGTTAGCTACTATGATGTTGAAACCAAACAGGAAAAGTAGTTCAATGCCAGATCCTCTTCCTCCATTGATCCGTTATCAGGTGGGGTAGGGGCAGAACCTGGTAGTATTTTAGAATGAGGATCCCCCCAACTCATTATCCTGCCACAGGGCTTAGTGGTCTTAAAGGGGCTGTCTCACTTCAGTAAATGGCATTTATTATGTAGAGAAAGTTAATACGAGGCACTTACTAATGTATTGTTATTGTCCATATTGCATCCTTTGCTGGCTTGATTTGTTTTTCCATCACATTATACACTACTCGTTTCCATGGTTACGACCACCCTATAATCCATCAGCGGAGGCCGTGCTTACGCACTATAAGAAAAAGCACCAGCCTATGTGCGGCCCCATGGTCCTGGCCAACAGAGAGGCCGGCGCTTTTTCCTGTTGTGTACAAGCACGACCACCAATGATGCACTGCAGGGTGGCCATAACCATGGAAACGAGCAGTGTATAATGTGATGGAAAAATGAATCCAACCAGCAAAGGAAGTAATATGGACAATCACAATACATTAGTAATTGGCTTGTCATAACTTCCTCTACATAATAAATGACAACCCCTTTAAAGGAAATATGCCAGCATAAAATGTCCTATAAAGTTTTTATACTTAGCATATTTTTTTTTACAATTTTTGATGATTTATATTTTAATTTGCCATGTCCCTCTCTATAAAAAAAGGATATAAAATCATGCAGCTTTTACACTGGCCACAAGGCCTAAGATATAACAAGACTTCCTGTTCTTTGAGAGCAGCCAGATAGGCCATAGACGCAACGGACAGCAGCTGACTCAATGACTTCTATGAGAGAGTAATCTAGGCATGCTCCGTAACCTGCGCAGAGATCAGGAAGGAGTAGATAAGCTGTGACATCATCTATAGGCAACAGTGGATCATGTGTATATTTAAATATATATCAGGCCCCTTTCAGACGAGTGAGTACCACACTTTGGTGTGAGTATGCGGCAGCTTCCGCCCTGACCTCCCAGCACTGACGGGGTCACAAAGCATTATATTGATTTTGATGCTATATAAGGCTACTTTCACACTAGCGGTTTAAAATTCCGGTATTGAGTTCCGTCATAGGGGCTCAATACCGGAATAAAACGCTTCAGTTTTGTCCCCATTCATTGTCAATGGGGACAAAACTGAACCGAAGACAACGGAATGCTCCTGAAAGCATTCCGTTCCGTCTTCAGACCGGAGAACAAACCGCAGCATGCTGCGGTTTGCTCTCCGGTCCAGGCATCCGCACCAAGACGGATCCGGAATGACCCCCAATGCAAGTCAATGGGGGTGGATCCGTCTGGTGTGACCATAATGGTAACCGGATCCGCCCTCCATTGACTTTCAATGGAGTCCATTACGGATCCGGCTACACATAGACACATACAGACACAGACACACACATAAACATACACACACATATAGACATACAAACACACATACATACTTACATGCTCCCCGGCAGGTCTTCGGAGCGTCAGGGACAGGAGGGCTCACACAGGTCATGATTCCCCACAGCGCCCTCTGCTGGGCGCCTGGTGGAATCGTCATGATTCCACCAGGCGCCCAGCAGAGGGCGCTGTGCGGAATCGTGACCTGTGTGAGCCGTCCTGTCCCTCTGACGCTCCGAAGACCTGCCGGGGAGCATGTAAGTATGTATGTGTGTTTGTATGTCTATATGTGTGTGTATGTTTATGTGTATGTATGTACTGTGTGACATGTGTGGGGCCGGAGCGCGGTTCCGGCTCCACACATGTCACTGCGGCAGGCCTGATCCGGCAGCACCCTTCACCTGCCGGATCAGGCCTGCCGCCAGTGTGAAAGTAGCCTTACACTTAGAGGTCTGAAATGTATTGTATAACACTGAGATAATGCTTGCTCGTTTGAAAGGAGCTTCATATATGTTACCTGCCGTTGTAATTCTGCCAGTGATGATAATATGATGACTATTGAAAAGTTACTGGCACAGAACAGGAATTCTCTACATATTATTAGGCCTAGTGGCCAGTGAGAAAATTGCATGATTTTAGGCATAATTCTTTTAAATATAGATTGAAAATGAAAGCAAATTACCAAAAATTCTAAAAAAAATGTTTGACATAAAAACATGATATACAAAATATGCTGTCTTCTGACAAGTCTCCTGTAAATAGTGTGCTTCTAGAATCTTAGTCATTTCACGTGTCTACTACATATGACATCCTAGACATACCACTGGCAGCTGCATACCTTGTTCTCAGTGCGTTTTCCCTGCCTGCTGTTCACGAGCTAAGTGTGATATCTGCTACCTCGGCGCTGACAACCTCCACTGACTGACATCGGTGACAACCTTTACTGTGATCAATGCACAAGGAAAACAAACATTTTAGAGGGAAGCTGGCCAAGAAACCCCTTTATTTCTACCTAATCCTTGTAGGACATCCCTTATCAAAGAACTGCTGCTTGTATTCTCACACAAAAATGCCAAGGTTGATCAGAAATATTGGTGTAGTCGGTGGCCTATATAAGGTTCTCTCTAGGAGTGCACCACCAATGAGGCCAGATGAGGCGATCAGGCAGCGCCAGGTAGGGGCAAAAGAGGGGCAGTCGAAGGGTCATGGGATGAAGGGGTTAGGTTAGGCTACTTTAACACTAGCGTTTCTTTATTCCGGTATTGAGCTCCGTCATAGGGGCTCAATACCGGAAAAAAACGCTTCAGTTTTGTCCCCATTCATTGTCAATGGGGACAAAACTGAACTGAAGACAACAGAATGCCCCTAAAAGCATTCAGTTCCATCTTCAGACCGGAGAACAAACCGCAGCATGCTGCTGTTTGCTCTCCGGTCCAGGCATCCGCACCAAGACGGATCCAGAATGACCCCCAATGCAAGTCAATGGGGACGGATCCATTTGGTGTGACACACCAGTAATCCGGATCTGTCCTCCATTGACTTGCAATAGGGGGTCATTCCGGATCCGGCTACAGAGATACATACAGACAGACATACATACATACATACATTCACACACATACACACAAACACATACATACTCACATACTCCAGCCAGGGACGCCGGCAGCATGTCTTCACGCGCCTCCTGCGCGCAGCTATGACGTTTCCCCACTGTGCCCAGCAGTGGATGCAATGTCCAGCAGCAGATATCACTGAGCAAACTGACAGTCCAGCAGTATCCATACACTGGGAGGTGATGTAAGTTGGGGTTTTGCAGTGACTGTCTGGTACTCAACAGCACTGCGAGTCTCTAGTTTTGGTGCAATATACACAGCCACAATGTCAGCCTCACTGGTTAGCCACTGCGCACAGTCCTCTCAGCGTGGCTCCACTAAATGTGCTTGTCTCTTTACACTCTGTCCGCCTCTGGACTGAAGTACATACAGTTTAGCTGCACAGGAGAGTTCTCTGATGCCTCCACACGCTTTTTAACACAGCACAGACACCTGTCTTTTTCTTGCCAAGATGGCTACAGCTCCCTGTCTCGTCACTTCCTGCTTCTCTTCTCTTCTCTGCCTGCAAAACTGGCAGGATGACCTCATTGGGGGCGTGTCACTCCAGCATCTCAGTACAATGGCTGCTGTCTTAAAGGACCAGAATCACAGAAATACAGGAACAGATATGCATTTAACTTTAACACATTTTAAACATACTAATGAAGGTTGGGATATCATTGAGCTGTCTCTTACATATTCCCCCCCACTTTAAGATTGGCAGTCCTGGCCAATGACTGAATAACCAGAAGGTTGTACTCTTATGCGCAGAGTGGTAGTGTACCGTTGTATGGCAGGCCAGACAAATTCTTCCTGCGCATACCGAACAGGGGGAATGCCAGCATTTGGTCTAGTGGTCTGCTTGAGGACTGCTGGTGTACTCTGGGGTGCTGTAGCCATAGGCTGAGAAGGACCAGCGGACTCTGTACCAGAGGGGGCACAGGCTGGAGGCGTAGTAGTTGCTGGTGGAACATGCTCAGGAGCAGGGATCGGCCAACTATCATCCTCATCGTCATAGGCCCAGTCCACACCACCAGTCTATTGCTGTTTATGTTGTAGTTACTTTGAACTGTCTTGTATTTAGTATTTAGCTTAAATTGTGTAGTTTTGTTTTACTTTTGGTTAATTTGGTCATTACTGCTAAGGTTGTATTTGGTTTGTATTGGTTTCTGCATAGTCTGTATAGGGGTCTATTTGGGTGTAGCTCTGCCTATAAGAGGTATAAAGAGTCTGGAAGTGTAGCGGACAGAGAAGTGTATAAAATTATACAGAAGAAGACAAAACAGGTTATTAATGCTGCTAAAGCTTCAAAGGAGGAAGAAATGGCCAAATCTGTTAAGGAGGGAAATAAAACCTTCTTCAGATATATTAGTGACAGGAAGAAGAAAAACTGCGGCATTACAAAACTTAGCAATGGAAAAAATCAGTATATAGATTGGAATAAGACGGCCGCTGACCATCTGAATAACTACTTCTGCTCATTTTTTTTTAGATGGCGACTTTCATAATCAGAACATGGCTGGACATAGCATTGCCTCTAGTTGTAAAGTCTTAGCCCCAGTGTTTTCAGAGGCCGATGTTCTACAGGAACTTGTCTGGCTAAAGTTAAATAAGGCAATGGGTCCAGATGGCATCCACCCCAGAGTTCTTAAAGAACTCTGATCTGTGATTGTTGGCCCCCTGACTGATCTATATAATCAGTCCCTTCTTACAGGAGATGTTCCTGATGATTGGAGAATGGCTAATGTTGTACCCATTCACAAGAAGGGTAGTAGAGAAGAAGCTAGTAACTATAGGCCAGTCAGCTTGACATCTGTAGTGGTAAAAATGATGGAGACTCTACTAAAAAAGAAGATAATTGACCATCTAACAATAAACAACTTGATGGACCCAAACCAGCATGGCTTTACTGAGGGCCGATCATGTCAGACTAATCTCATTGATTTCTTTGACTATGTAACTAAAGTGCTGGATGAAGGTGGTGCTGTGGATATCGCCTACCTGGATTTCAGTAAAGCTTTCGATACGGTTCCCCATAAAGAGCTGATAGAGAAGTTATCAAAAATTGGACTTAACCCCTGGATAGTTCAGTGGATCTGCAGTTGGCTGAAGGACAGATACCAGAGGGTTGTTGTTAATGGAGTGTATTCTGAGGAGAGGCTGGTTACAAGTGGGGTGCCACAGGGATCTGTTCTGGGTCCTGTTCTGTTTAACATGTTTGTAAATGACATAAGGGACGGCTTGGTAGGGAAGGTTTGCTTGTTTGCTGATGACACAAAAGTGTGTAATAGGGTTGATGTTCCAGGAGGTGTCGGTAATATGGAGAATGATTTATCTTTATTAGATAAGTGGTCAAAACAATGGAAACTTCAGTTCAATGTTTCCAAATGTAAAATAATGCACTTGGGGAGAAGAAATCCTCTATCCGAGTATCGTATTGGCAGTTCTGTGCTAACAAAGACCTCAGAAGAGAAGGATTTGGGGGTAGTCATCTCTGACAGCCTCAAAATGAGTAACCAATGCAGCCAGGCAGTAGGGAAAGCAAATCGTATGCTTGGCTGCATAGCTAGAGGTATAACAAGCAGAAAGAGGGAGATTGTGATCCCTCTGTATAGAGCTCTAGTGAGACCACATCTGGAATACTGTGTTCAATTCTGGAGACCTCACCTGCAAAGGGATATTGCTAAAATAGAACGGGTCCAAAGAAGAGCTACAAAAATGGTAGGAGGTCTAAAGCATAGTACTTATCAAGAAAGACTCCGAGTTCTTAATATGTATAGTCTGGAGGAAAGAAGAGAAAGGGGGGACATGATTGAAACCTTTAAATATGTTAAAGGACTGAATAAAGTTCAGGAGGGAAGTGTTATTAATAAGAAACAGAACACAAGAACAAGGGGGCACAATCTGAGGTTAGTTGGGGGAAAAATCAAGAACAACATTAGAAAATATTATTTCACTGAAAGAGTAGTAGAAGCTTGGAACAAACTTCCAGCAGAGGTGGTTGATAAATCCACAGTAACTGAATTTAAACATGCCTGGGATAAACATGTATCTATCCTAAGATAAAAACAAAAGGATAATAAAAGGGCAGACTAGATGGACCAGGTGGTCTTTTTCTGCCGTCAATCTTCTATGTTTCTATGTCTCTGACTGTGGGAGTTCATTGACATTGACATTTCTGTCTTCATTTGTTTCTTCGGAATGACACAGGCGCAACATATTTCGGTGAAGTACTCGAACACAATCATCCCCTTCCTTCTGGACTTCATACACTGGTCCATTCGTATACTTGCGGCTCACAACACGATATGGCATAGCTTCCCATCTGCTTTGCAATTTCCCTTGGGGCTTCTTGACACGCACCAGCACCAGGTCGCCTGGCTGCAATGGTGCTCCTTGTACTGGGGTCTTATCAGAATGAGGATGTTCTTGCAGACGCTGCCGCACCAATCGATGGATTGTCTCAAGTCTCTGCCGGTGTGCCCGCACCCAGGACGTTGGATCCCTCGGCGGGAACCCATCCATATCGTTCAACTATAATTCCCCTATACTTTGGCCAGACCGCCCAAAAAGGAGAGTATAAGGAGAATATCCCATGGTAGAATGGACCTGATTGTTATAGGCCCACACCATCTCAGACAAGAACTGAGGCCACTGTAACTTTTTGTCTTCCTCCAGAGTCCGCACCATCTGTAGCAGAGTTCTGTTGAATCTTTCACAGGCCCCGTTTCCTTCAGGATGGTATGGGGTTGTGTGCGATTTCTTTATCCCATAGATACGTTGAACTTCTTTTATCACATGTCCCTCAAAGCAGGCTCCCTGGTCGGAGTGGATGCGCTGGGGACATCCATACACTCGGATGAAATCTTGGCACAGAGCCCGGGCCGCTGTTTCAGCTGTCTGGTCCTTGGTGGCGGTCTCCACCGCAAATTTGGTGAAGTGGTCCACCATTACGAGGCAATACTGGTGACCACTGTTGGATGGGCCCACCATTAGATAGTCTATCATGACAATCTCCAAAGGTTCCTGGGTCACTATGGTTTGCAGGGGAGCTCTCTGTTCTACTGCCTTATGGATCTCACAAGTTCGACAGCGGCGGCATACTTCTTCGACCATTTGACGGAGACCAGGGCAGTAAATCAGTCGTTGTAACCAGCGAAAGGTTTTCTCGTGACCAAAATGTCCATTCTTATTATGAGCCTCAACTGCCAATGAGCGAGCCAATTCACTAGGCACCACAATTTGATATCGAATGTCGATTTCAGAAGGTAGATAGACTTTTCGGCATAACACTCCATGTTTCATCTCCAACTTCTCCCACTGGCTTAGAACCGAAAACATCTCCCGTGTCAGTCGCTCTCTTTCCTCTCTACAGGGCTTCTTGCATTCCTCAACACACTTGATAATCTGTGCCAGTCCCTCATGGGCCTGCTGTATCTGGGCCCATTCCTGCTGTGAGGGACCAAAGAAAGGAGCCAGTTCAGTCCCTTCCATCTCATACTGGTTGGCGGCAGCCAAGGCCTGTGAAAATTTGCTGAAGTCAGGCACTTCCACATGCTCTAACTCTTGATCCACGTCTTCTGTGGGGATCTGGGCAGTTACCCTAGAAAGTCCATCAGCATTCTGATTCTCTGTTTTGGACCGATACTTAATACGATAATTGAACTTAGACATTCGGGCTATCCACCTCTGCTCTAAAGCCCCGAGCTTTGCATTTTCTAGGTGAGCTAGTGGGTTGTTGTCAGTCAGTACTAGGACTTCAGCCCCGGTCAAATATTCAGAGAATTTCTCAGTCATGGTCCATACCAGTGCCAACAGCTCCAACTTAAATGAACTATAGTTCTCTGGATTTCTTTCAGAATTCCGCAAAGACCGGCTGGCATACGCTATGACTCGCTCCTGGCCATCCTGAATCTGAGAAAGCATGGCTCCGAGACCATATAGGCTTGCATCCATATATAGCTGGAACGGCAAATGGTAATCAGCATACGCCAAGATTGGGGCTGTTGTCAGAGCATCCTTCAATGCCTGGAAGGCTTGTTCCTGTTCAGGTCCCCATTTCACGGTCTGGTTCTTCGGACCACCGGATGTGCCTCGTAGGAGAGCATTAAGTGGTGCTGCTACCCTGGCAAAATCCTTGATAAACCGTCGATAGTAACCGGCTACTCCAATGAACGCCCTCACTTCTCGCAAGGTAGTCGGTGTTGGCCAATCTTG
The DNA here is from genome assembly GCA_900303285.1 of Rhinella marina. Classification (NCBI taxonomy): domain Eukaryota; kingdom Metazoa; phylum Chordata; class Amphibia; order Anura; family Bufonidae; genus Rhinella; species Rhinella marina. The sequence goes on from ONZH01028847.1 coordinate 199,823, forward strand.
AATAGCCGCTATCTTGTCCCTCGATGGTATCACACCTTCTCCTGATATGCGATGACCCAAATAATCAATTTCAGATTGGAACAGTCGACATTTACTGGGTTTCAATTTGAGCCCATGTTCCCGCAATCGTCTAAATACTTGTCCCAACTGGTGGAGATGGTCTTCAAAGGTCGTAGAATACACGATAATGTCGTCTAAGAAGATGAGAGTAAACTCAAAGTTGAAGTCACCGAGACATTTCTCCATTAATCGCTGAAACGTTCCGGGTGCATTTGTCAATCCGAAGGGCATCCGGTTAAATTCGTATAGCCCCATGGGCAAGATGAATGCCGTCTTCTCCTTATCTTTCTTGGCCATCGGCACCTGCCAATACCCACTAGCCAGATCTAGCGAGGAGAAGTACCGGGCTCTCCCTAGTGCCAAGAGGGACTCCTCAATCCGGGGCAAGGGGTAGGAATCTCGTACAGTGCAGGCGTTTAACTTCCGATAGTCTACGCAAAACCGACTTTGACTTTCTTGGATAATCCCACCCTGTAGCATCTTAGTCAACAGTTCTTTCACCTCCTGGTATAACTGTGGAGGAATTTGTCGGTAGCGCTCTCTGATTGGAGGGGTATCTCCTGTGGGAATTTCATGGTAGATCCCTGTCGTACATCCAAAATCTTCATCATAACGTGCAAAGGTGGCTTGGTTCTCCCACAGCAGCTCATCTACCTTCTGGACCTGTTTTAGAGAACACGAACAACTCTGCATCTTCATCTGTTCTCGAATTGCATGGCCATTCCATTCAGAGGTGGGGCCCTCATCTTCCCCCGTAGACATGGTTACGGTCCACTCATCCCTTTCAGCCGGCTTCAGCTACATCGGAGTTACTTTCCTTACTTCCTCTGGAGTCACATAGACATTAGCCAGCAGCCTTCCTGGGGTCAGGTCTACACTCTGGTCCTGCGTGTTTACACACCGGAGTGGTACTCTCCCATTGCGAACTATTGCTAAGGAACGGGCTACTAGCGGATCAACACCCCCTTCGGTTGCCTTGCAGTGGTTCTACCAACATAGCTATGCCTTCCAGTTTTCGACAGGTGCCTACAGGCATGGACACTATCATCTCCCGATTGGGTGGCAATGTAACTTTTGTATGTAAAGGGACCGAGATTTGAGCCAGAGGACGCTGTACATCTGAACTTTTCTATAAGCCACATGTTCTGATTAGTCGCTGGAACGCTGTTTGAGTAGGCCGATGGGTGGTCGTTCCTTTCCAATAACTGTGACCTTTCTTTTCAAAGAGAATCTGATCCAATTCTTTTAAGACATTCATCCCCAAAACAACAGGGACCTTTACTTCATGGGAATCTTGTACCACCACAATTCCTTTCCTACCTAGATCTTGACCACATAACTGGACATTCATCTAGGTCACTCCCACCACCTGGACTGGTAGCTGATTAGCTGCAATTACTCGTACAAATGTATGGGGGTCATATTTCACATGTTGCCGGAAGTACCGTTCATAACAGTCTCTACTCAGGGTCGTTACTTGGGAGCCTGTGTCGATCATTCCGGTAACAGGAATACCTTCCAATTCCATCTGGATGATGGGACTTGCAGCGATTAGATCCTCAGGGCATTCTCTCCACGTAGTCTCCTTCTCAGTCTCCCCTCCTACACGCCCTACTGCAGCAGGGGACTTCAGTTTAACGGTGGTTTCTCATAAGTTTGTCGCTGCTCTGGACATCTAGCAGCAATGTGGCCAATCTGCCCACACTCCCAGCAGCGTATCTCCCGTAGCTCTGGCCATTGGTTTGGGCCCCCTCGGTAAGCCCCTTCAGTTTCTACTAAATGCTGCACTAAATTATTTGGACCCCTTCGGTAGGTCCTGTCCTCATTCCTCCAGCGGCGTTGTGGTTGATTCTGACCTTCTTGGTGTGGATGGACCACCCCTTCATCTCTCGTTTTCTGGACGTCGGTAATTCTCATAGAATTTTCATCACAACGGGTTTGCAAGCGTTCCATTTGCTCTTGCAATTTCTGCATCATTGTGAGAATTTCTTTAACAGTCCCCTTTTCTACGGTTTCTGGGCCAGAGCTAGCCCCTGTGACAATGTGACTCCCACTGCGGTCTGGGGCTTCGGGACCATACTATTTGCACGTGAAATGGCCTCTACCTGTATGTCATGGAATTTAGCATCAGTCTGTCGTCGTATGAAGTCCTGCATAGTAACATTCAAACTGCCATCATGGATCCCCAGGACAAACTGGTCCCGGAGAGTCCGATCAGGGTTATAGAAGGCTGGCAAGCCCCCTCTTTCCTTTCCTTGAATATCTCGGAGCAGTTCTTGTAGGGCATTTGCATATTGGGGAAGACTTTCATTCTCCTGCTGTACCCTCTGGAAGAACCGAGCCTGCAGGGACCCCAGCAATGCGGTTTCTCCATAGATCATTTCTAGGATCTGGACCTCTTGTTCAAACGTCTGCCTTTGTTCAAATGGCCACAATATTACCGTGGTCTTAGCATCCCCTTGTAATGTCAAAATCGCTAGCTCTACTAGTACTTCTGGTGCGGTCTGGTACATCCGCTGTACCATTCGTATCTGTTCCGCCCACACACTTACAGACATATTATTGCCATCAAATTTAGCTAACTGGCTCATTATAGCCCCAGCTGGCATTCTTCCTCCAGCACCATCACCCCTAACCGGTGCGGCGCCGTCCATTCTGGTATGCGGATCCTGCCAACTACGCCAATTTGTAAACCGAGAGCAAAGCAGGCGGTTGTTCCACAACCAGAAAGAACGCACACTTGGTGTTTAAGTTTAAGAACAATGCATTTACTATAGATTAATAAAGGCAACATAAAGGTAAAAGAACAAGGGGAAAGACAAGCAATGTACACAGTGTAATATGAACAATTCAAGACAGATTCTGCAATAGATTCCACGTTTACTATGTCCACTTCTGAACACGGACGCTGAGCGAACAATTCCCTCCGAACTATCCCTAACTGACCCTAACTTCACTTATGGGTGCACACCCCCCCTTTTTTTCCCCAGTGGTCCAGGTGGACCGCTTACAGTCCGTAGAAGCTCGCGGTGGGGCCCTTTCGTTGATAGAGAAGTGTCCTCTTCTCACGGTGATGGCGATCACTGAAGCAATCAAATCCTTAGCAGGCCAGGGAACCAAATGGATGAAATGTCCAGCAGCAGATATCACTGAGCAAACTGACAGTCCAGCAGTATCCATACACTGGGAGGTGATGTAAGTTGGGGTTTTGCAGTGACTGTCTGGTACTCAACAGCACTGCGAGTCTCTAGTTTTGGTGCAATATACACAGCCACAATGTCAGCCTCACTGGTTAGCCACTGCGCACAGTCCTCTCAGCGTGGCTCCACTAAATGTGCTTGTCTCTTTACACTCTGTCCGCCTCTGGACTGAAGTACATACAGTTTAGCTGCACAGGAGAGTTCTCTGATGCCTCCACATGCTTTTTAACACAGCACAGACACCTGTCTTTTTCTTGCCAAGATGGCTACAGCTCCCTGTCTCGTCACTTCCTGCTTCTCTTCTCTTCTCTGCCTGCAAAACTGGCAGGATGACCTCATTGGGGGCGTGTCACTCCAGCATCTCAGTACAATGGCTGCTGTCTTAAAGGACCAGAATCACAGAAATACAGGAACAGATATGCATTTAACTTTAACACATTTTAAACATACTAATGAAGGTTGGGATATCATTGAGCTGTCTCTTACACCCTCTTGAACTCTTTTAGTGAGTTCACCATGATCACTTCCTCAGGGAGAGCGTTCAATAGTTGCGCTGCTCTTACAGTAAAGAATCGTCTTCTTTGTTGATGTAGAAATCCTCTTTCCCCTAGACATAGAGTATGTCTCTTGTCATCTTCCTGTTAATCAGCTTGTGAATGGATTGATGTTGATTTTCATGCTTACAGATTCCCATTAATTGTTGTTTCCATCCATTAAAAAAAACACCACAAGGGGGAGCTTGTGAGCTTACTGCATACAAGTTTGCTATTGAGTTAAATGTATAAACAGTATGTAATAAGACTCTAATTAGTGATAAGTGAAGCGAGCTTTGGGTGCGTCACCAGAAGTTATTTAGTTCAAAACTTCGGAATAATAATGTACGGAGATTTGTCTACGTACAGTATTAGAATGTATGGACTCCAATGAGCTGAAGTAAGTTATTCATGAAGTCTGGGGGACTTTTTTGAATAACTTCAGTAGTTGATTTTTAAATTGGAAAACCACTTTAAAACTTGAAACCGAACTCGGCTTCGGTCCCAGATTGTATGCCTGGAGCTCTGAGTAATGGTACTAGTTATGGCACTTTTTCTTAACATTCAAATAAGACCTTTGGTGCAAGTAGTGTGTCACCATTGCCCTTGCTGTATTCAAGCTCCAATCATTTCTGTGGCCAACCCCTCCCTCACTGCTTTGATTGACCAGGCAGTGGCAAAGCAGAGAAAGAGGTGCCTCCACAGAAATGCGTTGAGCTTGGGTGCAACAACAGCAATGGTGACGCCCTCATTGCACCAAAGTTCTAATTTGCATATTACAAAAAAGTATCATAACTCAGGACAGGTACCTCAGATCAAGTAAAGAAAAACAGCATTTTAATCAGTTGAACCCCAGCTATGTGTCTATGCAAACAGTTTGATCGGGAGGTCGTTGGTAACAGATTCCAATTTTGTGATACAAGAAATGCAGTATTCTTGTATTTTGTGTTCCGTTTGGTTATTTGCTACATTTCTCAACAGATTTCATTTAGGCCTCTTTCACACGAGCGTCACGGATTAGGTCAGGATGCGCTCAGGGTGCGCTCAGGAAAACTCGCACCATTTTGCAAGCAAGTTCAGTCAGTTTTGTCTGTGATTGCGTTCAGTTGTTCAGTTTTTTCCGCGCGGGTGCGATGCGTTTTGATGCGTTTTTCACGCGCGTGATAAAAAACTGAAGGTTTACAAACAACATCTCTTAGCAACCATCAGTGAAAAACGCATTGTATCCGCACTTGCTTCAGGATGCAATGCGTTTTTCACTGAAGCCCCATTCACTTCTATGGAGCCAGGGCTGCAACACAGAACTGATGCGTGAAAAAAAACGCTCATGTACACAGACCCATAGAAATGAATGGGTCAGGATTCAGTGCGGGTGCTATGCGTTCGCATCACGCATTGCACCCGCGCGGAAACATCGCTCGTGTGAAAGGGGCCTTAATGAAGTCTATTAATCATTTTGTAACAAAGGGAAACCTTACATAATTACAAAATTACTTTTTGTATACACAAATTAAACTTTGTGTTCACAACATATATTACGCATCCCAAAAATGCATTTTCTGGATTACAAAATACAAAAAATACAGTTTCAAGACATTTTTGGGGCAACAACATGTTTTTTCCATTTGCATACCGACTGACAAACCTGACTGACAACTAATCCTGCCAGTAGGGGCAAGGTTATATATTTGTTCAGGGTCCTCGATCTGCGCTGCATGAAGACTGTCACACATCTAGATTCAGGTTCAGTGCTCCTTCTAAGATTTTTTTTTTCTTTCCATGCATGATCAGACTGATTAATTACCCCGCTCCAGCAGGATATGATTCGCTTTCCTTCTCCCATGTCTCTGGTTAACAGATCATTTCTAATTTTACTAATTAAAAGACTTACTATATGATTCAGGCTTTCTGCTTCATCGGATGTGGAAAACGGACTATAGTAAACAGGAGCATTAATCAAATTATAAGATATTGTATCCACTTCCTTCTGGTGGGATCAAGTAATATAGCCGGCGGGGTCAGACTCATGGTGAAATGACATTGATCGTCTGTAAATTACAAAATGGGTATTAATGCAATAATGGTCAAGGGGCACTTATTAGGATTAGGAAATATAACAGGACTTCAAACCTTTCTGTTAATATCCCAGTAGTAACATATAGTGTACTTTATACACCATCCAAGCCGTATCGAGCTGTCATGTAGATTAATGGGGAGCACAAAAGTGTAAAATAGTGCACGCACCCCCAATATGATCAATGTCTACTTTATTGAGGCGCTCATGTCCAAAAGCAGCAACATTATCGCATGCTGGACTGCGTGCCAAGACGTTGCTGTGCTTCACAACAAGGCAGTACCTTGTACTCATTCACACTTTTGAATCCTTGTCTAGAATTGCAGTTCAGCTCCATTGGAGTCAACGGGTCACCGCACACAATCTGTGGACAGAGGAGGTGCTGGATTTGGATAAAAGCAGCCATGTATTTCTAATCCTGGACAATCCCTTTAAAGGGGTTTTCTGGTTAGAATTATTTTTAAGCAAGTGCCGCAGCCTGCCTGCCAAGACAGAATATTCATACTTACCTGCTCCACACTGCTCCGAAAAGTGTATAATGTGATGGAAAAATGAATCCAGCCAGTAAAGGAGGCAATATGGAGAATAACAATACATTAGTAAGTGCCTTGTATTAACTTTCTCTACATGATAAATGTCACTTGCTGAAGTGACACAACCTCTTTAAGTCTGATTTATGTTATATTCAGGTTAGTGAAATAACTTTTATTTTCCACGAATCCTGAGAATGGGGGTCCCGTTCCCCACAATTTGATGGAGCGGCAGGTCGGGCATGCGCCCTGCTTCTCTACAGGACATCCGGAAACAACCGAGTACAGCACTTGGCTATTTCCGGCAGTCACATAGAGAATAAATGGAGTGGCAGGACGCATGCTCGATAACCTCAAAATTTGGCACAACTTGGGGTTATCCAGTTTCTGGTTATTGATGACGTATCCTGAGGACATCCTCATGATCAGCTGTTTTTGGCAGGCGGTATTGGAAACAACACAGTGGATGGAAGCGGACAGCTCAGTCCACTGCGCAGCTCAGTGCAGCTCAGCTCACATCAATATCTAGAAATCAGAAAACCTGTTATAGGTTTTGTCCAGGATTACAAAACACATAGGCCCTGATTCATCGAGACCAGCGCCTGCTGTATCGGTCTTCATCGGACCTGATCTGCCAGAGAAGCCATGTAGTTTATGACAAGGCCTCCTCCAGCAGCCTCTGCGCTGGGATGAAAGCTAGATTTCAATCATTATTTACTCTACTTTCTGGTGTAAATAATCATGAATTAGGTGGGTCAAACTGGTTCCACACGCGTCGCCACGCCCCCTTTTTTAACCACTTCAGCTCTGGGCCATTTCCCCCCTTCCTGACCAGACCTAATTTTGCAAATCTGACATGTGTCACTTCATGTGGTAATAACTTTGGAACGCTTTTACTTATCCAAGCGATTCTGAGATTGTTTTCTCGTGACACATTGTACTTCAAGTTAATGGTAAATTTGAGTCGATAAGTTTTAATTTTATTTATAAAAAAAATCCAAAAGTTAACGAAAATTTTAAAAAATTCACTGTTTTCTAAATTTCAATCTCTCTGCTTTTAAGACAGATAGTGATGCCCTATAAAATCCTTTTTAATTTACATTCCCCATATGTCTACTTTACGTTGGCATCATTTTGGTAGTGTCATTTTATTTTTTTAGGACAGTAGAAGGTTTAGAATTTTAGACGCAATTTTAGCAAATTTGCAAAATCAACTTTTTTAAGGACCAGTTCAGTTCTGAAGTCAGTTTGTGGGCTTACTTAATAGAAACCACCCATAAATGACCCCATTTTAGAAACTACACCCCTCAAACTATTCAAAACTGGTTTTAGAAATGTTGTTAACGCTTTAAGTATTCCAAAATAGATGTGAAATTTCAAAATTTCACTTTTTTTTGCAGATTTTCCATTTTAATCATTTTTTTCCTGTAACACATCAAGGGTTAACAACAAAACAAAACTCAATATTTATTACCCCGATTCTGCAGTTTGCAGAAACACCCCACATGTGGTCGTAAACTGTTATTTGGGGATACGCCAGGGCTCAGAAGGGGAGGAGCAGCATCTGCATTTTCTAACATGGAATTTTTTGTCATGGTTTGTAAGAGTGATAACTTTTTAATTTTTTTGTGGACTGAGCTGCGCTTTTTATTTTTTGCGGGACAAGCTGTGCTTTTTATTGGCACCATTTTGGGGTACATCCGGCTTTCTGATCACTTTTTAATCTAATTTTTGGGAGGTTAACTAAAAAAAAAGCAGTTTAGGGGCATTTTTCTATTTTTTTTTTTTTACACCGTTCACTTGATGGGGTAGATCATGTGATATTTTTGTAGAGCCAGTTGTTACGGGCGCAACGATACCAAAAATGTCTATTTTTTTTTTTTTTTTACGTTTTACACAATAAGAGCATTTTTAGAATAAAAATCATGTTTTTGTGTTGCAATTTTTTAAGAGCCTTTTTTTTTCCATTTTTCGGGCTATAATCTTGTGTGGGGGCTCATTTTTTGCGGGATGAGGTGACGTTTTTATTGCTACCATTTTGGGATGCATACGACTTTTTGTGGACACATGTGGCGCTGTTTTAGAGAGAGTAGCCATATTTTTCTTATCCTGGACATCTACTGGCTTCATGCACATGGTGGAGGCTGTAATGTGGCACACAGATTCATTACTCTGGGCACTCTGTGTGCTACCATATGGCGCTTCTATAAGGTGCCATATACTCCTCTTGATGGAAGGCTTGTAGGGAAGAATAGGTCTAATATAGGATACAATAGAACATGAAAAAAATAAATCAGAGCCACACAGAGGTACATTAGGGTCCTATAGATTTCCACAGTCATCTTATTACATATCCGTACATCTGAAAAGCGGACTTCAACCAACCAGATTCCAGCTGTCATTTCATAACCGTCATTATTATTACTTAGCTGCATTACCATATTAGAGGGAACCTGTCACCATAAAAATGAAAGATAAGCTACAGGCAGCCTGGTATAGAGCAAGGAGTGCTGAACAGATTGTTATAGTAGTTTTATGGAAATGTAAAACTCGTATTTCATTCATTTAAATTCCTGCTCATTCTGGGCTTTGAAGTCAAGGAGGCGGTCCTATCAGTGATTGTCAGCTATCTCTGCCACCTCAGACACTGATGGTATATAGCTGGGATATGCTATCAATGTCAGATAGGTGCCAGTCCCACTCCTATCTCCATAATGAGATCCCCAAAGTGAAGAGGAAGAGCAGGCTATTTCCAGCAGTCCCATGGCAGTGAATGGAGAGGTGGCCGCTCTCTATACATTCTGAAAATAGCTTAGCGCACTACCTTGAGTATTTTCGGAACTCCCATAGCAATAACTAGAGAGCATGATGTGCACGGACGGTGCACTATTCTTCGCTTCGGCGGCCTCATTCTCTAAATAGGAGTGAACTCTAGAGGCGGGACCTGCACCTATTTGACATTGAAGGCATATCCTAATGATATGCCATCAGTGTCATAGATTGGGCCTACCACTGTAAGGCCTCATTCGGATGACTGTATGTGTTTTGCAGTCTGCAAATTGTGGATCCGGAAAACACATGTGTACCACATTTTGTGGAATGGCCAGCCCTATGATAGAAATGTCTATTTTTGTCTGTAATAGTGGACAAGTATAGGACATGTTCTATATTTTTGCGGGGCCACGGAAATACGGATGCGGACAGCACAAATTTGTAGAATGGATGCGACACAAATATACGGACATGTAAATGAGCCCTAAGGGTATGTTCACATGGCATCCTTTGCTGTGGAACTTTGGCGTGGACACCCATGCTTAAATTTCGCTGGTGGCCGTGTGCTTTCTTGCTGGTTTCTGCCTCCTATTCATTTGAAAGGGAGGCAGCGCTGAGAATGACAGAGCAGCAGCTTAAAGAAGGGACATGTCCTTTCTTAGCGCGACCTCAATTTTCAGAGCCGCCTCCCAATGAATGAGAGGCAGAAGGGGTGTGGCTGCTATAATTCCGTGAATGGAAAAAAAGCCATGTGAACGGCCCATAAGGAAAAAATCAGAACTAGTGTAAATTGTGTGGAGTCTATGCAACAGAAAACACTTTGTATCATTGAATACATGGAGCACAAAGCGTACAATGCTGCAGGAAATACATTGCTCACTTGAATGTGCTTGAGCTACCAGACATTGCCATGGACAAGGGTGGCACCGTACCCCAAAACTAAGCTACTCTTAAACAACCTCTTTAAAATATAATGGTATCTGCCAGTCTATTACAAATCTAATTTATATTTCCAGTATATACCACATATACTATATATTACCAGTATTACCACATCATTCACAGATGCCATTTCAGTACTCAAGTTGGCAGATTTTCTGCGCAATTGATATTTCAGTGAGTGGCCGGGGGTCAGAGATGTCAGTAAATCTTTTATCTCCTGACAAATTTAATTCTATATATTTTATTAATATTAATATTTTCTCTCCCCGCTGTTTCTCTTCAGAGATTTCAACCAATGTCAGGATTTGTAAGGCTGGAATATGCCGAGCGCGTTGTCCTCCCATTCCCGGCACTGACCCTTAAATTGAGTCTTTCACCCCCTGTAATTGCACTTTACAATCTAAAGGTTAGAGCAAGAAAATGTGTGATTTTACATGATGGAAAGGAGGACTGTGGGGAGAAGACAGAAGGGAAATAAAAGCACTGATATCGGAGGGGGGAGGGGCAGTTATTTTAACACTTCTAATACTTACATGACAGCAAATAGAAGCTGGGTAGGACATGATGGTACTTGTAGTTCTAACTTTTAAATGCTGAAGAGCTATGGATTCTCTAAAGCTGGACATGGAGATGACTGCCATTATTAATGCAGGTACCATGGGTGACACTGTTCATCAGACACTATGGTTGGCACTATTCACGGGGCAGTCTGGTGAGGACCATTTATTGGACACTTGGTTTGGCACTATTCATAAGGGTACTCTCTCTCTGGTAATGGACACTGTGACTGACACAGTTCATGAGCACTCCATGGCTACAGTGCCTACAAGTAGTATTCAACCCCCTGCAGATTTAGCTGGTTTGATAAGATGCAAATAAGTTAGAACCTTCAAACTTCAAACAAGAGCAGGATTTATTAACAGATGCATAAATCTTACAAACCAAAAAGTTATGTTGCTCAGTTAAATTTTAATAAATTTTAAACATAAAAGTGTGGGTCAATTATTATTCAACCCCTAGGTGTCACGCGAGGTCGGCGTCGCGCTCCCTCTGCACGACATCGCCGGACCTCTCCGCCCCCCTAGAGACGAGCAATAGGGAATTGAAGTGCTGGTCTTGTCAGCCAGCACTTCATGAGTTAATTCTCTGTTTGGGTTTAGCCATGTGGTGCTGATCACACCACATGGCTACTTTGCATATTGTTTGGACAGCTTGCTCCGCCTCAGGTCATGTGATGCTGGCCACATCACATGATCCTGGGTGGGCTATTTAAAGATGGCAACTGCCTCACTCAGATGCCTGTGATTAGTTTATACTTTTGATCAGTGCTTGTGCGACCTTGTGTTTTGGATTTGCTATTTGGACTCTGACTTTGGACTTGGACTTGGACCTCTCTTCTCTTGACCCCTGGTATTTACGCTATCTCCTGTGTTTGACCCGGCTTGCTGACTACTCTATCATTGTGTTTTGTTCCGTCTGTGTTTTGTCTCTCCCTGTGTTCCCTTTCCCTCCCTCTGCACTTACCCAGTATAGGGAACGTCTTCGTGGTTGTCCGCGGCCGCCTAGGGCCGTTTGAGGCAAGTAGGTAGGGAAAGAAGGGGGGTTTCAAGTACAGGGCACACCTTCCCTTGTCTCCCCCGTGACAGAATCACAGGCCGTATCATATGGAGCAATTGCGGGTGCTCACGGACCAGGTTCAGGGTATGGCGCAGATGATCCAGGACCTGGCCGAGAGGCTCCTACATCAGGAGCAGCTACAACCTGCACTAGTAGCGGCTCCCTCCACATCTAACCCCATTGTGGAACCTCATGTTAAATTGCCGGATCGGTTTTTGGGAACCGGAAAACTTTCCGTTCCTTTAAGGAGAGCGTAAAATTGTATTTTCGCTTACGTCCTCACTCCTCGGGTGCCGAGCAGCAGCGGGTAGGAATAATTATTTCCTTGCTGCAAGGTGATCCGCAGGAATGGGCCTTTTCTTTACCGCCTGACTCCCCAAGCTTGCAGTCTGTGGAAGCATTTTTTCAGGCCTTAGGCCTATTATATGAAGGAGCCTGACTTGACTTCTGTAGCTGAGACTCAGCTCAGAGACATTCGGCAGGGTAAACCGTCCAGTAGAGGATTACTGTGCTGAGTTTAGAAAGTGGTGTGTTTCCTCTGGATGGAATGACCCTGCTTTGAGAAGCCAGTTTAGGGTGGGCTGTCTGACCATCTTAAGGACTTACTTGTCAGTTACCCTACTCCTGACATCCTAGAGGCGGCCATGACACTAGCCATTAAACTGGATCGTCGAGTGAGGGAGAGACGGAGGGAACGTTCAGATATTCCTCAGGGTGTCGTCCTGCCTGAATCCCCTCTTCTGAGTCCACCTTCTACCAGGGTCCCGGAGGAGTCCATACAGTGGGGAGGAACTTGAGAGATCAGAGACGCTTGAATGGAAACCTGTTTCTACTGCGGTGAGACGAACCACTGGCTCCAGCAATGCCCGAAACTTCTGCCCTCTAGAGAGCTTTCTGCCGGAAGTAAGGTAACCCCAGCGGTTGGTAAGGAGGAAAGTATTATTACCTATCTCCATTGCGTACAACCAACTCAGGGGGTCCGGTAAGGCTTTTGTTGATTCTGGTTCTGCCATTAATTTTATTGATTTTGATTTTTATACAATCTGTGGGGATTCCGCTAGTTCCTTTAAGGAAGGTGATTGAAATTATCGCACTGGATTCCACTCCATTGAATAATGGGAGAGTGGAGTTTTGTACTCCTGAGGTTGTATTAACTGTAGGAATTACCCATACCGAGACTTGTTCCTTCCTTGTATTAAAGGATTTACCTGCCGACCTTGTTTTAGGTCTGCCATGGTTACAGGACCACAACCCTGTGATCAACTGGTCGGTAGGTGAATTGGAAAAATGGGGAATGAATTGTGACAAATGTTGTAAATCAGTATTGCTGTTTGGAGGTACCACTGAGTCTCTTTCCTTGCCCAAAGTATATCGGCGATTTTTTCGGACGTTTTTTCCATGTCCGAGACTGAGTTCCTCCCTCCTCACCGGCAATATGATTGCGCCATCGACCTTATTGAGGGATCCAAATATCCCAAAGGTCGCATTTATAATCTCTCTACTCCCCGAACGTCGGTCCATGAGGGATTATCTCAAGGAGAGTCTGGCCAAGGGTCACATCCGGCCTTCAGTTTCTCCCATGGGGGCAGGTTTTTTCTTTGTTGGTAAAAAGGATGGAGGATTGAGGCCCTGTATCGATTACAGGGAGCTCAATAAAATCACTGTTAAAAAACAGATACCCGTTGCCCCTTATTCCTGACTTGCTGAATCAGGTCCAGGGGGCCTGTTGGTTCACCAACGCTGGATTTGAAGGGGGCATACAACCTAATTCAGGATTCGTGAGGGGGACGAATGGAAAACTGCTTTTAATACCCCGGAAGGTCATTATGAGTACTTGGTAATGCCTTTTGGGTTAAGTAACGCTCCGGCAATTTTCCAAAACTTTGTCAATGACATTTTTAGACCATTTATTGGGAAATTTGTAATTGTCTATATTGATGACATCCTGATTTTTTTCTGCAGACTGGGAAAGTCACGTATCTCACACCAGGCAAGTGCTGGAGGTGTTGCGTGAAAACAAGTTGTTCGTTAAAGGGGAGAAGTGTACCTTTGGTGTTCAGGAAGTGGCCTTTTTGGGATACATTCTCACCCCTTTTTCTTTCAAAATGGACCCAGTTAAAGTACAGGCCATTGTGGATTGGGTGCGACCTTCCTCTTTGAAGGCGCTCCAGCGATTTCTGGGGTTTGCTAATTTTTATCGTAAAATTTGTCCAAAAATTTTTCTGTGGTAGCCAAACCCATTACGGATTTGACTCGCAAGGGGGCTGATCTGGTCAATTGGCCCCCTGCAGCTATTGAGGCCTTTGAAAGGTTAAAGCAGTGTTTTATTAATGCTCCTGTGTTGGTCCAGCCTGATCAAAGTAAGCCTTTTGTAGTTGAGGTGGATGCGTCTGAGGATGGTGTGGGGGCTGTACTGTCCCAGGGGTCTTCCACCTTAAACTAATCTTATGCCATGCGCCTTCTTCTCCCGCAAGTTCTCTCCTTGCCGAGAGGAATTATGACATTGGTAATTAGGGAGTTACTTGCAATCAAGTGGGCATTTGAGGAATGGCGTCATTTTTTAGAAGGGGCAGTTCACCGCATTACGGTCCTCACGGATCATAAGAATTTAATGTTTTTAGAATCGGCTAAGCGATTGAATCCTAGACAGGCGAGGTGGGCTTTATTCTTTACTCGTTTTGATTTTTGTGTTACCTTCAGACCCGGGAGCAAGAACGTTAAGGCCGATGCCTTATCCCGAAGTTTCCAGGCGTATCAGCCTCCTGACGTCCCTCCTGAGCCCATCCTGCCAGCTGATATCATCGTGGCCGCTACCTCATCTGACCTCGCTTCTGAAATCTCGGCAGGACAACATCTTGCCTCCCATTGGTACCCCCAATGACAAATTGTTTGTGCCGGCTCATTTGCGATTGCAACTGCTGGGTGAGTGCCATAATTCTGTTTTGTGTGGACATCCTGGCATCAATGCCACCAAGGAGTTGGTCTCTAGGCAGTATTGGTGGCCGTCAATCTCCAGAGATGTTCAGGCTTTTGTAACTGCGTGTAACACTTGTGCCAGGTCCAAGAATACCAAGACACGACCTATGGGTGAGTTACATCCTTTACCCATACCTAGTAGACCTTGGTCACATCTGTCCATGGACTTTATCACGGACTTGCCGTGCTCTGAGGGTAAAACCGTGATATTTGTGGTGGTTGACAGATTCAGCAAAATGTGTCATTTTATTCCTTTGTGTAAATTACCCTCTGCAAAGGGTCTTGGCGTCCGTGTTCATGGATAATATTGTCAAACTGCATGGTGTTCCTGAGAATATCGTTTCTGATAGGGGAGTACAGTTTGTGTCTAGGTTCTGGAGGGCGTTCTGTAATAAGATTGGGTATCTCTTTGTCCTTTTCAATCAGCCTTTCATCCGGAGACCAATGGTCAGACTGAACGTCTTAACCAATCCGTTGAGCAATATCTTAGATGTTATGTTTCTGATAACCAACATGTGTGGGCCAGATTCCTGTCTCTGGCTGAATTTGCAATTAATAATCGTGTTAATTCATCCTCTGGGATGTCGCCGTTTTTTCTGCAATATGGGTTTTCATCCACGCTTTGGCTCCTGTTCCCCATCTGCGTCGGTTGTCCCAGAGGTCAATGATTTTTCTCAAGAACTGTGCACAGTTTGGGCACAGGTTCAGTCGAACCTGGAAAAGGCCCAAGGAGTTCAAAAAGCTAAGGCTGATAGAAAACGTTCTAAGGGTGTGAATTTTTAAGGTTGGGGATAAGGTATGGTTATCGACTAAAAATCTCAACATGAGGGTACCATCCTACAAGTTTGCACCTCGCTTCATTGGTCCTTACAGGGATCACCAAGGTGATCAATCCAGTTTCTTTTAGGTTATGTTTACCCGACTCCTTCGTGTTCATAATGTTTTTCATGTGTCTTTGCTCAAACGTTATGTTGCTCCCGTTGGTCCTGAGGAACAGTCTCCTCCTCCGGTTGAGGTAGCAGGACAAATGGAGCATGAGATTGCCAGAATTGTGGATGTGAGAAGGGTCCGGAATTCCTTCCAGTACCTCGTACATTGGAAGGGGTTCGGTCCTGAGGACAGGTCTTGGGTACCGTTTGACCAGGATGCATGCAGACTCGCTCATTCCAAAAGTTCCATCTGCAGCATCCCGATAAGCCTGCTCCCGCTGGTAAGGGTCCGGTGGCCCCTCGTGAAGGGGGGGGTACTGTCACGCGAGGTCGGCGTCGCGCTCCCTCTGCACGACATCGCCGGACCTCTCCGCCCCCCTAGAGACGAGCAATAGGGAATTGAAGTGCTGGTCTTGTCAGCCAGCACTTCATGAGTTAATTCTCTGTTTGGGTTTAGCCATGTGGTGCTGATCACACCACATGGCTACTTTGCATATTGTTTGGACAGCTTGCTCCGCCTCAGGTCATGTGATGCTGGCCACATCACATGATCCTGGGTGGGCTATTTAAAGATGGCAACTGCCTCACTCAGATGCCTGTGATTAGTTTATACTTTTGATCAGTGCTTGTGCGACCTTGTGTTTTGGATTTGCTATTTGGACTCTGACTTTGGACTTGGACTTGGACCTCTCTTCTCTTGACCCCTGGTATTTACGCTATCTCCTGTGTTTGACCCGGCTTGCTGACTACTCTATCATTGTGTTTGTTCCGTCTGTGTTTTGTCTCTCCCTGTGTTCCCTTTCCCTCCCTCTGCACTTACCCAGTATAGGGAACGTCTTCGTGGTTGTCCGCGGCCGCCTAGGGCCGTTTGAGGCAAGTAGGTAGGGAAAGAAGGGGGGTTTCAAGTACAGGGCACACCTTCCCTTGTCTCCCCCGTGACACTAGGTTTAATATTTTGTGGAATAACCCTTGTTTGCAATTACAGCTAATAATCGTCTTTTATAAGACCTGATCAGGCCGGCACAGGTCTCTGGAGTTATCTTGGCCCACTCCTCCATGCAGATCTTCTCCAAGTTATCTAGGTTCTTTGGGTGTCTCATGTGGACTTTAATCTTGAGCTCCTTCCACAAGTTTTCAATTGGGTTAAGGTCAGGAGACTGACTAGGCCACTGCAACACCTTGATTTTTTCCCTCTTGAACCAGGCCTTGGTTTTCTTGGCTGTGTGCTTTGGGTCGTTGTCTTGTTGGAAGATGAAATGACAACCCATCTTAAGATCCTTGATGGAGGAGCGGAGGTTCTTGGCCAAAATCTCCAGGTAGGCCGTGCTATCCATCTTCCCATGGATGCGGACCAGATGGCCAGGCCCCTTGGCTGAGAAGCAGCCCCACAGCATGATGCTGCCACCACCATGCTTGACTGTAGGGATGGTATTCTTGGGGTCGTATGCAGTGCCATCCAGTCTCCAAACGTCACGTGTGTGGTTGGCACCAAAGATCTCGATCTTGGTCTCATCAGACCAGAGAACCTTGAACCAGTCTGTCTCAGAGTCCTCCAAGTGATCATGAGCAAACTGTAAACGAGCCTTGACATGACGCTTTGAAAGTAAAGGTACCTTACGGGCTCGTCTGGAACGGAGACCATTGCGGTGGAGTACGTTACTTATGGTATTGACTGAAACCAATGTCCCCACTGCCATGAGATCTTCCCGGAGCTCTTTCCTTGTTGTCCTCGGGTTAGCCTTGACTCTTCGGACAAGCCTGGCCTCGGCACGGGAGGAAACTTTCAAAGGCTGTCCAGGCCGTGGAAGGCTAACAGTAGTTCCATAAGCCTTCCACTTCCGGATGATGCTCCCAACAGTGGAGACAGGTAGACCCAACTCCTTGGAAAGGGTTTGTACCCCTTGCCAGCCTTGTGACCCTCCACGATCTTGTCTCTGATGGCCTTGGAATGCTCCTTTGTCTTTCCCATGTTGACCATGTATGAGTGCTGTTCACAAGTTTGGGGAGGGTCTTAAATAGTCAGAAAAGGCTGGAAAAACAGATAATTAATCCAAACATGTGAAGCTCATTGTTCTTTGTGCCTGAACTACTTCTTAATACTTTAGGGGAACCAAACAGAATTCTGGTGGTTTGAGGGGTTGAATAATAATTGACCCACACTTTTATGTTTAAAATGTATTAAAATTTAACTGAGCAACATAACTTTTTGGTTTGTAAGATTTATGCATCTGTTAATAAATCCTGCTCTTGTTTGAAGTTTGAAGGCTCTAACTTATTTGCATCTTATCAAACCAGCTAAATCTGCAGGGGGTTGAATACTACTTGTAGGCACTGTAGGTCTATTCATCAGGGAACTAGCTGGCATTCTTCCTGGGGCACCATGGCTAACAAAAAAAACAATATTATTAACAGAAAAACTTACTGACGCTATTCACGGAGCACTCTGGTTAGTACAAAATATGGGGGTACTAACTAACACTGACACTGACTAACACTACACATGAGATCACTTTGTCACTTTGGCATTTGGCTGGCACTTTATCTTTGGGGCACCATGGATGACTCAATTCATGATCAGCACTATGCCTGAGACTGACATTTTCCTCTGACTGGAACTATTCATGGCTCACTTGTTGGCACTGTTCATGCCAGTGGTATTCTGGTATTCTGATTGGTATTATTTATGGGACACTGGCTGGCACTGTTTATGAGGGCACTGTATCTAGCACTATTCATTGGGGCACCATTTCGGAATTCACATAACATTCTGGCTGAAATTGTTCATGAAAGGTGACACTGTACATTGGAGCCCTTTTAAAGGGGACACTCCATCTGAAACAGTTAGGGGGTTTTCCAAGTATTCTATACTGATGACCTATCATCAGAATAGGTTATCCACATCTGTTTGCTGGAGGTAGGATGCCCAGCACCCCTGCCATTCAGTAAGTGCCATGTCCTCTTCCTAGGACAGAGGGTCCTTGTTCATCACTTGAAAATCCCCTTTAAAGGGGTTGTCCCATGAAAAATATTGTAAATTTTTCAAAACCAGCCCCTGGATCTGAAAACTTTTGTAATTAAAAATCTATCTGTATAGATTGGTGGTCGCACATGCTCAGTTCCATCCTTCATCTTGTCCTGCTTTTATCTACTGTTAAAAGCTGGGACAATAACAGGGAGGGAGCGGCAGCAGCACAGACATGCCCCTTGAGATGCCAACTTGAAATAAATCTGGTTTTGCAGTTGGAGCAATGAATGGGGAGATCTCTGGATCCATGTGAGGTACAGGGCTGGATACAGCTAGAAAGAGATTGTCATGTACTATATGATGTCTGATTTTCATTTTTTACATTAAAGGCAGCACTGCCCCACAGAAGATTGCAGACACATCCGATACATACCTGTGTGCACTTTGTGTCTGTATTACATGTCCAGAAAAAGCACTTTTATTCTGCAGGAAAACAGCTCCCAAGTGCCCAGCTCTGCTGCTGCAAGTGCTCAAAGCAAACCAGACTGAAGAGGGGAGGGCTGCTTTAGCTGCTCATATCTTGGGATTGGTAGCAGATAGAAAAATGCTTCTGACCTTCTTTGAAAGCTGGCGAATACCAAAATCAGCATTATATCCAGTATATTAGAAGATATAGCTGTTAGAAATTGAGTCAGGAGAGAAAGCTGTTTTTAGTTTCACTTTCAGCTGGGCACTTGGGAGCTGTGTTCCTGCAGAATAAAAGTGCTTTTCCTGGACATGTAATACCGACACACAGTGCACACAGGTACAGTATGTCTGGAATGTGTATGCAATCTTCTGTGGGGCACTGCTATTAGTAATATATGTGAAAAACAGGTGAAAGACTCCCTTTAATCATGGGATAAGAGCTGAACTCAGACATATCCCCATTTTCACCCAGGCAGCCCCCCTGATATAAGCATTGGAGCAATTCATGTTCCGATACCCTCCTTTGCTCTGCGCTGAATCGTGCAGGGTAAAGGCTTTTTGAAGATCTGGTGACGTAACGGGCTCTCCATGGGTGAAGCTAGCAGGAGCCTTCCTCCTCTCAGTGAGCCCGGTGATATGACCGACACTAATGGGCAAGCTTTAGCGCTGCCCTAGCCTGTAAAATGGCTAGGGCAGTGCTAAAGCCCACCCATCAGTGCAGCACAGGGCAAGGGAGAGTCATATCAGGGGAGCTGTTTGGGTGAAAATGGAGATATGTCCAGGTCCAGCTCTGAATCCGGACAACCCCTTTAATGGGGGCACTCAGGCTGCCATTATGAGGGCATGGCCAGTATTTAAAAGCTTTACAAAGTGCCATTTGATTTTAATAAGTGCTACATCACAGCAGAAGTTATAGGCAAGTATGCCAGGCAAAAACCCATGTTTTTGAGGTATCGCTCCAGGTGGACTTTAGGTCCTAAACATGCTCACTTGAAATCTTATAACTCTACTGGTAAAACCTTGGCTTTTTCTGGCCCTCCTCCTCCTCATTGATTCACTCTGCATAGACCTCTTGCCATTTTTTCAGAATCTCAGTAATTACATAAAGGAAATTGAAAACATTTTGCCAAGAACGTCAGGAACCTTTTTTTTATTCTAGATCAAGTCATATAAGAACAATACAGCCACAAAAAGCTGATCAAATCTTGGTCTGTGCAAGGCCAGGCACATTCATTATATATGTTGATGGATGAGAGTTATACTCAACCTCACAATATGCGTCATACACCTAAGATAAAACGATGCTTAATGGTCTGCTGCAATGTGACCTTCAGAATGTCACTTCGAATGAAGCAGTGCCAATATGGATCACTAAAGCAGTGATGGGGGGATCAAGCTTCAGCATTCCTGGACGTAGGACAATGCACTTGAATTGTTGAGGGCACCTAACTGACCTGGAATTAGAAGCTGTCATCATAGCAGTCCTCCTAGGAGACCATAATCCCACATATGTCTTATCAAATTCAAGCTCCTTAACTCCTTTTTGACCTCTGCTGTACATGTATCGGGAATCTAAACAGGCGCTCACTCAGAAACTGAGGGAGCACCAAAGCCGCAGGAGCAGACCTCCCAAGTATCCCACTTTTTGGCCCAAGTCCCTCTTTGCTCCTTAAATGTCCCTCCTTTTGACCTGAGATATAGATTTTCATTATTACATTCACAATATTGACCCAGAAAGTGTTTGTCTGGTTCCTCTCTGTATATTAGAGTTTGTCTTGTCTTTATTAATGCCTTGCATATTATTTCATTATTTGATGCAGTTGGGGTTTTAGAAATTTCTATATTCATATTATTTTTGCATTATTTCATAAGAGAAAACTATTGAAGTGTATGGATATGCAGGAAAAATGGATCTTTCACCACACAATGAACCATAAGGGTCCCTCTGATCGTCCAAAAAGTTGGGAGGTATGGCAGGAGAATAATACACTTGCCACCATGTACTCTTGAAGATTGCAAGCAATTACTGTGGCTTTTGGCAGCAGGACAACCTCTGATCAGTTACTTTTGGTGGATCCTTCTAACAATGTCTAAAAGAACATTGTCAGATGTGAACAACCCCTTAATTGATGGGGTTCTGACACCCGAGACCCCGGCCGATCAGCTGTATGAGAAGGCACCAGGTCTGCTGTGAGTGCCAAGGCCTTCTCCATGCTCACCAAGCACAGCACTGTCATACCTCCCAACCATCCCGGATCCAGCGGGACAGTCCTGGATTTCAGTGGCTGTCCCGCTGTCTCGGGCGGTAGAGGTATGTCCCATTTTCAGGTGTCTCTGCTTCCATAGGAGGCAGAGACAGCTGATGGCAATGGAGGATTAACATTGCTGCTTTTGGGTCGGCGGCGGCTGCGTTCAGTATGTACAGGCGTGCCGTCCGCTGCTCTGAGGAGCGGGTGGGCAGCCAGCCTTGCCCTTAACTGCCTATTCAGTTCCCTGTCTGTGCTGTCCCTGACTCCACGCTCCACAGGCGGCAGGGCAGGCTTCTTAGTTACTACTCTCTGCCCTCCTCTACAGCACTGACCCAGCTGAGCTAACCTGTGATCCCATCAGCAGTGGTGTGCAGGAGAAGGGCAGAGAGCAGGAACTAGCTGGATGCTGTGTATATGGACTCCTCTTCTAGCAAGTGGGGCTAGAACAGAGCCCAACCCCCACTCACTCCTGTTTGCTGCGATCCTCTTCAGCTTGTTCTTTTGCTCCCAGCAGAGGCCCCGCCCACTAGTCTCCTCATGTACAGTGTGGAGCTGTTAGATGGCTGCTGGTTGACTGGCTGTAAGTGTAACTGCCCCCCCCCCTTCCCATATCCCCCATGTAAGTAGTAACTGCACCTCCACCCCTTCCCATATCCCCCATGTAAGTAGTAACTGCCCCCCATCCCCATGTAAGTAGTAACTGCCCCCCCACCCCTTCCCACATCCCCATGTAAGTAGTAACTGCCCCCCACCCCTTCCCACATCCCCATGTAAGTAGTAACAGCCCCCCACCCCTTCCCACATCCCCATGTAAGTAGTAACTGCCCCCCCACCGCTTCCCACATCCTCCATGTAAGTAGTAACTGCCCCCTACCCCTACCCACATCCCCCATGTAAGTAGTAACTGCCCCCCACCCCTTCCCACATCCCCATGTAAGTAGTAACTGCCCCCCACCCCTTCCCACATCCCCATGTAAGTGGCAACTGCCCCCCACCCCTTCCCATATCCCCCATGTAAGTAGTAACTGCCCCCAATCCCCATGTAAGTAGTAACTGCCCCCTCACCCCTTCCCACATCCCCATGTAAGTAGTAACTGCCCCTCACCCCTTTCCCACATCCCCATGTAAGTAGTAACTGCCCCCCACCCCTTCCCACATCCCTATGTAAGTAGTAACTGCCCCCCATCCCCATGTAAGTAGTAACTTCCCCCCCACCCCTTCCCACATCCCCATGTAAGTAGCAACTGCCCCCCACCCCTTCCCACATCCCCATGTAAGTAGTAACTGCCCCCCATCCCAATGTAAGTAGTAACTGCCCCCCCCATCCCTTCCCACATCCTCATGTAACTAGTAACTGCCCTCCACCCCTTTCCACATCCCCATGTAACTAGTAACTGCCCCCCATCCCCATGTAAGTAGTAACTGCCCCCCCACCCCTTCCAACATCCCCATGTAACTAGTAACTGCCCCCCACCTCTTCCCACATCCCCATGTAACTAGTAACTGGCCCCCATCCCTTCCCACATCCCCATGTAACTAGTAAACTGCCCCCATCCCTTCCCACATCCCCATGTAAGTAGTAACTGCCCCCCACCCCTTCCCACATCCCCATGTAAGTTAGTAACTGCCCCCACCCCTTCCCACATCCCCATGTAAGTAGCAACTGCCCCCAACCCCTTCCCATATCCCCCATGTAAGTAGTAACTGTCCCCCATCCCCATGTAAGTAGTAACTGCCCCCTCACCCCTTCCCACATTCCCATGTAAGTAGTAACTGTCCCTCACCCCTTTCCCACATCCCCATGTAAATAGTAACTGCCCCCCACCCCTTTCCCACATCCCCATGTAAGTAGTAACTGCCCCCCATCCCCATGTAAGTAGTAACTGTCCCCCCACCCCTTCCCACATCCCATGTAAGTAGTAAACTGCCCCCCACCTCTTTCCAAATCCTCATGTAAGTTGTAACTGCCCCCACCCCTTCCCACATTCCCATGTAACTAGTAACTGCCCCCACCCCTTCCCACACCCCTATGTAAGTAGTAACTGCTCCCCCACTCCTTCCCACATCCTCATGTAAGTAGTAACTGCCCCCATCCCCATGTAAGTAGTAACTGCCCCCCACCCCTTCCAACATCCCCATGTAACTAGTAACTGCCCCCCACCCCTTCCCACATCCCCATGTAACTAATAACTGCCCACCACCCCTTCCCACATCCCCATGTAACTAGTAACTGCCCCCCATACCTTCCCACATCCCCAGTCCTTTCAACATAACCAAAGTGGCTTACACAAGATTGGGGTTTGATAAGTGCCGCCCCACTCCTGTTTACACAGAGCCTGCATCTCACTGCTAGTAGTCGGACAGAGGGGGAGGGGAGAGTCTGCAGGCAGTGTCCTGTGGACCTCCCAAGGCTGCTATAGCAGATTACCAGGGATGTCCAGCCGTCTGCAGGAATGGTAAGTGTAATGTGTGTGTGTTAAGTGTGTATTATGTGTGTCATGTGTATGATTGTATATCCATATATCTGTAACAGTCGTGTCGTGTGTATATGTGTAATATATATGGCAGAGTTTATACTTAGTGTTGAGCGAATGTGTGTTATAAGTTTGTCGTCCAAGGTTTGGGTTATCGGAACCCGAACCATAATGGAATTCTATGACGCCATGCACCGTGGAAGCCAATAAGAGGCATTCCATACTGCATTCTGTCATAATAGAAGTCTATGCTGGCCATAGTGCATGCTGTCATAGAATTCCGTTATGGTCCGTGGTAGCGGAATCAATAGCGGGATTCTCTGATAACCTGAACCTTGGACACCGAACTTAAAAACAGAAGTTCACTCATCACTACCTATATGCAAATGGACGCGATAAATTGCGGTGTGAGGGCAGTTTAAGTAAAGGCTCTTTCACACAAGCGGATGCCGTCCGAGAAATCCGCTGCGTGTAGGAGAGCCAAGCCCCGTTCTAGAAAGCAGAGGCACGGAGCATTAACATGATTGATAATACTCTGCGCCTCTCTGTGATCTTTTTACTACAACATCAAAGTGAGATAAAGTTGTCACAGAGCGACACAGAGCATTATCAATCATGTTAACGCTCCGTGCCTCGTCTGTCCAGAACAGGGCTTGGCCCTCCTACATGCAGCAGGTTTCTCAGACTGAATCCGCTCGTGTGAAAGAGCCCTTACAGTCGTCAGATGGCCATTTTTATAACCAGTTAAAGTCTATGAGGCCGGTCATATGGCTGTTTCTGTAGCGGCTGTTAGAAAGTAGGACATGTAGTGGGATAGGGGTTTCGCTTTTTTTAGTGCGCCGTTAGAGGCGTGGCCTAGTACAAAAAATTTGCTGCGCGCACCGCACATGGTGTCCCTCTTTCCTCTTTTCGAAAGTTGGGAGGTATGCACTGTACATTGTATAGCGGCAGTGCTTGGTATTGCACTTTACCCCATTCACTTCAATGAGGTTGAGCTGCTCCTAGGCCATGTGACCGATAAACATGTCGTCACTGGCCTAGGGAAAGCTGAGAGAAGGCTGCAGAGTTAATGCTTGCACCACTGCCTTCTCAAACAGCTGACTGGCGGGGATCCCAGGTGTCAGACCCCAACCGATCAGATACTGATGACCTATTCAGAAGACAGGTCTGTGATAACATTTTGTGCCCAAGAATAGGACACATGGATGCAGATAGCAGACGGATTATATCCGTGTGCGGTCCATTTTTTTTTTTTTGCAAAAATGAATGGGTCCTTGTGAAATCCGCAAAAAATACAGATCGGACCGGGACACAAAATACGTTCATGTGCATGAGGACTTAATTTGGACACACAAGACTTGACCAATGATTTTCCAGAATTCTTCCTCAATAATTTGCCTGGTCAAATCAGCCAAACAGGCATGTTGGTTCAAAGGGGAAAGTGAGATTAATGGTAGCTAGACACCTCTAGTGCCAAATACCATTTCTCACAGAGAACTAACGACAGGAGGTGTTAACATCAAATCCTGCCTCTTGCAGTCTATCAAATTTACGATATTAATTTCTAGCTAATTTGATCTAATTCTAACGGCTAGCACTGGTGGCATATGCCATTCCTGCCTATGGTACTGCACAAATTACAGTGAATAGCTCAGCTTGAAAGGATGGATTGCGCACGTCGCCACCTGGTGTCCACAAATTGAATTACAGCCCCTATAACGCCTGCTTATCTAAACAATAGAGGGCATAATGTTTTTGGGGTGGGGTCACCACTTTAATTGCTTTAGTCAATTTACGGCAATCAAGCATAAGTAACAAAGCCGAAATTGACAAAAGTGTCCCAAGGGAAAATAAATCATAGAATAACACCATATGCGCAGAGTAGCATTCACTGTCTGTGGTGCCCTGTGGTGTTCATGCGTGTTGTAAACCTTGCAAAAATGTGGAATAATTAACTTTAACTTACACTCTACTGCATCCGGCCACATGTGTTTAACCCCTGATGGAGACATCCAGTAGTAGGCCGAGTAATACAAATATGCACAAGTATATTAGGAGTATATAGGGTTAAGGACTCCTGTCCCAGCAGATACCACAGCACACAAGTGCTCCTGCTGGCTCTAGCACTGTGGCTGAGCCCCACATTAAAGCGGAAAAACCTGTACACCATCACAAAGACGAGGCAGGGATGCAATATTAATGTGATGGGATGAAATGAGACAGAGTCACCAGTGTGGAAGTGGATATGAAAGCTGCCACTTTATCTGCTCCTTCTCCCCGTATGGACCACCTTCACCTTCTGAAGTTCCCAACTGTCAGCCTAGGGGCCACAGTGAGCCTTCAGTCCTCCTGAGCTTTCAAGGGCCAGATATATAGGAGACTGCTGTGATACGCATGAGCCAATGCTACTCCATTATATAGCATGCAGCTCTGTTCCCCCGTACACATCTATGCTACCGTTTCTGCCTTTGGCCACCACTATAGGTCTATCTGAATGCATCAGAGAAATGTAAATACTGTTGAGCAAATCGAAGTGTCTGAAGTGAAATTTCAGGAAAAATTTGATTCACTGCAAAGCTCATGCTTCGTGGTAATGAATCAATTTTCAATGAAATGGTGGTAAAAAAAAAAAAATCATATTCACCTTATCCATTTGAGCGCAAAGAGGCCACTGTGGCCATCTTGCTTGAAGATCCCGAGCGAAATCTCATACGCGGTGACGTATGAAGTCACCACCAGGGTTGCCAACCGTACAGAAATTTCTGGACAGTCCATAAAAATAGGCAACCTTTTTCCTGTGTCATTGGAAAAAATATAGATGTACCCGTGAATTTTTTGAGGCTGGTGGTTCTTGACTAGATTATTCTGGTGGTAATTATCATTATTTTACAGCTCACAGTAAATGCTGGTGATGAGTTGTGATCAGTATATTAAGCTACAGCAGGGGCGGATTGGCCATAGACTCTACAGGGAAATTTCCCGGTGGGCCAATGCCCAGGGGGCCACTCAAGCCCTGTTCATGGCCGTAGGCCAGCTAGACAGTGATCTGATGCTCAATGGCCGCAGATGCCCCCTCAACTCAACTGTATTACTGTCCTCATGACTGTGATACAGTTGAATACTGTGGTTGGGGCAGCATTTTTTTGTGCTGTCCTGTGGTAATTGGTCCTGCTGAGGTGGTATTCTGTGCTGCACTACAGTATTGCAGGCGCTGCCTACTAAGGTTGTCTCCGCCTACTTGTTTTGGCCCGTCTTCTGGCAGTTTGAACCCAGAAACTGGGACCACTTTTCATGTTTTTTCCAGGGCCGCTTTAAGTTTCCAATCCACCCCTGAGCTAGTACTTATAATCTTTATCATTTAATATGGTTTTCCAATTCATCCATAAAAATATTGTCTGTCCATGGTTTTGGGATAAGTTATCCAGAAAAAAATAAAAACTCTGGTTGGCAACCCTGGTCACCACGCCGGCCAGAGCGATGATGTCATCACACACTATGTGAGATTTCACGCTGAATCTTGCTGAAGCAAGATGGCAGCGGCTTCTAAGCACTCAAATGGATAAGGTAAGTACAATTTAATTTTTTTTTTTTTTTTGATGATCAACCCCTAAAATGCTTTACTATTGATCTCAGACTCCGCTATCAGCGATGAACGCAGCATCTAAAGGGTTTAATGATGGCGGCGGCGCAATCGCCGTTCCCTGTCATTGCACCAGCTACTTACAAAAAATGTATTTCATGATGAAGTAATTTGTCATGAAGCTAATTTTTGGGGAAAATTCGTCAAAGCAGCCGAATCGAATTTTTGAGAACTTCGCTCAACACTAACGTTTGCCCCCTGTGGTCACAAGAGGTAACCAGTATTTTTAAATGAGGGTGTTGGGGTCCCACACACTACATTGCCGCATTTCTAACAGATGATAAGCCTATATGTTATTTATTCTCTTTTAAACTGTCCCTCCACATTTCCATAAAGTTTAACTGATTTTCAAACGCTGCTCATCCTGATCTTTCTGGTGCAAGAGTACAATTCTAGAATGAAGGTGAAGACTGACACATAGGCATAGCATTAGGAACCACATTGGCATTGGTGGGAACCCCAATGAGGAATGAAATGGCTGCCATTTGTGGTGGTTAACTGCTCCTTTAAACCCAATGTTGTAACTTTGTAATTGAAATCTGGCATTTCTAACAGTTTTTATTTATCTATCACATTTTATTTCTCATCTTGTTCCACGGGAGCAATAATCTCCCGAGATTTAGGGTGGTCACATCTGGCACTCTGACGGTTTTTTACCGGTGTGAGGGGTTGGCTGAGTGTCTGCAACATGAATTTCAGGAACATCTGCGGCTGTAAATCCTACACAACTGCCTGAAATCCCAAACAGCTGAGCCCAAGTCAGAAGCTCCAATCCAGAGGAATTTACTGCATCCTCCAGCAGGAAGGAAGCGCAGAGAGCCGTGGATTAAACTTGTCCTTGTCTTGTTACAGAAGAGTGGAATAGATCAAATCAGGTATATGGGACCAATTAAGTGCTACTCTGCTCTCTGTCCACATCTAAAAACTCTATAAACTCATTAAAATTCTTAACTTGTACTGAACCTAAATTCCATCCTATATTACATTCCAGAGCTGCACTCACTATTCTGCTGGTGAAGTCACTGTGTACATACATTAGATTACTTATCCTGTACTGATCCTGAGTTACATCCTGTATTATACTCCAGAGCTGCACTCACTGTTCTGCTGGTGGAGTCACTGTGTACATACATTACTTATCCTGTACTGATCCTGAGTTACATCCTGTATTGTTTATACCCCAGAGCTGCACTCACTATTCTGCTGGTGGAGTCACTGTGTACATACATTACATTACTTATCCTCAGTTACATCCTGTATTATACTCCAGAGCTGCACTCACTATCCTGGTGGTGGAGTCACTGTGTACATACATTACTTATCCTGTACTGATCCTGTGCACTGTGGTTTTGCTGACCTTGCCTAGTTGTGTAGGCCCAGCCTTCTGGCAATTTGGATCCACATACAACATGGGGCCACTTTTAAAGGACATCTGACCACAAATTTGAAACTATGACACTGGCTGACCTGTTACATGTGCACTTGTCAGCTGAAGGCATCTGTGTTGATGCCATGTTCATATATGTTTAATTTATGCAAATGAACCTCTAGGAGCAACAGGGGCGTTGCTGGTACACCTAGAGGCTCTGCTCTCTCTGCAACTGCCGCGCCCTCTGCACTTTCACTTTAGGAGAAGTCAGGGCCAGGCATGATGACGTGTACACTGCCTGACACTGCCAGGCTCACTGAGGCTCACTTGCATATATGAAACCATCATTTTTCTCAGCAATGCGGGCACATATGAACATGGGACCAACACAGCAGCTGCCAAGTGCACATGCAGCGGGTCATCTAGTTTCGTAGGTGCAAATCTGCTGACAGAGTTTTTTTTCAAGACTATTTTTCTTCCAATCCACCCCTGACCAGGGCCCAAATGGCCCAATAGGAAATATTTGAAGAGGACTGTCCAAGGGTTACCAGGTCAGACATGGGTGATCCAATCCAGACAGATTGTCCCTCTGGAATTCTATTGCTTTTCTCCTGTTGTGTTTTTACTCTACATTTATATCACATAGAAGGTTCCTCCATGAGAGATATGAGACTGCTAATAAATCATCTCCACCTGTCTCCACCCTGTAAATGTTATCAGCGGAGACAGGCAATAATGTGTCAGGACAAGCAGAGGAGATTAAAGGAGCAAATTTTCAGAGTCCAGCAGTTCTGTGACTTCCTGGAGAAGGTTACAAACTGGTGAAACGCAAATCATCCATTCTGGCCTTTCATAATGCAATGAGTTTACCGAAAGGTTCTGTCCTGGAAATATTTCAAACTTATATCTTAAAAGTAGTTTCAAAAAGTGTATGTCTAAGTAGAGATGAGTGAAATGGGGAAAATGTACCACACAATGCTATAACATCATCAAAGCTTTCAACATCATCTGTTAGCAGGCCCAAGCCCTGTCAATGAAAGTGCAGAGGGTGCAGCAGTTGCAGAGAAAGAGGCACCTCTAGGAGTAACGGCAACGCCCCTGTTGCTCCTAGAAGCTCATTTGCATATATTAAACATCATCATTTTCTCAGCAATTCAGGCACATATGAACATGGAACCAACACAGATGCCTTCAGCTGCCAAGCGCACATCTAACAGGTCAGCCAGTGTCATAGGTACAATTCTGCTGACAGATGCCCTTTAAAAAGAATTGGAGCCCTATTAGGGAGCCTTCACACACGGCACATTTTGTTGCATAGTTTTAACCCTTTCGCGCCCGGAGGTTTTTTCGGTTATGCATTTTCGTTTTGCGCTCCCTGCCTTCAAACAGCCATAACTCTTTTATTTTTCTGTTCACATAGCTGTATGAGGGCTTATTTTTTGCGGGACAAGTTGTACTTTCCAACGCCACCATTTAATATTGCATATGGTGTAGTGGGAAGCGGGAAAAAAATTCCAAACCGGGTGAAATTGCAAAGAAAACGCTATTCCGCTACAGTTCTACGGGTTTCTTATTTACAGCGTTCGATGTGCATTAAAACTGATCCGCTACTTTCATTCTACTGGTCAGTACTGGTCAGTGCCCTTTTTTTTTTTTTTTTTTTTTCCTTGTCAAATCTTGACCCCTATAACTTTTGGGTATTTATGTGTACAGAGCTGTATGGGGGCTCATTTTTTGCGGGACGATCGGAAGTTTTTATTGATACCATTCTGGGGTGTGTATGACCTTTTGATCACTTTTTATTTAATTTTTTTTAGAAAAAAAAGTGACAAAAAACGGCAAATCGCCATTTGGACGCTTTTTTCCGCCGCACAATTCGCCGTATTGGAATTTTTTTTTATATTTTAAAAGTACGGGCGTTTTCGGTCACGGTGATACCCATGATGTCTATATTTATTGTTATTTAGGTATTTATTTTTTAATTATACGGAAAGGGGGGTGATTTGAACTTTTATATCTTTTTTTATTTTTTATATATTTTTTAACATTTTTTTAAAAAAAAATTTTCTACTATTTGAAAGGTCAAATATGGGCTGATATATTGTGGCTTTTTTTTTTTTTCTTTATGAGCAATTATGGATTTTATAGACTCAGAAATCCAAGAATTGCTCATTTCTTATCCTGGCCTGCCATCTAGTGGCCAGAATAAGAATTGCACTTTGAAAACTGTAATCCTCACCAGCGAGGATTACAGTTTTCATATGGTGTACAGACACCCCGATTGGCCACACGGGGTGTCTGTACACCACCCGGAAGCGAACGCTTCCGGGTTGAGACGCAACTAGATGCCGTGATCACGGCATCTAGGCTCCCAGGAAGATGCCGCCGATGGCGGTAAGTAGCGGCAAGTCTCTGCTGTTAGAAACAGCAGAGACTTGCCGGCCATGACGACCGCCGCACCCGCATCGCCCCAGCGCCGTACATGTACGGCGCTGGGCGCGAAGGGGTTAAGCAACTGAAAGTCAGTTCCATTCACCTGAATGTGGCTTGCAGAAACCCATGTGCTAGCTGCCCCATTCAAATGAATGGAACTGATTTTCAGTCGCAGAAAATTCTGCATTAAAATCCACTGCATTCGAAGGCAATAAGTTTAATGACGCTGTCAGTGATTTCATTCTGTGACATCACCAGCCCCCCCTAGATAATGCCACTCTTCCTAATATCACCAACTTTCTGATAATCTCTCCCACTGTGACATCACCAGCCCTCCCAAAATAACTCCTCCCAATATTCTGTCACATCACTAACCCTTCTCAGATAATTCCATTCCTTACTCTGTGACATCACTAGTCCTCACAGATAACCTTACTTCCTCATCACTTGCTCTCCCAAAGTAACTCTTCCTATCACTCGAAATTGTTCCCTCCTCAGATATCCCCACCACTTATTATGTGACTTCACCATCCCTCATCAGATAACCCCATTGTCATTAACCCTTTCCAGATAACTTCTCCACTCGGTGACATTGTTAGATACTGCCTCTTCACTCTGTGACATCTATAGCTTTCCAAAGAATAACCTCCTCACTTGACATTAGCATCCCTCCTCAGATAATCTTGCTCCCTCATTATGTGCCATCATGTGCCATCAACCCTTCACAGATAACCCTGCCCTCTCACATTGTGACATCAGCAACCCTCCCTACATAACCCTGCCCCTCTTTCTGTGACATCAGCACTCCCCTATATAACCTTACCAATCACTTTGTGACATAACCACCCGTTTTCAGATACCCAACCAACTCATTCTGTGACATCAGCATCTTCCAGCTAATCCCACTAAGATAAGCACTCTTCCCCATTCTTTGATATTGGTAGCCTTCCTCAGAAACTTTCTCATTCTTTGAAATCAAACCTCCCAACATCACCATTCCTATAAATGATCCATGATAGTTGGAGAGCCCTGTTGCAGATTTTGCATTGGCGCTCAGGAATTTCAAGTTATGCCCCTGTTAGCTCTTCCTTCTGTGATATCACCAACCCTCCCCTGAAAACCACTCCGCCTCACACAGTGACATCATCAATCTGCCCCAGCTAACCTTATTTCCTTACCTTGTAACACCACCCACCATCCCTAGATTGGGATTCAGTGAAACTGCAATTTATTTGCCCTGATACCTTTACAAATGGTTCTGATGACAGAAAAATGTGGTTAACTTTAGGATACATGGAGAGAGAGCTGGTCAGATCTGATGGTCCTCGTGGGTGGGGTTGAAACAACACCAGTCACTTGTATGAACAGGAAAGTGGTTGTCACACTCAATAAGTGAAATATCAGGGTGTAAGGTTTTTTTCACATTAGCGTTAGGCTTGTCTGGCAGGTTTTTATCCGGCCACCTCTCTGCATGTTTGCCATGCTGCAGCCAGATCTCCCGCCCATCCCCATTATAGTGAATGGGGCCGGGCCAGACTTGGTCAGTGTCTGACAAAGATTAAAAGGGCTGTTCTATGAATTCCACATTTTTCAAACCAGTACATGCATCTGTGACAACCACTTTCCTGTTCATACAAGTGACTGAGGTTGTTTCAGCCCCACCCATGAGGACCATCAGCCCTCACCAGCTCTCTCTCCATGCAGCCTAAAGTTAACCACATTTTTCTGCTGGAACAGCCAGAACAGCCTGCTGGACAAGCCTAGTGCTAATGTGATAGAAGCCCTAAAGGGGTATTCCGGTAAAGTAACTTAATTTTTGAAAAACTGCATTAAGGCTGCAAGCTGTGACCCAACCAGAACCCAAATATATACATATGATCAGAGCTTCAATTTACCCTGCAATCCACTTGTCTAGCTCCTGTGAGCCTGCAGCACACTGAGAGTATCATGGCTCCTGATCTTCCCTCACAAAACTACAATCCCCACAATCCCTAGCTTTCCTGCTGTGAATTTGTGAATTGTTCATGAGTGTTGCTGTTCACTGATTGGCTGCCTGACATTCCAGTGCAGACACGCCCCCTCTACTCAGTAATCAGCAGCACACTAACATTTAGCTAGAGAATTGATAGCAACACACTGAGCATGCCTGACCTAACAAAGGCTCAGAACTACAGGTCGCTACCATGGTAACTCATGAGGAAACACAGTGGGTAGTAAGTAAGAAACTACTTTATAACTACTAAATGGTAAATATGTGAAACTGACATTATATTAGGTAATTATTGATGATGAATTAGTCTAAAGCATAAGTTATATTTATGGTAACCGGAATACCCCTTTAATGCCGTGAACTTCAGTGTCTGACCAAGATTAAAGGGCCTGTTCTATGAAAAATATTCCACATTTTTCAAACCAGCACCTGCATCTGAATACTTTTGTAACTGCATGTAATTCAAAATTTAGTATAGCTACTACATAAAGGGCCCTTCACATGGGCTGAGAATTGAACAGATCATCGCTAACGAGCGTTCATAGCAACACTCGTTATCGATGATCTGGCGGTGTAAATGCACCGCCGATTACCCTATGAACAAGCGAAATGCTCATTTATCAGGTAAATGAATCATTAGTGCAGCACAAAAATCCTTGTGTCCCGACAGCAGATCATGCTGTGTAAAAAGTCTACATGGGGAAGAGCGATGGCATTGGCGATCACTCCTACCCATACTCTGGAGGAGCTGGAAGAGATCTGTACATATAAATGCAGCGGTCTCCTCCACCAACTTCCTTCCCGACAATCTGCTTGTACATCGTCCTGTGTAAAGGGACCTTAATTGACTGAATTCTATCTGTATAGCGCCACCTGCTGTTTGCTCTTATTCTAATTTTTCTGTCCTGTTCATTGAGATGGAAGCACATGCTCAGCTCCATTCTTCAACTGGCAAGAGCTGCAATAGAAAGGACATGCCCCCTAAGAAAGTACACGTCCCCTAAGCTCCACTTTTGAAATCAATCTAGCAGAGCGATTTGAGTAATAAATGGGGAGATCTCTGGATCGATGTAAAGTACAGGGTTGCATCTAAGTTTATTAGAAAGAGACTGTCATGCAGGGGCATAGCTATAGTGGAAGCAGTGGAAGCAGCTGCTACAGGGCCCAAACTCAGAAGGGGACCGTCCAGGAGGAAGACTGAAAGGTTTTATTGGCAGGTCCCCTAAACAGTACGATACAATAAAAGTATATACAGCGACATGACATACAGTATATACATGTAGAAAACAGAAGGAGCGGCTACCAGGCCTGGTCTGAGAGAGCGATCTCGACTAGCCACAAAAGTGGGGGTTGCACAGGAGGAGGGTGTTGCTGGGGGGGAGAGCAGGGATTCTGTTCAAAAATTGGCTCTGGGGCCCAGTCAGTTCTGGTTACGCCACTGCTGTCATGTACTATAGAATATTGAATTTTTATTTTTTACATTAATCAATCCTTTAACTACAACCACTCAGATAAAGGCAGAATAAACAAAAAAAAAAAAAAAGGGGCTCTTGCACGCGACCGTATGCCCTCTGACACATACGGTCCGTGAGCAGGCCAGATGTCCCAGAGCGGCATCGATCGAGCGCATAGGAGCACACAGCATCATAGATTACGATGAAGCTGTGTACATCGGGCCGCCCGCGGTGCTATTGTCCTGCACTCATATAATCTTATAAGTGCAGGACAATAGTCCCGCGGGCGGCCCGACATGCACAGCATCATTGTAATCTATGATGCTGTGTGCTCCCGTGCGCACGATCAATGCTGCTCCGGGACATATGGCCTGCTCACGGATCGTGTGTCTAAGAGCGCATACGGTCGTGTGCAAGGGCCCTAATGGGTATTTTAGGTGGAATTTTAATCAAAGTCTTAAGCAGGCCATACATAATGTCATTACATGTATGCATTGGCTTAACCTGATTATTTGTAATGTTTATGGGGGGCCTCCCGACTCTCCCCCAATCACATTACATAGAGGAGATAGGGATCAGCCACCTGGAGAGTGTCAGCAACATGAGCACCTGCCCGAGGTTTTCTCCTTATCCAGAACACATGCACCCAACATGCATGTGCTGTATATGGGGGATCGAGACAGAGCTCTGATTTGGCTGACAGCTCTATAATGTGTATTGTCAGCCTGTTCAGGCTATAGGGACCACCAATTTTATTACTTGTTTTATAGTACAATTTATAGAGAAGGAGAATCAGATTTTCTGTCTCTTGTTCACATTCTTTCTTTATTTTAATTGAAAACGATAGAATAGCAACATTTTCTGAATTAATTTTCTGTATATCATTCCAGTCTCAATGCAGTACAGCATCTAGCACCATACTGCCCCCTGCTGGCCAAAGAGTGCATAGATCGAATAAAAAGCTGATAGAATTTATAAAACCACCAGGAAGACTACCATGTTAAAGGGGTTATCAAGTGAATGGGACATGGCATAATACCAAACACAACCACTACAAAAAGTACAGCGTGTGCAATACAGAGCAGTGTAAAACCTGATGGAAGCAATGAAAAGGCTGAAGGACTCATACAAGCAATGCAGCCCATCAAACTGCTGGTGGCCGGGGGCCCCACTGATCTAATATTCACAGCCTATCCTAAAGTTAAGACAAAAAATACACCTGAATAACCCCTTTAAGGGATTAAGAGTATTCCTCGTGGTCTCAGGTTATTGGGTTAATGACAATATCCCTGATGGCCTTGGGTAAGGAGTTAATAGTAACATCTCTGGTGATTTAGAGCTATTAAATGGTTAACTGGTAGCCTTGGGCTGGTAAGTGATTCATTGTAATATCTCTGATGGCCTCAGCTTGTTAAGAGACATATGTTAAAATCTCTGGTGGTCTTGGTTTGCTAAGGTGTTCACCGTAATATCCCCCTGATGGGTTAAAGAAGTGAAGACAATCATTAATATCCGGCATCCCGTGAGATACTGACCGCAGATAGCACACTGTGCTCTGCTATATCTGTATTTCGCTCTGCTCCACTGGGTCAGTGTCATTTTAAGCAAAGATCCTGTGAAATCCTGCTGTCTATAAGCTGATATTGTATGCTGGTTTAACATTTGCTGTTCACACTAATAAGCCGGAGAAAGTTAAAGTAATTTCTTAAGAAAGTGGCTCCATGGAAGACCTTTCAACTAAATTAAACACCATGCTACTTTGACAGATGTCACAGGTGAATTTTTCACTTCCTGAGGGTTTTTAAGGATTTCTCTGACAAACTAATAAGATACTTAAAGGGGTTCCACAGTTCTGTAAAACTGATGATCTATCCCCTGGATAGATCATCAGCATCTGATCGGCTGGCGTCCGACACCCGGGACCCCTGCCGATCAGCTGTTAAAGAAGGCAGCGGCGCTCCAGGAGCGCCACGGCCTTCTCTGTGTTTTCCTCAGGCCCAGTGATGTCACGACTACTATCACTGGCCTGAACGGAGCTAAGCTCTGTTCCCATGAATGGAGCTTAGCCCCGCTCAGGCCAGTGATACTAGTCGTGACGTCACTGGGCCTGAGGAAAACACAGAGAAGGCCGTGGCGCTCCTGCAGTGCCACTGCCTTCTCAAACAGCTGATCGGCGGGGGTCCAGGATGTCGGACCCCCACCGATCAGATACTGATGATCTATCCAGAGGGTAGATCATCAGTTTTAAAGAGCTACAGAACCCCTTTAAACAGGGGCGGATTGGCCATAGACCTTACAGGGAAATTTCCCGGTGGGCCGATGCCCAGGGGGCCGCCAGAGCCCTCCTCAAGGCTGGCCAGTGGAAGTTTTTGGGGATGTATTTTGTGCTGCTCTGTGGTATTTGGCTCTGTAGGGGTGGTATAATGTGCCACAATATGGGATTGCTGGCCCTGCCGTCTATCAATTTGGACCCGACTACAAAATGGGGCCACTTTTAGTATTTTTTCCAGGGCCACTTTAAGTTTCCAGTCCGCCCCTGCCTTTAAAGATATTCTACCATTTTGTGTCTACAGCTTCTGTTAGCTCCACTGTTAGGCCCCATTCAGACGAACGTATTTCTGCCGCAAAAATCCAGGGGCCGCCCCGGCATGTGTTCCGCAGCGCTCGGAAAACATGCCGTGCGGCCCCATTGAAAATGCCTATACTTGTCCATGCGCACATGGGATCAGCAGCAAGAATGCAGCCTTATACACAGCCAGGGCCCTTCCGCAACTATGGGCATTGGAGATAACTCAAATCCCAGCAGCCAACTTATCCCCTAACCACAGGATTCAACCACTGGGGCCCCAAACAATCAGTAAAATGGGGACCTGTGTTCTCTGAATGAAGCAGCTATCTCTGGCTGCTCCATAGAGTTCAATGCAGCCATGGACATGCATGCATGTCTGCTGCTCTATTCAAACACTGTGGTCAGACCCCTGGTAATCAGACACTGTCAGGGGACATCCCCTTTAACCAGTAAGTTATAATACAATAAATTTGATCAAAGTGACAGGCCCATGTCATGGAGGCCACTTTCACATGGCTCTCTACACTAAACACCGCATGGTGACTACTGGCACCACAACAACACCTGCTAAGCCCCTTGGCACTGGCTACATCAGCCTACGGGCACAACACTACAGTAACAATTGCCGCCATGCAGCATTACATTCCACCAAACAATAAATTACAGGTACTGGAAAATGGTGCCAAAAAAAAACACAACAATGATTCATCCCACAAAAGTAAGCCATCATACAGCTGAAACATAAAAGGTTATGGGACTTGGAATGAGTCGATGGAAAAATAAAATTGCTCAGTTCTAAAGGCAAAAAATAGGCCAGCCCTTAAGGGGTTAATAAAGAAGCCTTTGTGCAGATTTAATTTTGTCAGCAAGAAATATGTGACACAAATCCGAACATCTGCTGCAGATCCAAACTGTCCTGATAAATGACAGGAACACAAAGCGTCTCTTCACAACAGCGACATCATGAGAGACAACAAGCCATGATGGATGCAGCACAAAGCTTTGTTAACGAGGCTGGCACAGCATGTGGAGTGGCATATCGTCACATGGAAACTGTTGTCTGTGTAGCTAAACATTTGGCCAAGGCGACATCTTTCTTGCAAGGGGCATTCCTATGCAAATACCCCGACATCATGGAGAATAGAACCACAATATGCCTACATATTACCACCATATATTGTCAGTATAAGACTGTAATACAGTGCCCATATAATACTGGCATACAGTGCCTACAAACTACCACATAGTTCCCATAAAATACTGCCCCTATCCCTCCCGGGCAATGTAAGCAGTGAAAAGCATTGGGGTTTGATCTGTAGCATTTGCTCATTGCAATTTGGCCAAGGCGACATCTTTCTTGCAAGGGGCATCCCTATGCAAATATTACTCCGACATCATGGAGAATAAAACCGCCATACAATGCCTATATTATATTGCCACACTATGCCCACATATTACCACCATATATTGTCAGTATAAGACTGTAATACAGTGCCCATATAATATTGGCATAACGTGCCTACAAACTACCACATAGTTCCCATAAAATACTGCCCCTATCCCTCCTGGGCAATGTAAGCAGTGAAAAGCATTGGGGTTTGATCTGTAGCATTTGTTCATTTGTCCCTTAATATATGTGATTTTTGTTTGATTACTATTTGTACCACACAATCTTTCCAGGGTTCAGCATGGACAGGCTCCTGTATGGGACCGTCCATTTAGACCACACAGTCCATTTTTTGGACAAGAACAAAACACTATGGTTTACAATTATATAGTTTGCTGAAGCTCAGCGAATTGTACTGCCAAACAGTGCCAACACAATACCACCACACAATAGACATATAGAGGGTCATTTATTATACTGAAATACGCCTATATTAGGCATATTTCAGGCGCAGATGGGGGCACAGCAGTTAGTTGTGCCGCTATCTGCGACTTCTCCCGACTCACGGCAGGTCTAAAATTGTGGGTGTGACGCGGGTGGGGACGGGTCGGCAGGCCTATCTCATTTACCATTTTCTATGCCTGTTTTTGGTATAGAAAATTGACTAAATGTAAGACAGCAAGGAAGCTGGCATAGATTTAGAACTGGCACTGGATGCGCTGAAGTTATGTAGAAGCCTGCGCTTCTTCATAACTTTGGCGGATCCTCCGCCAGGTATAGGGCTTTATTAAGACTGGCGTCTAAAACGTCGGTCCTAATAAATCTGCCCCATAATACTTTGATACAGTACCCATAAAATACTGCCATAAAGTGTTCAACTATGAACAGAAATGACATGAACATCAAGTTGACATTTAAGACGGGCAGAACTAAGATGGACTTCCTTGATCTTTCTTTGGAGGTTGACCATAAGGGTTTCATCCAGACTAATTTATATCGCAAAGCAACATCGGTGAACAGTTTACTACACGCTTCCTCATCTCATCCGAAGAAGTTGGTTTCTAGTATTCCTGTTGGACAGTTTCACCGGATTAGGAGGATTTGCTCAAGAGATGTCGACTTTCCGACACAGGCAAGGCAAGTTTAGGCGACTTTTCGACACAGGCAAGTATGTAATCGTTTCAGAAGTAGAGGTTAAGAGGAACATTCTATTAGACAGGGATACCTATTAAGACAGGGAGAGCTATTAAGTCCAATCGTGATCGCTTAATTTACTCTTCTCGGAAGGAAATGGCTAGGGATGATAAAGAGAAGACCAGGTTCATCACTACCTACAACCAGGGACATGCGGATGTGAGGCGTATCCTTCCTAAGTACTGGAAGATCTTATGGTCGGATGATATCTTGAAATTGTACTTACCGTTGTCTCCTTCCATTACATTTAGGAAAGAGAAAAATCTGAGGGATGTACTGACTAGAAGTCATCATTTGGGTACAAAACCGGAGAGAGCCTTTGGTTCAAAAGGCCCAAGATGGGGATGCAGACCTTGTGGTAACTGTGTAGCGTGTCCCAATATACTGAGATCAACTACATTTACAGATTCAAGGGGGAAGAAAGAGTATACCATTACACATGCGCTCAATTGTAATACGATTGGAGTCATCTATGTGGCTAGTTGCCCGTGTAATTTGTTATATGTGGGTCTCACTTCAAGAGAACTAAAGAGGAGGACCAGAGAACATGTCCTTGGAATCTATGCTGCCAAAGATGAAGAGGACGTTGCTAGTCTGAAGACGATCCCTCGACACTTCAAACAGTACCATGATTGTAATGGAGCACTACTCAAGGTAAGAGGCATTGATAGAATAGTGGTGAATA
This sequence comes from Rhinella marina, assembly GCA_900303285.1. Taxonomy (NCBI): domain Eukaryota; kingdom Metazoa; phylum Chordata; class Amphibia; order Anura; family Bufonidae; genus Rhinella; species Rhinella marina. Next base: position 240,333 of record ONZH01028847.1, read on the forward strand.
TAAGAGGTGGAAATTGGAAACAACTTTTGGCGCAGAGGGAGACACGTTGGATTGTGAACCTGAATACTCTTGTGCCCCATGGACTAAATGAGAGTTTAAGCTTTGCACCTTTCCTTTAGAATAGTGGTCCTGTTCGACTTTGGGATGCTTTCTGCTCCGAACCATATTTGTGTGGCCACTTTGGGCATATTTTGTTTTGTTTTAATTATGATTTTTAATTTATTCTAATTAGAGGTTGTCTTATGGTCCCTACATAGAAACATAGAAGATTGACGGCAGAAAAAGACCACCTGGTCCATCTAGTCTGCCCTTTTATTATCCTTTTGTTTTTATCTTAGGATAGATACATGTTTATCCCAGGCATGTTTAAATTCAGTTACTGTGGATTTATCAACCACCTCTGCTGGAAGTTTGTTCCAAGCTTCTACTACTCTTTCAGTGAAATAATATTTTCTAATGTTGTTCTTGATTTTTCCCCCAACTAACCTCAGATTGTGCCCCCTTGTTCTTGTGTTCTGTTTCTTATTAATAACACTTCCCTCCTGAACTTTATTCAGTCCTTTAACATATTTAAAGGTTTCAATCATGTCCCCCCTTTCTCTTCTTTCCTCCAGACTATACAGGTACCTATAAACTAGTACCCGATGTGGTATTGACTTATCCTCTGTTTCGTTTCCTCTTTTTAGTCTTTTGATCCCTGTTGAGCATTGACACCTGAGACGGACTATGTTAGAAGAACGAAGAAGTCTGACAGAATTTGTTATAATCGGAATGCTATGACCTATCGAGATTATAGTGCAACACAACACAGTGGTTTATGTATATAAATATAACAGTGGCGACTTCATGTGTTTATTTTTTTTATATATATATACTGTATATAGAACGATCTATACATCACAAGTGAAATAATATTGTATTGGATATATATGAATTGGGATCTTTTTATAGATATTTATGATTATATACAGTACAGACCAAAAGTTTGGACACACCTTCTCATTCAAAGAGTTTTCTGTATTTTCATGACTATGAAAATTGTAGATTCACACTGAAGGCATCAAAACTATGAATTAACACATGTGGAATTATCTACTTAACAAAAATTTTGAAACAACTGAAAATATGTCTTATATTTTAGGTTCTTCAAAGTAGCCAGCTTTTGCTTTGATTACTGCTTTGCACACTCGGCATTCTCTTGATGAGCTTCAAGAGGTAGTCACCTGAAATGGTTTTCACTTCACAGGTGTGCCCTGTCAGGTTTAATAAGTGGGATTTCTTGCCTTATAAATGGGGTTGGGGCCATGAGTTGTGTTGGGCAGAAGTAAGGTGGATACACAGCTGATAGTCCTACTGAATAGACTGTTAGAATTTGTATTATGGCAAGAAAATAGCAGCTAAGTAAAGAAAAACGAGTGGCAATCATTACTTTAAGAAATGAAGATCAGTCAGTCCGAAAAATTGGGAAAACTTTGAAAAACTTTGAAAGTGTCCCCAAGTGCAGTCGCAAAAACCATCAAGCGCTACAAAGAAACTGGCTCACATGAGGACCGCCCCAGGAAAGGAAGACCAAGAGTCACCTCTGCTGCGGAGGATAAGTTCATCCAAGTCACCAGCCTCAGAAATCGCGGGTTAACAGCAGCTCAGATTAGAGACCAGGTCAATGTCACACAGAGTTCTAGCAGCAGACACATCTCTACAACAACTGTTAAGAGGAGACTGTGTGCAGCAGGCCTTCATGGTAAAATAGCTGCTAGGAAACCACTGCTAAGGACAGGCAACAAGCAGAAGAGACTTGTTTGGGCTAAAGAACACAAGGAATGGACATTAGACCAGTCGAAATCTGTGCTTTGGTCTGATGAGTCCAAATTGTGAAGTATGGAGGAGGAGGTGTGATGGTGTGGGGGTGCTTTGCTGGTGACACTGTTGGGGATTTATTCAAAATTGAAGGCATACTGAACCAGCATGGCTACCACAACATCTTGCAGCGGCATGCTATTCCATCCGGTTTGCGTTTAGTTGGACCATCATTTATTTATCAACAGGACAATGACCCCAAACACACCTCCAGGCTGTGTAAGGGCTATTTGACCAAGAAGGAGAGTGATGGCGTGCTACGCCAAATGACCTGGCCTCCACAGTCACCAGACCTGAACCCAATCGAGATGGTTTGGGGTGAGCTGGACCGCAGAGTGAAGGCAAAAGGGCCAACAAGTGCTAAGCATCTCTGGGAACTTCTTCAAGACTGTTGGAATACCATTTCAGGTGACTACCTCTTGAAGCTCATCAAGAGAATGCCAAGAGTGTGCAAAGCAGTAATCAAAGCCAAAGGTGGCTTCTTTGAAGAACCTAGAATATAAAACATATTTTCAGTTGTTTCACACTTTTTTGTTAAGTGTATAATTCCACATGTGTTAATTCATAGTTTTGTTGCCTTCAGTGTGAATCTACAATTTTCATAGTCATGAAACTACAGAACACTCTTTGAATGAGAAGATGTGTCCAAACTTTTGGTCTGTACTGTATGTGGATTTTTATTGTTATCTATTATTGTATATACGATAAAATATTACAAAAAACATTATATTTTTTTTTAAAATTGCATGGCACTTTTCACTTCACACTGTTGTGTGCCACTTTTCACTTTCACTGTTATCGTTATTTGTTTTATCTTCATTTATACATTTTTATTTTTTATTTATATTTCATTTTTATTATTATCATCAATGACCTTAGTGAATGTATGGTTCTAAATCATGTTTACTGATTTTTTCACTATTCCATGTTTATCAATAAATAACAATTATGTAATTTTGTTTTGTATCAGTTACTAGTAATATTGATTAAGATGAGCTTATGATTAATTTTTGGGTTTCATTTATATTTTGGCGCACGATGGAATATGTGTGCGTTCCATTGTGAAACGCACACTAGTCCGGATCGGTATGATTCCTTATAATCATGATTATGCACTTTTTATTTTCACTATTATGCAACTAATTGTGCGATTATTAAAATTAATTATGTGTAATGTTTATTTAGGATCATGTATTTGCTGTGTTCCCCATGAACGCTTGGTTGTGTATGATAGACAATATGTGCGTTCCACAGTGGAACACATATTGGCCCCGACTGGCATGTTGTCTTTGAATATTATCATTATGTTTGTTGCCACTTCTATTTGATAAGGTATACTATTAGGTTGGTGATGGATTGTATTAATTTTAGTAATTTTTAGTTTGTTTTTAGGCAATTGTTGGTGGAACGCACACGATATATCCGGGACGTCACTTCCGGCCTTATGCGCCGGTGCAATTTAATTCATTTACGGGTGATTTCCTTATGATTATTGATCATGTTTTTTAGTAATTTTTAGTTTGTTTTTAGGCAATTGTTAGTGGAACGCACACGATATATCCGGGACGTCACTTCCGGCCTTATGCGCCGGTGCAATTTAATTCATTTACGGGTGATTTCCTTATGATTATTGATCATGTTGCTAGAGAGGGGGCTTGGTGTTAGTGTTGTGTTGCTTTTGTTAACATATTCTGAGATATCTGGATTGATGTATTCGATATGGCCATAGAACTTCCGGTACGTCATATCCGGTTCGTTCGATGGGGCCAGGTAGAAATATTATTCAGGTGAGAGGAGCAGGTGGATATAATTTGGTATTAAAATAGGTATAAATAGGGACTGTTTGGCACATGATACTTACCTCCTGATGAAGCATTGAGCGAAACGCGCGTCGGGGTACGGGACAGCACGGAAGGTTTGGTATATGTTTACTGTTTATACTATGACCATGTAATTCTGGTTAGGATATTATACTGATACTTGTTGCTGCACTATGAATGATTTAGCATACTGATGCTTGCATAAATATAGGACATACTTTTCCTTACTTCTCTTCCAAGCTGCCCCGTTTATCTTTATGTCTGATGTGTGACCACGCCACCACCAATGCATTGATTATATGTTTTTAATCATGTAATTTTAGATTATTGCATTAATAAAGTATTTTTGTTTATAATCATGATTCTCCCCAACTTTTTCTGTGTTTTTGTGGTATTGCATATGGGCCTTTAATCTGGGGTTATTATATAGTGAGCGCCCAAATTACATTATATGTATCAGTGTTCAAATAGTAGTCATATAATACTGTCATACTGTACTTACATTCTACCACAAAATAGAATATATAATGATTGCTGTGCAGGGAACACATAGAAAACCCAGAATAATACTAAGAATTAGTGCTATCTTGTGATACATCTGACAAGTTAATCATGTACGTAGAAGAGTGGCCCGTGTGTGGGTGAGGCTGGTAGCTCCGGGTTCGTAGCTGACATGTGTAGGAGGATGACAGGATGATGAGGCAGACGTAGTAATAAAACATCTATTTATACTGATTCATTGCGTATGAGACATTATCAGACTTATCTGATTACATGGAAAAACTTAAATATTGAGTATGAGTTGAGTTGTACATGTGGAGGAATATAAGTACTAAATATTGCATAGACAAGACGATATACAGCCAGCTCCTCACAAGATCCGAGGCACAGGAGAGTTTTAGAATGCCGGAACACAGCAGACGAAGAAATCGTCTGCTACTATAATATTGCCGCCATTGTACAACAAAATAACTATTATAATAGTGCTCTCATGTACAAGAATATAACTGCTATAATACAATCCCTATGTGCAAGAATATAACTACTATAAAACTGCCCCGTATGTAAAAGAATATAACTACTATAAAAATGCCTCCTATGTACAAGAAAATAACTACTATAATACTGCCTCCTATGTGCAAGAATATAACTACTATAATACTGCCTCCTATGTACAAGAAAATAACTACTATAATACTGCCTCTATGTACAAGAATATAACTACTATAATACTGCCTCCTATGTACAAGTCTATAAGTGCTATAATACTATCACCTATGTACAACAATATAATTACTATAATACTGCCTCCTATGTACAGGAATATAACTACTATAATACTGCCTCCTATGTACAAGAATATAACTACTATAATACTGCCTCCTATGTACAAGAATATAACTACTGTAATACTGCCTCCTATGTACAAGTCTATACTACTATAATACTATCACCTATGTACAACAATATAATTACTATAATACTGCTCCTATGTACAGGAATATAACTACTATAATACTGCTCCTATGTACAGGAATATAACTACTATAATACTGTCCCCTATGTACAAGAATATAACTACTATAATACTGCCTCCTATGTACAAGAATATAACTACTATAATACTGCTTCCTATGTACAAGAATAGTGTATAACTGCAGTAAAGTGATTTGTACAGATCAAAACATCCAGCGACTGTACGGCCAAACTTCAGGCCGCAATTGTGATGAGCCTCCGTAGCATCACGGGTGATCCGCGCAACAGGGAGTTCTATTAAAGGGGTTCTCCGAGTTATATATATTGATGACCTATCCTCAGGATAGGTCATCAATATCAGATCGGCGGGGGTCTGACACCCGGCAACCCCGCCGATCAGCTGTTTGAAGAGGAGGAGGAGCGCGCCGTATCAGTGCTGCCTCCTCTTCATTGTTTACATGCTGGCCGTAACGGGGGTAGTGGTGAGTAGGTGTAATTACACCTCGCCGCCCCATTCATTTCTAGGGGAAGAATCGCTTCCATAGACTTGTATGGAAGCGATTCTTCCCATAGAAATGAATGGGGTGGTGAGGTGTAATTACAGATTTGGCTTGGGACTGCTCCTAAGAGAGTTACCTAAGTAGCCCCTGTACAGGGATCTGCAGGGGAACTACCAGGCTGCTACCTCTTGGAGTAGTGTTTGCTCAATGGCTGATGACCCACGGGGGTCAAGAGACACCTGAATCAGGCAAAACCGTAGTCAGGTGCAGGTCGAGGTCAGGGCAGGCAGAGTTTGTGCAATCCAATAAACAGGCCCGAAATCAAAACAGGTAGGGATCTAAGGATGAAATCCAGGAGTGAGGCAGCGGTCAGTACACAGAACAGACAAACAAGCCACTGTACACCTTTGCAGAAAACTAGAGTATTAGAAAATATTGATCACGTACCTTCACTTAGGAGAAGGTGTTTTAAATACTGTAGGGTAGCCAGCCATAGACTGGGGGAGAACAAATTGCACACGCTGACCCTTTAAGAGCCAGAGAGAGTGCGTTTGCATCCTGCGGGTAGTGTGAGGCATTGCCGGCAGGAAGTAGGCCACAGCCTTTATAAAGAGAACCACGCTAGTTCGGCAGCCTGGTCCATCGGAACCTCGGAGCAGGTGAGCAAAGCTACAACTATGCCCAGAAGGAGAAATGATGCGGAAGTGAATACAGACCTCTGCCATAACTGAGCTTTTATTCTTACTACTGATCTGCTGGCAAGATTTCAGCCCCCTCTCCTGGTTTTGGGAACACCAATGCTGCTTTCATTCCTACACAGACAGGGAGCTTTCTTCCACATATCCTCCCCCTCTCTGTGTCGGTGATGTGATGAATGGCTGTGTGTCTCAGTTCATTATCTAATCCAGTCCCCTGTCTCTCCATCATTGTTACATCAGTGGCCCGTATCTGCTGCCATCCTACTTTCCCAAGCGGGCATGGGCACAACTTCACTCAATCTGCTTCTCCTCTGGCAGCCTGGACCTGCCTGCCTCCTTCTGCTCCCTTGCGGCAGGTCCGGCCACTGGAGTCATCTGTGTCTCAGCAGGCCGCAGCCTGCTTTGTGCCTGCATGGCCCCTTCCCTCTGCCCATAGGGCCAACATACACGAGCTTCCCAGCCCTTAATGGGCCAGTGTGCACCCCCTAATTCACACCAGCCAATGACTGGTCATCTTTGGATCCTTAAGATCCTTAAAAGGTTGTCTAGCTTGATAGTTCCTGCAAAGGTGTCTGCTCATGCACTGACTTCTGCCTATTTCCTAGATATTGACCCTCCACTGACTGACCTTCATATTGACTCTTCACAATCTGCTCTGTCTATGGTTTTGCCTGATCCCTCGGTGCTCTGCACTGGTGTCTCTGAACCCCATGGGTCAGCTGTCAATCACACAGAGACTACTCCAGGAAGTTGAGGTCTGGTGGTTCCCCTGTAGTGACATCCAGATCTCTGTACAGGGATTAAAGGGTGAATACCAGTAGACCACCAGGATAACGACTTTAGGATTAGCCAAAAGCATTATTGGTTGACGCAGTGGTCCCACACCGACTGCCGTAACAATCATCCATGATGCAGAAAGTAGCTGGCCTAGCTAATAAACTGAGACAAAGGCACAAAAAAGACCAAACAGGCCAAGCACTCATAAGACCTAAGTCATGGGTGTGCAGTACACTATGCTTGAGCACTACCCACATCTATTATGGGTACCAAGGTACCAGTTCAAAAACTGCAAACAACCTACAAAAAAGAAACTAGCCCAAAACAGTACCCATAAAATATAATAAAGCTTTATTGTGTATAGAAATAACATAATTTTTTTTTTAAATCACATGATGCAAGCACAGGTGGCAGAAAACGTATCCTCCAGAGATCACATAATTTACAAATGGGGGTGAATATGGAAAGGTGTGTATATTATAATGTATGGTCTGGACTACATCCACTGGGATAGAACCCTGTAAACAACATAGCTACAAATAGTGGCAGGAATAAATAGTAATAACTGTTGCAAATGGGTGAGTTTGAATATTGGTTTTAGTTTTTTATACAATAGTAATGTTTATTTTACATTTTGACAACAGCTAAAGAACCCCATAAAGAAGGGACAACCCCTTAAAAAGGCCCAATAGGCCTAACTAAAAATATCTGGATTAATTCACACTGTTACTTTATATCAATGTTGTCCAGTAAATGTCACTTTTTTCTGTTTTAGCCCATATATTTGGATGACTTTTGTCCCTTTCTGTGAGTGGGCAGCATCTCCCAGGATGCAGTGCAATCAGTTCTTGTTTCTCATGTTTATTACATGAATATTACAATAATACTTTTGAAACGCCCTATATATTGCATAGCAATGCTTTTTGTGAGATAATCCCATGAAGAGGACGGCAGTACTGTACGGGCTCACGGAAACATGCGGAAACCCTATTTATGCTACTGCATGAAATATGAGGTGCAGTATGTGCCCATATACTACGGATGCTGTTTCACATCATACATTTTGTAGCTTAGTCCTATAAGAATGACAGTCACAAGACCTTCAGGAGTCCACACTGTGCCCATTGCCAGTTACAGTACCCCTCTGAAAGGCTCAAAGTGTCAGCCTTAATGGTCCCCAATAATCCAAAATGTCTCAATGACAACCATAGTGCCCCTAATAACTAAGATTGTCCTAGTGACAACCATTGTGCCCCTAATAACCCAAAATGTCCTAGTGACAACCATTGTGCCCCTAATAACCCAAAATGTCCTAGAGACGGCCATTGTGCCCCTAATAACTAAAAAATGTCCTAGTGACAACGTGCCCCTAATACACCCAAAATGTCCTAGAGACAACCATAGTGCCCCTAGTAAACCAAAATGTCCTAGTGACAACCATAATGCACCTAATAACTCAAAATGTCCTAGTGACAACCATAATGCACCTAATAACTCAAAATGTCCTAGTGACAACCATAATGCACCTAATAACTCAAAATGTCCTAGTGACAACCATAGTACCCATAATAAACTAAAATGTCCTAGTAACAACCATAGTACCCCTAATAAACTAAAATGTCCTAGTGACAACCGTAGTGTCCCTAATAACTCAAAATGTCCTAGATACAAAATAACAGAAAAGTCCAGCAGCACAGTTAGTTGAAAGTGAATTGGGTGCAGAAATCCTCAAGGAAAACAGGAAGCTGAATCCAATTTAGATAAATTCACAAAAAAATCGAGGCAGCACTCCAAAAAACGGTGAATAAGTGATGACCCTTTTATTACCCCTGTCAACGTTTCAGCCCAACTCAATGAGTCCTTTGTAAAAAAAAAAATGTCCTAGTGACAACATGCCCCTAATAAACCAAAATGTCATAGTGACAACGAGCCCCTAATAACCCAAAATGTCCTAGTGACAACGAGCCCCTAATAACCCAAAATGTCCTAGTGACAACCAGTGTCCTTAATAACTAAAAATGCCCTAGTGACAACCAAAGTGCCCCTAATACACCCAAAATGTCCTAGTGACAACTGTAGTGACCCTAATACACCCAAAATGTCCTAGTGACAATCGTAGTGACCCTAATAACCCAAAATGTTCTAGAGACAACTATAGTGACCCTAATAAACCAAAATGTCCTAGTGACAACCATAGTGTCCTTAATAACACAAAATGTCCTAGTGAAAACCATAGTGCCCCTAATAATCCAAAATGTCCTAGTGACAACCATAGTGCCACTAATAACTCAAAATATCCTAGTGACAACCATAGTGCCCCTAATAACCCAAAATGTCCTAGTGACAACTATAGTGCCCCTAATAACCCAAAATGTCCTAGTGACAACCATAATGCCCCTAAGAACTCAAAATGTCCTAGTGACAACCATAGTGCCCCTAATAACTCAAAATGTCCTAGTGACAACCATAGTGCCACACATGCCCCCCTAACGGCTGTACAGCAGGATCTCCTCTAGGTGGCGCTGTACTTTTTATTTTCCAACCTCAATGTTGTAAATCTGTCTGCAGTACCTACAAACCGACACTAGATGGCACTGTGTGCAGTACCGCTTTCCTCCAGCAGAGGCAACGGTTCTCCGGTGTTTCACGGTAGTGGCGGCTACGATGGGTGAGACAGAGACCGGGGAGGGAGCTGTGGAGCGTACGGAGCCGGTCCCTGGACCCCCAGCGGAGGAGCCGGTGCTGTGGAGCCCGGAGGTGGAAGTTTGCCTGTTTCACGCCATGCTTGGCCATAAGCCAGTCGGTGAGTGAAGGCCGCAGTTGATCCCCGGGCTGGAGTAGATGGCATAGCCAAGGGGGAGAGGAATGGCGGAATGTAGCCAGGCCGGGGTTTTAATACCCGGAATGACGTCCTGTGTACCCGTACAGTTAGTGCTATGGCTTCCAGTAGGAATTCTATTAATATGAATGTGTAATTAGACACAAGGACACAATAGGGATCATCTTATAATTGCGCATGCTCAGTGCCTAACTGCCGTTGCCCCCATAGACAATACCTGGCGTCACTGTCACGTGACATTAGTGCAGTTTTCTCTCCATAGATGTCAGTGGAAACTGCATGGAATAGCATTGCTATGGGGCCAGGGTCATACAAGAAAATGGCTGTCCTTAGGATAGTCTATCAGTGTGTAATTGGAGGGATATCAGAGCTCTGCAGCAGTACCTTACAGCGCCACTCACATCCCTGTGGCTGGTACTGCAGCTCAGCCCCATTCACTTGAATAAGACTGAGCTGCAGTACCAGACACAGCCACTACGATATTGTCGGCGCTGTGTCAGAACAATGTGGTCCCCATGGTTGTTGGAGTTCTGCTTCCTCTTCCCTACAGTATATCTTAGTGCAGGGGTCAGCAATTCCAGCTGTTGTTAAACTACAACTCCCAATGTGCTCCATTCACTTCTTCAAGAATAGCTGAGCAAGTATGCATGCTGGGAATTTTAGTTTTCCAACATCTGGAGTGCCAGCAGTTTCTTTTACCCCTGCCCTAGTGCCTGTGTCTGGTACTGCAGCTCAGCCCCATTTGAGAAAATGTGTCCGAGCTGCAGTACCAGACACAGCCACATGGACCAGAGCTGCACTGTGTTGGGTGCGGTAGTGGACAAGGCCCTTCCATCTGCAGATTTTCATAAGGCTATCCTTAGCACAGACTATCAGTGTTTCGTTTTTTACATGCCTTGCCTGCTGCCATGACATACTGGGCTTGCTGACTGTTTCCTTTCCTTGTGTCCTCGCTGCAGGTGTGAACAGACACTTCCACATGATCTGCATTCGGGATAAGTTCAGCCAGAACATCGGTCGTCAGATATCATCGAAGGTTATATGGGAACATCTGCGCACCATGTATGACATGCAGGCCCTGGTGAGTGCATCCGTGTAATGGAGGCCGGGTCTGCGCCAGTATGGGTTGTCACTTCTGTACCTGACCCCTGTAGAATTCATTTTCTTCTGGGATTTATCGTTATATGATTTTTTTTTTCTCAGCATGAATCGGAGATCCTTCCTTTCCCGAATTCCGAGAAGAACTTTATTCTGCCTGAAGAGATTATTCAGGAGGTGAAAGAGGGTGAGTAGCTGTGAGGTAGATCCAGAGTCTGTGAATCCAGGATCTACCATATTATAACCCTGGTGACTAACCTTCCTAGCTTGTGTCATCAGCGGAAATGGTGATCAGTTCTGTAAGATAAGCATCTCCTTTAACTCCTTAATGACCGCCGATACGTGTTTTTACAGAGGTCATTAACGGGTTTTATTCTAGGCTGCCATCGCCATCTTTTTACGGCAGCCTAGAACAAGCGCTGTGTGGGTCTCCCCTTCAGCTACGAGCAGGAGCTAACGAGTTAAAGGGGTTATCCAATCCTTCCGCAATGCCCGGGCCCCTCATATAGATTATACTTACCCGACACCCGCGTCGCTCCTTGTGCACACACGGCCTCCTCTGCATCTCCCCGTTGCAAGGATCAACACATCCGGCGACTGATTTTTTGATCTGTGCAATGGTGAGATGCAGCCATACGGGCATCTGGAGCCAACACGGGGTAAGTATAACCTATCCGAAGGGCTCGTGCATTAGGGGGGTCATTATAGGGGTTGGATAACCCCTTTAAATAAAATTTTATTTTTTAAAAAATTTACAGTCTCCCAGTTAAATAAAAAGAAAAAATACTTTTTCCATTAAAAAAAATGATTTTCAAAAAAATGTAAAAATAAAATCCCCTCCACATATTCGATCATTCATAACCAGTGTAATACAATTATCCATAATAAATCCCACACAGAGAACACCATAAAATAATGGCAATATTGTTGTATTTTTGCTTATTTACCACAAAAAAAACATTAAAAAATGTTATGTACCCCAAAATGGTACCAGTGAAAAGCACAAGTCGTCCCCTAAAATCAAGCCCTCCCACCGCTCCGTAGAAAATAAAAAAAAGTTATGGGTCTTGGGATGCAGCAGTGCAAAAACATTTTATTTTCTTTTTTTTTCAAGGGTTTTATTGTGCAAAAGTAGTAAAATGTTATATATCTAAACTGCCTTGAAAAAGTATTCATACCCCTTGAACTTTTTCACATTACACCCACAAACTTAAATGTATTTTATTGGGATTTCACACACAGTAGCAAGTATGTGTGAAGTGAAAAGAAAATGATGTTCCGAGCTTGGGATATTTTTTCATAACCTAACCCTGCTTCACACTTCTCCACAACTTTATCCCTGACCTGTCTGGTGTGTTCCTTTGTTTTTATGATGCTGTTTGATCACTAATGTTCTCTAAAAAACTTCAACTTGTCCCGCAAAAAACAATCCTCATACAGCTGCATCGATGTTAAGGTCATCTGAATAGTCCCATAGATTTTGATTGGTTCTTTAAATGGCAGTTTTTCACCATTTTGTGAATGCAGTCTGAGTCACTTAATGCATCAAGGGGGGAAGGGTATTCCGGTAACATAACTTAACTTTTGATAAACTGCATTAAGGCTGCAAGCTGTGACCCAACCAGAACCCTTACCTATACATATAACCAGAGCTTCATTTTACCTTGCAATCCATTTGTCTAGCTCCTGTGTGAGCCTGCAACACACTGAGAGTATCATGGCTCCTGATCTTCCCCCACAAAACTACAATTCCCACAATGCCTAGTTTTCCTGCTGTGAGTTTCTGCTTGTTCATGAGTGTTGATGATTACTGATTGGCTGCCTGATATCACAGTGCAGACACGCCCCCTCCACTCAGTAAGCTGCAGCACACTAACATTTAGCTAGAGAATTTATAGCAACACACTGAGCATGCTCAACCTAACAAAGGCTCAGAACTACAGGTCGGTGCCATGGTAACTTATGAGGAACACAGTGGGTAGCAGGGGAAGAAAAGTACTTTATAACTACTGAACGGTAAATATGTGATATTTACATTATATTAGGTAATGATTGATAATGAATTAGTCTAAAACATAAGTTATATTTATGGTTACCGGAATACCCCTTTAATATCAGGACCTGTCCCAAGTACCCTGACAAAGGGGAAGATCTGGTCAGGTATACAGTGGACACCACAGGGGAAATGTGTCTGATGAGGGAGATCCCAACTGTATGTATGGACCAAACAACTTCTTAAGAGGTTTCCTTTCACATTGCTTTAGGTAAAGTGGCCACAGAGGACGACATCAAGGAAGAAACAAAGGAAGACGTAGATCTTCACTCAGTGTCTGATGAAGGTGAGGCCTTCATTTCCTTCTTCCACCAATTTAGGCTGCTTTTAAATTATGGGAGCAGGGGTGTATTGATGCGTAATATGGAAGGATTCACATCACCTTTTTTTCTTGTGCTTGTGCTTTCAGCTTTTACAAACTCTTCAACGACTTCAGGGAAGACCGTAGAGAAACCCAGCAAAGAGAAGGAGAGGACTCTGTCAGAATCTGGCTCCAAGGAGTCTGGTGATAAGAGGAAACGGAGCCGCCTCACCGAGAAGGTGGTTAACGCCAACAGCAACCCATCGAGCCCCAATGCCAACAAGCGGAGGCGCACATAAGGATAAGATCCACCAAACATGCTTGTAGGACATCAAGGTGGCCTCAGGGCTTATCATCTGCCTGCAAAATATCCTGCTACCAGTCTTGTGATCGGTAACCACATATGTTGCAGGGAGCGGGCGTGTAAGGTTCACAGGGTCCTGCCGGATCACCTAGCACACTCAGTTTCTGTTTGGGGGAGGAGGACAGGCCTTTTAGTTTGGATTCTTCTTAATTAGCTGTAGATAAAGTTGTTAGAGGGGGGATTTCACCTTCCACGATACCCGGATTGCCGGACTGAGCTTCTTTTTGGTTCTGATAGTTACATGGTTCTATAGGTGAACTGTGTGCCTGAAGATCATACCTATGTCAGATTATGGTCTCCTATAGCCGGCCATTGACACTAGAAAGCTGACGATGCCTGCCCCCTCTATATAGATGAACATATTTCTGCACATAGTATTTCAATTGAACGGTGGGGTTCTTGTTCCACCTATAGATCAAGTGTATAGATTAGAGTCCATAAAGAAGCTCAGTCTGCTAACCCCAGCTGAGAAAAGTGGAATTCCCCTTTAGGCCTCGTTTACATCTCCGAATTAACTGCAATGAGGTCCGGCGGTGATCCAGACAATTTCCGGCATAAATGCAGAGTTTGGGCAAAGACTAAAAACATTCCATGAAATGTTTTTTTGTCCAGAGATGTGAACGCGGCCTTCCATTCTTCCATGCCCATAATGAGGTCACATGATCTTTTCAGCCAGTTGCTGTTTCGGGAGGTTATAACGCTATGGACAATCCTTCACTCTATAGTCCTGCAGCCATTGGCAACTGTGGTCACATAAAGTGATTATGACATATCAGCCCTTTGGTATCTAAATGTTGAAGCAGCAGAAACCTAGGAGAAATTGAAAAGGTTTGGGGAAGATTCGAGGGAAATTTTTTTGAAAGGAATATCTATCTAGGAGGTTCCCAGTCAGTACATGGTGGAGTTTTCTATACTCTACACCACTGATGCTACTAATGGAGCAGCCATTTACAAAGTGACAGAATCCTGAAGAAGTAGTCACGTCATAGATCAGCTAGAAAGGTTAGTTGTGTGACTACCACTCCAGCATTCAGCTTAGTCATAATTAGAGCCTTTCAAGGTTACATTGCATCTGAAGAACAGTTTTAAAGCCGCAGTCTGTTGTAGTGATATCCCTTAGCTAGTGGACACCAGCCCACGGTGCCTTGTATTTTATAGGAACTGTGTATTATAAGTAGATTTTTGTAGGCTAAGAACTATGGGGTTAGCTTTTTAGGATGACCCCCTACAACCGGTCCCCAGCACAGGACTGCAGAAGTATTTAATGTTTTTAATATTTTATAATTGTTTTGTATATAAACCAGTTCTATGGTATGTTGTGTCTTGTGTTCATTTCTGAATTTTTTGCGTTGGACGTATAGTAACGGTGAACACCCAGCTTGTCTAGACATGTTTGTGGGTTCATTTATTGCTATTAAGGAACTGTACCACCAGTTAAGACAACGGATGACAAAATAGGAGTGCGTCTTGAAGGCCTCATGCACACGGCATAGCTGTTTTTGCTGTCCTCCCGATCCACAAAATTTGGATACCAGCCGTGTGAGTTCCGCAGTTTGTGGATCGTTCCATCATGCCCTCTGTTACAACTGCCTGTTCTTGTCCGCAAAACAGACAAGTATAGGACATGTTCTGTTTTTTGGGGGAATTTTTGTGTTTTGAGGCCACAGAACGGAAACGTGGATGTGGCCAGCACACGGTGTGCTGTCCGCATCTTTTGCAGCCCCATTGACACACACTTGGTCGTGTGCATGAGACCTAAAGGGTACCTAACATTTCAACAAACTTTGCATTAATCAGTAGGAAAGTGTGTGAGTTGCATTAATCATATGAGTGCGGGACAATAGACCCACGGGTGGCCCAACGTGCACAGCATCATTGTAATCAATGATGGTGTGTGCTCCCGTGCGCACGATCGATGCCGCTCCGGGACATATGGCCCGCATGTCTCGGAGGGCATACAGTCGTGTGAAAGGGCCCTAAAGCTGTAGCCTGCTCTCCCTGCACTCACTGGAAGCCTTTTGATACTAGGAGAGGTATAGAGTGGGACTCTCATTGCATTTAGTGGTAGCCATCTGACACCAGGTGATGTATAGAGAGGGCTCAGCATGCATGTTGGTACCTGCATTCACTGGATTTAATAGAGGCCATTTTAGCACCAAAAATGATAAAAAGCAGAGTGGACCCAGCATGCATGTGGAACCTGCACTCCGTGAATTTTATGGCGGCCAGTATGGCACATAACAGGTAGTATTTAGTATTAGGTTCCCATCTTACAGATATCGCCTTGACATTTGGCAGACGGGATCAAATAATTTTGTACAAAATGTATTTGCCAAGAATCTCACATTTTCAAAATAAGTGTGGCATTATCACCAGAATATTTTCTATTACTATGGCACTTTTGTACTTTATTTAGTTTGCAGAGTGCTGTTGCATTGTATTTATTTTCTTTTCTTTGTGTATCTAGCCATGGCAACGTGCACCTGCACACTGGGATGTGCTGACTGACCCCCTTTTTTCTTTGCATTTTTCAAAGTGAAAAGCAATTAGCAAGATTGGGGGGGTGTAAACAGCTGATAACATGAGAAGTAGACATTTCTCTTTAATAAGACATATTACTGAGTTTCTTGTGGTCTCTATTGATATATGCAAAGTTGTGTGAAAAGTTAACGACCATTTAAGCTTCCATTGCCTTAAGGTCCTTTTACACGGGCCGATTATCGGCCGAAAAATCGTTCCTAGGAACGCTAGTGCCGATAATCGGCCCGTGTAAAAGTGGCCCTAATCAGCCAACGAACGAGCAAAACGCTCGTTCGTCGGCTGATTGGATCTTTTGGTTTCTACAAAAGATCCAATCTGTTGGGCGCACATCGGCCTGTGTAAACAGGCGATGTGCGCCTGACAGTATGGAGCTTCCGGGCCGCACGAGCGATACAGCGATCACTCGTGCGGCCCGGCGCTCGATTCATCAGGCCGTGTAAAGGCTCCCTGCCCGAGCGCCGATATCGCTGATCGGCGCTCGGGCAGAGAGACACATCGGCCCGTGTAAAAGGGCCTTTAGAGAGGTATTCCAGTTAAAGCAAGTTATCCCATATCTACAGCTCGTGGGCACCAGCTCAACTCCAGCATTGACAGGGATACATGCACTGCTGCAGCCAATGATTGACATGGTGACATGACCCAGCAGTGATGTTCGGCTGATCAGTGCTGAGGCCAGTCATTCACCCTGTCTGTGCAGATGTTGTTGAAAGATGGGGGCTGGAACAGAGTAACGCTGGGTGGAGAAATATGAAGAAAAAAAAATCCTGGACAACATCTTATCGCCTTAAAGAGGACCTTTCACCACTCCTGACACGCCTGTTTTAATAGCTCCATGCATTCCCCATGTAATAACAATATTCTGGAGCATCTATTCTTATGTCTCTATGTTGTACCATTCCTTTATTATTCCTGCTAGAAGTTATAATTGAATTGCTATTAGCCTTCAGTAAGGGTACAGAGGGGAGGTGACCAGTTGGGGGGGTGTACCTGCACAGACTCACTCTAGCCAATCAGTGCTGCCATGTTCAGACTGTGCAGGTACGCACCCCCAACTGATTACCTCCCCTCTGTACCCTTACTGAAGGCAAATAGTAATTCATTCATTGCGGACCCGAAATAATACTGTCATGTAAATGGGGCCTAACTCCCTGGATCAAAGATAATAAATACCCGGCACTTTGCTGTCTTCAATTGCAAATCTCAGTTTCTTTATTGTCGCATATAAGAACGCGTTTAGGCTCTCCTGAGCCTTTATCAACCGCAACAATGCTTTGTTGGAGCCCTTGGCTAACCACGTGCACTGCTGCAACAGAGACCGGAGTGCCGACCAGATATTACCTATTGCTAACTCCCTGGATCAACGACCCATCTCTAGTAGCTATAACCTGTAATATTATTACCCTCCAGAAATACATCCAGGCCCCTATTGAACTCTTTTAGTGAACTTACCATTACCACCTCCTCGGGCAGAGAGTTCCATAGTCTCACTGCTCTTACCGTAAAGAATCCTCTTCTATGTTTGTGTACAAACCTTCTTTCCTCCAGACGTAGAGGATGTCCCCTCGTCACAGTCACAGTCCTGGGGATAAATAGATGATGGGAGAGATCTCTGTACTGACCCCTGATATATTTATACATAGTTATTAGATCTCCCCTCAGTCGTCTTTTTTCTAAAGTAAATAACCCTAATTTTGATAATCTTTCTGGGTACTGTAGTCCACCCATTCCAGTTATGACTTTAGTTGCCCTCCTCTGAACCTTCTCCAGCTCTGCTATGTCTGCCTTGTTCACAGGAGCCCAGAACTGTACACAGTACTCCATATGTGGTCTGACTAGTGATTTGTAAAATGGCAGGACTATGTTCTCTTCACCGGCATCTATGCCTCTTTTGATGCTACCCATTATCTTATTGGCCTTGGCAGCAGCTGTCTGACACTGGTTTCTACAGCTTAGTTTGCTGTTCACTAAAATTCCTAGGTCCTTTTCCATGTCATAGTTACCCAATGTTTTACCATTCAGTATGTACTGGTGACTTGCATTATTCCTTCCCATATGCATAACCTTCCATTTGTCAGTGTTAAACCTCATCTGCCACTTCTCTGCCCAAGCCTCCAATCTATCCAGATCCATCTGTAGCAGTGTACTGTCCTCTTCTGTGTTAATTACTTTACACAGCTTAGTGTCATCTTATTGATATTTTACTGTGCAAGCCTTCTACAAGATCATTAATAAATATATTGAAGAGAATAGGGCCCAACACTGACCCCTGTGGTACCCCACTAGTGACAGTGACCCAATCTGAGTATGTACACTCATTAATAACCACCCTCTGTTTTCTATCACTGAGCCAGTTACTTACCCACATACAGACATTTTCTCCCAGGCTAAGCATAATACAAACAAGAAGGTTAATTTCACACAGGCAAGTGTTCCGTCCAGATGCATTCTGTTTTGTGAACAAACAGCTTCCGGACTGGACCCTGAGCCGTTCATTTCTGTGGGTATATGTACATGATCATTGGTTTTTTTTTGTTTTTTACTGACCATCTGTCCGTTCAGGAAAAAAACGCATGATTAAGGATTTTTAATCGTGTATGTAGTTCCTGCTCACACAAGCTTTTTAATGGACATTCAATAAATCTTGGATTTTTATGGAGACATCAGATGCGTTTTTTTTTTTTTTTATACCATGTTCTATCTTCATCCGTTTTTCCTGCAGTCCAAGTCAATGGGTCAGTGAAAAAAAAACTGATCTGCATGGCATCCAGATGCAGTCCGTTTTTCACTTTAGCTGCTAGGAGATACTGTGTTATTCTTCAGTAGGGATCAGCAAACTTGTGTTTTCAAGTTCGGCGTACAAGGTTCGGGTTATCTAAGAATCCCGTTATGGTCCCTGGCAGCAGAATCCGTAATGGAATTCTTAGAAACCCGAACCTTGTACGAGGAACTTGAAAACACAAGTGCGCTCAACGCTATTCTAGTCTTGTAGGAAAAAAAGTGAAACACTAGAGGTCATTTACAATGGGCGCCGCGCCAGTTTTTGGTGGCTGAAAACAGGCGTAAAAGCAGAGTAACAACCACCCCTGTCAGGGACTGCCTGAGCCTCGACATAAATTAGGTGACTTCTTTGACAGTTACAGGGGGGAAACAAAGACTGGTGTAAAACGCTGGTCTTTGGAAACAAAACTGTTTCAACTTGCGTTCAAAACCATCAGTTCTTCACTGAACAGACCCTGACACCTTCCGTATGGCTCATGTGGTGAAAGAGGTCTAAGAGTAGGTTCACAAGGAGCTTTTTGGAGGAGCTTTGCCTACAGGATTTTCAGCCAGAACCAGAAATGGATTTGAACAGAATCAGAAATATAAAGGAAGGACTCGTGCTTCTTCCTGCTGGATCCACTTCTGGCTTTGGCTGAAAAGCTTGCAGGAAAATCTGCCTGAAATGTTACCTCCTCCCAAAAACTCAGTGTTAGGGCTCATGCATACGAACGTATTTTCTTTCCATGTCTGAAGTTACTCCATGTGCATCCCTTTTCCGTAAGTCTACATATCCATTCCGCAAAAAAAGAACATGTCCTATTATTATCCGCATTATGGACAAGGATAGGACTGTTCTCTTAGGGGCCAGCTGTTCCATTACGCAAAACACGGAATGCACATATCATCCGTGTTTTTTGTGGATCCGTGTTTTG
Organism: Rhinella marina; assembly: GCA_900303285.1. Classification (NCBI taxonomy): domain Eukaryota; kingdom Metazoa; phylum Chordata; class Amphibia; order Anura; family Bufonidae; genus Rhinella; species Rhinella marina. The sequence continues at coordinate 260,349 of ONZH01028847.1, forward strand.
CAGACCACAAAATACATACGGTTGTGTGCATGAACCCTTAACCTACCCTAAGGGGACGTTCACACAGCGGCTTTTTAAGTGGAATTTTGCCGCATGCGGCTTTAATTTGCTGATCTGCGATGCACAGCGCTGCCTCCCATTGAGATATAAGGGAGGCAGAGAGGACACGGGTGAAATTTCGATGTCTGTACCAAAATTCAGTTAAAAAGTCGACTGTCGTGTCGCAGTGCGACACCATAGACTAGCATTATAAAATATGTTGTGCAATATTACTGTGACACTATGAATGTCCTGTTGCAGTGTAGTTGTACCCTATATATCACAGTCGCCCTGTAGCCCTAACCTAAATGTACCAACTAGAGTCAGATCAGTCAACAGCAGCTTGTGCACAGATTGCCAGGTCACAGCAGGAGATTTCTGTATCTACACTGAAGGAACTAGAATATAAAACTGCCAAGGACTTTGCCTTTGAGGAGAGGCCTAGGAGGGAGGTTCAGTGTGCTATGTAACCTGACACTTCATCCTCTGAGCCTCACTAACCTGAGTTTCACTTTCTTTTACCAATGCGGGATGGGACAGATGGGCAACAAACCTAATAAAAGCGGTCCCCCCCTACGTCATGTACACAGGGAGACGGACTACAACTCCATCTGGAAGAAGGAGAGACCCAGGGAACAGAAAAAGTACAAGAATCCGGTAATGTGGAGAGTCGGTATCAATATATGTGAAACAGGTGGGGTCAGTATAACTGGGGGTACCCTGTCACCCCAATACTGTGATGTGACTCTTTTATGAATATCCCATGGTCACTGCTGTATGAGCAACTCTTCACAGCCGTGGTCTAGAAATGACGGATTTCCAGCTGCTGCAGAACAGCTTGTAGATGGCTGGACTGCTAGGTAAGCTCATTACTATATGTTACAGTACGCAGACCTGATTGGATTTAGCTCCACCTACTCTTGTGTGACAACTTTCCGAGAAGAAGGTTCACAGGAAACAAGGCGAGTCTGTTTATGAGCCAAGTCTTTTATCTCTATGAGCTGTGCAAGGGAAGCTATTGTTCTCTGTGATCAGCCATTCCAGACCTCTCCATGGTGACTACCTTCTGTTACATAACAACGGTTCTGACAACATACACAGGAGTAAGTCTTATAACGCTGCTGCCATGTTATAAGCTCCAGACGTCTGTGGAAACTGGAAGGGGGTGCTGGATCAGGGGCAGAGAGATTGAAAATGGTGAGTAATGAAAACACACTGGGGGGACATGCAGGGGTGGATTGGCCATAGACCCTCCAGGAAAATTTCCCGGTGGGTCGATGCCCAGGGAGGGGGCCACCAGAGCCCTCCTCATGTCCAAGTTCATATAAATCTGATGCTCTCAGCATTAACTAATGCCAGGCGCATCTGGTACATATGCACCTGGCCGGTGCCCGCAGGTGCCCTACTAAATTCAATTGTATTGCTATCCTCATGAGTGTGATACAGTTGAATACTGCAGCTGAGGCAGCACTATTATGTGCTGTACTGCGGCATTTAGTTCTGCGGGGGCAGTATTTTGGCCCCATGTACTTCAGTTGTTCTTGCCTTTTTTGTTGCCCAAACTACTGTCAATGTGGACCCCCCCCTTCAACATGGGGCCTCTTTTTTTTTCCAGGGCCACTTTAAGTTCCCAAGTCCGTCCATGGGGACATGTGCTAAGCAATTATGCTATAAAATGGAAGGCATTGCGTTGGAAAAGTTTAAAGGGAATGTATCACCAGTTTTCTGCTGCCTTTTCTAAGTCCCCATCTTCATGAGCTCATGGCTCTCCCTGCCCATCTGCCTCTGACTGACAGGTTTTTACCAAATGAATCAGCAGAAGGTGGGAGGGGAAAGCCAGGAGCTCATGAATATGGGGACTCCTTAGCATGTGCTGGAGCTGTTTAATACAAGATTTTGGCAAAACGGCTGGGTCAATTAAAGCAAATGTCCCAGCATTTTGCTAAGGGGATCTGTCACTTGTTTATGTTGCCTTTAGTTAAGAGACCATAAAACTGTTGATTCCCTGGAGATTCCCTTTAACAAAACTCATAGAAAGGAAAACTGGCTTAGTTGCCCATAGAAACCAATCAGATCCCATCTTTCATTTTCGAAAGGAACTCTGAAAAACGAAAGGTGGAATCTGATTGGTATGGGCAACTAAGCCAGTTTTGATAAGTCTCCCCCACTGTATTTAATAGGTGTGGTATTCTTTGTCGCAAAATATTGATGTCTACATAATCAGTCATGAGGTGTATGGAAGACAAATGGGGGGAGGCAGGATGCACATATTTGTGAACCAGTGAAAGAGACCCAAATTACGCCAGATTTATCAACATGTCCATACTGATACGGAACTTGGAATATGTCGGCTCTATATAAGTGAGTAAAATAAATAACTGTCGCACATAAATCTCTTCCTTTTGTCACTTCCTTTTTTTCCACAGTTTTTGCCATGTTTAACCTTCTTCCTTACCAGGCCAATTTTTAAGCTTTAGCAATGGGCCTTTCTAACTGCAAATAACTATTTACCGTATTTGTCGGACTATAATACACACTTTTTGCCCCACAAAAGTGTTATAGTATGGATGCTAATGATCGCTTCCATTATGGAAGCGGTCATCACCATGCAGGAGGCACGGGGAGGCAAGTGCTGCGCGGCCGTACAGCGTCAGGACATATTGCACGTAGGCGCGCACACAGTGCAGCATGGGCTTGAAGAAGACCAGTGAGCAGTGAGTTCTGAAGCGCATTTCAGAGCAAGCAAGGTAAGTTGTTGTTTTTTTTTCTTTATGCCTGATCTGAGGTCTGTTGGGGGTCCGATCTGAGGCTGATGGAGGCTGGGGGGGGGGGGGGTCTGATCTGAGGCTGATGGAGGCTGGGGGGGGGGTCTGATCTGAGGCTGATGGAGGCTGGAGGTCTAAAGAGGGTCTGATTTGATGTCTTATGGAGCTTGAGGGTCTAATTTTGGAGTTTGATCTGATGAAGAATAGGGGTCTGATCTCAGGTCTGATGAAAAATATATATTTTTTTTTACTTATTTTCCTCCTCTAAATCTTAGGTTCATCTTATAGTCCAAAATATACAGTAATTTCTGAGCCAACCTACATGTATGTGATATTATTTTTCATGGGACATCTTATACCTTTCTTTTGTTCTTTTGTGTCATTTGATATAATATTAAAAAAAAAAAAGAAAAACAGTAAAAATCATGAAAAAATGTATATTTTTCCTTTCTTATCAATTTTCCTCTGTTAGGGCTCATGCACAAGACCGTATCTATTTTGCGGTCTGACCGGCCCCTAATAGAACAGTCCTATCCTCGTCCATTTTGCGTACAATAATAGCACATATTCTATTTTTTGCGGAACAGACATATGGAAACGGTATGCACACGGAGTATCTTATGGAACGGAACGGACACGGAAAGAAGATACCTTTGTGTGCATAAGCCCTTACAAAAGATTTCAAGACAAAACATTTTTACATTTTTTTTTTAAAAAAAGGAAAAAAATGAGTGTACATTTATATATTTTACACACACAAAGCCCTCTATACTATTGTTAAAACTAATAAATATAGTTTGTTTATTTTTTATGAACGAAAAAGGGGGGAAATATGTCTGTGTGTGTTCATAGTCTGCTATACTAATTCTAAAACTAGTAACTAAAGCTATAACCTTTTTATTTTTTATTTTCTTTATTTCACTTTTTATTAATTTTTTTAACTTTTTTAATGGAAAAAAGTGAATTAGGGCACAAAGGGGTTAATTCACAGCCTGCAGGTTCACAATTAATTTTACATCCAGCAGGGGGCGCTCTCACATCAAGAAGAGCGCTCCCTGACAGTTTTTTACTTTACAGTGTGATAGATCCTTCCCTGGTTTTCTTTCGGCCCGCGCTGACATGTTTCCTGACTGCGTAGAGGGCTGAAAGAAAACCAGGGAACAGTGAGCCCTGGATCAGTGCATGACATGCAAAAAGACCCGTTCTGCTGGTCTCGGGCATACTTGCTGTGACCACAGCTGTCTAATGTCAGGAGGCGCTGGCAGATCGCAATGTAACCTGGCGCTTTTATACGTTGGGTTACAGTTAAGAGCCTACCGCCACAACGTATAAAGTCGTGCAGAGGTAGACAGAGGGTTAAGCAGCCAAAACTTTTTTTATTTTTTTATTGACATGGGTGTGTGGCCTAGTTTTATACAGGAGAAACTGAATTTTCTAGACATTTTTTTTGCATCACAATTACTAAAAAAACAGTTTTTGACATTGCTTTTTTTACTGTTTATAATGTACATATTTCACAATGAACAGCCTGTCCAGGTTATTTAGTTCATGTGTATACCTAATAAGTGTAGTTTTTTTGTTGCTTGTATGTAATGTATGCGCAATAAAATGTATTTTATGTAAAATGATTGATTATTTTTGGGAGCTTTTTTAAATTTAAAATGTTTTAACCATTTTTTTCTGCACATTTACAAGTCAAAAGAAACATGACCAGATTGTTAAGGTACTGTGAGCACTTTTTATGGCAAAATCGAGATGACAGGTTCCTTTTAATGGTGACATAGGAAGTAACTCCCCTTAGTTCAGTTTCCATAGAGAAAGTTGTGGGTTGGCATCTTGATTTTCAGGAATAGGGGGTCATTTATTAAGACCGGCGTTTTAGACTTAGTGTTAATGAAGCCCTGCACTGGCGGTGGATCCACCGAAGTTATGTACATAACTTTGTCGCATCTTCTAAATGTAAGACACCTTCCTAGCTGTCTTACATTTAAACCATTTTCTACACCTAAACCAGGCGTAGAAAATGGTAAATGAAATGAGCTTGCTGGCCCGTCCACTTCCCCGCCCAAGTCGCGCCCACTGTTTTAGACCTGGTGTGAACGGGGAGAAGTCACAGATTGCAGCTTAAAGGACCTTTGTGCTGCAATCTGCGACAGAAATACGCCTAATTTAGCCATATTTCTGTTTAATAATTAACCCCCATAATGCATTGAAACATTCCTTTGTTATGTCTGTGTTCTTCTTCTTAGGAGAAGACTTCGAACCTTACACCGAATCTGGATTTTTACCGAAACAAGAAGCCATTCTTGCCAAATGGTGAGTGCAGGTCAAGTGGTAAAGATTGTATGCAGCTATTGCTTAGTTGTATTTATGGTTCCCAGAAAACAACATGACCATCAATAAGGCTACTACAGCATTGTCACCCAGAATGGCAAATCTATCTATGCAGTTAAAAATCCATATTCTTGTGTCAGCTTGTGTTGTGCTGCAACTGTTATAGGATGGATGTAAGGTGTGACTTGATCTCTGTCTCACAGGGGTATACATCGAAGTGTTACTTTCAGACTGGAAGCATGACTACGACAAATTGGAGAGAAATCATTCCTATATCCAGTGGTGAGTTAGGCAGTTACATTTTGCCCCTAATCTCCTACTGATCTCTATAAATGTCAGTCTTCACTGTTGTTCTGCAATTAGATTCAAAAACCAGGAAGATCAGAACTCTAGCTCTCACTCACCTGCAGCAGTAGTGCTGCCTCAGGTTTCAGACCTGTAGCTTTAGATCATAGATAGCCAACTTGAGGCTTTCCAGCTGCTGCAAGACTACAACTCCCAGCATTCCCAGACAGCCTTCAGCAGGGCATGGTGGGAGTTGTAGTTTTACAACAGCTGGAGAGCCGCAGGTTGGCCATCCCTGCTTTACATCATCACATTGTATTTTCTCTGTTTCCATTATAGGCTTTTTCCACTGCAAAAACCAGGTAGAAATTCAAGTGCCAAACAACTGACCATTAGTGAGATCCAGGTACCTGACACTGATATAGTGACTATCTTCCTGCTCAGACATAGCCTGATCATAGCCTAATCTGTACCTGCCCCCCCCCCCCCCCCCCCCCCCATGACATTCTATGTATAGTTGTCTTAAGAATACATAAGCATAAGGGTATTGCCACACAGTCGGGTTTCTGCGTGCAGTTATGTAAGCCAGTACCATTAATGAATTTTAAAAAAGTGAAGTAGTATTTGCTCTTCAAACTCCTTTTATGATCCAGTTCAGATTTGGGCTTTCAAATTGCATCAGGAAACCTGACCGTGTGGCCGTACCACTGTTCTTATGTGGTTGCAGCCTTTTGGCCCAATTAATCACCAGGGCCCATAGACAATGCCAGCTCCTATAACTATGACCCGACCCCCTATTTTGTCACATATTGCTAAATTATTAAATATGTTCTAGATTATGAAGCAAGACCAAGAAGTCAGAAGCAGGTTTCTTGCAGCATACAGGCTCATGCTAGGATTTTACGGCATCAAACTCCTGGACCTTGAGACTGGAAAGGTGACAAAGGCAGAGAACTGGAAGGAGAGATTTGATAACTTGAACACGTGAGAAAACTATATGTTATCATTTTTGCTTCTTCTACCTTTCACATTCCTGCTTCGGTCCCACTTTTCTCCCTCTTTTTTTCTTCTCCCCTTCTTTCCCTTTCTGTCCTCTGTTCTCTCATATCTATCAGAAGCTTTACTTTTATAAATCATTCCAAGAAGGCTGCTGGAGAGCCACAGATGCAGGACTAAGGGGCCGTTCAGACGGCCTTGTTGTTGCGGATGTCGGCCAGTGTGTGTTCCGCAATTTGCGGAACACACATGGCTGGCACCCCATACAAAATGCCTATTCTTGTCCGCAATTGCAGACAAGAATAGGACATGTTCTATCTTTTTTTTGCGGAGCTGCGGCTGTGCGCAATCTAATACTGCCCATTGAAATGAATGGGGCCGCATCTATTCCGCAAAATTGCGGAATAGATGCGGACCCATTCACATGGTCGTGTGCACGGGCCCTAAGGCACAGGAAGGGCTGCAGACTGTGCACTGTGCAGCAGCACGCATGTCACAGGCTGTGTGCAAACTCAGGAGCACTGTAGGAAAACCCTCTGTGCCATGCTATTTCCCTTCATCCTCCTGTCCCCCTCTTCCCTGATATAAAGAAAGTATTTTCTCTCTGGGTACACGTTCCATTCAAAAGTCTGGGAGGCCATTTTTTTTTTTTTTATATAACCTTTCTTTATTTTCAAAAATACATATTATAATATATAAAATAGAGGGAGGCCATATTAGTTGTGACCCAACTTTCTTCTTCAATAGCAATGGACTCTTTTTAGGAATTCTGCCCCTGATCCCAATGGATGAAAGCCTACAGCCATTTGTCCACATAAACCATGGCCTCTCTATGCAAAGCCTTGCTGGGCTTTGAACAACAGGGACTGTGGGCAGTTTCATGTTACTAAAGCCCCTTTAGAAATGGTCACCCAGCACCTTCTAATCTACATCTCTATTTTCCTCACAGTTACAGTCACAACAATCTGCGGATCACCCGGATACTTAAGTGTTTGGGGGAGATGGGCTATGATCACTTCCAGGCCCCTCTGGTCAGGTTTTTCCTTGAGGAGACCATGTGTAACAACAACTTACCCAACGTGAAAAGAAGCGTACTGGATTACTTTATGTTCACGGTGAAGGACAAGCAGGAGCGGGCAAAGCTGATGACATTGCTTGAAAGAATTAAAAATCCTACAAACCATTTAACTGGGGACCAGTGGAGAAGCTCAGAAGTTATGGGAATGGGACTGGGAGTGCAGGGGAGGGAAGAGTCTACAAGTAGGAAAAGGAGGTAAAGAAGATAAGATAGGGAAGTGTTAGTACCCATATCAATCAATCTGATCACAACCATGAAGAACCTCAACACTCTTCCCTGTTTTAGACTGACTAGCAAGCATTCACTTCCCATCTGGGTGACCACTATTTGAGAATGCTATCTAAAGGGCTGGCCTTAGGTTATATGGCTAACTTTGCGTGTCCCCCCACCAGCAACGCAACAACTATAGGGAATTAAATACACTAAATTAGTAGCATAACATTTAAAGTGTAACTTATTTTATGGAGCAAAGAATGCACAGCCAATGCTTAAAAGGGTTGTCCTATCTGGGACATTTATAACTTATGAATAGGATATGCCATAAATGTCTGATAGGTGCAGGTCCTGGTCCCACCTCTGGGGTATCCTCTTCTATCTCAAGAATGGGGGTGTCTAAGTGAATAGTGAGCAAGCCAGAGATATGCGTCCACCTGCCATGTGACTTCTGAAAATAGCTGAGCGCTGACTCAGCGAAAATAGAGGATGATGTGGGTGTGCAATGTGCTATTTAAGATACAGTTGTAGTGGTGTCATACCAAGCTCAGTATATAAATACTGCACCAGAACCAAGCATGGTACATACATTTCGCACCAGAACCAAGCTCATTATACATATACAGCACCAGAACCAAGTACAGTACATACATTTCGCACCAGAACCAAGCTCATTATATATATACAGCACCAGAACCAAGCACGGTACATAAATACAGATTTTGAACAAAGCATGGTACATAAATACAACACTAGAACAAAGCCCATTACATAAATACAGCATTTCAACCAAGTATGATACATAAATACAGCACCAGAACCAAGTTCATTACATAAATACAGCACCAGAACAAAGCTCATTACATAAATACAGCACCAGAACCAAGCATAGTACATAATTACAACACTAGAACAAAGCCCATTACATAAATACAGCATTGGAACCAAGTATGATACATTAATGCAGTCCAGAACCAAGCCCATGACATAGATACAGCACCAGAACCAAGCACGGTACATACATTTTGCACCAGAACCAAGCTGATTATATAAATAAACCAGAACCAAGTTCATTTAAACACAGCACCAGAACCAAGCATGGGACATACTTTCAGCACCAGAAGCAAGCTCGTTACATAAATACAGCACCAGAACCAAGCACAGTACATAATTACAACATTAGAACAAAGTCCATTACATAAATACAGCACCAGAACCAAGCATGGGACATACATTAAGAACCAGAAGCAAGCTCATTACATAAATACAGCACCAGAACCAAGCACAGTACATAATTACAACACTAGAACAAAGCCCATTACATAAATACAGCACCAGAACCAAGCACAGTACATAATTACAACACTAGAACAAAGCCCATTAAATAAATACAACATTGGAACCAAGTATGATACATAAATGCAGTACCAGAACCAAGCCCATTACATAAATACAGCACCAGAATGAAGCCAATTACATAAATACAGAACCAGAACTAAGTCAATTACAAAAATATAGCACAATAATCAAGCCAATTACATAAAGACAGCACTGGAACTAAGCTCATTACATAGATACAGCCCTAGAATCAAGCACATTGCATAAATACAGCACAAAAACCAAGCACGGTACACTACAATGTGAAACTACAGCTCCCAGTATGTCCTTAACAAGTGTAAAGGTATGGTGGGAGTTGTTTCACGAAAGAGAATGCTACCACACATCATCATGCTGTAGACCAGGGGTCAGCAACCTTCGACACTCCAGCCACTGTGAAACTACAACTCCCAGTATGCACACTTACACGGCTGTTCTCATAGAAGAATTCTGGGAGTTGTGGTTTCAGAACAGTTGGAGTGCTGGAGGTTGCTGATCTCTGCTAAAGACCACACATAAGTGACTACAGCACTGATCAGACACAGTCAATGTTAGAATAAACAACAGGTGATGTCTCCTCTAAAGATCTTCTTTTTCCTTCTCTTTCCATTAGGTTCAGACCACCATAGCTGGATTCTGCAGGCCACTACTCGTCTCTGCAGCATTTGCCATTAACTCATACAAACTGCTCTCAGTGCCACATAATCATGTCACATATTTCCCCACATGAAAATAATTCACCACACACCCCTAATGGTAGTGCTCCCTATAGATATTGCCATGCTCTGTGCCTCTGTAGTACCCCAGAGGGGGCACTACTATTCTTACACCTAGCTACTGTCTCCAATGTCTAGCAGAGAATGTCATCTGTGTATTTATTTCCACGTCCTCTGATATTGTGCCTTAATGATATTGTTATGCAACTATTATTACATATAACGTGCCTGGTTGTCCAGCAGGTGGCAGTGTATCTGGCAGAGAGTACATTTAGATAGGATTGAACTTTCCTACCAAGGGAGGGGTTGGAGGAAGAGATAGTGGAGTTGAGAGTGGAGAGAGTTGAGAAGTGGAGTGGAGAGTTGGAGCTAGAGAGGGAAGCAGTGTGGTGAGGGAATGTTATACCCTCACTGCTACAGGAGCTTTGGGAAAGTAGCCCAGAGAGCAGCCCATTCCTGATATATAAAAGGACTTAGTACCTCTGAGAGGGAAAACAGAGCCAAAGACGGGTCACATGATACCTCACTCTCATAAGAAACAGCAAAAGCAAAATATTTAAGTGTACCTGCCGGTTTACCCTTAGCCTGCTGGAGCCAAGATAAAGATCAAGTATTGTCTGGATGGCACAAGTTTATTACAAGTTTATTCAAGTAAAAACCATTGAACTTTACCAAGTCTGGACTCTACTTATTCCACCAACTACAACTCCTATGTTGCTAAACCAGGGGAGTGACACAAACTATTAGGGCCACAACATACCACTTGACATTCCTAAACACTGGGACTCGATTGGCCCTGGGGGGCGACCCGCTGCACCTCCATGCTGTGCCACATGCTCTGTGTCCCCATACATATTGCCACATTGCATATGTTCCCTTACCTAGTGCCACATGCTCTCTGCCCCCCATACATAGTGCTACATGCTCTGTGCCCCCTTATATAGTGAGACATGCTCTATGCCCTCATGTTCTGTAGCCCCTCATATAGTGATTCATGCTCTGTGCCCCATGCTGTGTCCCCATCCACTGTGCCCCCATGTTCTGTGTCTCCATGCTCTGTGCTCCCTTATATGTGCTACATGACATGGTCTGTGCCCCCTTATATAGTGATACATGTTCTGTGCTCCCATGCTCTGTGGCTCCATGTACTGTGTCCCCATGTTCTTTGCCCCCATGTACTGTGCCCCCTTGCTCTGCACTTCCATATTCTGTGCCCCCATGTACTGTGCCCCATGTTCTGCACTTTTATGTTCTGTGCCCCCTTGTTCTGCACTTTTATGTTCTGTGCCCCTTGCTCTGTGCCTCCATGTTCTGTGATCCCATGCTCTGTGCCCCCTGCACTGTTCAGCTTATACCCGCCTTTCCCCAATCCCACAAAATTATCAGTGATGCACTCCAGGCCTCTTCAGGCATCATTACTATCCTGGACCAGCAAAAATGTCACTGTTAATTCTTTCTCCACTTTAGGCAAGGTTCACATCATCATTTATTTTTCCATTATTCTGATCTGTCAGAAGAACAAAAAAAGAAAAGAAAAAAGAGATCTTGTCTTTAAAGCATGCGTTACGCACATTTGGCATCCTTTTCCGCATAGATCCGTTATTTTAGTTCAGAAAAAAACTTCTGCATGCAGGACTTTCTTTTCCATCTAAAATTGCAAATCTCAGATGGAAATGGCTAAAACGGATGTCAAATGTGCATAACTGATGCTTATTGGGGTTGTGTCACTTCAGCAAGTGACATTTATCATGTGGAAAAAGTTAATACAAGGCACTTATTAATGTATAGTGATTGTCCATATTGCTTCCTTTGCTGGCTGGATTCATTTTTCCATCACACTATATACTGCTCGTTTTCATGGTTACAACTAGAGATGAGTGAACGTGCTCGTAACGAGCACTGTACCGCTCGGCTCCCCTGCGCTCGCATGGGCGTAGGCAGCCGCTTCCGTCCTCCTCACCCGACGGAAGCGGCTGCCTGCGCCCATGCGAGCACAGGGGAGCCGAGCGGTACAGTGCTCGTTACGAGCACATTCGCTCATCTCTAGTTACAGACCACCCTGCAATCCATCAGTGGTGGCCGTGCTTCACACTATAGGACTGTGGTCAGCAACCTTTGGCACTCCAGCTGTTGTAAAACTACAATTCCCAGCATGCTCCATTAATTTCTGTGGGAGTTATGAGAAGAGGCAGTGCGCAAGTGTGCATGCTGGGAGTTGTAGTTTCACAACACCTGGAGTGCCGGAGGTTGCCTACCCCTGCTATAGGAAAAAGCACAGGCATTTCCGGTGGTCGGGACCGTGGGAGCTCACATAGGCTCGCACTTTTTCCTATATTGTGCAAGCACGGCCACCGCTGCCTGATTGCAGGGTGGTCATAACCATGGAAACAAGCAGTGTATAATGTGCTGGAAAAATGAATCCAGCCACCAAAGGAGTCAATATGGACAATAACAATACATTAGTGTCTTGTTTTAACTTTGTCTACGTGATAAATGCCATTTGCTGAAGTGACACAACCCCTTTAAAATATAGGATCTGTTTTTGTCTTTATTTTTCTGTTCTTCTGACGGATCAGAAGAGAGGAAAAATAAACTGTGATGTGAACCTGGCCTTAGACCAGCTGGGGTGTCACCAATAACCACTTCCACTACAGTAGACTACCACGGATGTTATCATTAACCACAATCCTTACATTTTTCTTTACTACCATAGATATTAAAAGTAATCCTAGTTTTAGGAGCTCTCAATCTTATTCTACTATCAACAATTAACTGTAGCCAGAGTCATAAAAAGTCCCCACCGCTGTCCCATCGGATCCCAAGATGACCCTCATAGTGCCTTCCACAGATGCCCCACAGAGCCCAAGGTGACCCTCGTAGTGCCTGCCACAGATACCCCACAGAGCCCAAGATGACCCTCATAGTGCATGCCACAGATACCCCACAAAACCCAAGATGACCCTCTGCCACAGAGGCCCCACAGAGCCCAAGATGACCCTTGTAGTGCCTGCCACAGATACCCCACAGAGCCCAAGATGACCCTCATAGTGCCTGCCACAGATGCCCCACAGAGCCCAAGATGACCCTCGTAGTGCCTGCCCCAGATACCCCAAGGAGCCCAAGATGACCCTCGTAGTGCCTGCCACAGACCCAAAATGAGCCTCATAGTGCCTACCACAGATGCCCCACAAAGCCCAAGATGACCCTTGTAGTGCCTGCCACAGATACCCCAAGATGACCCTTGTAGTGCCTGCCACAGATACAAAGATGACCCTCATAGTGCCTGCCACAGATGCCCCACAGAGCCCCTGCCCCTGGGTCTCTCTCATGTCCTCGGGTCATACACAGTAAATGACATTGGTGCAGGTGTCAGTTACAGTGTAGAAACTGGGCGTTCCCCATCCACACTACATGGCAGCCTTAGAGCTTGTGTGTAGGTGTTACTGTCCCTTTAATGGGTGGGGAGTTTCCTAGAAATAGAAAGCGAAACCTGAGGCTAAAGTTTTCTCCCTTCTATAATCAGGGTGAAAATTTATCGCCAGCTTCCTCCTTTGCAGCTGCACCTAGAAACTCACAAACGACTTTGTAACCCACCCTCGACCAGGGGTAAGTACATAGCTCTGTGCATATGTAGCAGAGCTGGCGTAGGGTGAGGACTATTAGATTTACCTGCAGTCCTATGTAAAGCCATAGATAACAAAAACAGCTTTTCTACATCTGACACAGTCAGCACTGCTTCATCTGATGTTAGTCCTTGTCGGTCATGAAGGAGGGTAGATTAGAATACTTGCGGATCTGTTTCTAACAAGAAACTGTCAAACTGTACGGAAATGTCACATACTTTGCTGTATTGTAAGAAAAGTAAGCAGATTTGCTAATCAGAACCATAGGAAAGCTGGTAAAAACCAACATGGCCGTCATAAAGCTATGATATGACTGTCACCCAACTTTCTCTGACTCCTGAATGGCTAATGTGTCTAGATATGAATGTCCCTTTATCTTGTATTGTTAGGCAAGTAGTCAGAGTCTAGTAAAGCTGGGCAGTAACCAATATGGCTACCTCCTAGGGTTGTCACACAGTTTCCCTGACTATGACACGGCTGTATGTACCGCTATATGCCTGCTGATCAGTGTCATCACATTTGTAGCGCTGCGTTTGATCAATTCAGCTGCCACCCAGCTCTTACAAACTCTGAATGGCATCGACACTCCCTGATATTGTATTGTGGACAGATTGGCTAGTTAGAGATTAAGAAAACTGGGTGACAACCAATATGGCTGCCATTAAAGAGGACCTTTCACCGCTCCTGACATGTCTGTTTTAATAGCTTCATGCATTCCCCATGTAATAACAATTCTGGATCATCTATTCTTATGGCTCCATGTTGAGCCATTTCTTTATTATTCCTGCTAGAATTCATGAATGAATTGCTAGCAGTCTGGAGTAAGGGTACAGAGGGGTAGTAACCAGTTGGGGGGGTGTACCTGCACAGTCTGAAAATGGCAGCACTGATTGGAAAGAGTGAGTCTGTGAGGGACACCCCCCCCCAACTGGTTATCACTAGAGATGAGCGAACGTGCTCGTTTCGAGCACGTTCGCTCATCTCTAGTTATCACCCCTCTGTACCCTTAGTGCAAAAAAAAAAGTTGAGTGACAACCAATATGAGTTTCAAAACCTTCATAAGGTTGTCACTCAGCTTTCCCAGACTTCTGAATGCCAAACCGGCCTAGTTATAACAATATTTTGTCACGCGGGTGCTTTTACACCGATGGGCGGAGTGGGGGCTTGTTGGGGCAAGTTATTACTTTTTTGCTTAAAAACTATGTTAGCCATATTTTTTCAGACAGGCACACGGACTGCCATATATGTGGCAAATTTATGACAGTCCGTGTGCCAACTTTCCCTTTAAAAATTATACTTTTTATTGTACATAATTAAAATGTGATCCAATTATATTTAACATAGTAAAGTAGGAGTTACTAAACAAACGGCAAGAGAAATTTATGATTAGGTGCACACCTCGTCATAAATAAGCCCTATGTTACGTTAGCACACAGGGGGACAACTAAGACCAGTGTAAAAAGCCGTCTTAGTAAATGTTATACCAATATGCGTTGTATGAACTGTTCCTTTAAAAAATACCAAGCATAGGCAGCAGAGGGCGCCACTGTGTCCACATAAATTTTTGAGTGAGAGGCACATTAGGACACAGGCCTCTTTCACACATCTTTGTCAGTGATGATATCCGTGGCAAGATGGTTAGTGGTTGACATGTGAAGAATCCGTGTTTGGTCCATGTGTCATCTGTATTCCACGTACACTGCTAGGCTGAAAATTGGATTCCAGAGCATCTCCTAGAAATGGTCCGTAAAAACCATGGACCAAACACAGATGGCAACCATGGTGTTGTGTCCATGGTTTTCACTGACCCCTAGACTGTTATGTTCATGAGGGGACTGTAACCATAGACAAAATAGTGCATGTTTCTGTGGTGACATCACGGGCCCATGGTCAGATGAGAACCACTGATGTGTGGATACACACATTAAAGTCAATGGATACGTGAGCGCTGTGTGGAGACCACGGAAGGAACACATCACTGACATATGAAAGAGGTCTTACTGTTGTGTGGTACTCCATCAGACACTAGGATACTCCATACCACTATGTGTGGTATAGGGAAGTCCACTCTATTTGCCACTCAGCGGTGCCGTAGTTCAGATTTGCTGGCACGGAAGGAATTACAGGTGCCAGCATGTCTCACAAAGTGGTGCCCTTGGTCATGTGCAGGGAGTGAACAGCCTATGATTTCTCTGCTACTCCCAGGTGACGGCTTCAACAGAAAAAGGGGTAGTCCAATTTATTTTTAGTGATGACCTATCCTCAGGATAGGTCATTAATTCCAGATCGGCGCAGATCAGCTGGTTGAAGAGAAGGTGCGCTCCAAGGTGTGCCAAAGCTGCCTTCTCTTCATTGCTTACTTGCTCACCATCGACATGGCAGTGGTGAGCAGGTGTAATTACACTTGAATAGGAAGGAGCCGTCCCATTGAAGTGAATGGGATGTAGTTACACCTGCTCACCACTGTGGATGCAATAGCAGCAGATAAAAAAAATAAAGTGAAGGCGTTGTAAAGGAACAGTATGGTCAGAAAGTGCCTTTTTTAATATTGCAGTTTTCACTCTCACCACTAGATGTCATCATAGACTATTCTCCAGTCTCACTTTACAGCCTACAGTAAAACTGTTACATAAATCTGAACAAGTGCTATTTCTAAAATATACTGTACACGTGTCTGTAATCTGTATGTTTTCTCCCCCAGTTTTGTGATCTCCTCAGCATGTATTACTACAACATAGATGCAATGGATGGCTGGAATTCAGATTATGATTCTACCTGGGAAGATGAGGAACTGGAGCCCCCTAAAAAGAAGAAGCAGAAACCACAGTATCAGGTACAGATTTCAGAAGCCTACACCCAGCTTCCTATATAGAAATATCAGGGTAGCATTCCAACCTGCTCCCAGCCAAATATAGCACCTGCCTACTCATGGTATCATAAAAAGCCATCTGATGGTCTCTGCTTGCAGTCAGTGAATGGAAATAATCTTGTTTACATTCAGAGACTGAAAACCTGTCCTGATTTAAAGGTTTGTTACAATGTATCAGTATTACCTGGTAGTCCTCACTGATTAGCTCTTGACTGGATACATTATTGCAAACTAAAAGTCTGAGCAAGCGGAGGTATTGAAATTGGAAATACAAATTACAGCATGCGTAGGAGAGCTCCCCATGCTTTTTGCAAAATCATTTAGTTACCCCCCCTTCATCGCTCCCTTAGGCCTCTTTCACACATCTGTGTCCTTGATGATATCTATGACAAGATGATCAGTGGTTCATCCATGAAGATGTCCATGAATGATCCATGTTTGGTCCGTGTTTCCTTTTTTTTTTGCCCTCCGTGTGTCATCCGTGTTCCATGAACACTGCTAGGCTGAAAAAATTAGTTTCCAGATTATCTCTACCAATGGACCGTGAAAACCACGGACCAAAAACAGATATCATCCGTGTTGTTTCCGTGCTCTTCACGGACCCATAGACTGTAGAGTGTGAAGGATCTGTAATCACGGTCATAATAGGGCATGCTTCCATGGTCATCACTAACCCACTGATATGTGAATACACACATTAAAGTCAATGGATACATGAGAGGTCCATGGAGACCACAGAAGGCACATGTCCACGATTTACTGACATGTGAAAGAGATCTTACAGTAGGGTAAGAACATGCACATGATGGCTCATATGCACCTAGAGAGCCAGAAACACAAACTCCTACTCCATAGGGGTTCTATACAGTGGTAGGAGCAGCCTGGCACCAAACTGACATATAATACGGTAAGATGCGACCAAGTAACCAATAAAAGCTCAACCAAATTTAGTGATGACTAATTTTTGGTTCTTATCTATTCAGCGCAATTTTGGGAACAGAGCAGCGCGGGACATGCAAAACTACCGACATGGATATGGCAAACCAAACCTGGATACTGCCACTGACCTGGTAAATACCCCCAGCATGTCCAGTCATATTGTTAAAAGGTATCACTATGGGTATAGCCACCTTTTAAGGGAATCTGTCACCAGGATCTAGGACTATTATCTGAGGTGATACATGAGTAGTCCTGCAGATAAGGAGTCCAGATTACTAATTTTTTTCCTGCTGTCCCCCATTTTCCCGCTGTCAGAGTTTAAATACACTGAAATACACTGTCAGGACTGCTGCGCATGCGCATAGGAGTCCTCTCCATTATGGTAGCATAGCACAGCAGTCCTGACTGTGTATTTCAGTACAACTTTGAGCCCTTAAGGGGCGGGGGCAATAGGAATGTAAAACAATGGTGATCTGGACTCCTTATATGCTGGACTACTCATGTATTAGCCCGGATAATAGTCCAAGATCCTGGTCACAGATTCCCTTTAATGGTTATGCCTCTTTAAGGTGCATCTGTCAGGAAATTTGTATCTATGAATCTATGACACTGGCTGACCTGTTACATGTGCGCTTGGCAGCTGAAGGCATCTGTGTTGGTCCCATGTTCATATGCGCCCACATTGCTGAGAAAAATCATTTTTTAATATATGCAAATGAGGAGCAACGGGGGCGTTGCCATTACACCTAGAGTCTATGTTTCTATGTCCTGGCTTTTTCGGCAACTGCTGTGCCCTCTGCACTTTGATTGGCAGGTCCAGACATTGAAAACTTCAAAGTGCAATCAAAATGCAGGGGGAGTGGCAGTCGCAGAGAGAGCAGAGCCTCTAGGTGTAAGGGCAACGCCCCCATTGCTCCTAAAGGCTCATTTGCATATATTAAAACATAATTTTTCTCATAAATGCGGGCACAAATGAACATGGGATCAACACAGATGTTTTCAACAAGTGCACATGTAACAGGTCAGCCAGTGTCATAGGTACAAATCTGCTGACAGATGCCCTTTAAAGAAGACCTGTCTGTTTTACCAACTACTTGCATCCCCCTTTTATTAACATCTTTTCATATGACTCTATGTCGTGCCATTCCTATATTATTCCTTCAAGAAATTATGAATGTATTGCATGCAGTTTGCAGTGAAGGTCCAGATGGGTGTTACCAGTTGGAGGTGTGTGCTTTCACAACCTGACACTATCTTATCATTGCTCCCAGCGTCAGACTGTGCAGGGACACACCCCTAACTTGTAACGCCCATCATTGCAGACTACAGGTAATTCATTCATGATTTCCAGAAGGAATAATAAAGAAATGATACAACATAAGAGATATAAGAATAGATGCTCCAGAATTGTTATTACATGAGAAATGCGGACATGTCAGGAGAGATGACAGGTCCTCTTTAAGCCAAATCCATATATCTGACTTGCATATTTTCTCCATAGGAATATGAGGACTATATGCCAAACCTGGAATTCTACCGGAACAACATTGAATTTGAGCCTAACGGTCAGTAAAGCAAAAATATTAGAAGATTTATCTATTTTACCATACTTTCCCAGACCCCTGAATCGCATCCTATATTACGGCTGGTCAGCTATGCACATGACCCTGGTTTGGGTCTGCATCCGATTCGCAGATGCGGACCCATTCACTTCAATGCTGTCTACATCCTTACTTCCGTTCCGTGCTGTGCGCAAAATTATAGAACATGTCCTATTTTTCTCCGCATTACAGACAATGATAGGGATGTTCTATAATGGGCCAGACATTCCGTTCAACAAAATGCGGAATGCACACATGTTCTGCGGATCTGCAGTTTGCTGACCGCAAAACAGCCAATGGTCATGTGCATGAGCCCTAGGGATGTTTTAACACGAAACGTGTAAGCGATTCTAGCACATTGTGTGTCAGGTTGGAGTATATGCCTCATGCAAAATAGGGATGCAGTCTGTGTGCCTTCCGCGTTTCCCGGGCATAGTCTATCTTTTTGCAGAACGGACACTTTCTGCATCCGTATGTCCGTTCCGCAAACAGCTAGAACATGTCCTTGTCTGCAAAATACAGACCCATTGAAGTCAATGGGTCTGCAAAAAATGCGGATGCAACACAGACTGCATCTGTGCTCTGCAGATTCGCGATATGAAGCACCCTAAAACGGATATGGTCATGTGCATGAGGCCGAAGGAAGATTTGCAAATCAAGGCTCTGGGAAAGCTGAGTGACCAGCCCAGAGGTAGTGACGACTATAGTGGCTGTCACCCAGCTTTCCCAGAAAAATAAGAAATTGCTCTGTACAGAAAAAAATCACAATAGGTTTTTATTGTACAATATGAGTCTCTGCCCAGCTCCAGCTCATGGCTGGCAAACCTGCCTAGGTATGGAGTAATGTATGCTTTTCTGTATAGCCATGCAGGTCTACTGTTCAGGATTCTGGGAAAGCTGAGTGACAAGCTCAAACATTATGATGACCATACTGGTTGTCACCCAACTTTTCTAGAAACATAAATTATTGAAATGTAAAGGGCTTGTTCACATCTAAAATCCAGCTCCTGGCTGAATAGAGGCTCAGGATGCTACTCCCTTTTCACTATGCTTTACACTGCAGCTCTGCTCGCTCAGATTGGCTGTTTTATGGCTCATAATAGTTACATCAGTGGTTACCACTTTGACCAATTCTCTTCACCAAATACAGGAATAAAAATAGAGGAATTTCATCAGGACTGGTGGGAAGAATATGAAGAGCTTGAAGAAAACCACTCCTTCATCCAGTGGTAAGATTAAGGGTATATTCAGATGTTGCGGTTGAGGTGCGGTCAATCTAAAGACTGTATGCGTCTTACTGCAGTTCTGCAATGCAGTAATTGGCAGCCTGGTTTTACAGGTGACACTCAAATCATGGTAAAACCACATGCGTTTTTTAATGCAGTGATCAGTACAGACGTAATACTTCTCACAGCTCGGGGTTTGTTACAGTGATATCCAGTCTAGACAATAGTCTGTGCGCTAAACACATCAGCAGCACAAATCTCTCCTCTGTCCTGTTACAATGTATCAGTGCAGGGAAAATATTATCAGTCTGGGATTTAGGCTGTTCAGCTTCCAGTTTATCTCCATTCTTATACAGTTCTGGCTGGTTAATGAATAGAATGTCAGAACTGCAGTGAATACTGACACAGCCAGGGCAGTAGGAGGAGAATAGTATCTTTTCATATATATTTAATTGACATACACACACACATCTGTGGAAAGCTGTGCACTCTGACCTCTAGGTTCAAGGGGGAATATTGAATGTGGGCCTAAAGGAACATATCCTATTGGAAATTAGAAAAGTGTCAGTCTAAAACTGGAAGGTGCAGATGTCTGGGCAATGGAAAGTGGGACAGTTTCCCCAGCCCACTCTAGCTGTCTAAGAAGGTAACTAGACCGTAACTAACCCTTGGTGGGAGCAATTAATTTCTGTTATCACATATGCATTATATATATTACAGGCTGTTTCCGCTGCGAGAGCGCGGTGTGAACCCATACGCCAAACCACTGACCCTGGCAGAAATTCAGGTATAAGATCAGTCACTTTCTGGTACCATATAATGTAGCATGTATATCATGTACAGAGTATGCATATAATGTAGAAACTATGGGGGAGATTTATCAAGTTGGTGTAAAGAAGAACTGGCTTAGTTGCCCATAGCAACCAATCAGATTCCACCTTTCATTTATCACAGCTCTTTTGGAAAATGAAAAGTGGGATCTGATTGGTTGCTATGGGCAACTAAGCCAGTTCTACTTTACACTAGTTTGATAAAAGACCCCAAATGTATATAATGTATGGACTTTGTATATAATGATTGGCCCGACAATATAATATACTGGTCATTTTTAGGATGCATGTGCTATGTTTATAATGTATGGGCCTTGTATATAACATACATCTCATGTATATAATTTACGGAGTGTGTGGCGGAATATATAATGTACTATGTATAAGGTCAGACTGTTATATAATTTATGGGTTATGTTTATAATATAGAAACTGTGTTTATAATGTATGGGGTGTGCAAATAATGTACAGGCCATGTATATAATGTACGGACTGTGTGTATGTATGTATATATATATATATATATATAATATAGATGTGTTTATAATGTACAGGCCATGTGTATAATGTACGGACTGTGTATGTGTGTATATGTGTGTGTGTATATATATATATATGTGTGTGTGTGTTTGTAATGTATAGGCTGTGCATATGATGTAGGACAGTGTATGTAATGTAGGTGCCATATATATAACGTATAGACTTTTATATAACGTTTGGACTTTGTATATACTGTATATGTTTAAAATATACAGATCATGGTTCTAATGTATAGATTTTGTATATATCATATTTGTTTATAATGTACAGGCCATGTATATAGTGTACGGACTGTTATATATATATATATATATTCTATAGATGTGTTTATAATGTATAGGCTGTGTATATAAAATAGAACTGTGTATATAATGTAGGGGCCATGTATATAACGTATAGACTTTTATATAAAGTTTGGACTTTGTATGTACCGTATATATTTATAATGTACAGGCCATGTATATAATGTACGGACTGAGTACGTATGTATGTGTGTGTATATATATATATATATATATATATATATATATATACTTTTATATAACGTTTGGACTTTGTATATACCTTACGTATTTATACTGTACAGACTGTGTATGTAATGTCCACCTCTAGATGATGAAGGCAGATAAAGACGTCATGAGGAGGTTCCTCGAATCTTACAAGCTCATATTGGGGTTTTACGGCATTCAACTGCTGGACGAGAAAACCGGAGAAGTGTCCCGGGCGAAGAACTGGGCGGAGAGATTTTTTAATTTAAACAAGTGAGAATACTAACCCAACTTTCCCAGAGTACTGAATTGCAAATCTACCTAGACATGATACTAGAGTAGGGGTAGGCAATTAATTTTCCCATGGGGCCGAATGAGAAACTGGGATGGTTTTAGAGGGCCGGACTAATATAATTAACTCAGTTCTACCCAATACTGTATATAGTATATACTATCCAGAGGTCACACTACGTTTTTTGCAAGAGAGTAAAAATACTCCTCTGACCATTTTTGAGGAGTATTTTTACGCGAGGAGGAGTATGAAAGTTGCGGTTATTTAAATACATAATATATAGGCCTGCACTTGGTCACATCTGCGTTGGAGGCTGCATTTGGAGCCGCTGTTGCAGATTCTGTCAAAAGACCGGACAAAAAGCCTTGTATGCAGCACTTCTTTGTTCGGTAAAAAGACAGATCCCGAACGAAAACTGAACGGATCCCATCGTAGTCGGTGGAGTCTGTTCAGCTTCTTCCCTGTGGGGTGACAGGAGGAGGGGGAGCAGTGTCACTAGTGGGGTGACAGGAGGAGAGAGGAGCAGGGTCACTAGTGGGGTGATAGGAGGAGGGAGGAGCAGTGTCACTAGTGGGGTGACAGAAGGAGGGGGGAGCAGGGTCACTAGTGGGTTGACAGGAGGAGGGGGGAGCAGGGTCACTAGTGGGGTGACAGGAGGAGGGGGGAGCAGGGTCACTAGTGGGGTGACAGGAGGAGGGGGAGCAGAGTCAATAGTGGGGTGACAGGAGGAGGGGGGAGCAGGGTCATTAGTGGGGTGACAGGAGATGGGGGAGCAGAGTCACTAGTGGGATGACAGGAGGAGGGGGAGCAGGGTCAATAGTGGGGTGACAGGAGGAGGGGGAGCAGGGTCAATAGTGGGGTGACAGGAGGAGGGGGGAGCAGGGTCAGTAGTGGGGTGACAGGAGGAGGGGGGAGCAGAGTCACTAGTGGGATGACAGGAGGAGGGGAGCACTGCAGTGTCACTAGTGGGGTGATGGGGGAGCAGGGTCACTAGTGGGGTGACAGGAGGAGGGGGAGCAGTATCACTAGTGGGGTGACAGGATGAGCAGTGTCACTAGTGGGGTGACAGGAGGATGGGGGCAGGGTCACTAGTGGGGCGACAGGAGGAGGGGGGAGCAAGGTTACTAGTGGGGTGACAGGAGGAGGGGGGATCAGGGTCACTAGTGCGGTGACAGGAGGAGGGGGAGCCGGGTAGCAAGTGGGGGGAAGCAGGGTTACTAGTGGGGTGACAGGAGGAGGGCAGAGCAGAGAACTGGGAGACTGGACAGAACCATGGCTGGGGGAGGGGGAAATCACTCTCTTGAAGACTGACAGCTTTTCACTGCCACAACTCTCCCACCCCCCAGCCGCCCGCTCCACCCGGGGGGCAGCTCTTCAGTCTGCGACCTCACAGGCGGCCCTGTCATGTTTCCCAGGGTCCATGCTCAGCGTCTCCGCTCTCCTTACTACAGCTGGCCCCTCCTCCTTCCAGCTCCCGCCGGCTTCCCCTGTCTGACCTGACCTGTATCGTTCAATAGCCAACCAATAACAAAGCTCTTTGCTGTAAGGAACTTTGTTATTGGTTATTTCAGGCACAGGCAGCATCCCTGCGCTGCCCGTGCCGTTCACAGCGCTGATGAAAAACAGGGAAAAGTCTAAGCCGGTCAGAGACAGTAGGCGGGCCAGATGCGGCCCGCGGGCCGCCCCTTGCCCATGTCTGTACTAGAGAGTTGTAATAATGTGTCCCTTGTGACACCCAGTTTTCCCAGTCTGAGAATGGTGGGATACAGCCAATATAGCAGCCATTACAGCCTGCACAAGGAATTGTCAACCAGCTTTCCCCCGACTTCCCCGATTAGCAAATCAGTCTAGTTACACAGATATATGAAATTGCCAGATTTACCAGTAAGAAACCTAGAAAGTTACATGTATGATTTGGGTTGCCAACCAGCTTTCCCAGTCTCCTATACATGCATAGGTATGCCGCAAAGTAGCCTCTGTTGCCATACTGCTCTATAAGAAGGCAGATTAACCATTCAGGAGGCCTGGAAAGCTGGTTAACCCAGTCTTTCTGAGACAAAGATAAACGTATAGTATTTCTATTAAAATTTCCCATCATATCCTTGTCACACAGCCGTGGCCACAACAACCTGCGGATCACTCGGATACTCAAGTGTTTGGGGGAGATGGGCTACGAACACTTCCAGGCCCCTCTGGTTAGGTTTTTCCTGGAGGAGATCTTGTGTAACAACAACTTACCCAACGTGAAAAGTAGTGCACTGGACTACTTTATGTTCACCGTGAAGGACAAGCAGGAGCGTAGAAAGCTGGTGCAGTTCGCCTGGGAGAACTACAAATCCCAGGGACCATTTATCTGGGGGCCAGTGGAGAGACTCCAAAATATTATACCAAAGCACAAGAATGACAAAGAAGAGAAGGGAAATGAAGGAACTGCAAAGGAATCAGAAGAAGCTGAAAATTCACACCAAGAACCTAATGAGGCACCTGAGGGTGAAGATGTAGCCTCCAAAGACAATGGAGGACCAGTGGAGAGTCTGCAAAATTACACACCCAACCAAGGGAGTGACGAGGAAGAGAAGGGAAATGAAGGAACTGCAAAGGACCCAGAAGTTGAAAACCCAGATCAAGAACCCAATGAGCCAGCAGGGGGTGGAGATGTGACCTCTAAAGAAAATTTCTCAAACCCTACTGGACAGCCAAGTCCCCACCATAATGATCTACACCTTTATCTCCCGTGTCAGCAAAGGACTGGGACTGGTGAGGGTTTGGAAGAGGTGGGGGATGATGGTGGACCCAGTGTGGACCGCCCAGGGGACCATGAAGATGGAAAAGTAGTGATAGATTTCTGTCCAGGAGAACCTTCAGAACATGAAGGTGTCTTTACCTGCTTGAGAAATGAGAAGCACATAACAGTGGTCAATAGCTCGGGGTACGAAAAGCTGATAACCGATGAAAATAACCCAGGGAATGAGATGCAGATAAAAGAGGAGATAAGCAAAGGGAGTAAGAAGCAGACAACAGAGGGCAACGGTTTGGGAAATAAGCAGACAACAGCATTCTACAGTACAGGAAATGAGGAGCAGACCAGAGAGAACACTAGCATCATCGACCATAGAAACACACTAGCAAATTATAATCTAGAAAACAGTAAGCTAATAACAGAGGGCACTAGCACAGGACATGAGGGGCTGACAACAGAGGGAACAAGACACGAGGGGCTGACAACAGACGACACTAGTACAGGACACAAGGGGCTAACAAGAGAGGGCACAGGACACGAGCGGCTGACAACAGAGGGCACAGGACACGAGGGGCTGACACCAGACGACACTAGTACAGGACCCGAGGGGCTGACAAGAGAGGGCACTAGCATAGTACACAAGGGGCTGAAAACAGAGGGCACTAGCACTGAACATGAGGGGCTGACAACAGAGGGCACTAGTACAGGACACAAGGGGCTGACAACAGTGGGCACTAGCACTGAACACGAGGGGCTGACAACAGAGGGCACTAGTACAGGACACAAGGGGCTGACAACAGGGGGCACTGGACACGAGGGGCTGACAACAAAGGGCACTAGCTTTGACAATGTGAACAATACAATATGCGGCACTAATCTAGAAAAAAAGACATGTCTGACACAGACAAAAGAACCTGGGGTTGAAATCCCTGAAGATGAGGAGGAGCATGCATTATTGTCAGGATCAGGAAATAAGGACAAGGACACAGTCGAGAATCTCTCTTTGTGGGAGCGAACATTGTCTCTATGTAATTTTTGCTGCTTTACCTGTTTCTTTATGCGTTTTATGTAATTCACACAATAGAATCTCCAGCTGGCTGCCATGATTGTTCACGTTGGAGGCAGGTTCTTACAATACTGCCCCTTACTGCCCTTTAATATGGTGATGTCTGTATGACTGCTGTTGGGAGGCAACAACTGCCCTGTACACAGAGTAGCTCTTTAGCTCCCCCGACTGGTCCACATTTACATGACTCAGAAGCACAAAAAACAAGACGATGGATAGTGGGTGCACGTCAGCACCAATTCTTAGGGGTAAAGCTAATTTCAATCCATATAAGACTGAACATCCTGATTAACTTTTATAAGATTTGTTTTAAATTATTTCAGATTTTCCTTCTGATTTGCCAACGTAGGTTTGTTTTACTAATAAAGTTTTCACAAATTTCTTTCACAAGTCATTTATATGATTATTAATAGCAAAGGGCAGCATGATGGACACTGAACAATTCAAGGAAGTTGCTACAGGAGCCCCGGTGTCCTCTGCACATACACCCTATAATATTGTGCTGCTCTGTTCTGAGGAAAACTGACAACCAACTGGTAGTGGAGCTCTCAGTTGATGGGTGACAACTCATCTTTTTCAGATTTCTAAATAGCACCTTCCAGGGTGTAGTTGGCAGGGGCAGGGAACTAGAGCGCTGATGCGTTTTAAATTAAATCTGCGTAATTATAGAGTTTTCCCACATTCTGATATTGAAGACCTATCCTCAGGATGCCCCTTGTCGTGAGTGCTTTGGCCTCCTCGCAGCTGACCAAGGACAGCGCCATCCATTGTACAGTGGCTGTGCTTGGTTTTGCAGCTCAGCCCCATTCAGTTGAATGGGACAGAGTTGCGCTTAGGCGATGTGACTGATTAATGTGATGTCACTGTCCTAGGAAACATCACATCAGGAGTGCCGGGGCCTCTTTAAATAGTTGATTGGCTGGGGGTGGCAGGAATCAATCGGAAATTGATAACCAATCCTGAGAATAGGTTATCAATATCAAATCCAGCACAAGTTAGCACCTATAATTTACTATTTACTCACATGTCATCCAACTAAGATATCATTTCTGGGTAGTTGGTGGTTTGATCTCAGCATCAACTTTCTGTAAGGAAACAGCAGAAAACAACAACAAAAAAAGGTGCTTATCCAAAACCCAAAATCCATCAGATGTCATATCAACCAGTCCACTCACCATCAAATGAGTGACAAACCCCCACTAATAAACATTGCCACAGTTCATACAAAAGAAGGGAAGGGCGCTGATCTTGAATCTTCTTAGGCCTCTTTCACACGAGCGTCGCGGATTTGTTCAGGATGCGTTGCGGATGCGTTGCGTTAAAAACGCGCGGATTGCATGCGGATGCAATGCGTTGCGTTTTTAACGCACCCCCATTCATTTCTATGGAGCCTGGGCTGCGTGAAAAACGCAGAATATAGAACATGCTGCGTTTTTCACGCAACGCAGAAGTGATGCGTGAAAAAAAACGCTCATGTGAAAAGCCCCATTAAAATGAATGGGTCAGGATTCAGTGCGGGTGCAATGCGTTCGCATCACGCATTGCACCCGCGCGGAAATCTCGCCCGCGTGAAAGGGGCCTTAGACAGAACCCACCCTCTGAAAAATGCTTCACCTACATCATGGCCAGTGAAGAAAAGCAATTGCCTATTAGCACATAGTACCTTATTCCCAAGTGTACCTTTGTTTCAAAGATTGGGGTTTTCAATCTTTTAAAAAATCAGTTTGATATGTAAATGAGCCAAGTAAGGTGCCCAGAGGGGTGTTATTTTTGTATAAAGGAGCCCAGGCCCGCCTCCTGTTAGTGCCCAAGCCCGCCTCCTCTCCGCTCTGACTGCAATGTGTCCACCCACTCCCTTGCCACGTCACATACAAGCCATAAGTCCGCCTGCCCTTTCCTTGCTGTATCACATCTGAATAAACGATAAATATCCTCTGTTGTAATCCAATTAGCATCTGCTGGTCAGAAGCTGGTACCAGGTGGTCAGTCAACTTGGCTCTCTGGAGTTGTTCATTAGGTAAGCCCTGTTCCTCACACCCAATCCCATACAAATTCATGAAGCAGCTAGACCAGGGCCAGGACGACGAGACGGCGAGGGTAGGCACTAGTGTTGATCGAGCACCGCGATGCTCGGGTGCTCTGGCCGAACACTAGGTGGTGCTCAAGTGCTCAGCCGAGCACCCAAGTATAATGGAAGTCAATGGGAGAACCCGAGCACTAAACCAGGCACCTCCTGCTCTGAAGAGGGGAGGCTGTCTGGTTCATAGGGAAAGTTGAGAAAATGGTGGAAACACCACTCAAATGGTTTGGGAACAGCATGGGGAGGATGTCTGGATGCATCTTGGACACCGAAGTCGCTGCTGGGAACGATGTTGTCCGAGTATTACGTCACTTTTATGGAATGACAAGAATACCCCCCAAAACGAAAAATATCATCGATTTTGGAGGAAATATTGTTAGGAAACATATATTTACTTGTACGTAAAGCGCAAGTGCTGCCAAAAATTACAAGGAACAGGCACTCCGATACAACCGGTATATCACATAAAAGAGGGCCTCATTCACATTGTGGTACAATTGTTCATGTCGTGGGACTCCTACACTCATAAAGCCTATGCACAAAGTGAAAGGGCTGACAAAAAATACAAGGAACAGGCACTCCAATACACCCTTTATTACACATAGGTCATTAGACACACCCTTGAAAAATTATGATTGATGGCCTGCTGCTGACACTCAAAAACAATAGGGGTGACGTGCTACTGCTGAGCTGACCGTCTAAAACATTATGGGTGAGGTGCTGCTGCTGAGCTGACCGTCTAAAAAATTATGGGTGACATACTGCTGCTGAGCTGACCGTCTAAAACATTATGGTTGAGGGCCTACTGGTGAGCTGACCGTCTAAAACATTATGGTTCCGGGCCTGCTGGCGAACGTCGAGGGCAGCCTAATAAGCAGTTTCATATGATGGAGGATGAGGAGGAAGAGGACGAGAAGAGGAAGGGGTACATGGGAATACAGTGTATTCAATACACCCTAATTTAAGGTTCCTTCATGTTAAGCTGCTTTCCTCTGGTGGGGTAGAGAAGTCAGGAGCAATCCAGGCCTTGTTCATTTTGATAAGCGTCAACCTGTCAGCATTTTGATGGGCAGATGCGCTTATCAGTAATTATGCCCCCAGCAGCACTAAATACCCGCTCCGACAAAACGCTGGCGACAGGGCAGGCCAGCACCTCCAAGGCGTAGAGCGCCAGTTTGTGCCACGTGTCCATTTTAGACACCCAATAATTATACGGCACAGAGGGATTGCTGAGGACGTTGACACAGTCAGCTAGGTACTCCTTTACCATCTTCCAAAACTTTTCCCTCCTTGTGACACTAGGCCGCTCATCAGGGTGAGGGTGCTGGCGGGGTGTCATAAAACTGTCCCAGGCCTTGGAGAGTGTCGCCCTGCCTTTGTTGGAACTGCTGTGTGTTCCCCTCGTCTCCGCTCCTCGGGTGGCCAAGGAACTATGTACTCTGCCGTCAGTGTTGTCAGCTGGAAATTTTTGGAGCAATTTTTCTACAAGGGCCTTCTGGTATTGCACCATTTTGCTTGTCCTCTCCACCACAGGAATGAGAGATGAGAAGTTCTCTTTGTAGCGGGGGTCAAGAAGGGTGAACAACCAGTAATTGGTGTTGGCTAAAACGCTGCGCTGAAGTGGACGTGCTTGCTGATGGTTCTTGCGAAGGTCCAGGTGCAGGGCGGGAGGCATCTGTGTCTTGGACAGCACGTAACAGAGGGGAAGAGGACGCAGTGGTGTGACCTGCAGACACAGATCGTGGACCCAGGCGTTCGGCCCACCTATTAGGGTGCTTTGCTGCCATGTGGCGGATCATACTGATGGTGGTCAGGTTGCTGGTGTTTACGCCTCTGCTCATCTTGGTACGGCACAGGTTGCAAATTATCATCAGCACTTTCCTCAAAAAAACGCCAGACTGCAGAACACCTAGCCCTTGGCAAGGGAGATTGCCGCAAGGGGCTGCTCTGGGGAACAGTTGCAGGCCTGGTTGGCGTGGCCTGCCTTCTCCCTTTTGCCATCATCGACCATAGAAACGCACTAGCAAATTATAATCTAGGAAACAGTAAGCTAATAACAGAGGGCACTAGCACAGGACATGAGGGGCTGACAACAGAGGGCACAGGACACAAGGGGCTGACACCAGACGACACTAGTACAGGACACAAGGGGCTAACAAGAGTGGGCACAGGACCCGAGGGGCTGACAAGAGAGGGCACTAGCATAGTACACAAGGGGCTGAAAACAGAGGGCACTAGCACTGAACACGAGGGGCTGACAACAGAGGGCACTAGTACAGGACACAAGGGGCTGACAACAGGGGGCACTGGACACGAGGGGCTGACAACAAAGGGCACTAGCTTTGACAATGTGAACAATACAATATGCGGCACTAATCTAGAAAAAAAGACATGTCTGACACAGACAAAAGAACCTGGGGTTGAAATCCCTGAAGATGAGGAGGAGCATGCATTATTGTCAGGATCAGGAAATAAGGACAAGGACGCAGTCGAGAATCTCTCTTTGTGGGAGCGAACATTGTCTCTATGTAATTTTTGCTGCTTTACCTGTTGTGCTGTGGATCCCTCCCCCTCTGTACTGCTGTCCTCGCTCGGCTTGCCACCTTCCTAGGTTGGGTCAGCGATTTCATCGTCCACCACCTCCTCTTCCACATCCTCACTCTGGTCCTCCTCCTGACATGGTAAACTAACAAGAACCTTACTTAACTGCGTCTCATCCCCATCATCAATCTCTTGAGACACTAATTGCCCTTGACTTATTGGCAACTGTTTCGCATCATCATCATGCACCTCGTGAGACTCTACTTGCCATTCCCCACCCTCATCTTCTTCAGATTGTGGATGCTCATGAATTTGGGAATCAGGGCACAATATCTCCTCATGTCCCACTTCAAGCAGCCTTGGCGAGAGGCCCAAATCAAGGAATGGCGATGAAAAAAGCTCCTCGGAATATCAGAGTGTGGGATCACTTGTTTGCCCAGACTCTGCATGGTGGGAGGAAGGAGGATCAGGGTGAGGATGCGGTTGCCCAGACTCTTGGCTACTGAGACTGGACTTTGTGGAAGAGAGGGTGGTGCTTAACCGACTGGAAGCATTATCAGCTGAAATCCAACCGACTATCTGCTCGCACTTGTGCGGCGACAAGAGTTGTGTCTTGCACCGCCCTGCAAACTGTGACATGAAGCTAGGAGTTTTGGATGACTTTGTTTCTTGGGCTCTGCCAGCAGGCACAGTTTCACCGCGCCCAGAGCCATGACCTCTGCGTTCACCATCAGCAGCACGCCCACTTCCCTGTCCCTTACTGCTTGCCTTGCGCATATTAAATAGTATATATGCAACTTTGTCACAAGTACAGTTGTGCAGTGTATGATCAGAAAAATTTCACCGAATGTCAAATATTTAGAATGCGCAAACGTTATACAGCAGGCGCAGATGAGGTACTGTTGGCTTGATTAGCGGCAAAAAAAATAGCAACGGATGTCAGGTATATAGACTACAGACACGTAATAATGCACGCGCTCTGCAGGTGGTGTTAGCATCAGGCAAACTTGCGTTCTTTTTGCCCCAAGAGAAAAAAATAAATTGCAGCCAGATATAACAATAGACTTTTGTGTCTTTTTAACAGAACAACTAGCCCTGCCTAGCCAAATCCTATCCCTACACTATCTGTGCCTCCTTGCGCAAATGTTATACGGCAGGCGCAGATGAGGTACTGTTGGCTTGATTAGCGGCAGAAAAATATCAACGGATGTCAGGTATATAGACAACAGACACGTTATAACGCATGCGCTGTGCAGGTGGTGTTAGCGTCAGGCAAACTTGCGTTCTTTTTGCCCCAAGAGAAAAAAATAAATTGCAGCCAGATATAACAATAAACTTTTGTGTCTTTTTAACAGAACAACTAGCCCTGCCTAGCCAAATCCTATCCCTACACTACTGTCGGCTTGATTAGCGGCAGAAAAAATAGCAACGGATGTCAGGTATATAGGATACAGAAAGTATTAGAATGTACCAGCTTGCACAATTTTTAACCCCCCCCCAAAAAAAAAAAAAATATTGTAGCCAGATATCACAATAGCCCTTAAAAGGGCTTTTGGGTCTTTTCAATTGAAAATCTAGCTCTGTCTAGCCAATTTCTCTCCCTACACTATCTATCCCTCCTTGAAGCAGCTCTCCCTGACTCTGTCTGAGCCGGTCACATGTCACCGGGTGCTATATAGCAACCGATTACGCATTCTCGGCTAGCCAATCACTGTAATGCCAGTAGCCAAGATAGCTACGGCATTACAGTGAATACCAGTACCTCCCCACACGCTAATTGGCTAATTAGCGTGCAGGGAGGGGACTCGAGCATAGGCTGAACACCGCGTGGTCCCGAGCACCACAATGCTCGACCGAATATCATATTTGGCCGAGCATGCTCGCTCATCACTAGTAGGCACCCATGTAGGGCACCACCTCACTTCCCATAAAGGGGGGGTGCAATCATGGCTGCTTTTTTGGCCTAAGGTCGCTAGGCCTGAAGCCTGTTAGGCAGTAGATGATATCATCGCGCAGGACTCAGCACAGGATTGGTGATGTCATGTCATGCGCTGGGAGGCTGCAACAAATCTGTGGCCTGCATTGCAGACAGGAGTGAGGTAGGTGTTTGTTTTGTTTTTTAATATTAAATGTCAGCACTACTGGGGGCACCAGAAAAAGGGGGAGGGGGAACATTTTATATATCTCGCCCTAACTACTGGGGGCACCAAGGGGGGGAGCAATATATAGACCTGGCACTACTGGGGGAGCATTTTCTACTAGCACTACATGAGGGATAATAATTTTATATATATATATATATATATATATATATATATATATATATATAATATATATTTATACACACACACACACACACACATATATAAGCGCTACAAGGGGGCATGGAGGAGCATTACGGCATTATATACTGGCACTAGGTGGGGCATTATATATACATATTGGCACTACGGGGGAGTACACTACAGGGGTGCATTAGAACTACAGGGGGAACTGCAGGAGGGGCTTTATAAATACTGGGGGCACTATGGTTGTATTATTACTACTGGGGTACTATGTGGGCATTATTATTATTAGACACAATATGGAGGGCATTGCTAATGGGGGCACTCTTGGGGGAGCATTATGACTGGGGGCACTATTGGGGGAACTGTTACTAATGAGGGCAGTCTGGGAGCACTATTTACTATGGGGGACCTATTTGTATGGCACTATTAATTCTGATAGCCATGGGAGAGCACAGCAGGCACAGTATTGGGAGTAACAGCAGGATGACACTGACCTGTATAAATTTGGAGTTGCAAAATTTGTAACTGTACCCCATCTACCATGTGCCATATAGTAGTGCTAGTGTCTTCTTATGTGGCAGAGGGGGCTGCACACCGCTGACCAAAGATGCCTGCCCTTGATGGTCTGGACCAAATGTAGAAGAAAAGTGAATAAACAACTCAAATCACCTGTAAAGCCTCATTTACATGTCAGTGTTCCACAGACATGGGCTGTACTTATTCTCCACAGACAGCACGCGTATCTATTCATTTTAATGTGTGTATTCATACATCAGTGTTTCAGCACAGTCCATGGGTCTTTGTTTTTAGCATGGAAGTAAGATCTATTTTGTCCGTGTTCACAGATCCATCACGCCCATTATAGTCTATGGGTCCATGAAAATCGCGGATGCAACATGGATACCATTCGTGTTTCACAGATCATTAGGGAGAGATGCTTTGGAAATTATTTGTCAACTGTGCATTGTCAGTGAAACACGGACAACACATGGACAGTGAAAAAGGGACACATGGACCCAACACGAATCTATCAGGGAGGCATCACTGAACACCTTTTCACAGATTTAAGCACGGACACGGACGTGTGAATGAGGCTTCAATCACTGGCACTGCCCTTGACAGCTTCTTTTCAAATGTGTTTTAATCTCTATGGCCACATGGTCAGGTTTCCTGATGCAGTTTTGGCAGCGAAAACAAGGAGTGATATTAAAAAAAGAGTATCTGTCCTTTACAGTTACTCTTCTTTTATGATGCACTCCTGATTTTGGCTTCCAAAACTGCATGAAGAAACCTGACCATGTGACTGTACCCTTAAAAAGTAGGGTCACAGATACAGTACAGACCAAATGTTTGGACACACCTTCTCATTCAAAGAGTTTTCTGTATTTTCATGACTATGAAAATTGTAGATTCACACTGAAGGCATCAAAACTATGAATTAACACATGTGGAATTATATACTTAACAAAAAAGTGTGAAACAACTGAAAATATGTCCTAGATTCTAGGTTCTTCAAAGTAGCCACCTTTTGCTTTGATTACTGCTTTGCACACTCTTGGCATTCTCTTGATGAGCTTCAAGAGGTAGTCACCTGCAATGGTATTCCAACTGTCTTGAAGGAGTTCCCAGAGATGCTTAGCACTTAGCACTTGTTGCCTTCACTCTGCGGTCCAGCTCACCTCAAACCATCTCGATTGGGTTCAGGTCTGGTGACTGTGGAGGCCAGGTCATCTGGCGTAGCACCCCATCACTCTCCTTCTTGGTCAAATAACCCTTACACAGCCTGGAGGTGTGTTTGGGGTCATTGTCCTGTTGATAAATAAATGATGGTCCAACTAAATGCAAACCGGATGGAATAGCATGCCGCTGCAAGATGCTGTGGTAGCCATGCTGGTTCAGTATGCCTTCAATTTTGAATAAGTCCCCAACAGTGTCACCAGCAAAGCACCCCCACACCATCACACCTCCTCCTCCATGCTTCACGGTGGGAACCAGGCATGTAGAGTCCATCCGTTCACCTTTTCTGCGTCGCACAAAGACGCGGTGGTTGGAACCAAAGATCTCAAATTTGGACTCATCAGACCAAAGCACAGATTTCCACTGGTCTAATGTCCATTCCTTCTGTTCTTTAGCCCAAAAAAGTCTCTTCTGCTTGTTGCCTGTCCTTAGCAGTGGTTTCCTAGCAGCTATTTTACCATGAAGGCCTGCTGCACACAGTCTCCTCTTAACAGTTGTTGTAGAGATGCGTCTGCTGCTAGACGTCTGTGTGGCATTGACCTGGTCTCTAATCTGAGCTGCTGTTAACCTGCGATTTCTGAGACTGGTGACTCGGATTAACTTATCCTCCGCAGCAGAGGTGACTCTTGGTCTTCCTTTCCTGGGCAGTCCTCATGTGAGCCAGTTTCTTTGTAGCGCTTGATGGTTTTTGCGACTGCACTTGGGGACACTTTCAAAGTTTTCCCAATTTTTTCGGACTGACTGACCTTCATTTCTTAAAGTAATGATGGCCACTCGTTCTTCTTTACTTAGCTGCTTTTTTCTTGCCATAATACAAATTCTAACAGTCTATTCAGTAGGACTATCAGCTGTGTATCCACCTGACTTCTGCCCAACACAACTCATGGTCCCAACCCCATTTATAAGGCAAGAAATCCCACTTATTAAACCTGACAGGGCACACCTGTGAAGTGAAAACCATTTCAGGTGACTACCTCTTGAAGCTCATCAAGAGAATGCCAAGAGTGTGCAAAGCAGTAATCAAAGCAAAAGGTGGCTACTTTGAAGAACCTAGAATATAAGACATATTTTCAGTTGTTTCACACTTTTTTGCTAAGTATATAATTCCACATGTGTTAATTCATAGTTTTGATGCCTTCAGTGTGAATCTACAATTTTCATAGTCATGAAAATACAGAAAACTCTTTGAATGAGAAGGTGTGTCCAAACTTTTGGTCTGTACTGTATATGGCGTTAAAACCTAAATGTTTCTAATTTTCATAATTGCGTTTGGTACTTCATGGGCATTGCAGGAGGTCCAAACAACCCATACCTGACTGCATGTGTTCCCACGTAACAAGGATCTCACCTTATATAAAGCTCACATATTTCATATTTGTTGTCTATACGATCCATATGATCAAACACATCAAGCACGTCTGCACCCATATTTCTGTTGGACAGAATGGAAGAAATATTTTGTTCATATATCATATCTGCCAGCTGAATGAGCAAGTGTGGTGAGCATGAGTAATGAAGCGCCAACCTCAGGGTTGGACCAGGATGCTGGAGGCTGTCCTCCAGCCGCACCCCTATAGGGACATAAAAATACATGACAGTGGACCTTTTCTTTGACACAAGTTTGGAGACCCAATTGGATTGGACTGTGTTCATCTTCTTCCCTGTCTCCAGGACAGAAAAGGACTTTTACCCTGCAACATGCTATTAGACTTTCTGTTCTTCTCCCTTTTATTTCATAACTGTTTTTTGTATGTTTATTTAATTTTTGTAATTTTAATGGTTAGCCTTTTCACCCTAAACAAACCAAAGCATCTGTTTTAGTGTACAAGTACAGTCGTGTACAGTAGTGTACATGTTACTGTCAGGCATGTGTTTGGGTATCTACTAACCCGAAATTAATGCAAGCGCTGGTGGCAGCATATACAGTGGGGAAAAAAAGTATTTAGTCAGCCACCAATTGTGCAAGTTCTCCCACTTAAAAAGATGAGAGAGGCCTGTAATTGACATCATAGGTAGACCTCAACTATGAGAGACAAAATGAGAAAACAAATCCAGAAAATCACATTGTCTGATTTTTAAAGAATTTATTTGCAAATTATGGTGGAAAATAAGTATTTGGTCACCTACAAAGAAGCAAGATTTCTGGCTCTCACAGACCTGTAACTTCTTCTTTAAGAGGCTCCAAGTCCATAGAGAAGAGTCAGACACCTAAGGGGTTACTATTATTCACTGGATCTCTTGCTTGACGTGACAGACATGTGATTACTTCTACTATGTATCAGCAGGGTCGGATTGGCCATAGACCTTACAGGGAAATTTCCTGGTGGGCCGATGCCCAGGGGGCCGTCTAAGCCCTCCTCACAGCCGGCCAGTGGAAATTTTTGGGGATGTATTTTGTGCTGCTGGCAGTATTTTGTGATCGACTGTGGTATTTGGCTCTGTTGGGGTGGTATTACTGTCTCTGCCTTCCATCAATTTGGATCTGACTACAAAACGGGGGCACTTTTAGTATTTTTTCCAGGGCCACTTTAAAGAGGCTCTGTCACTTGGTTGTAACCGATGTATATTTTTACATAGGTTACTAGGGCCAGTTTAGATAATCTTTCACATACCTGAATTGCAGAGTAGAGTGCAGCTGTTTTTGAGAAATTAAACGTTTAAAAAATATGCTAATTAGGCTTCGGAGCACCGGGGGGCGGGCTCTATCCTCTGGAGCACCGCATCTTCACCGCCCTCCCGGGTCCAATGCACGCCCCCCTGGCCCTAATCCAACCCCTCCTTATCCTGATTGACAGCGCTAGACCGGTCTGAAATCCCGCGCCTGCCCCGTAGTACTTAGGTGGCACATGCGCAATAGCGCTTGCAGTGCCAAACACTGCAAGCGCTTCCATTACTCTGCGCACGCGCCGTCACCTCCCCGAACCCGGAAGTGACGGTGTGTGCGCAGAGGAATGGAAGCGCTTGCAGTGTTCGGCACTGCAAGGACTATTGCGCATGCGCCGCCTAAGTACTACGGTGCAGGCGCGGAATTTCCGTTCGGTCTAGCACTGTCAATCAGGATAAGGAGGGGTTAGATTAGGGCCAGGGGGGCGTGCATCAGACCCGGGAGGGTGGTGAAAATGCGGTGCTCCAGAGGATAGAGCCCCCCCCTGGTGCTCCGAAGACTAATTAGCATATTTTTTAAACTTTTAATTTTTCAAAAACGGCTGCGCTCTACTCTGCAATTCAGGTATGTGAAAGATTATCTAAATTGGCCCTAGTAACCTATGTAAAAATATACATAGGTTACAACCAAGTGAGTCTTTTTAATTTCCCAGTCTGACCCTGTGTATCAGTTACTATGTCTTTAAATGGGTGCGTTTCAATCAGTGTTCCTGTGGATTGTAATATTGTCTGGAATGAATATGATTGTAATAGACAGACAACCATTCTGACTTTATCTGTGAACTGAATCCTGGAGGAAGGAAAGCCGATTCTATCACATTTTCTGTTCTTGACTCCAGGAAAGTTGGGTGGCGACTCATAGCCGGTACTACAGTTCTGAAAGGAGCGATCACTCATCTCCGCCAGATTCGTGAACGGAAAATCTATTTATGCCCTGATACATCACATCATTGTAGGCATATTTGCCATTCATGACCACCTCTGTGGCCCTTAAAATGGAAGGCATTGGATTGAGTCTTCCAATGTCACAAGACCCTGTAGCGCAGGAGTTTAGATACTACCATTTGCATAGAGGAACGTCAAACTCTAGCTCCAGCCATCTGACAACTCCCAACATCCTCTGCGCTCTACCTGCGTGACGTGCTAGCCTGCGCCTCCGTTTGTGTGACGTCACTGCCCGGCGCCGGGTTTCAGTTTCGCTTCTCAGCTGTCAGGTAGCGGAGGCTCCAAACTTGTGGCCTCCAGAACGTCAGCCGGCACCGTGCTCCCCTGCCTGGTGCTGCCCGGGCTCTGGCTCCGCGGCCCCGCTACCAACAGCATGTCCCGGGACGGTGGAGAGGACGGGTGGACGTCCGAGTATGACTCTACCTGGGAAGATGAGGAGGAGGACGGGAGGAAGGAGGAGAGAGCTCGGGAGCCGAGGACGCAGCGCCGGGTACTAGGATAAGGCTTCTACTGGGGGAGTGATGGAGGCTGATTATAGAGGGAGGTGGGAAGATCCCTGTAGGCTGCATGAAAACCCTTAGGCCTTGGCTGCCAGAGAGTGATATGTCCGGTGGGCCCAGAGACCAGGGAGAAGTCTGTATACACCCATGTTCACACAATGCAGAAGTAAATGACGGTATCAGATCACGCAGATTCTGGTCCTGCATACTTATGGTTTCTAAGAGATCTTAAAGGGTTTTTTTCAGGACCCAGCAACCCACCTTAAAGGGGTTGTCCAGCCTTCGAGCCCACAACTCCTGGGTCCCTCCCCTGAAAAAAAGAAACACTCACCTATCCGTGGCCCCACCCCTGCTCCGGTCCACACAGGACCAGTAAATAGTGTGGTCCTGTGACTGCTATGGTCACATACCTCACAGTCACAGTGGCTTGAACTCTACATCACAGCCGTTCAAGCTGCTGCGACCACTGTGGGTGTCCACACCAGTCACAGAAGCAAGCGGCAGGACAGATGAGTGGGGTCTTTATGCTCAGGGGGACATGGGAGAACCCCAGGGCTTGTCTGCTCCAAGGTCAACCCTTTTAATTAATCTTAATTTGCCTATAGAAGGACGTTTGTGATATACTTGCCGTCTGGGAGTTGTGTGGATCGGCTGCTCTGGAACCAGGTCACGTGACCTACTTCTTTTTGGAAAATTGTATATCCACCAATATATCACATCGTCAGTCAGAATATTAGGCATTTGGTCAGGTCTGTGGACGGGCACATCGCTTCCGCACCCCAGGGAAAGTGCTCTGTATGCAGCCAAAACCATTACTCTCCCTGGTACATGCACAGATGAGGTGGATTCAGGAGTGCGTGCATGCACCAGCGCCAAGCTTGGTAATTGCCCACATCCCACTGCCTAGCAGCCAGGGGTGACTACTTTGAATCTCAGTACACCCACAGAGACCAGAACGGTCCCCTTCTATAGTACATAGGTGCTGGTTCCGCTCTTAGTCATTTGCATGTTAAAATGGCTGCCAGTGCAATATCTGGGGTGGGATGTATTAGGTAGGTTTGTGATTGGGGCGTCAAGGCTTCTTTACTGTCAGAACTGTAAATCTGTGGAATAGACTTCCTCAGGACGTGGTCACAGCAGGAACAGTGGACCGTTTTAAAAAGGGTTTAGATGAATTCTTAAAAGTAAATGACATTAATGCTTATAAAAATGTGTGGAAGTCTGGGTCTCACTCCCCCTTTTCTAAAATTCACGTCCCCACCTATCCCTTGGTTGAACTTGATGGACTTATGTCTTTTTTCAACTGTATTAACTATGTAAGGCCAATTTCACATTGGCGTTAAAGGGGTATTCTCATCTTAGACAATGGGGGCATATCGCTAGGATATGCCCCCATTGTCTTATAGGTGCGGGTCCCACCGCTGGGACCCGCACCTATATCCAGAACGGAGCAGGGAGCTCTGTGCCTGGAGGACCCCGGGTTTCCAGGGGTCCGGCCACCGCCAGGCGCAGCTCCCCGCTGCGCTCATAGAAATGAATGGGAGCGCAGCGCGCAAGCGCGGCCACCGCACCCATTCATTTCTATGGAGCCGACGGAAGTAGCCGAGCCAGTGCTCGGCTATTTTCGGCGGCCCCATAGAAATAAATGGAGGGCGGCTGCGCATGCGCAGTGCGCCCTCATTCAGTTTGGGGGCTCAGTTCTGGATATAAGTGCGGGTCCCAGCGGTGGGACCCACACCTATAAGACAATGGGGGCATATCCTAGCGATATGCCCCCATTGTCTAAAATGAGAATAACCCTTTAAGCTTTTCTGGCAGTAGAACAGCCTGCCGG
The DNA here is from genome assembly GCA_900303285.1 of Rhinella marina. NCBI lineage: Eukaryota > Metazoa > Chordata > Amphibia > Anura > Bufonidae > Rhinella > Rhinella marina. The sequence goes on from ONZH01028847.1 coordinate 300,955, forward strand.
ATCCATACTACCTTTTGCACACGTGTGAAGTCCGCCTGTCCCCATTCACTATAATAGGGACCAGCCGGAGGTCCGGCCGCCTTATGGCAAATATGCCGACAGGCGGCTGGACAAAAACAGATGCATGCAGAGGTTTTAGTCCGGCTGCCGTGCTGCAGCCAGATCTCCTCTGCTCCCCATTATAGTGAATGTGGCCAGACGGACTTCTGGGAGCACACGTGTGCAAACGGTAGTATGGATCCGGCAGGCTGTACCCCTGTCGGAAAAGCTTAATGGGGTTGTCTCATTATGGACAATGGGGGCATATCGCTAGGATATGCCCCTATTGTCTTATAGGTGCGGGACCCAGTGCTGGGACCCGGACCTATATCCAGAACGGAGCCCTGAAAGTGAAGGAGGGCACACTGCGCATGTGCAGCCGCCCTCCATTTATTTTCTATGGGGCCGGCGAAAATAGCCAAGCGCTGGCTCGGCTATTTCCGTCGACTCCATAGAAATGAATGGGAGTGGGGGGCCAGCGCTGGGACCCGCACCTATATCCAGAACGGATCCCTGCCAGGTGGTGGCTGGAGGACTCCGGTCCGGCCACCACCAAGCCGGCTCCCCATAGAAATGAATGGGTGCGTACTGCGCATGCGCGGCCCATCCGCTCCCATCCATTTCTATAGAGCCAACGGAAATAGGGACCCGCATCTATAAGACAATGGTGGCATATCCTAGCCATATGCCCCCATTGTCCATCATGAGACAAACCCTTTAACGCCAGTGCGAAACAGGCCTAACAGGGACCCCATTTTAATTGGTTGCACGAGGACACCCTGCAGCGCAATCGGTGATCTTATGTTCTGGAGAGGCAGTCCAGGATCTATGGAAGGAAGGTTCTCCCAATATTAATGTAAACAATGAGAATCAGACATCATATAGAACATGACAATCTCTAACAAAGATGGAACCAGCCCTGTACCTCACATGGATCCCCTTTCTGCTTCAACTCAGGGGGTTTGTCCATTTTGCTGGAGCTCACCGCCTATCACAGCTGTGCGGCACCTGAGGGATTAACTACAGCGTATCGCAGCTCCCTGTCATGGGTGCCAGCTATGTAATTCTGCGCCGGCACCCGCTCCTGCACTTGTATTAAATGATAGTAATGTTCATTGGTGGCGCAGTGCGCCCCCAACTCCCCAGTATTAAATCATTTGTGACGCAGTGCGCCCTCCCCCCCAACCCCCCAGTATAGTAAACATTGGTGGCAGTGGCCACAGGCGCCCCCCCTTCCCCTTTTCATAGGTGGTTCAGAGATAGAAGATTCCGATCGGAGCCCCAGCAGTGTAATCGCTGGGTTCTGATCAGTTACCATGGCAACCAGGACTCTGCTGAAACCCTGGCTGCCATGGTAAGCTCCCTGCTGCCCTGTGCACAAAGCACATGGCAGCAGGGACAGTATAAGTCCTATGCACCCTAATAGAGCTCTATTAGGGTGCATAGGACAAGGGTTCTAGCCCCTAAGGGGGCTAATAGGAAATAAAAAGTAAAAACAAAAACACCAAAATATTTGGTTTAAATTCCCCCTTCCCAATTTTACATATAAAATATATAAACAATAAATAAATAAACATATTAGGTATCGCCATGTCCGAAAAGTCCAAAGTATTAAAATATAAAAAAAAATCTCCTATGCGGTGAACGCCGTAACAGAATAAATAAAATAAATAAAAACTGCACGATTCGCCATTTTTTAGTCACTTTGTCCCCCCCCCCCCCAAAAAAATAGGATAGGACTGTTCTATTATGGGCTGGACGTTTTATAAAATGCGGAATGCACGCGGCTTTTTTAGGTGTTTTTATTTTTTCGCGCGGTATCAAATGGTATCGCAATACTTTTTTATGGTATTGAAACCGAATCAAAATTTTGGTATCGTGACAACCCTAGTCCCCATTAAGAATTACTTTGATTACTGTAGTGTTGCAGTTTCTAAAATTGATTGTTCCTCCTTTTCCTTGCAGCATAACTACCCTCGGCGGTGGAGGAACAGAGCAGCCAGAGACCTGCAGTGCTACAGACATGATTACAGGGGAGAACTTTCCAGCGACCAGCCTTGCATGGTAATCTTGTTACCCTACCGTTCTGCTTTGTGCTTTGCCAGAGTGGTTTGTGCAGTCTTCAATAGCAGTTAAAGGAAAACCCTCTCTTTAGTTCTACACATTTGGCCCAAAGCTTGAGGCTGCACTACTGAACAACTCTGATGACCGCATAGTAAAAAAGCCATATGAGTGGCAATAAACAACCAGACCTGTATCCAAGTAAGTGTTTTGAAGTACAATGTTAGTTCGGTACCATTTGTGTGTAACCACAATCCTAATCCTGGTGAGCTTGTGCTGACTAAACAGCAGCTAGTCTGAACAGGCAGAGCTGCACTGTGACGCTGGCATGCATTTTTATTACAATTAAATCTTTCCCCAGGGAGAAAATTCTAGAGCAATGCCCAACCTGGACTTCTACCAGAACAAGAAGTGTTTTGAGCCAAATGGTGAGCAAGTTAAGCAGCATCCTTGGTGTATGTGATCGGAATGTAGCGTTTGCCTGTCTTCCTATTCATGAGTATGTATCCAGCCTGACTTTAAAGGGGTTGTCCAAGTTATTTTTATTCATGACCTGTCCTTAGGATAGGTCATCAATATCAGATCGGCGGGGGTCCGACACAGATCAGCTGTTCGAAGAGAGAGCGCACGCTGTGCCTTCATTGTTTACCTGCTCGCCGTCACATCCACAGCGGTGTGCAGGTGTAATTACACTCAACCATCCCACTGAAATGAATGGGGCGGCTTAGGTGTAGTTACACCTGCTCACTGCTGCAGATGCAACGGCGAGCAGGTAAACAGTGAAGGGAAGGCTGCGCTGGTACGGCGCGCACCTTCTCTTCAAACAGCCGATTAGCGGGGGTTCCGGGTGTTTCCCCCCCCCGCTGATCTGATATCAATAAAAAAAACTTGGACAACCCCTTTAAGGGTTTTATCCATAGACTTTTATGACATATTGCCTATATGTCCTATAAAATCAGATCAGTGGTGGTCTGACTGCTGATCTTTAAGGGCATCTGTCAGTAGATTTGTACCCATGACACTGGCTGACCTGTTACATGTGCACTTGGCAGCTGAAGACATCTGTGTTTTTCCCATGTTCATATGTGCTGAGAAAAAAATTTAATATATGCAAATGAGCCTGTTGGAGCAACAGGGATGTTTTAGAGGCTCTGCTCTCTCTATAACTGCTGTCCTTTATTGACAGGGCCAGGCAGGCGTGATCGTGTTTACACTGCCTGGCCTCATCAATCAAAGTGCAGAGGGCACAGCAGTTGCAGAGAGAGCAGAGCCTCTAAAATGTCCCTGTTGCTCCTACCGGCTCATGTGCATATATTAAACCATCATATTTCTCAGCAATGTGGACACATATTGACAAGGGACCAACACAGATGTCTTCAAGTGCACATGTAACAGGTCAGCCAGTGTCATAGGTACAAATCTGCTGACAGATGCCCTTTAAGATAAGCGGTGCCTAGTCATTTCTGGCAGTGCAGTCACCTAAAGTCGGTGGTTTACACAGAAACAGCCAAATGAGCACGCTGTTGTTTGAGTACCTTCTATTGACCTCCAGAGGTCAGTTAGATAATGAAGAGAGAGATCGGTTGCTGCTGGCAGCTTCTCCACTTTGTCTATGAATCCTTTCTGCTGGGGCACCTTTTTTATCGTCATTTGTCTCGGCTTCATCTTAATTAAGACACAGTTTATCATGATTTGAAGTCAGTTTTACTTGAGTCTGCGTTTGGTGTACTTTGCGCCAAATTTATCAAACGTTGCATGTTGTTAATTTAGAGCATCTTTAAAGAGGACCTGTCACCACTCCTGACACACCTTTATTAATATCATCATGCATTCCCCATGTAATAAGAATTCTGGAATATCTATTCTTATGGCTCTATGTTGTGTCATTCCTTTATTATTTCTACTAGAAGTTATGAATGAATTGCTAGCAGTCTGCAGTAAGGAACAGAGGGGAGGTAACCAGTTGGGGGTGTGTCCCTGCATAGACTAACTCTATTCTGTCAGTGCTGTCGTTGTTAGACTGTGCAGGTACACACCCCCAACTGGTTACCACTCCTCTGTACCCTTACTGCAGACTGCTAGCAATTCATTCATAACGTCTAGTAGAAATAATAAAGGAATGGCACAACATACAGACATAAGAATAGATGTTCCAGAATTGTTATTACATGGGGAACACATGTAGCTATTAAAACAGGCATGTCAGGAGTGGTGAAAGGTCCTCTTTAAAACTAACACTTTTTGTCTGGAAATGCTTACTCCAGTTTTCTACTCCTCCCTTTTACTTTTTTTTGTAATTTTTTTTTTTAAAAGTCACAGTGATAAATCTGGAATGAAACTCGTTAACATAGCTTCCCACGGCCACTCACCAACCCACTTTTCAAAACTGGAATGAGTGGTTTAAAAATGCAAAAAGTTGCAAAATTTTTGCTCACGTGAGCCAAAAAAAGTCTTTTTGAAGTCAGAATTGACTCTGTAGAAGACGGGTGGGGTTTCACGGGAAAGGGCCTAAAATGCACCATTTTGCTCAACTTTTGGCACAACTCTAGCATAAAATCTGTCTCAAAGTGAGCCAACCAATAGTTTGTATAGAGTCAGAGAAAATGGTCTGTCCCTGCACCACATTCATCATCCAGCCTGAGCCCCTGTGATAAATCTGGTGCAGGTTTAGACAGTCAGTCTAAGCTTACATCATCTTTACGATTAGTATATATGGGCCTGTGTTTTTTTGCAGATCTGTGCGGCTATTCCACAAGTTATAGATCATTCCCTATTCTTTCTGTTGACTGGAGTGAGATAATTCTGAATGCACACAGAAGGTATCTGTATTTTGTAGATCCATTGCTTGCTGTGTGCATGAAGCCTAAATGTCCTATTTCACTGCACAATTTTTTGGCCGATAAATCGCATGATGGCAGATCTGCTGCCGGCAAGCCACAAGACAGTATGGGGACGAACTATGGCATTACGATTGCCCCTGCCCATACTGCGGAGGAGATCACTGCATGTAATAGAAGCAGTCTCCTCCACTAGCTAGCAAGTGATTGCCTGGATGAAATACTTCCCTCCCGACAATCGCTTGCTCAATCGGCCCGTGTAATACAGGCTTAAGACTGATATTGAGGCTCTCATAGGAATGAATAGAGAATTGTCATCCCCACACATAAGACGCCGAGACAAATGGCCATAAACACGTGCCCCAGTAGAAACTAGCGTAGACAAAGTGGAGAAGCTGCCAGCAACAACCTGAGTGTCTGTTACATGATCCAGCTGAAGAACAGAACAAAAAGGATAAGTCACAAATACCTTCACTACAACTTACAACTGTGTACCTTTCTAATGGGCCAGAGAATAAAAAAAACTTTTGTGGAACTGCTTTTTTAAAGGCGTTGTCCAGCTTTCAGGACTTTAACAGATTCCCTGAACCATATTGTACCTATGGAAAAACTCATATTCGCCTCCTCCCTGCCGCTCTGTTCTCTGGTTCCCTTCAGTGGTCTTCTGGACGGACGGGGTCACGTGCAGTGCTGCAGCCAATAACTGGCCTCAGCTGTGACTTGTTCCCAAGCAACATGTCTCTGGTGGGTCATGTTCACCGCTGAGGGCAGTCATTGGCTGCAGAAGTGCACATGACCTAATCCATCTGGACGTTCACAGGACTGAGACTGGAATATTGCTGAAGGGAGCCATAACAAAGCAGTGGGAAGCAGGTGAGTATGTGTTTTTCTACAGGGACAACACAGTGCAGGGGTCTGTTAAAACCCTTAAAGATGGACACCTCTTTAAGGAGTATAAATGAGCACGTGCTCTAAGGTGATTGGGCAAGATAAGGCTCAGTTCACATTGGTCTCTCATGGCTTCTGCATTGCACTTGTTACTGATAAGATAACTCTGTCATACAGGTTTATATATTGAAGAATTGCTCAGTGAATGGAAGGAAGATTACAACACTCTAGAGCGAAACCATTCTTACATCCAGTGGTGAGTGGTTCACGTACTGAAATATGTAACTTATTCGCTGCCAAGTTTTCTCACTTGCAACCACGAGTAACAAAATCACTCTTTACCCCAATACCCATGTATTTGCAGAATATTGCCGCCTACTCGATTGTGAAAATGCCACCCTGCACTTTACAGTCACGGGCACCTTCAAGCAATTTTGTATCACAGCGTGATGTTTTGTAGAAAGAAATTGTATTGCAACAATTTATGATTGTGGCTAAAAGTTTTACTAAAGCAGAAACTGATTTTGTGAGTACTACCCAGGGTTGGGTGATTAATCAAATTAATTCGATTGAAATGCACCCTTAGTGCAATATTGTTTTTTAAAAAATTCAAATAAATTATATTTTTTCTTCTTCTGGAGCATTTTATCAGCGCAGTCTGAATACTCCCTTCAGTCTCTGCTGCCTGTGCCATTAATCCTGGTGTGGACTGCAGGGACTGAGGAGACCATGCACAGGCTGTGCTCATACAGTGCTCCAGATCACTGCAGTCAATAGCAACAGCGGTATCTACGTGGTCACTCAGAGGAACCCTGTCACCATTGGCCATGGTGAACACAATTATGGGGCGCCGATGTGTTGCCTAACATAGCCCCTAGGCCTGCCTTGACTGTACGTCTATTACACTGTGCCACAGACACAGCCTAATTGACAGCCTGTCACTGTTGACGTGATAGACTATAATGCAGTGATATGCAAGGTATACCACTGCATTATAGAAGCCATCTTGCCTAGTGAGAGTAAAAAAAAATGTTTATTCATATAAACAAGAATAAATAAAACAAGTGGTAAAAAAAACAACGCACACGCATGTGTTTACAAAAGTGATCAAAAAATGCTAAAATGGCAGAATTGCTGTTTCTCTATCCCCTCCCCCCAAAGAAAGTAAATAAATAATAATAATAAAGTTAATACATTATATGCGTTATAAAATATCACTCATAATGTCAGCAGAAAAATAAAAAGTTATGACTTTCAGAATATGGACATGAAAAAATGCTTACAAATTGCCTAATAGAGTATGTTGCAAAAAACACTTAAAGGGTTTCTGTCACCAGTTTTGACCCTATAAAACAGGATGACATTTGCAATGTGCAAATGTCACCTGATGCCCAATATGTTAGTCATTTTATTATTGGTGTCCCCGTTTTTGTAAAAAATTAACTTTTGTGATATGTAAATTAGCCTCCTAGGAGCAGGGGTGGCGGTAACCCTGCTCCTAGTGGCGCCGTTTCCACACCTTCAGTTACGCCTCCTCGCTGTAGATTGACAGGGCCAGTCATCTCGCTCTATCTGCTGCCGGCCCTGTCCGTGCTGCAAATCCTGTGCCTGCGCCATGCGTCCTTCATTCAGCGCAGGTACAGTGAGGCACTCACTGCGCCTGCGCCAAATTAATGAATGAAGGACGCAAGCTGCAGGATTTGCAGCACGGACAAGGGACGGCAGCAGATAGAGCGAGCTGCCTGGCCCTGTCAATCTACAGCGAGGAGGCGTAACTGAAGGTGTGGAAACGGCGCCACTAGGAGCAGGGTTACCGCCACCCCTGCTCCTAGGAGGCTAATTTACATATCACAAAAGTAAATTTTTTACAAAAATGGGGACACCAATAATAAAATGACTAACATATTGGGCATCAGGTGACATTTGCACATTGCAAATGTCATCCTGTTTTATAGGGTCAAAACTGGTGACAGAAACCCTTTAAAAAGTGCACCTAGATTTTGGAGTACATTGCACCAAAATGTGGTGCATCTAGATTTAGATCATTGCTTAGCAGAAAAGGGTTGTGGCATAGTGGGAAGGGGTGTGCCCTAAATGTAATGGATTGCACTAAGATTTTGGTGTAAAAGTCTGCCTCAAACTAAGCCAACCACTAGTTGGTACAGAGTCAGAGAAAAGTGTCTGTCCCTGCACCAGATTTGTCATCCAGCCTTATCCCCTGTGATATATCTGGTGCAGGTCTAGACAGCCTGTTGCATAAGAGTTACCAGTACACCTCACTGCTGATTGGAGGGCCAGTGGCTGGTTTTGGGAGGGCAGAGTTAAGAGACATGATGTAATTAAATCTTCTTTTTCAGGCTGTTTCCGCTACGGGAATTTGGGATGAACTCTTATGCCAAACCCCTGACCCTGCATGAGATCAAGGTACAATGAATGAGTGTGTGTGTGTATATATATATATATATATAATATGTACATACCGTATTTTCCGCTTTATAAGACACACTTTTTTCACCAAAAGTAGGAGGAAAATGGCTGTGCGTTCTATAAAGCAAATACTAGTAAGCGCTTCTACTATGTATTAGGTGCCGGGAGCGGGGAAAGATACTCACCCTCCTGCGCTGCAGCTCCGCGTCCGGCGCTCCCCTGTCTTCTCCGGCCGACGCTGCACTGTCTTGACCCCGTACAGCGTCAGGACGTAGTGCGCGCACTTTCAGCTGATTTGAGGTCTGAGGGGGGGTCTTACATGGAGGGCTGATGGGGTTCTGATATGGGGGTGCAATGTGATGTCCTGATATTTATGGGGGGGTCTGATATGAGGATCTGATGAAAAATATTTTTTTTTTTATTTTCCTACTCCAAAACCTGGGGTGCGTTTTATCATCGGGTGCGGTCTTATAAAGCGAAAAATACAGTATATAAGTTTACTGTTAACTGTTTTTATATCTGACCTGTTTTTGTCACTTGTTTGCCTGTTCTAGATGATGACCGAGGATAAAGCCGTCATGGCAAGGTTTCTTGAAGCATACAAACTTATGCTAGGTTTTTACGGTATCAAACTGTTAAACGAGGAGACAGGAGAAGTGGCGCGGGCAGAGAACTGGGAGGACAGATTTAAGAACCTGAATTAGTAAGTGATGCAGTTCTTCCATCATCTTTAGGGCATGATTGAAGACTCTGAAGTCTCCTTCTGCTATATCTTAATTTCTGGGAAAGCTGCGGCAGTGTGGCTATGACTGGAGTTTTCCGCTTTCTTAGATTTATGAATTGCTCACATACAGATGATAATGGGGTTGACTAGCTGATGCATAGTTATCCACTATCCCTTGTTTGTCTGGGGTTGGAGACACGCTTAGCAAGTGATCACCTTCTCCTCAACAACACTACATTGAAATCAGTGGGACTACATGCAGAAACATTAGCAGTCCTCAAGCCAGAGAATCTACAATACTGTGACTAATAGAGAGGTCTCTCATCTGGGGACTGTTCTCTAACCGGGAATATAGAAAGAAATTGTCCAAAGAGGGCAGCCCCCGTAGAATGTGTGAGAAGGCTGTGTCACTCAGAAATTTGGGGTTTCTGGTGGCCATATTGGTTGTCACCCACCATAGGTGGGACATGTATGTTGTTTGGCTGTGAAAAACAGGGACCGATTTGTGTCAAATGTTCTCTCAAGCCCCATTTTTATAGGGAAAAATGGTAAACAAGCACCTTCTAATCTAAGTCTTCATCTTTCTACAGTCACAGCCACAACAACCTGCGGATCACCCGGATACTGAAGTGTTTGGGGGAAATGGGCTATAATCACTTCCAGGCTCCTCTGGTCAAGTTTTTTCTTGAGGAGACCTTATTGAGAGACAAATTACCCAATGTGAAAAGGAGTGTATTGGACTATTTCATGTTCGCCGTGAAAGATAAGCACGAGCGCAGGAAGCTGGTGCATTTTGCATGGGAGAACTACAAGTCAAATAATCACCAAGACAAGTTTATCTGGGGACCTGTGGAGAAGCTAAAACGTTTCCATCTACGGGAAGAGAATGCCATGAATGCAGCCTCAGAGGAGCTAAGAGATGACGTAGAAAAGAATACAGTTTCAAAGACTTACAAGAACCAGGGAAAAGAGTTTATAAAATTCTCTGAGTCTAGTAGAGGCAGAGGTGAGAAGATTGCGGCAAGTCAGCATGGCTCTAAGGTGGAAAAAGCCACCCTCAATGAGTTGATACCTATGAAGGACAGAGGTGCCTTTCCTGAGAACAGTCCAAATCATAACACAGAGTCCAGTCCTGACCAAAGCACTCCACTCTTCAAGGACTCCAATTCCATCATTGGTCTAGAAAAAGACAACATGGAGGAAATAAAGCATGTTGAAAAAAAAGAAGAGAGCGTTGACTATGAGGACGCCAAAGAAGACTCGAGTATAGAGGACCTAACAAAAAAAGTCTGTAAGAAAGAAGTCATCAAGAAGATCGAGGATGACCAAGAAGGTGCATTGGAATTCAATGGACTCTCTAACTGTGGAGATATCCAGAATGAAAATAAACATCACCAGGGAGAACATCAAAGGAAAAGAAAGATGCCAGTCCATAGTCCCATAGGCTCCCTGTCTGACGGCTGTGCTTCTGGAGAAGGCACCCAGTCCAGTCATAACACAAGTCCTTCTCGAGCTGTAGAAGAAGTAGGTCAAGTAGAGGGAGTGGAAGACAAGGTGAAGAAGCTCAAACTGGTGGAGAGAGCAGCCACAGATTGTCCTAACAGGAGGGAAGAGAACATCTACCCTCATGACACCACTCATGGAGAGAAGGGTGATAATTCAGTTTTGCCACTTATAGAATGTACCTTAAATGAACATTCAGGGGATGACCACAAAGATGAGTAGTGAGATGGGAATCTCCAGTAGGTTCTAGATTAGAATGAGTCCAGTGTAGGGCTGGGTGGTGGCACAGAGGCAGGCCAGCCTCTGGCAGGGGAAACAGTCGACATTACCAACCCCTATGTAGACCAGGGTTGTGGAAGCTCTTCAGGTTCAGCTGTAATGTTGTCCATAGTCCCGTCCTGTCATCTGGTAGAGGAAGTGCTAAGAGATTCGGGCTCCTGTCTGTCCTCTCTGCCGCCTTAATTGCACATCCTGGCAGGACGGCGCCACCAGAAATGTGTTTTTTTTTTGTTTGTTTTTTTTTTCCAGTATGATCCATGTTTCTTGACTGAGGAGAGAGAACTTTTATGACCTGCTCACTCCTCGCTTTTCTGACAGCAGAGACAATGTGGAATTGTTTTCTTTATATCGGTGCTAGTAGGTAATTTTGCAGTCGTATTTCAGTAACTTGCTGATCATCGAAATGTTCAATTTATCAGGAAAAATTTCAAAACATTCTTTCTAGATATACAGTATTTATGTATGGTATTGTGACAGCGGATAGGTTGTTTATTTAATGAGAAATCATTTCATTTGATGATGTAAACTCTAGCAGTCCGCAGCTCTCTTGAGGGTGGCTGTATTGTTTTATATGCCCCTAAAAAATAAAAGAATACCAGTAAATGAAAGTCTGTGAGTCTCCCCGTTCCTTTAAGTTGTCAAAAAATTTCCTGTCTGGGAAATCTGGATCCTACTGGAGTTGTCACTCATCTTTACAGGCATGTTTGATGATTAGGAGCCTCGTAAAGCTAGGTGGAAGCCATATTGAAAGTCACCCAGATAATCACCTAGCTTTTTTTTTTGTTTAATTAAGTACCTTTACTTGCGGGATGCCTTCCGCTGATGCTGTCAGCCTTCTTTTTTTCAAATACCCCTTGCTTGCCCCGCTGTGCACCCTGCAGTTTTGCGCCCAGCATATTAATACTGAGCATCAGTACAGGGAGGCAGCTTTTCTCAGGGTGGAGTCTCCTTCTCCCTGGCTGCTACGATTGGACCGCGTCACAGCAAAGGAGACGCCCACTGAGAAACATGTCCGTCTCCTCCTCCCTGTTCCGATGCTCAGTATTATCATACTGGGCACAAAAAACTGCAGGAGGCGCAGCAGGGCAAGCAAGGGGTATTTAAAAAAAAAAACATGGATGGGAGCATCAGCCAAGAGTACCCCGTAAGTAAAGGTACTTAAAGAGGACCTTTCACCACTCCTGACATGCCTGTTTTAATAGCTCCATGCATTCCCCATGTAATAACAATTCTGGAACATCTATTCTTATGTCTGTATGTTGTGCCATTCCTTTATTATTTCTACTAGAAGTTATGAATGAATTACTATTAGACTTCAGTAAAGGAACAGAGGGGAGGAGACTAGTTGGGGGTGTGTACCTGCACAGACTGACTCTATCCAATCAGCGCTGCGAATGTTCAGACTGTATAGGTACACACCTTGTTACCTCCCCTCTGTTCCCTTACTGAAGACAAATAGCAATTCATTCATAACTTCTAGTGCAAATAATAAAGGAATGGCACAACATAGAGCCATAAGAATACATGTTCCAGAATTGTTAGTACGTGGGGAATGCATGTAGCTATTAAAACAGGCATGTCAGGAGTGGTGAAAGGTCCTCTTTAATTAAACAAAAAAAAATCTATGAAAGGTCCTCTTTAAGGAACTTTTTCCTTGATATATTTTACACTATATTCCCATTATTTCAACGCAAATCTCTATGCGAAATGACCCATGGCATTTCTAGATACAAAATTCTGTTATGATTTATTAGATAAAATATTTTATAACCGTAAAATCTCCTTTCCCAGATGCCTTCAGCAACCACTAGAGGGAGCTTACTGGACACCGCTTTATTATTGAGTTCAATGTGTATTCATGTAAGCTCCCACTAGTGGTGGCTGCAGGCAAACGCAACATTATCATGACTTTATGACTATACAGGGGATTTGGAGCTCTGACCACACTAAAGATATATTAAGAAGTGAATCAGGCCAGGATTTTGGAGCTATTTAAATAGTTCAAGTGGTATTCAAGTGTCGACATTCCCTTTAAGCAAGTGTTGGCAGTGACCAGGAAGATGCAGTGAGCATAGGACAGACCGCATTGATCCTGCTGATAGCTGGACACGTTAGCCACAGGAGGCTTGGAATACAGGAATGTCTGGTACAAATATGAATTGTGAAAGATCGGGGCGAAGGGGGGGACCTTTTTAATGAACATGACATTTGCCAGAAATTTCCATAGATTTGTATGATATCTTTATGTGGATGGGATTATGTTTTGCTTTGTAAATTGAAGAAGAAAAAAAAAAGAAATAAAAAAAAAAGATTTTGAGGTTTTGTCTCTTTTTCTGTGGGAATGTTTCAGAAGAGTGTGGAATTTACACTGTATGTAAGGAATAGATGGCGGCAGTGTGACATCACTTGTGCAGCAGGATGGCACATGGCCGCCACATGCGTGAGTTCTGGAGTTAGCCCAGTCAGGGTATGTAATGGGTTCCTTTGAAAGAAGTGAATGTGACCCTACAGTCATGGTCATAGATGGCATTGATGACGGGAATCCCTTAGCACCATGTCCCTGTGACTCAACTTGGCACTTTCTAAGCTAATGATGACGTCACATTTCAATGGGACTGAATTATAAGCTGTGAAATACTCTCATTGGTGGTCATTTACAAACATTTTCACAACAGTTTTTGGTTTAAATTGTTGCATGACCCCCATTTCACGACTTTATGAACGGCTGTGTGACAATATTTTGTCTAGGGGACAGGATTCGGCACCAGGGGCTAGACTAGTCTTTCTGCCAGGTGCACAGATTGCTGAAGGTGCACCTAATTAATGACAAATCGTGTACTTTCCTCCAACAAAGCCCGCACAAAAGGAGACACAAAGAATGGCGTAAAAAGTAATGTTTTGTAAATGACCGACATTGTTTTTGGGAAAGCTGGGTGGTGCACATCTTAAATTCCTGAAGGGCCAGGCTGCAGAGTTATCAACCAGTATAGTAACCATGGATATGTCACTGCATATCGAGGCAGATTTGCCATTCAGGAATCTAGGAATGTTGGGTGACAACTGATAAAGCAGCTGTAGGTTTTCAGAACGTCTCCAATCACTGACAGCAAACAGTGTACTACATGAACATATTTTCTAGATCTCTTAGGTTGATATAATGAAAGGTCAGTCAGTAAAATTAGTAATTAAGCCCTTCTATGGCGATTGCCACTCGGTTTAAATAATCTAGTTTTTCCCGAGCGGTTTCTTCATTAGCAGGCAGCTGTCACATTCCACACAGCATTTAAAGCAGAGGATTAGATGTTATTTGGGCTCCCAAAATTCCCTGCTCTGCAGCACAATTTTGACACTGTCTGGGCTAGACCTTTAGCACTGTTCATACTGAGCTTCCTGTTTCAGGATTAGGTGAAGTAATAAGGCAGGAGAAAGAACACTACATAAGCATACACATTTGTAAGCAATTTAGAGTCAGTGGAAAGGACTGACTTACAGGAAGATATATAATTTACTGTACATATATAATTATGTACAGAAGATACCCAGGTTATACCAGTATGGTCCATATCACTATATACAAGAAAATGTATAATACCAGCTGTACATATATAATTATATACAGAAGATGCCCAGGTTATACCAGCATGGTACATATCACTATATAGAAGATGATGTATAACTTATACCAGCTGTACATATATAATTATATACAGAAGATACCCAGGTTATACCAGCATGATCCATCTCACTATATACAAGAAGATGTATAACTTATACCAGCCTTACATATATAATTATATACAGAAGATACCCAGGTTATACCAGCATGATCCATCTCACTATATACAAGAAGATGTATAACTTATACCAGCCTTACATATCTAATTATATACAGAAGATACCCAGGTTATACCAGCATGATACATATCATTATATACAAGAAGATGTATAACTTATTATACACCAGAAGATGTTACAGTTGTATCCAGTGTAGACAATTCTCTGTGAGTTCACACTGATATGTCCCTTTATCTGCACCGTTACATTGTAGCAAATTATCAGTACAGGAGAGAGATGTGAGTTGCTGATATTTAGCTTACAGAGGATTGTCTAGATTGTATGCAATTCTGTAAGAGCTGTGAGAAATATTAGACCTGTGCCAGTTGCCAACTTCTGGAAGTGGAAAAAAAGAATATCCACATTCACTGACATCAAGCAGTGATCTTGAAAATGGTGAGGAATATTTTCAGAAAGAGTCTTTTGATGCACAATAATGCAAATGTATGTGCTAGCTGTGGGGTATCACAACCATGGCACCTGGTGAAATACTGGCAGATGCCAACTGTTCAGTGCCCCCGGGTCTTCCAAATTTGCTTGAACATTTTGTTCTTGGGAATACGATTTGCATACTTTTTCATATAGATGTTCTATTTTAGGCTTTTGGGTGGAGCTTATGGATGATTTGATCATGAAGGTCTCCTGGTATGAGGGGTCTGAGATGCTCAACCAAGGGTCTGAGTACTGTGAGGAGGAGGGCTGTGCATCCTTCCAGGTTCCCACCTCTCTCAATTTCTCCGGTTATTCCAGGCATTCCAGGGAATGCAGCTGCCAATCATCAATGCCCTCATTCATAGGTGGGTTTCAGGTTTTCCTCCTCCCTTTGCCCACACTCTCTCCACCTCCAGCACTCTGAAGCCCCCTGGCTCTGCACATCTCGGGGACCAGCAGAACAAACTTTATCTGGAGTCAGACACCCCTCACACGGGCTCCAAACCAGCGCAGAGGGGGAACGTTAGGACGGTGTAGAGCCAGCGGAGGGGAGAAGGTTCTCTGGTGACCATGGCAAGGTTCCCAACTATTGGGTTCCTTTTAATAATCCACCTAGTGGCATCGCAAGGGCAGGTAAGCCAAATTCTGTTCTGAGCCCTACAAGGCTGTCTCATCTGCACAAAGGGCTAGTTGCCAATTGTATTCTGGGTTCTGGGAGACAATATAAAAACTGTTGATGGTGCCATCATCTTCACTGGCACTTTTGCCACACTACCAGTATACCTAGATATGACAACATCCTACTGTTAAATCTACCAAGTGGATGTGAATCCAGCACATCAATGTGTGTCCATTATCCTCTGCATCAGTGCTCTGCAAGCTTGGGCTGTCCAGCTGTGGCTGTCAAGACATGATGGTTGTCGGATTGCCCTGATATATCAGGGATATCTGGGGTTTCCCACAGGTCATTTACAGTGAGCTACAGATGTAGCAGAGCTGGATTTGTCATTAGGCACAATCTGACCAGATAAATCTTCTACACAGTCCTATAGATGTGGCACAGGTAAAGTCATGTTCCATTTTGGTGTGCATCTGCTCTCATAAAACACTGTGCCATATGGCAAATTCAGCTCAACTATTTCTCCATCCCCGTGATCATATGATGCAGCCCCCAAAATTGCAACAGCATTTAGATATCTGTATGTACAAAATGTACTGCTGTGTAATCTAATATTGGATCTGCGTCATACAGATGCACCAGAGCTGAATTTATCATTTAACTCTTTGGGGTTTGCAGCATCATGAGCTGAAATGATGAAATAGATTAATCTGCAGTAAAATTACATATAGCGAATATTGTTAAATGACAAACTCAGCTTTGCTACATCTTTACCTTTGATCCACAGCTCATGTCAGTTCCTGGAATGTCAAAACTGGAGGAATAATCCCTGCTCTGATAACAAAGCCCCTCTTGTACTCCTACCTATAGCCTGCTCCCTTCCCTTCTGCTTTTCAATAGCCACTGGTCTGCTGTGTAAACATGTCCTACACATGGTGCCTTGTGCTTTCCTGTCTGCGCAGACACTACACCGTTTGTGTGCTCTACAGACACTTTTTAGTGTATTCTGGAATTTGTAATTCCTCCGAGACATTAGCCTTGAAACATTAGAGTCATTTTTGTTTAGCGCATACAGCCCTGTAGTAGATTGTAAGCTCAGAGGACAAGGATTTAGAATAGATTCCTCTATTACATTCCTCTATTACATTAGCCTATTATATTTGTCATTTGGTTATATTAGTCTATTATATTAGTCTGTTATATTGGCCTATTACTTTACTCACTCACATTAGTTGATTGTAATAGTCTATTTTAGTAGTCTATTATACTAGTCTGTTGTAGGCTGCATTCACAGGGTGCAGATTTTGTTACAGAAATTTCCACAACTGAAAATCAGTTCCAGTCATTTAAATGGAGTGGCAAGCCCATGAATTTCTACAAGCCCCAACAGGTGGATGGAACCGATTTTCAATTGCTAAACTTTCTGCAACAAAATCCGCAGTGCGACTTCACGCGTACGGGTCAATTATTTTAGTTGATTATATAAGTGACTATAGTCTATTTTATTAGTCTATCATAATAGTTAGAATAATAATTTAGATTAGCTGAATATATTAGTTACATTAGTCTATTATATTGGTGGTTATAATAGTATTTTATTAGTCTATTCATTTTTTGTATTAGTTAATTACTTATTTTAGTTGATGTATTAGCTGATTATATTAGTTGTTTTTTTTAGTCTATTATATTAGTTGAGCATATTATTCGGTTTTATATTAGTTGATTATATTAGTGGGTTTTATGAGTCTGTTGTATTAGTTGAATATATTAGTGGGTTTTATTAGTCTGTTATATTAGTTGATTATATTAGTGGGTTTTATTAGTCTGTTATATCATTTGATTATATTAGTCGGTTTTATAAGTCTATTATATTAGCAGGTTTTATAAGTCAGTTGTATTAGTTTATTAGTTGATTAGTTGGTTATATTTGTGTCCTTGACATCATAAATATCACATTAGTTACCCAATGGAACCCAATGGTGGCTTGGACTAGGCTTTTCTAGGATCTGACAAGCTACAAGTCCCGTTATCACTTAGATTTGTGGGGTAACTGGTTTTTTGTGAGGTAAATAATTGGACCCAGAAATGTCCAGTGGCCTCCACCGGATGTTATATATGACCTAACTGGATAATGAATACTTGGGGCTGTCTATATACTGGCTGTATGCACGCAGCTCATTATATACTTAATGCTAGCTGTATGCTCAGTGCTGACTGTATACCTGGTAGTGTACATTATATTAAGGTACAGGTGGGGGAGGAGGGCCACAACTGGGCGATAGTCACATGTATGAGGAATGTCACACCACCAGCTCAGGACACAAGTCACTCTGAGGAGACTACACATATGTGACACCTATGGCCATATTGCATCCACAGCACATTGCTTTCCTTACCTTTTACCACTTGCACTCTGTCCTCATGTAGCATATTGTCCTCTATTATCTATCTATCTATGTGACGTTTATGGGTCTGGATATCATTGTACCTACCCCATGTGTCTGGCCCCAGCTGACCTGCTAACCCTACCTTTTCTAAATACTTGACACTGATTTGCTGTCTGTCCCTTTACAGAGAATTGGACCACCAGGACCTCCAGGTCCACAGGGACCCCCTGGAGCACTGGGCAAGGATGGAATAGATGTAAGTAATGGAAGTGATTGGGAACTGGGATCACTATGCACAGAAGCAATGGGGGTTAACACTATCATTGCTGAAGAGGAGTCAGTATTTAGAAACCTTTTCATTGTAAGGTCAAATACTGCAGCAAATAAGTAGTTAATAGAATTCCTGTGCTCTGGAGAGCGAGGGGTGTTTATACAGTGGAGTATAAAGGATGCTCTGTGTATCCCCCTCCCTTCCCTGCCTCCTGCTAGGAGGCTCCAGTCTGCACAGAGCCTCTAGTGTCCTGTTACCACATTACTGCTCAGTGCCCTCTGGTCTATGGCACCTTCCAGACTCCGGAGAGATCCTGCATCCCCCAGACTTGTACCAATCTTCCTTATAAATGAGGAGACAGATCTCTAGCCTGGATTCAAGAATATAAGGGACAAATGGTTAGCTTCCAATTAGAAGCTATAGTCATCTCTCCCTGTATGGATTCCAATACGTGCCTGTTCACATCTTGCTACGGTCTTCAACACAAGGCCACATTGGTATGAAACACCTTTGTGAACTAGGCTATTCCATACCACAAAACAAAAAGGTATATTGATTATTGCTGGCCCTACTGAGGGCAAAAGAACTTTTTTGGGCCTGGCTGGTTGAATGGAGCCCTATGAATATGCTCAGCATTTATGCCAGGAGCATAGCAAGTGGTTGTGAATAAATATTAGTGCATATGCCAGTAAACACGGGGCCCCATAACAAAGCTCCCTTAGGGCTCTGCATTCATTGATCCATTGCCCCACTTCATCTATGGCAAGGAAAATGAAAGCATGGAGGCGCTGCTTATATTAGTGGAGGTATTGAACAAGTTATTGAAGTCTGAACAACGCGTTTCGGGGCCGAAATACCATAGGACTGGATTGAACCTGATGAAGGGGTCCATTCGGTCCTAAAAATGCATTGTTCCTATTTATTCAATAAATCTGTTTGATACACTCCTTCTGTGCCACTAAAATAGGACAATCCCATGCCACCAAATGTGGCCACCCGAAAATAGCTCTGCCATATGCCTCCCAGTAATAGCTTAACTTTATGTTGCCCAACAATGAGGGTAGCCACGCACCCATAAACCATTGTAGCCACAGTGACAGAGACAGTCTAACCACATGCAACCTCCAAAACGAGTGCGATCACTTGTCCCCTAAGAAACAACACTCACATGAAATAGCTCATCCAAATGCCCCCTAAGGTACAGCATGACCCTCCCCTAGGCTCCTGTGTCTTACTGATGAGCCTTGATATGAGTGATAAGCAGCTCCAGTGTGTGATACTGCCCCCTGCTGGTCTCTTCTAAGGTCCGGTTTCACAGGACACAAACATGTTCATGCTAGGACATGTTTGGGTATAATATAGGTCTGCTTGGGTGTAAAACATCATAAGGGTGCATTTATTGCCACGTGTCTGTGATTTCACAATCGTAAAATTCCAGGGGAAGCAGCTGTTTCGGGGCCCAATGGAGAAGGGGCCCGGGAGCAGTGTCTTTTGTAGTACAACTCAGGCCAGGCTGGGCCCCCAGAGTGACTGTATCTGAAAGGGGGCCCGGCCTGGCCTGAAATGTACTAGAAAAGGTGTACACACCACTATGAAGGACCTTTTCAATGCAGTAATGGTAGGCTAAAGGACCTTTGATGATATCATCATGTCACATGATCAGCGGTCCTTTAGCCTAACATTTCTGCATTTCAAAGGTCCTTTAGCCTCCAAGAGACAGAGAACCTATATGTATGTGTGTGTGTTTGTATATATATATATATATATATATATATGTGTATATGTATATGTGTGTGTGTTTGTATATATATATATATATATATGTGTATATGTATATGTGTGTGTGTGTGTGTGTGTATATATATATGTGTGTGTTTGTGTATATATGTGTGTTTGTATGTCTGTATATTTGTTTATCTGTGTGTGTGTAAATAGGAGATATATGGATATGGGTAGTAGTGTGTATATATATATATATATATATATATATATATGAAGAATTAGAGCACCACTGCTCCTATATACTGCAAAAAGATATTTGTTGAAAAAAACAAAAAAAAGGATTTTTACTATTGATGGCCAGTCCTCAGGATAAGGTCATCAAAATCAGATGAATGTAAAAAATTTGCTGTGCGGCCCAGTCAGTTCCAGCTACGTCCCTGATTTTACCCACTGGTGCATGTGAAGCTCATTAGCAGGAGAATACAAGCTCTTTTTTTTTATTTTACAGTTTGCATTTCACTGATGATGGGGCAGGGCTGAATCTTTGGGGCACTGCTTTTGTAACACCCCCGTGCTCTGCACACTCCCCTTGATGGACAGGGCTAGAGCAGAGCTGTGTTCTAGAGCTGTGTCGTACCATGTACATATCATATAGGCTACTTACTATAGTCCTACTATAATGAGAACAGTGGATTTTTATGCTTAGAAAGCTAATACATCTTACTGGTTTATTCATAGGCACAATATATGATTATAAAGACACTAGCAATATGTATTAGCTTTCCAAGCATAAAAAACTCAATTGTCAATATAATAACGCTGTAGCCTAGAAGTAAGTGGAAAGCCTTGCATGTTGAGATCCCAAGTTTGAATCTTGTGAGAGACTTTCAGATTTTATTTCTTCAGATTTTTTTCTTCTTTCTCATTTAACCCATAATAAAAGGCTATAGACTTACTATATTGCGAACAGTGTTTTGTATGCTTAGAAAGCTAATACATATTTATTTCTTTATAATCATATATTACACCTATCAATAAACCTGTGATATGTTTTATTCTAAGAATAAAAACATTATTTTCAGTATAGTTAGACTATAACCTTTTATTATGGAGAAAAAAAAATCTAAATCTCTGCTGGGACTTGAATCTAGGATCTCTATATGCGCGGCTGACAACTTACCACCAAGCTATTGTTACAGTGTGGTTCACTGCAATGCCAAGTTGGTGTGTAGGCTGGCTGCTGCGTTCTTCCATATTGGCTGCAGATGATGTGTTTCTGTGTATGCTGGTTGATTGTGTTATGCGTACTGCCTGCGGACTTCAGTAGGTGTGCGTGAACAGTTCCCTGTGACTTGCATGCTCTCTGTGTTTGTTTACTTAGTTAATGTTACTGGTCTGTGTCTGTACATCAGGTGGTCAGATGTCTTAATTACCCTGCTATTTAGATCTGTGGGCGGTGTGCCTGGGAGGTGAGTCTGTCTTCTGTGTCCAGGAAAGCTGTGTGCAGGCTGCTTGCGATCCTGACCAGAGTAATTGAACTTCTGCCCTGACTCGTGTGTCAACATCGGTGTCGCATACGTCTGTAATGTATGATATGTCTTCATTATATCTTTGGTTATGTCCTGGTCTGCTTCAGTACGCCATGCTGCCAGTGTGTGTTCTGATCCTCATGACTTTCAGTTTATATTTTGATCCTGATGTGTATTTGGTCTTGTTAGTATGCTCTGGCTGTGTGAATAGGTCCCTGCAGTTCTTACCATAGGTGCTTGTACTTTGTCCCTGCACTTAGTCAGCATAGGGACTGTCGACCAGTTAGGGGATGTCATTTAGGACAGATCGTCCAAGTAGTTAGGGACAGTGGTTGGGTGGAGTTTTGGTCTGCACTGTTCTCTATCCGTATGTCCTGTTTGAACCCTGGAATGTGACAGCTATAGTCTTACCATATAAATAGTAATGGTTTTTATATGTATTAGCTATGAAAGCATAGAAATCCACTCTTCTCAACATGGCAAGGCTATGCTAAGTAGTGTATATGATATGTACATGCTATGACAAAGCTCTAGGACACAGCTCTCCTCTCAGCACGCTGATGACTAGCCCTGTCAATCAAGCAGGGGGGAGTGTGCAGAGCATGGGGGTTTTACAAAAGCAGTGCTCCAAGGATTCAACCCTGTCGCCTGGTGCTCCAATGTGCACATTTGAATATGAATAAAAATGTAGATGCCTCTGCTACTGCTTAACAGACAAGGTATTATTTTAATCAGCATGATCAACCCTACCAGGCAGAATGCTTGATTTAATAGTATTGATCATGCTGATATATGTTAGCTTTTACCTTCAGGGGTTGAGTACCTGCTGTTTATTTTCTTATCTGTCCGGCTGCTTTTTAGCTCAGCTCCATTAGGGCAGGTCTGTGATCTGTGACTACAGTTTATCTACTGTGCCTATAGGAAGTCTGAGGTGGTCTGAGACACACCTCCTCTCTCATTATTGGTTGTCATTGCTGCTCACTCCCTGCCCCCGAAGTTCTGTCTACTTAGATTGGCCACTGTATATAAACCAAGTCTATCATATGCTCACCAGGAAGTAAGTGCATGGAGAGCAGATTTCTATTACAGCAAGGGCAGAATAAAGTACAGACTAAACTATGAGTGCTAAAAAGATGACAATCAGTTCCTTTATGTGTTCTTTTTTTCTTCTTATATGGCTTGCGAGGCACTTGAGCATTACAATGCTGTATGTTGTTCATATAAAAACAAAAATCCAATAAAAATCAGCCGCCCTAACCTGGTGTCCATAGAAGCAGCCCAGGACATGTAGTGCTGCACTGAACTTCAGTAATACTAGTTTTTACCAATGAATAAATGTTGGTTGGTTTGGTCTTCTAATCAATCACACATGTCACGGATTGGTAATGTCTGTAGCACTGTATGTTGAATGTGGCTTCAGTTAAGGTGCATGCGCTTTTTTGGTGTGGTTTTTTGACATACCAAAACTGCAACACACAACATGTGGCAACATGAGAAAAGACCATTGTATGCTGAATCTATTGTATCTATCTGTGGCGATTGTAAGGCAGGCCATACACATTAGATAGCTGCTGACAGTTATTCCTCTCAATCCCCCTATACGCATACATAATCTGCTTAGCCAAGTATGCATGAGTTCTGAATGGGGAGAGAGGGAGTACGCCTCTGCCAGACACCTGTGATGGAGGCTTAGCTCCCATGAAAACAAAGGATTGGATATGTTGAAATCCAACAACCCTTTCATTCTTTCACCGGACTTCTTCCACTGGAGAAAGCTGGGACACCCCCATACACATTAGGTGTCTAATAGTCCCGCAGAAATCAGAGAGCTCAGTGTAAGGCCAGCTTAAAGGGCTTCTGCCATCAGGAACATCATTATTAACCTGGCTGACTTTAGACATGTGCTAATGTCAGCTGAAGCTAACAGTCTTTGTCCTTTCTTTTATGTACCTCTGTTTTTCCTAATGAGTCTTTAGGAGCAATGGGGGTGTTGCCCCTACTCCTATAGGCTTTGTTCTCCCTCCTCTGGCTGTCACCTCATCATGCTGATTGACAGGGCCAGGCAGTGTTCACATCAACCTACCTGGCCCTGTCAATCAGCAGTCCGCGTTTTACAGACAAGGAGAAAAAAATGTCAGCATGCAAAACACTTACGGCTGTGTGCATGAGCCATAAACTGGGGATGTGCTGGCTGGTGCAATATGCAACCCCGATGGGGGCAAACAAATTATACTAAGGATAGATCATCCGCCTTTCGTGTGAAAGGTCCTTTAAACAAGTATTGATTGACATTACCTGTAGTCTCACTATCATCTTGATCGCTTTTAGTGTATTGCACCTTTCAGCTCCTACCGTATATAAAAATGGGGACTGACACTAAGGGTCTATTCACACATCCACAACTGTTTTGCGGTCTGCAAACTGCAGATCCACAAAACACAGACACCGGCCATGTGCGTTATGCTGGCACTATGACAGAAATGCCTTTTCTTGTCCGTGACTGCAGACAAGAATAGGACATGTTCTATTTTTTTGCTGGGCCGCGGAATGGAAGTGCCCACCGCGTGCTGTCCGAATCTTTTGCGGCCTTATTGAAAATGAATGGGTCTGCACCAGTTCTGCAAAATTGCGAAATGGATGCGGACCCATTTTGCGGACGTGTGAATGGACCCTAAGGCCCCATTCACACGACTGTATGTACATATCCGCATCTTATTCGCATTTTTGCGGATAAGATGCGGAACCATACGGACCCATTCATTTTTCCATAGGAGAAAAAAATGCAGAATGTGTGCATTCCGCATCCCGTATCTCACGGAAGTTCCCCCGCAAAAAAAAATAAAACATGTCCTATACTTGCCCGCAAAATCACGTCCGTAGCCCCATTAAAGTCAATGGGTCCGCAAAATTGCGGAACACTACGGAAGACTTTCCATATGTCTTCCATTCTTTTTTTATACGGATCACGGAATACATACGGTCGTGTGAATGGGGCCTAAACCTCCCCCTAAAGGCCCCATTCACACGACCGTATGTTCATTTCCGTATCTTATCCGCATTTTTGCGGATAAGATGCGGAACCATAAGGACCCATTCATGTTTCCATAGGAGAAAAAAAAATGCGGAATGCACACCGTGTGCATTCCGCATCCGTATATTACGGAAGTTCTCCCGCAAAAAAAAGGAAACATGTCCTATACTTGGCCGCAAAACACGTCCGTAGCCCCATTAAAGTCAATGGGACCGCAAAAATGCGGAACACTACGGAAGACATTCCGTATGTCTTCCGTTCCATTTTTATACAGACATGGAATACATACGGTCGTGTGAATGGGGCCTTATTATACCTGTACACCAGTTTTCTGCTGTAGAAAAGTCACAAATTTTGTCACAAGTGTAGATTACTAAATTTAGTAGCAACTAAATTTGCAATTTTTTCTTTTTTTATAAAACAGTTGCCAGTTTTCCAATGAGTGGGTGGGACATAGGTTAGGGGAGGCGTGCCATGGGTGGGACCTCCGCAGCCCAACTGGTATAACAACATGTGTGCCAAAAAACTGCCGCACGTTACACCAGCTCCTGCACAGGCAGCCTGGCATGTGCCACAATTATTAAATGGCGTACTACTCTAATTTTGGCACATCATATGCACATGCAGGGCAGATTAAGACTGATGTGCACACCTCTGGTCTTAATAAAGCAAAGACACTGACCCAGCACTGCAACACTGTAACGCAAGGATCTGCACAGCAACCAGCTCCCACCACATTCACCTGGACCTGGAGTGTGCACACAAAACAGCCGTATATGTGCTCAGCGATGTCAGCATAATAAATGGTAGTAAATATAGAAAAAAGGTTGTGGTGCTCACAACTAAAAACCTTCTTTATTACAAAATAATGATTAAAAGCGCCATTGTGGTACAGGACTCAGGGTACATGGAAAGGCGATGGCCATTTCGCATACCTGCGCTTACTCTGGGCCTTGCATGCTGGTGGTGGATACCATCAGGTGATTTATACATGGTTGCACCCATGTCCTCATCCATTTTATTACCATCACACTAAAAAAAGCAATGCAATTCATTCAAAGAAGAGTCATTTAAAGGAAAACAGACATGTAATTTCTATCATTAAAGGGGTTGTCTGGGTTTAGAGCTGAACCCGAACATATCCCTTTCTCCCCCCCCCCCCCCCCCCGAGATGAGCATCGGAGAAAATCATGCTCCGATGCTCTCCCTTGCCCTGCGCTGCATCAAGCAGGACAAGAGCTTTTATGTTTACAAACTTACACTGCTAGGTGGCGCTAAAATCCGCCCATTAGTGCCGGTGACATCACAAGGAACAATACTAGGCAGAAGTTTCCACCTAGCAGTGACCCGTGACGTCACTGGATCTGCTGAAAAAGTCCTTGCCCTGCACAATTCAGTGTAGGGAAAGGGAGAGCATCGGAGCATGAAATGCTCCACTGCTCATCTCAGAGGGGCTGCTTGGGTGAAGAAGAGGATATGTCTGGGCTCATCTCTGAACCCAGACAACCCCTTCAGCATCTCCGTTTAACAAGTGCCAATTATTATGTATAGCAGAACGTATTTCTGCTACCATTGGGCTGTGTTTGAAAGAGAATGTGCTGGTCCTGATAAATCTCCCCCTAGGTTTTGTCTCGTGCATACTATGTTCTACAATCTACAATGGGATGGGTTATCTTGTGGGTAGCACAGCCCACATACCATGTAGTGAAAACAGACTGGTTATACATTATGGGGTGTCATGTTAGGTCACAACAATAGTCGGAGTCTGCATGCCAACCACACCATTAGCCTCAATACTCCTGAAGACTCAAGTGTATCTAGTGAAACTGGCCGGGGCTCATAAGATGTGATTTAGGGTTCTTTGACATTATGATGAGTCAATTATCATCCATTTAAACAACCAATACACACTGAAACGTTTGCTTGTTTTTCGTCTGATTGCTGCCCATGTGAAAGGGCCTTTAGTGTCAGTCCCATTTTTCTATGCAATAGTAACTGAGAGTACAATACACTAAAGGCTATAAAAGATTATAAGGGACTACAGGGTAGTGTTTTTAGACAGTGTTTTTATTATTATTGGGGGCTGTGGAATGATCCTCGGCCCATGCGCTCTTCTAATGCTGGGGAGAGCATAGGCCAGGGAATAACAGCCATCAGTGAAAGCCTGGGCCCCCTTACCAACGCTATGGTGGTAGTTCCTCCACTTACATTGCAAATAAATATATATTAACCCTTTCGCTACCAGCGCTGTACATGTGCAGCTCTAGACCGATGGGCAAACGTGGTGCCCGCTTGTGTGTTAAGCGTTTCAAACAGCAGAGACCTGCAGTCAATAGTGCCGATCATGGTCATTAAAGCCTTTAGATGCTGTGATCATGTGAGATCACGCTTCTTTGCTTCTTACCGCCATCCTCTGTGGCCAATGAGGATGCCGGTAATTGAATTCAATACCCTGGGTCTCTCTGAAGGCCAACATAAGAAATAAACAATTCTGTACAAATAATGGGTCTAAAATACCCACGAGAGTTCAGAATTTTAAAAAATGGATTTAGTAGGCTCAAATATGAGCTTCAAAAGCATAAAAAAGTTTTAAAAAAATTATAAAATACAGTATATAAAAAGATGTAAAAAATATTTTTAAAAAAGTTTAAATCACACCCCTTTCCGTAGAAAAAAAAATGCACAAATAACAAAAAAATAAGCATCATCGGCATTACCACATCCAAAAACATCCCTACTATTAAAATATAAAATATTTGTCCAATACGACAAATGGTGTAACGGGGAAAAAAAGAGTCAAAATGGCAAATTTGCCATTTTTTCATTGCTTCTGTTACCAAAAATAAATTTAATAAACAAGATCAGAAAGTAACACATTTCAAAATGGTATCATTGAAAACTAAAGATTGTCCCCCAAAAAATGGAGGTCAGAATATGGTGATGTAAAAAAATCTATTTTTTTCAACGTTTACATTAATTTTTACACTATTTAGACATAAAAAACACTATACACATGTGGTATCGTTGTAATCGTACTGACCCAGAGAATGAAGGGCCACAAAGGGAATGCTTTGGGAACAAAACCCATAAAACTATGCATTTTTTTTTCCAATTCCAGCCCATTTGGATTTTTTTCTCGCTTCCCATGTTAAATGGAGGCATTAGAAAGTACAACTTGTCCCGCAAATTTGTCCCGCCTTCAGCTCAGCTGCCTGATGGAATTGATGGCTACTTTCACACTAGCGTTTTAAAATTCCGGTATTGAGTTCCGTCATAGGGGCTCAATACCGGAATAAAACGCTTCAGTTTTGTCCCCATTCATTGTCAATGGGGACAAAACTGAACTGAAGATAACGGAATGCTCCTGAAAGCATTCCGTTCAGTCTTCAGACCGGAGAACAAACCGCAGCATGCTGCGGTTTGCTCTCCGGTCCAGGCATCCGCACCAAGATGGATCCGGAATGACCCCCAATGCAAGTCAATGGGGGTGGATCCGTCTGGTGTGACCACAATGGTAACCGGATCCGCCCTCCATTGACTTTCAATGGAGTTCATGACGGATCCGGCTACACATACACACAATACACACATACAGACATAGACATACACATAAACATACACAGACATATACACATACAAATACACATACATACTTACATGCACCCCGGCAGGTCTTCAGAGCGTCGGAGGGACAGGACGGCGCGCACAGGTGACGATTCCACCAGGCGCCCAGCAGAGGGCGCTGTGGGGAATCGTCACCTGTGCGAGCCGTCCTGTCCCTCCGACGCTCTGAAGACCTGCCGGGAGCATGTAAGTATGTATGTGTATTTGTCTGTGTATATGTGTGTGTATGTTTATGTGTATGTATGTACTGTGTGAGATGTGTGGGGCCGGAGCGCGGTTCCGGCTCCACACATGTCACTGCGGCAGGCCTGATCCGGCAGCACCCTTCACCTGTCGGATCAGGCCTGCCGCTAGTGTGAAAGTAGCCTTAAAATACAGAGCTTGCTACTACAGAATCTCAAGGCTGTACAGAGAAAGGGGTTCAAAATATTTAATAAAGATAATTAAAAAAATTATTTTAGCTTAAAATGAGTCCAATGCAATAAAAAAAGTCCCAAAGGTGCCCTCAGCCTTAGCTTCATATACAGTGTCTCTGTAAAGCACAACTTGTACAACATGGCATAGCTCTAGAGATGGGCGAGCATGCTCGGCCAAGCGTACTCGGGAGCAATTTTCGAGTAGTAGCGTACGCATCTTCTAATCTGTACGCTAATGCGTACGCATTTTGTAATTTGTACGCATTAGTGTACAAATTTATAAGATGCGTACGCATTAGTGTACAGATTATAAAATGCGTACGCTACTACTCGAAAGTTGTTCCCGAGTACGCTCGGCCTAGCATGCTCGCTCATCTCTAATAGCTACACATCACACAGCTGCAATGATTGTTACATGGTATCTAATGTAACAAGCATTTGAGTCACTCAGGTGATTTTTTTTAGTCTCTGGATGAAAATTACAATATTCCCATTTACTGCCAGCAGACATAACTTGAATAAGTTACAGAACTGAAGTACAAAGTGTAATAGAAATGTTGCAGAAGTTTTATTATGATTAAGCATCATTTACATAAAACTAGATAACCCCTTTAACTTGCTTTTATACAGTATAATTTCCAGCTTAGTTTGGGAAAGATTTGCAGAATATATCAATTAGTACTTTATATGTGTTATTTTCTCTGGACTTTACTTGTGATCAGCTAATCAATACAGCTCTGGTAGATGAAACCCTTTCTCTGGGGAAAGCTGCAGGAGGCTACACACTTCTGCTACAGTAGCCACTACAGGAGAGAACTGCACTTTGCAGTGACTTCATCTAATAGTGATGAGTCCTGAGTAAACCCCATTTATAAAATACTTATGCCTAATTAAGTACAGGGGGAGGTCATGATCACTAATGACTACTTCAGTACATATTGTTAACACATATACTAATATTTTCCTTTTATTTTTGCCTTGCAGGGTGAAGTCGGCCCCCCTGGTTTACCTGGACCCCCAGTAAGTGCAAACACAAAACCAATAAAATTGTAACTGAAGAATATTGTATCTATAACAACTATCCCATCCTCGTTTTAATGGACTGACTTCCTAGTTAGCTTGTGGTGTTCTTGGACTCATACACAGCAGCCAGTCAGAACAAGCAGAGCTGCAGTGTGAAGCATGGAGAAGAGATAACACAGACAGTAGAATCTGAAGAGACAGGAAGTAGATTTCAGACTTCTTCAGCCTAACCCAGTAGACTAAGCGGCTAAGCAGGAGTCACTGTGATGGAACACAAAGCCATACAGAGCAACAGGCATCACTGCAAATTATCAGAGGTTTTAGATGAAAATTGGACTAATAGATCTGTGTCTTCTTACTTCAAAAGGGTCCAAAAGGAGCCCCCGGAAAACCAGGAGAAGCTGGAAAACCAGGACTGTCTGGACTGCCAGGTATTGATGTAAGTAATTTCTTGTTTATCTATATTATGTTCAGACATGCACATTTCATCATGCCAAGGTTAGATTGGCACATAGACATGGGAGCTACCTAGTTTGCAACATACAATACTGTTCCAATACAATCCTGCCACAGCAATGTACATATTGTGTTACTGTTTTCTAGGGACTGACTGGACCCGATGGGAAACCTGGCCCTGATGGACCACCAGGAGAACGGGTAGGTGACCTTAGCAAGGTGTAAACTGACAGCAGTAATTAAAGGGTTCCTCTCAAACGTGGATTTAGATTATTTGGCTGCTAATGTTGAGAATTCTTAAAGAAAAGCAGTAGTCTGATGAAGAAGAAAAGCTTAATTGCCACAGAAATATAGTAAAAAAATGGTTGGTTTCTTCCAACAAACAGTACCATAGCTGTCCACAGGTTGTGCGTAGTATTGCATCTCATCTCCACTGAAGTGAATGGGGCTGAGCTGCATTACCACATAAAACCTGTAGACAGGTGTGGCACTGTTTTCTCTTCTGTGATTTGCATATGGTTTTGTACTTTTGATTATCATTGACTTCTATTTATCTTTGTCAAGTTTACCCCAAGAATATCCAGTTTACCTTACCATTATCCATAACTTTATCCTCTTTTTCACCTATTAATCAAAATCCTACTGTCATCATCCATGACCATCATGAAAAACATCAAGACTACATCAACAACCCATTTCCCAGTATCGTCATCTATCTCTTATATACAGTAATCACGAGTGTCATCAACATCAGCTCATTTCCATACACTTCCATAATCAACATCAAGACTATATTAATCAATATTCCATTTCCATCAGCATCCGACTCATCACAGTCATCATCAATAATGATCAACATTCAGACTATCATCATCGACATCCTATTTCTATAATCACCCACACGACCCTCATCATTCATCTCTTATATAATCAACCATAGGAGTATCATCAACACCAGCTCATGATCATCGATCATCATCCATATCCCACTATCATTATCAACATTATCCTCAACCTCCCATATCCATCACCAACATCATAATTCAATGTGTCATCATCCATGTCCTGCTATCATCATCTATCTCATACCTACTGAACATTAAGGGGAAGATTTATGGAGCACAGAAACCTTTGCACTACTTTTGTAAAGAAATGGGAGGAGAGTTGGCAGGGCTTGCCAGACCCCACACATTTTAGATATTTTATTCCACTTTTCTATTGCACATAAGTGGTCATTTACGAACTAATATATACCAGTTTTCTGGCATATATCTGTCGTAGATTACGCTGCAAAGGTTAGTTGTGCCACAATCTGCATCTTTTCCCCCGTTTAGGCCAGGTCTAAAAAGAGGAGGCATGGCATGAGCAGGGAAGGGGGTGGCCTGCCAGGCCCATCACATTTATAATTTTCTACGCTTGTTTTAGGCAAGCTCTATATCTACGCCAGCAAGGAAGCTGCAGTAGATTTACACCGGCGGTGGAGGCGCTGAAGTTATGTAGAGGCCAGCGCCTCTACATAACTTTGGCGGATCCACCGCTAGGGCGGAGGTAATTAAAATCGGCATCTAAAACGCAGGTATTAATAAATAACGACCATAAAATCCAAGATCTATGCCAACTAGATTTGTGATTTTGCATAGACTTCCTGACATGTGCTAAAATTATTGAGACATGTGGCCCTTAATACGTTTGGTGCATTTCAATCCACTGCAAAGAAGACCACGAAGAAACTTCAGCTTTAATAAATTCTCTTCCCCCAAGCCTTAAAGGGATTGTCTCACCTCAGACATTGGAGGCATATCGCTATGATGTCTCTGCTTCTGGGACCTGTACCTATCTTTAGAACGGAGCTTTCAAAGTGAAGGAGGATGCACCGCGCCTGCACGGCCGCCCTGCATTCATTCCTATGGGAGCACCAAAAATAGTTGAGCACTGACTCGGCTATTTCCCACAGCCCCATAGACATGAAGGGAGCGGTGACAACCCTTGCGCGCTGCGCTTCCCATTCATTTCAATGGGACTGCTAAAAGTAACTAAGTGCGCCGCTCAGCTATCTTCAGCGCTCCTATAGCAATGAATGGAGGGCGACCGTACATGGGCGGTGTGCCCTCCTTCACTTTGCAGGCTCCATTCTAAAGATAGGTCCCAGAGGTGGAAACCACATCTAGCAGACATCGTTGCCATATCCTAGCATCATGCCCCCAATGTCTGAGGTGAGACAACTCCTTTAACACTAACATTTATCCATCGTCATCATCACTAATTGATTTTTTGTCAGTATCCACATCTCACTATTATCATCCATCATAATCAAAATCAGGATTATCATCAGCCAGGTCTCTCGTTAGGTCCTTTCAACACATCTATAATTTTTAGAGAACTCAAGAATATTGTCATTTCTATAATAGATCCAAGTTCTGATATCAGTACATGGCCCAGCACAATGGAGTTTATGAGGTCTTTGTAGAACTTAAAGGAGTATACCAGTTGTAAGAACTTATCCACTATCCACAGGCTGACCTGCCATTCTGTTAATTTTGGTAGGCCCCAAGGGGTATGGGGTCCCCTTTCTTGTGATAGGTGGGGTCTCAGTGGTATGACCTCCACTGATCAGTTCAGTCATGTGGATAGGGGATAACTTCTCAGAACCAGAATACCCCTTTAGAGTTCAGAATAATTTCCTTTGGTCGACCAAACATACTGTAGTCCAACAATGTGAGGAAAAGATCCAGGAGTTTAGAGACAATCTATCACCATAAATCATAATTCAAATCAAGACTATCATGTTTTAAAAGAGTATAGTTACCAACGCCAACCCATTTCCATTTTTTTAGCACTATTCATATCCCGCTAATTTCATCCAAGTCTGCACGGGGGTGGGATAGGGAGGGTATTCTGGGTACTGTATTGTACTTGTTTTGTACAAATTACCTGTATTTTATAAAATGAAAATAAATATGATCTGTTTAAAAAAAATATCATCCAAGTCTCATACAAATTACATCTGAATCATCAACATCAATCCATTTCTATCTTTCATGTACATCCCACTGTCATTCATCATAATCAACAGCAATAGTGGCATCATCAACACCAGCTCACTACTATCTATCATTATGCACATCAAACATCATCCCTCATAAACAACATCAAGGTAGTATTATCAGCACCAGCCCATTTCCACATATCATCCACATACCACTATCATCATTTATCGCAATGCATATGAAGTATATCATCAACACCAATTTGTAATTCACCTACATTTAAAGGGGTATTCCCATCTCACAAATGTAGGTTGTATAGTTAGATATAGCCATACCAATATTATTACTAATAGAATGTATTTATATAAAATGTACTGTTTAGAAGATTTGCCTATTTGTATTTCCATTGTCCCACACCCATCAGTCAGGCCGTTGCCCCTAGTTACGACCAACTCGGCCATGTAGTAGTGGTGGTCGGCTTTCTGTTGTTCAAACCCGCTCTGAGGTAACTGCTGTATAGTGACCACACATTGCATGAGCATGCGGAGACACATCTTAAGGTACTTTCACAACTGCGTTTTGGACGCTACCAGTACAAAACACAATGGTCAAGATCCGTCCAAAACGCAGACTTTATAAACGGATCCTGCTCCATAGAGATGAATTGATCTTGGAACCGATTCTCTGCGTTTTGGAAGTGCAGACAAAAATGCTACAAACTGCGTTCTTGTCTGTGTTTCCAAAACGCAGAGAAACGGATCCTGTTCCAAGATGAATTCATCTCTATGGAGCAAGTTAAGTTTATAAAGTCTGTGTTTTGGACGGATCCTGACCATTGTGTTTAGGACTGGTAGCGTCCAAAACACAGATGTGAAAGTACCCTAAGATGTGTCTCCGCATGCTCATGCAATGTGCGTTCACAATACAGCAGTTACCTCAGAGCGGGTTTGAACAAGAGCAAGCCGGCCACCACTACTACAACGGCCTGACTGATGTATGTGGGACAATGGATATACAAATAGGCAAATCTTCTAAACGGTACATTTTATATAAATACATTCTATTAGTAATAATATCGGTATGGCTGCATCTAACTATACAAACTACATTTGTCAGATGGGAATACACCTTTAACTGTTATCAACCATCATAATCACCATCAAGACTAAAAACATCAACACCAGCTGATTTTCATCTAAGAGTATCAATATCAACGCTATCCCATTTCCATCTATTATCATCCACATACCATCATCATCTATCATAATCCACATCAGGAGTATCATCATCAACACCAGCTCATTTTCATCAATCTTCAATGGCTACCAGCTATGATCATCCATCATAATTAAGATCAGGTGTATCATCATTGACAACAAACCACTGCTTTGGATCATCTGCATCCCACTGATCATCCACCATAATCATTATTAAGACTATTATCAACACCAACCTATTGATATCTATTATCATTTATCATAATCAACATCAAGAGTATCATCAACAAAAAATTCCATTGATCATCATCCACATCCCACTATCATCATAATCATATTTCCTCTCCCATCATTCTTCGGTCCTTATCTATAATTTCACCCTATTTTCATTTTAACCCCTGTCAATAACATCATTCATAACTCTCTTATCATCTATTAGCATCTTTCATCATCATCATCATCATCAAAATCTCTATATATAATCAACTGCAGTACTTCTATATTATGATGCATCATTTTTCACCAATTATCATCATTCAGCTCCACAACAGTAGAGGAATGGGCATTCTGAACTTAGCAGGAGAGCTGTATAAAGCAACAGAAGGCAAAATCACCAGGCACTCAAATCTAGATAAATCATATATCTAGATAACTGATCATCAGGTTAATAATGAAGCTGTGTAGACCACAAGACACCTGCAAAAGGACGTGTGACTCATTTCGGGGAATCCAAATCATCCAGGATTCGACACATAGAAACTGATATTTTTATATTAGCAGGTGATCATAAGACTGGGGCAAATCATAGAACTTAAGGGCATCTAGAAGGTAGAACTATTGAGGTTAGATAGAAGGCTTATTTTGGGTATATTGTATTTTACATGTATGACCATCCATAGATGAGATAAGTAAGGAGCCCCTATGGATGTTGATCAAGTTACATGAGCTTATCAATGTGTGTCTTGTTTTAGGGAGACATTGGACCACCTGGGCCTGATGGACCTGCAGTGAGTATTGACCTACACTTCTTGTTCTAGACCACACAACCATGCCTCTACCAAGTTAGTTAATTTTCTCCATACGTTTAGGTAGGGCTTACTATTCAAAAAACACTTTTGTTCTGGTTAAACTTTGAAGCTTCTTATGCTTCACATTGACATTGAGGAGATTCATTCTATTGGCCATCATTACCCAACTAGGAATGAATTCCAGCACAGCAGAGAAGGAAAAAAATAGCTGCTTCCCTTCTTCATGAAAATAGTAAAATTTGGATCCACCATGTTGGATTTTTATAGCACATCCTTTACTGGTTTCAGGGGAACAAAAAAGTTTCCAGGAGACACTCCTCCTACCTCTTTCCATAGAAATTAATGAGAACATTTGGCCATGAATGGTTCAAATGTGACAACTGCTGTCCAACAAGCTCCAGATACCATTGGCAGTATATATGACCTGTGAGTTATATAAACGAGAGATGTCTCCTTATTAAAACCCTATATGGGTCCCACTGCTGGTGCTACTCCATTGCATTACACACCACCATGCAAGTACAGAAATGCACAAAGCTTTACCCTCTATTCATCATTATCCTCTGGCCAATTTATCTTTAAGTGTAAGCCTGAGCTGCCCCCCACCCCTTCAATTCTCAGTGCCATTGTCTATGGCTGACTCAATGATTTTATATTTGTTCTTGTTTGTAGGGAAGAGGACCACCCGGACCTCCTGTAAGTCTGTTACATGACTATATATTGTGGTATAAACTGAGTTTTAATCATATAGGCACATTATATGGGTCGTCTAAGTGTTCTTGGTAATATCAAACAGCCGGCATGCCTTCTTCATGTTTGGACCTCATCTTTGCCTATCCATCTTTGAGCTTCTGATGCCTTGGGCCTCATTTCTGTGCTCCTCTAATAGCCAGCCTGTCGTTCCTTGGTCATCATCCCATGTCTACATTCTTTGTTTTGTTTTTTCTTGGTTGCCTTACCTAGTATAACTGGTGTCTGTACTGTTCTACTAGGGTCTTGCTGGACCAAGTGGTTTACCAGGCGGTAAAGGGCCCCAAGGTCCTGCGGTAAGTTCTTTCTCCAGATATGGTACATTGGACTTGCTCTTGATATCATTACAAGGCTCGGCCTCATGAAGTCTCGGAGAAGCTTTATGTTAGGCTCTCAGAATAATTTTCTCTAGTAGGCTCAACTTACCCTAGTCTTACACTGTTTAAAGGAAACATACTGTATGTGGCACAGTGGTCTATAATGTTTCAGGAAATTTTAATGCACACCTGCTGTTCCGGTATTCATATAGAGATATTTGACTTTTATTCAGATGTATCGATTGTAAAAAATCCATACAGTGCTCAATGTGCACGGTGACATGAAGATATATGGAATATCACCTCTGCAAAGAATAATTGTCCTCAGCAATAAAGCAGTTAGACCAATGAGGACAGTGACTGGCTGCTGCAGTCACATGCTATATACAGGAGGGACCGCTCTGCAATTTGTAAACAAGGAGTGGACAGAGGGCCAGACCAGCACAGCAGAAAAAAGCACTTGAGAAAGGGATGTGAAATGATTTTGTTATTCTAATCTACAGCAGGGCTTCTCCGAGATTTTTAATTATCTTGGGGAACCCTTTTAAGAATCTTTCTCTTGGATTTGTTTGATATTTGTCCTTATTTTTCAGGGACCTTCTGGCCCACCTGGACTTCCTGGGCCTCCAGGACCACCAGGCCCTCCAGTAAGTCATACTAATAACATGTCTGTTACTGTACACTAAACTTAGGACACACATGGATGAGTTGTACTATTCTTCTGTCAAAAGAGAACACCTAGATTTCATGTCTTAAGATGCCCAAAGAAAAAAATAGTTACTATGTTAACTAGTAGAAAATGTTATATCTGTATGCCTGATGAAGAGGCCTAAGTTATCTCAAAAGCTTGCTTTGTAACATCATTGCTTTCATTTTTGTTAGTTATTAAAAGGTATCATGCCTGAAAAACTCTTATAATATCTGTTATCCATGCTGTTGCTCCCTACTCCCCCTATAGACATGGATATTGTTTTCACTGGGGAGAAGGGTATAAGCTGCTGTCAGACACCTGAAATCCAGCATGCTTGGAAGGGAAGAGTCAGGACATCTCCATACACATTAGACAGCCTGCCAATCCCACCTAAATTGACTGGTTTGGCCAACTTTCATTGAATGTGTACGGCCAGTTTAGCATGTAGGATTGCACAAGTAAAATTACCTGTGGTTGATCATGCACTATTCATTCAACATATAATTTGCCCTCTCTTACTGTAGGGTCTTCCTGGAGTTGTTCCTGATAGCAATGGAGACCTGCAAGTAAGTACTTTTTGAATGTTGTGGTGTTTTGTTTTTTATTTATTCCAGGACGCAGAAATAACTGAAAAAACACTTTGTAGTGATCCATAAACAGGAAATATAATTTTCCATTTGACAAATCTAAATCTCCTCCTAATAATGACTAGATTATATGATTACTAGATTGGAGGAGACTATATCAGTGCTAAAATCCTATATGCAGAATTTGTCAGTAAATAGATCCAATAACTTGATCTTGTCTGTTACTGGATTCAATAACTCTGCTGCCAATGACTGGATCCAGTGAATAAACCTTACCAATGACTAGATCCAGCCTATGACTGCATCTTATTAATGAGTAGAATAGTGAGTATGAATAGTCCGATCCTATCAATGACTGAATTCTGACAATTACTAGATCTCATTAACAAATAGATCCCAAGGACAGATAGCCATATCCTATATTTAACTAGATCTAAGTTGATCTTGTGACTAGATCCGGTGACTTGATACTGTCAATGTCCTGATCTTATCAGTGACTAAATCCACTCACCTAATCTTGTCAATGTCTGGATCGAATTAATAACTAGATTCCTTCCATGATCAGATCCACTGCCTAGGTCTTTTCAGTAACTAGATCCATGGATTAGGTCCAGTGACTCAATGCCATGAATAATTAGTTGAAATGAATTACTAGATTTGGTCAGTGACTAGATTTCAACAGTAAGTAGATCCAATGACTGGATCCAATTAATGACTACATGTCATAAATGACTTGATCCGATGACTAGATACTGCCAATGACTGAATCCAATGACCAAACCATATCAAAATATAGGTCTGGCCAATGACTAGATCTTATCAATGAGTAGATCCCATAACTTGATCTTGTCAGTGACTGAATTCTGACAATGAATAGATCTCATTAATAATTAAATCCCATGGACAGATCCTTTAAATAACTAGATTCAATGGCTAGACCATATTAATGACTGGGTCCAGTGACTTGGTCAATTCAAAATTAGATTGTGTCGCTGACTAGAGCTCATCAATAACTAGAGCACATGATGAGACTCTGCCAATGACTGATGAAATCCAAGGACCAAACCCAATGACTAAATCCTGTCAATGATTTCTTCAGATGCATAGATCTTATCAATAACCAGATTTATTAACTGGATCCAATTAATGACTACTTCCAATAACTAGGACTGGGGACATAAATTTAGAGTGAATTGGAATCAGTATTCTCAATTTAGGGCATTTTTATAAATGGAATTTTATTGGAGTATTAGTGGCATTTTCTTTACGTCAGTAAAGTTATCATTTGTTATGTTTTCCTCATCTGTGATAAAATATATAATAACTGACTAGAAGGTCAAAATGTGAAGATAATATGTGCATTTGTATGTTTTTTTTTCACCAGTGTCCAGCTGTTTGCCCACCAGGACCTCCTGGTCCCCCAGGAATGCCAGGCTTTAAGGTAATTTGAAACAATTATGACCCCCCATTACCGATTGGCCAGACCTCTCTTTTAGTATATGCCAATCTGGTTGACAAAGTTCTAAATTGTGACAATGTCGTTTGCATTGGATAGTTGTCTGCCACGTAGTCTATGCTGCCCAGAAAAGGGCAAGTAATTTTTTATTGTGTTCCCAACGTCAGCATTGTAATGTTGTCCCATCTCCTAAATTTCAACCTGCTATGTGGCTTTCCCTATATTCAATATTACAGATCCAAGGCATCATGTTCTATACCACCTCTTAGGACTCCTGTCTATAACCAAGAACCAGGAGTCATGGAAGACTGCTGGTGTGCAATACACTGTAAAACCACTGACTTTAAAGGGAGTCCAGCAATGCTGCTTCACTTTCCTTATGTTGCATTTGTGCTTTTTGTTTTGGGGCACATTGTCCTGACAATCCATGGTCTGAGCTAACAGATTCTACATGGTTCTATGGATCCCCTTAATTCCTCATGTTCAGATCTTTGACTGGCTGGATCTACTGGATTCTGTCATGATGAATTTCTCACTGATCTGTTATATGATAAAGTTTAGATGGATTGATCTCAGGTTTCACTGGTCACATCCACGTATTAATCGTTACATTATGTGTTTTACAGGGGCACACAGGACACAAAGGAGAACGAGGAGAAGTTGGAAAGGATGGTCAGAAGGTAATGCTAAAGTGTCCAGGACTCTCTCTGGAATGGGGCATGATCGCTTGAGGCACAATTGCAAGTTTTGCCCTATAGTTATTATTGATTATTTGTTATGAACTTGACAATTATGAACCTGGCAATTACCAGTCAGTACAAGATGATCCTAGAAAACGCATGTAAGGATCCAGATTTGTCCAGGGAAATGCAATTGCCAAGTTGTTTTTAGCACCAATGGTAGGTCATTGAACCCAGAAAGAGAGTTATACTGTGAACCCACAAGGTTTTGCGGTCTGGTTGCTATCCTGACAACCCATATTGCTATGTCACAGCCAGTAATAGATCATCCATGTAATGACCTTGTATCACCTTCCAACATTTTTCTACCACCATATGAAATTATGTGCCTAGAGAACCTGGTCCTCAAAGTCAGGCTCCTGAGCTAGGGCTAGCCATCATGGCACAGTGACACCAACCAGAGGAGTGGATCAACCCATTTATTGAAAATTGTTCCTCTGGTATCGTCAACCAGGGATCCACTATTACTCACATTTAACAGGGAATGTCGCTAGTTGAGTGATAATTCCACAAGACCTTGACCCCATAGTTCAATTATACCCAATTTTGGTGCTGCTTTAGTCATTTGGTGTCCACGTGTAGAGCCAATGGCAACATAAACTCAAGCAGATAGTTAAACTGGAACATGATTAGCAGTAATGTTTATTTTTTCAGTCTTCCTTTTTGTTGAGTTTAGAAATCACTTGAAGCTTTAACTGAATTTTTTTAACCCACTGACTCTGCTCTTCTTCACAGGGTGAGGCGGGTCCTCCTGGGCCAGCGGGAATCCCTGGCAGTGTGGGCTTACAGGTAAATAACACTTCATAGTAAGACGATTACCAGCTGAAATATGAATGCTGCTGCAACCTGGGGAAATACAAGTCCCAGCCTCAACTGTAATCGTTGTCATATCATGGAGCAGGTTATTCACCTGACATGAGCACAGCTCTGAAGAAACATGAGCAAGCTAAAGGTCCATGTGCTTTGTCTTTGCAGGGCCCAAGAGGTGCAAGGGGCCTAGTTGGACCTCAGGGACCTGCAGGAGACAGGGTGAGTTCTCCATACATTGTACAATACATCCATTTTCGGATACAATACATCCATTCTATTATAATGGTGTACATCTGTTGTAAAACTATGACCAGCTTCCTAGAAGTTGTAGTTGATGCTTACTTGATTAATTTGATCTTTATTTTTTAAGGGACCCACTGGATTTAGAGGACCCCCTGGTCCTCCAGGACCCCCTGGGAAAGCTGTACGTATGAACTTGAGGCATGTTCCCCATTCCCTGACTCCTTATTCCTTCCATCAGATCTGTAACCCTAAAAGAAGGGTTCTAAAACTGGCAGTTCAATACTTAGATGTTATGATCTGTATCAGTAAAGTGAATAGGCCCTTACCTTCTCCTTCAGATCTGCATGGATACCTAAACATTTCTGACCTCAAAGTTCCTCACCAACCACGAATCATCCATCACTCTGTCTGTCATTTCAGGGGGATCAAGGCGTAAGAGGACCTCAGGGATATCCTGGACCTAAAGGTGACTCTGTAAGTGACATTTTTTTACACACTAAAGATATACACGTCTCTCATACGCTATGCCTGAGCCACATCACACATAGAAACATATATACTGTACATGGTGATAGGACCCTAGATTTGGTGGTAACCATACCACGCATCCAAGAGGAGTCCAAACGCTAACCCATCATTGGTTATTTTTGTTGTCCTGTAATACTGGGGTATCATAATATACATACATGTGTTTGGAGCCAACAATCTGAGAATCACGGTTGCTTCATATCTGTTGCTTCATATATGTGTAAATGTGTGGTATGTGATGAATACTTTGGTTATATGTATGGTTTTGTACTTTTTTCTAGGGAAAAACTGGTCCCAAGGGCATGCCAGGTGGTCCAGGTCCCATAGGAGAGCCAGTAAGTGATCACATGCCTTTTGTGTTGTTGTTGCTTTGGGTCAAGATGCATTTTTTGCCAGTAGGATGCAATATGCAAAGAGGCAAAGCCATCAGCAGTGTAGTGTGGTTGGCTCTGGTCTCTAGCCTGGTACCAATGTAGCTGATTTTCACTGCCCTGCACTATGGAGGTTATCAGGTTATATCATGACCTTAAAATGTGAATTTGCCTTTGGAACATTATTGATATTGGCAATTGTTCTTTTTGTAGGGAATGCCCGGGAAGGATGGGCGTGACGGGACCTCTGGCCTGGACGGTGAGAAGGTTTGTACTGCTGGGAAAGATATGGATTAAGTCACATGGAGGGAGATTTCATTTAGGCAGGATAGGAATTGGTCAACTCATGAAATGTAATGGGGAAGAGTGTTGACAATTTGCAGGCAGAAGAAGGGGCTGGTACAGGTAGGCTCTTGCTGCAAAGCCCTCTATATGTTGAACTGGAATGCAGCACCACCTGGAAGTCCTCATGGTGTTGTCACCTTATTCATTACAAACACATCTTTGCTGTCAAATGAATTCTGTGGTAGATTCTGTGGTTTATTATTGTATCTCATGAGTCATGACATGCAGCCATAAGTTCTTGCCACTTGTGTTTTCAGGGTGATCGTGGAAGGCCAGGAGTTCCTGGTGAGAAGGGGCCAAATGGGCTTCCAGTAAGTATGTTATATTGCTATGACTTTGTTGGGTACTAGAAGTAGGAAAGCTATTTACATTGGGTGTCAAGGGTTGTAAACCTACAGTATTCAGTAGTGTGAGTCAGGTGTTGTATACAGATACTGAGAAAATGTATAATCTGACTAGTAAAAACTCAATGAGTCTGGAATTTCAGTGTTTAGTACAGCCCCAGTAGAGAGCGCCTTAACTGGCCAGGCAATGCTTCTCTGAAATCCTGTGAAAAATGTATGTAAATGAGCACTTAACAAGCTCTGTCTCACTCACAGATCTAAGGTAGCTATCCTATAAGTTCAACCTTTAAGGGGCCTTGAGACATGACTTGGTTAATAGTTAAGCCAGCATCTCATCTGCAGGCAGCTGTTTTGGGGTGATTGCCC
Source organism: Rhinella marina (assembly GCA_900303285.1). Classification (NCBI taxonomy): domain Eukaryota; kingdom Metazoa; phylum Chordata; class Amphibia; order Anura; family Bufonidae; genus Rhinella; species Rhinella marina. The sequence goes on from ONZH01028847.1 coordinate 343,837, forward strand.
CTCATCAGTGGAGAGCAGAGAATACTGGCTTAACTGGGTTAGAGCCCTAGGTCAGGATTTGGTTAATACAATATCTCCTTGTGGAGAGCTCCTTAAATAGTGTGGGGAGTCTTATAGGCCAGACAATGCTCCTCTGGAATTATGGGAAGAAGGTATGCAAATAAGCTCTTAACAAGCTCTGGCTCTAATGCTACCAGATGTAAGGTAGCTATCCTATAAGTCAATGTTCAACCATTTAAGAAGCCTTGAGAAATGACTTGGATAATAACTAAGCCAACATCTCATACACAGACAGCTGTTTCAGGGTGATTGCCTCTCATCGGAGCAGAGAGTACTGGCTTAACTGGGTGAGAGGCCTAGGCCAGGATTTGTAACATCTGGTAGTTTTAGAGGCAGAGCTTGTTAAGAGCTCATTTTGCATACCTTCTTCCCAGAATTCCAGAGTAACCCCAGTGTGGAAAGCCAACCAATAGTCTGCCATGTCTAAAGGGGGAAATGCGTGTTATATTTATTTATCCAGCCAAAAATGTGCACCATGTACATCATAAGGGCAACATTTTGGGCTATAATTGTTGAATTCCTTTTTGCAGGTGCCCCCACTGCCTGTCAGTGCGACTTCGGCACATCAGGCAGTGTGCTCATGTCTTTGCTTAAAAAAGGGCTTCAACAATTACAGCCTGAAACATTGCCCTTTATTATTACATGTTGTAAATATTTTGGCTGGATGAATAAATGTAGCACATATTAAAGCAATAAAACTGTGGAGTGATGCTTATAGTTGGCATACAATACTATGGTAACCCGCTGGTGGGATTGGTCAGAAGATGGGTACCAACAAAAGCGTATTGTTCAGTGCTGTTGTCCCCTAGAGTTGAATGTATCACTGAGGTAAACTCATAGACTGGTTGCTTATCTCTTATCTTCTATGTTTCTGTGCCTTTAGGGGCTTCCTGGCAAAGCTGGAACTAAGGGAGAGAAAGGTCAACTGGTAAGTGACTATACATATTATCTATGGACATGTTACATATACAGTTTTGCTATATTTGTTATGTCTTGCAGACATTACATTGTTCACTGCTATTCCTCTTTCAGGGCGCCCATGGAGAACTAGGAGAAGCTGGCCCCTCTGGAGAGCCAGGTATTCCCGTATGTATCCACCAACACCCAATGGCAATGCATTTGTGCGCATACCAGACAAAGAGTAGATGGGACCAAACTAGGATACCTCCCATCGTTCTGATAATCTCACCATCCATAACCTCATAACTGAAACAAGGGGTCATTAGGAGTAAAGGAGGACCCAAAATAATAAGAATTGGATTACCTACTGTGCTGTTAGGTTGTCATAACATCTTCTCCAAGCTAAGTTAAAAGGTTTATCTTATGTTTCAGGGTGAAGCTGGACCTCCAGGAGAAAGAGGAGTGGATGGACCCAGAGGAGGAGCTGTAAGTGGACATGATGATGCCTAATGTTCTTTAACCTAATGTTGATCCATCTGCTACATTGAAATGTAGGGAAGCAGCTGTGAACATCACAGACTTGAGCTCAGAAAAGAAACAGAACTTGATATATGGCCACACGTGGGATAGGTTGCGTCCCATCACTTGATGGGAGACAGCTAACCAACTGGCTAAAGCTCATTGAAATTGAAAGTAGTTAGCTTCACTTAGAGCTTCAGGCAGAGTTCCAGCACTGGCTCCCATTTTTACAAAGAGAAGAGAGATAAATAATGGAGATCCTCAGTTTCAGGGTCTTCAGGGTTAACCTCACTCTTAGTTCAGCTCACATGATCATTTTGTTAGATAATGGATCATTAAATAAACTGCCATAAAAAATATTTGCAATCAATGAGATTTCACTTGTTCCATAGCCAGAGATTATGGACCCACGAGACTTGATTATAATCCTGATGGAGCTCACAGACATGTTCTACAGGCTTTCACAAATGAAAATTCACAATTTTGAACGTTCCCTCAGTTTCCTTCCATTTAGTGCTGGTTCACACCATCAGACCTTTTCTCCCTAGGATGAGACTGAAAAGCTAATTTCCTTTCACCCCTTCAATATTATGGTTAGAAGAGTCCTGTGCAGGGTGAAATTTCCCATGACACATGGAATTACTTTCAACTAGGCATGGGGCCTCATAGTTGCAGCATGTGATTCTTTTATGACTTATACGCCAAAACGAGCACATGCACAAATAAATTTCTCTTTATCTTCTAAATGAAATGACCACTATAGTTAAAAGTCCTTTATGTTCTTTGTCAGCTGTGGTATAACTGAACTAGACTATCACCTAAAGTTTAATGCATTTCTTTCTGCAGGGTGGTGTCGGTCTCCCAGGATCAATTGGTGCTCCCGGAGTGCGTGGCTTCCAGGTTGGTGGTTCATTCTTTTAGATAAAAATATTGCCATAAATGATTTCTATTCTATGAACTGACTACAAAGCAGACAGAGTGGAAAGGTAGAATGTGTATACTGCATTGTCTCTTAATCTGAAGTATGAACCCAAAAGTGGGCCAAAGATGGTCCCTGAATATCATAGCACCAGCATTATTAGGACTACTAGATGACATGGATACATCACTATGTCATGTTAGCAGAGTATTGCTGGTTCCATGGCGCATCAAAGCAGGTCTACTGCGGGATTGTATCAGTGGATGTAGTAATAGGGGTGCAGATGTAGCAGTCTCACTCAGACCCTGGTGCCAAATAAAAAGACATTAGTATTATAAATGGTACAAGGTGGCAGAGCAGGACCTGATACAAATTTTGCTCTGGGCCCATGAGCTTTACGTTTACCTCTGACTCACTAAATAATAGTAGTTTGAATTTCATGGTAATAGTTTGCATAGTGTCATCATAATGGTTGCAATAAAAATTATATACTTTTTAAAAAAATTTTCCATATCTTTTTCAGGGCCCAAAAGGCAACATTGGTGACCCCGGCTTACCTGGACCTACTGGAATCCGTGGTGGATTTGGGGAACGGGTAAGATGATATTGGATGAGTAGCACCCCTTTTATGTTTCTGCGGTATGGTGCTGCTTTCTTTTTTTTTTAGCTAGATAGACAGGCAGAAAGTGGTACTTTGACCCTACATTTGGCTGCATCTATTTATCAACTGGATTAGCATTTACTTTGAATGTAACGGCAGTCAAGCTCTGGATTGTTCTATGATCCAATCATCCAGAATGAATGGCACTGACACCTGACAGACTTGGTTTGTGAGGTACCTGGCCTTTACAGTAATCCCTCATTAAAACCCTCAATTAATCAGCAGTGAATACAGAGGCTGGAGAGGTCACACTGTGCAGGAATGTTTGACGGAAGCCACGGCTTAATCTTATTATGTCCTCTCTTCCAGGGTCCTGTTGGAGCTGCTGGCCCCAAAGGCAACCAGGTGAGCATGACAAGAGGCTGAAATGTTAAAAAGTAACTGCAAAAAAATCTTTGTATCGTCTTCAACAAAAATGAAATGGAAAAAATGTTCAGAGACATTCTATAGTAAGCACAGACCCACACACCCCCATAACAACTGCATGGTGCCCCTATGACAGGACCTCATAACAGTGACAGTCAGGATGCATCATAACCCCTTGTGGAGTCTGTGGTACCTCTATTTTTCCACATTCCAACCCCTACTCTCACCCCTGAGTCCCTCACATACGGCTCATACATAATTACAAATAACACATTTAGACATCATGCACACATATCCGTTTTGCGGTCCACAGACCGCAGACGGGCAAAACATGGATCCTGGACGTGTGCATGCATAATTTTTTTAAACCTCTGTAGAAATGTCCTTTCCTTGTCTGCATAACATGATTTTTTTTGCGGGGCCACGGGGCAGACATATGGATGCAGGCAGCACACAGTGTGCCGTTCGTATCTTTTACGGCCCCATTGAAATGAACAGATCTGGTATGCATTCTACAGACAAAAAATAGAGTCGTGTGTATGAGGCCTTACAGTGATAAAATGCAGGCTTTATAATGTTCTCATCACCTTCTGTAATAGTTTAATATCAAAGCTGGTACATTTTTTCCAAACCCACCCAAAACTGTCTCTGACTCTATAGCCCTTAGATTCATAACAGTGCATACCAGACTGACTCCATAATACTGGCTCCATAACAACAGAGTGCTCCACACTGGTGCCAGATGAGTAGATCTTATAACTGTGCTATCAACTGTCCCCATAACAGTACCATAACTACGACAGCCATAACACCCCTATGAATAATTCCATTGACAGTTTTATTTGCGCTGCTGACTAGACGGCATCTAATTTTATTTTTTTGCTTATTTTCAGGGCATTGCAGGTTCTGATGGACTTCCGGGTGAAAAGGGGGAGATGGTAAGTTGTAGGGAGTCCAGGATAATCTGTTATAGGATACTATTAAAGTGTAGGCCTTTGTTGCGCAGCAAAGTCCCACACTCTGGAGTTGCTGACCATAATTTAGGTACATCAGCCAGCACAGACACATCATTTCTGAGTGCCATGGAGTCTGACGGCAGTTCCCCAGCTTCCTTTATTCATATAAATTAGCAGTGAGAGAACTTATAGGAGTTGTGTGATGTCAGGAGACTGATTACCTATCCTCAGGATAGGTTATCAGTATCATATCAGCGGGGTTGCAGCTCCTGGCACCACAGCTGATCAGCTGGTTGAACGGGTCCTGCGTCCTCTTTGTAGCGGTGGTGCAGTGTAATTACAGCTTCCTCTCCTCTTCACTTGAATGGAAGAGGAAGGTGTAATTACACTGCATCATTGCTAAAAGGGAGATGGAGTGCACTTAAACACTAAAGAAGATGCAGCGCTTGCACGAGTGTTGTGGCCTCTTCAACCACCTGATGGTGGAGGTGCAGGGGCGTTGGAAACCCGTTGATGCAATGTAATATGAAGTGGTTCCAATCACTTAATGATATTTGGGTGTGGCCGCCAATAGGAATACAGAAATAACAGGTAAAATATGCATATATTAGTAAAGGAAAGATTAAACCATTATCTGTAACAGGAACAGAATGTACATATTTGAATAATATAAAGATTTATACAACCCTACTGATAACATACTGGACTTGAAGCCAAGCCATGCTCTACTACAATGATTGTACTACAAGCTTTACAAATATTTCTAACCCTATAAGCATACCTACTATTTCAGATATGTATAATGCATGGGGGCTCCTGAGTACAATTACTGTTATCATCTTTTAAAGAGAACCTGTCACCATGAAATGCAGTATAATCTGCAAGCAGCGTGTTATAGAGCAGAAGGAGCTGAGCAGATTGATGTACAGTGTTATAGGAAAACATTCAGCAAAAGTAATTTATACATTTATATCTCTATTCTTTCTGAGCTTCTGAGTTGTACATGTGGGTTGTCTTATCCCTGATTTATTGCATTCTCTGTGTAAGTGTGTATACGGAGATAGCTGTCAGTCACTGAACCCAGAAAGAGCAGAGGCTAAAATGTATAAATTACAAGTTTTGCTGAACCATTTTCCACAAAACTATGTATCATTCTGCTCAGCTCCTCCTGTTCTATAACATGCTGCTTTCAGATTGCACTATACAATGGTCCCTCAAGTTACAATATTAATTGGTTCCAGGACAACCATTGTTTGTTGAAACCATTGTTAGGCTACTTTCACACTAGCGTTATTGCTGGATCCGGCAGGGTTCAGCAATAACGCTTCCATTACTGATAATACAACCATATGGATCTGTAATGAACGGATCCGGTTGTATTATCTTTAACATCGCTGGGACGGATCTGTCATGAACTCCATTGAAAGTCAATGGAGGACGGATCCGTTTACTATTGTGTCACCCCGAACGGATCCGTCCCCATTGACTTGCATTGGGGGTCATGACGGATCCGTCTTGGTGCAGATGCCCAGACCGGAGAGCAAACCGCAGCATGTTGCGGTTTGCTCTCCGGTCTGGAAACGCAAGTGAACTGAACGGAATGCATTTAGGAGCATTCCGTTGTCTTCAGTTCAGTTTTGTCCCCATTGACAATGAATGGGGGAAAAACTGAAGTGTTTTTTTTGCGGTATTGAGCCCCTATGACGGAACTCAATACCGGAAAAACGAAACGCTAGTGTGAAACTAGCCTTAGTTGAGTAATCGGTTCCGAAGCCCCAAAATGTCATCCAAGATAAGAGATAGTGAAGATTTAAGAAAAATAAGCAGATAACTAAGACTGCTAAAACATGTCCTTACATATAACATCCAGGACTAGCTGCTAACTAGCACTAATACAGATATTTTACCAGAGAAGTGGCCTTGATTGGCTGGATCTGAGTCTGAGGCATTGTATGTTGAGTCTAGTTTCAACATACGATGGGTCAGAAAAGACCATTGTATGTTGAAAATATGGTATCTTGAGGGATCACTGTATTTCTTGATGACAGGTTCCCATTAAGTGCTAGATCATGGAGACACAAGGCACAGAGTAGCACTTGCCACAGGAATTTTACTAGCCTCTATTGGATTAATTGGCTGATGTAGCTGATGGTGGCCTCTGTATTGTATGGCACATTTCTTTTGTATGCTCATTTCTTTTGACTCTGTGTGTTTTGTAGGGGCCATTTGGACCAGTTGGACAGAAAGGAGAGGTAAAAGGATTCTAAGACGGTTTTAATACATAAACTTTAAGCTGAGAAATATCCATTCTTGTGTCAGGGGGTGAGCGACTAGGGCTTGTGTATAAGCCTCAAGGAATAACAGGGTCCCTTTCAATCCAGACCTTACGACTGAATACCTGCATCTTTGGACAGCCATTTCAGAATTAGGGCACCTAATATATACTCAATGTGGTGTGGAATGAAGCATGTTGCATATAGTACTGTGAACATATTAGTAGCAGTAGAGCCAGCCAGATAGTAGTACCCATATAATTGTGCCAGCAATGCTTAGTGTCGCTGGACATTGTAAAAATATATGACCTGGATGGCTCCTTCCACTGCCTACACCTTGCCCTCATCTGGCAACAAATCCAAAATGGGAAATGTCCACTGAATTAAACTACCCAAGATACAGTATTATGTAATACCACCCTGCACTCATCTCACTGAAGTGTAAAGCTGGCTTTAATGCAAGGAAATTTATTACAAGCACTTACGTAATTGTCGCTGTGTGCAGTTTATTTGCTTCTTACTTTTGCATTGCTCCTTGTCTTTCTATCAGCCAGGACTGAGAGGTGAACCCGGCCCCAAAGGTATTTCTGGACCGAATGGAACATCTGGCATACCAGGAATTCCTGGCCCACCCGGTCCAATGGGTTTCCAAGGAGAACAAGGAGTTCCTGGCATCACAGGAAAAACTGGTATCCCCGTAAGTAGCTTCTTACAGACATCTCTGTATATGCCAGCCTTCTGTGATGAGTGATGAAGTGTTGTAGACACTACAGTATGTGGTGCCATTTTTATTTGTCTAGTGGAGTCTTGTATTAACAGAATGTCCTAACCCTTACAACTGATGTTTTCAAAAACTCTGAGAACAGTTGAATTTACAATGACTTATGCTTACGCTTCTTCTATTAAATGGGTTTTTCCATGTAGAAAATTTGCGGCATATTGCTAAGATATGCCACAAATGACAGATAAGTGTGGGTCCTTCCACAGGGACCCTTTCCTATCTCAAAAATGGGCCCCTGAAGGGAAGGAGAGCACACCGCACATGCACATGGACAAATAGCAGTAAATGAGAGCAAGCCCGCGGCCATGGCTCCATTCAGCGCTACAATGTATTCGGAAAGTTTTCAGACCGCTTCACTTTTTCACATTTTGTAATTTTTTGAATTTAAAAATATCAGGTTTTCCCCCCATCATTCTGCACCCAATACCCCATAATGAGAAGGTGAAAAGTGAGTTGTATAAACATTTACAAAATTATTGAAAAGGAAAAATTAAAATTTCGTATGGACATATGTATTCAGACTCTTTTCTGTGACACTTGAAATTTAGCTCCAGTGACTTCCCATTTCTCTTGCTCATCTATGAGATGTTTCCACACCTTGACTGAAGTCCACCTGTGGTAAATTCAGTTGAAATTTCAGCTGCACTTAATGTTCTCAAGAGCACAGTGGTCTCCATAATTCATAAATGAAACAAGAACAACCAGGACTCTTCCGAGAGCTGTCTGCCCCACTAAACTAATAAATCATGGGAGAATGCCATAGGTAAGCGAGGTGACCAAGAACCCAATAGTCACTTTGGCAGAGCTCCAAAAATCCTGCATGCAGATGGGAGAAACTTCTAGGTCAACCATAACTGCAGCACTTATCTGGACTTTATGACTTTATTAATCATCACCTGGCCAATACCATTCCTAGAGTGAAGCATGGTGGTGGTAGCATAGTGCTGTGGAGTGTTTTTCAGTGGCTGGGACAGGGAAACTGGTCAGGCTTGAGGAAAATCTGAATGGAGCAAAGTACAGAGTGCTCTGTGCCTCAGTCTGGGCCAAAGGTTCACCTTGGCACATAGCCAAGACAACACAGGAATGTCTAAGGGACAACTCTTTGAATCTCCTTGATTAGCCTAGCCAGAGCCCTGACTTGAACCCAAATTAACATCTCTGGAGAGACATGAAAATGGTTGTCTGCCAACCAGTCTGAAACTGCTTGAGAGGACTTGAGAGAATGGCAGAAAATCCCAAATCCAAATGGTGTCATACCCAAGAAGACTGGAGGCTGTAATTACTGCCCAAGGTTCCTCAACTAAGTCCCGAGTAAAGGGTTTGAATACTTATGACAAGATTTTCACTTTTCCTTTTCAATAAATTAACAAAGATTTCTAACATTCTGTTTTCACTTTGTCATTACGGGGTATTGAGGGCAGAATGATGGGGTGAAAAACGTGAATTTTTATAAAATTTAAGCCACATATATCTGACTATCTCTTTAAGACATATACATCTAATATTAAAGGGGTTGTCCCATGAAAAATATTCTACATTTTTCAAACCAGCACCTGCATCTGAATACTTGAATAATTGCAGTTTGTTAATGTAAAAAATGTATATTTGTACTGTGTTAGCCAGTAAATAGATACGGTCTTAAGAGAAGACGAAGAGGCCTAAGTAATAATAGCTTTTCAGTTTAGCTATTAAAAGCTATCAACCACTGAGGAATGTCATTCCCTTTTTTTCTATTCTTTGTAATTGCATGTTATTAAAAATGTATTATCGCCACTGGGCTATTCAGTAAAATCTGTATAGCACCAACTGTTTGTTCCTTTCTTTATTTCTCTGTCCACCTCACTGAGGTGGTCGCACATGTTCAGTTTAAATCTTCAACTGTCACAGCTTCTATTAGAAGCTTTGACAGTTACAGCGAAAGAGCTACAACAAAAAGGACACTGACCCCTGAGCTGCCAGCATGAAATAAATCTAGCATAACAATTGGATCAATAAGCCCATAATACATAATCTATTAGCCCAAAGTGGAACAGCCCTTTAACCCTTTCAGTCCCGGAGGTTTTTTCGGTTATGCATTTTCGTTTTGTGCTCCCTGCCTTCATACAGCCATAACTGTTTTATTTTTCAGTTCACATAGCTGTATGAGGGCTTGTTTTTTGCGGGACAGGTTGTACTTTCCAACGCCACCATTTAATATTTGATATGGTGTGGTGGGAAGCGGGAAAAAAATTCCAAATCGGGTGAAATTGCAAAAAAAAACGCTATTCTGCTACAGTTCTACGGGTTTCTTATTTACAGCTTTCGATGTGCATTAAAACTGACCAGTTACTTTCATTCTACTGGTCAGTACGAATCCGGCAATACCTAATATGTATAGTTTTTCCTGCGTTTTGATTGTGATAAAATAATTAGAAAGTTGCCCTTTTTTTTTTGTCATATATCTTGACCCCTATAACTTTTTAGTATTTATGTGTACGGAGCTGTATGGGGGCTCATTTTTTGCGGGGCGATCTGAAGTTTTTATTGATACCATTCTGGGGTGTGTATGACTTTTTGATCACTTTTTATTTAATTTTTTTTAGAAAAAAAAAGCGGCAAAAAACGGCGAATCGCCATTTGGACGCTTTTTTCCGCCACACAATTTGCCGTATTGTAATTTTTTTTTTATATTTTAAAAGTACGGGCATTTTCGGTCACGGTGATACCCATGATGTCTATATTTATTGTTATTTAGGTATTGATTTTTTAATTATACGGAAAGGGGGGTGATTTGAACTTTTATATATTTTTTATATATTTTTTAAAAATTTTTTAAATTTTTTTTTGACTATTTTAAAGCTCAAATATGAGCTAATATATTGTGTTTTTTTTTCTTTATGAGCAATCAGGGATTTACTAGACTGAGATAAATCCAAGAATTGCTCATTTCTTATCCTGGCCTAGTGGCCAGAATAAGAATTGCACTTTGAAAACTGTAATCCTCACCAGCGAGGATTACAGTTTTCATATGGTGTGCAGACACCCCGATTGGCCACTCGGGGCGTCTATACACCACCCAGAAGCGTACGCGGCATCTAAAGGCCCAGCAAGACGCTGCAGATCGGGTAAGTAGCGGCAAGTCTCTGCTGTTAGAAACAGCAGAGACTTGCCGGCCATAACGCCCGCCGCACTTGCGAGCGGGCGCCATGTACGGCGCTGGGAGTGTAAGGGTTAAATGGATTGCCTGGGATTTCCTCAGGATAAGTCATCAATCAGCTGTTTGAAGAGAATGTGGTGCTCAGGTGACCACTGCAGCCTCTTCCTGACATTAAGTTCATTAATCACTTGGCCTATGCACAGCTCAGTCCCATTGTGTACTGGCCTGAGCAGCAATACCAGGCACAGCCACTATACGATGGAGAGCACGCCATGCATGCACAGTGTACCCTCCTTCAATTTGGAGGCCTTGTTCTCAAGATAGGAGCAGTTCCCAGAGTTGGGACCTGCACCTATCTGACATTTGTGGCATATCCTAGCAATATATAATAATAATCTTTAATGATAATCTTTAAAAATGTTTAGATGGGAACAAGAAGAGGAAATATGCTCCCAAGGGTTTGCTTGTAGTTTGTAAGCATGGACACAAACAGAGTTACATGGTAGCTGAATACACAAAACGGTAGCAGATTTTTTTCATTAAGACTGGTTGCAAAGGTATAGTTGCTTAATGTTTGACAGGTTCCCCAAAGATACACATAGATATGAAAGTAACAAAAGGGACCTGGATAACAGCAGATGTGATTTGGGGTTTCTGTTATTATTAATGATCTGCCCAGTTGAGTTTAATCTATTTTGTCAATGGTTTTTAGTATATGTTTTTCATGTTTTAGGGCAGGCTTGCAAGTGAGCAGCATATCCGGGAGTTGTGCGGTGGAATGATCAATGGTGAGTGTTTCTGCACTTTAAATACTGGAATCAGTAGGATCAGTCACTTAATGTACAGCTGCAAAGGGTAAACCTAAATGTGGAAGCCCATGCCAAGTCCATGTTTTGTCATGTGTCTAGTTTCTGGGTCATTAGCGCAGGTCTTCCGAAACTGGTGTAGTAGTTTCATATTCTAACTTGGGCCTGAAAGGATAGCTGGAAGCTAGTTGGTTTCCATGGGTAGTATCCAGTTGGTACAACCTCCTGTACATTGCTAGTCTATTCTAGAATTCAACCATGTCTAAGCATAGCTGCATAAACTGGGGTGTTAGATTTGGGATTGATATTAATTTAATAGTTTCTTATTGAGCACCTTGGTTAACCACATAATGAATAAGAAAATGGAAATAATCAGTGGATGATGCTAGCTACTACTGTATGTTCATCTCAGTACAATGTGTTCCACTCTTCTTTGCTCTATGTCCTTGCAGATCAAATTGCACAGCTAGCAGCTAATTTAAGAAGACCCTTGGCTCCAGGGTTGGTTGGTCGACCAGGACCCGCTGGCCCACCCGGACCTCAAGGTGCTCCTGGACGTGTAGGACATCCTGGTAGTCGTGGACCTCCAGGATACAGAGGGCCAACTGGAGATTTAGGATCTCCAGGTCCAAGAGGTAAGGGCAGGCTGCTGTTTATAAGAAGACCATGATGGTCTCTGATTTCCATATTCACTAATATTGATTGAGGCAGAGAACTCTAACATCGGAATGACTGTTTCTAAGAAGCCAAATTCTTCTGGAGCTATAGAAGGGTATTTTAGCGCAGCCTCTTTGTTTACATATCTGTTAAATGACACATATACCCCCATTTACCAGACAGAGGTCTAGATTGTTATTTTTATTAACTGTACAGCAGAGGGTGCTATTGCATACAGAGGCAGTAAAAAAAAATAAATACCTATGGGTGATAGATGTCACTTAGTGGCATCTGTCAAATGCATACAGCTGAGTTTTCCATTGGGTAACACTTCTGAAAACATGACATTGCAGGCGCAGTGTGAAAAGAGCCAAAGAGAAACACTTAATGATTGATGTCTTTTTATTTTCTAGGCAATCAAGGTGACAAAGGAGACAAAGGACAAGTTGGACGAGGTATTGATGGACCACATGGTGATCAAGGAGAGCAAGGTATAGTTATACCATTGGTGGGGGAATTAGTGTGGCGCTAACTTGCTTAATCCAAGTCTCCAAGTTTTATGTGTTAGAATCATTTCTAAATGGTCCATTGCTATATTTCCAGGTGCACAAGGAGTACCCGGAACAAGCAGAGATGGTCGGGATGGTGCTCATGGTGAGCCTGGTTACCCTGGTGAGCCTGGAAGACCTGGTTCAGTAGGAGCTCAAGGAACTCCTGGAATATGTGACACATCCGCTTGCCAAGGTGCAGTTGCTGCAGTAAAATCTGGTTCCAAAAAGTCATAAAGACCACAATGAACATAGAGAACTCTCTATTTAATACAGCACCCTGCTGTATGGAAGACCTTCCCTTTGAAGACCTTCAGGGAGGTGGACCTTCACAAACACCAAGAATGGAGCCATGCACCAGCTCCACCAATACTGGAGAACATCTGAATTAAAGTATTCTAGACAATTGTTATTTTTAAGTTCACTATTACCCTTTCTTACCTCTTTGGAACCCCCTCTTCTTCCTCATCCTTCCTTGTGGCCATATTTCCTTGGTACGCTGCTCACCCTTTATGTCAGGTTCTAAGCTGTCCACCCAGCATTCTGAAACCAAGGAAACCCATCCCTCTTGCAGTCAAGAGTCTAAGCCTTGCTAGAGGTAAGTGTACATAGAAAATTCCATGGGAGACCAATCTGTTCCATTTTTCCATCTTGAGAACCCTACTCCACCACCTGCAGTGTGACTGAGATATGTTGTAATCAAACAATCCCAGAGATCTAGACAAGTACTGTATAATGTGTTGTAAAAATAAAAAGTCCGTTTTTTAAGTCATGTGCAAATGATGTCCTGTTTTAGCACACTGCCCTTACGTATTGGACAAAATAAATGGCTGCAAACCTTGTGAATATCAGAGATTCAAAGACAATTAGTATTTATTTTGGTGACTTGTGTGTACAATAAAGCCTGTTGCTTCATCTGATGTAATGACTGAATAAAGCCACTTTCACCACCTGGAAAATAACTGGTCAGGACATTTGCAATTTATTAACAACACTTTGGTGCATATTGTTCATCACAACAATGGAGGCCGTTTAGTGCATATACTGAGATATTATTACTATAACAACCACTAATACTATTACTCAACAACACTTAAACAACCTAAACAATATATATTTTTTAACAACATTCCTGGTAGAATTACAATGGTGAGTGAACTGTCTTTTACAGGGGCGTGTATGGTACCCATGGCAGTTCCTATTTAACTATTTAACCTATCACAGAGGATAATAGTTACATTAAACATCTATATTGATCAGCTTCTCTGTATAGGAGAGTGTACTCATGGCAGTGTCAGGCGCAGCCCTGGGTGTACTCCCTGTAAATATCCAATACTTTTCTATCAAATAAAGCAAATAAAGTATTAAAATTCTGTCCAGGAATGTGATGTTTTCTTGGCGACAGATTTCAAGAATAAGCCCCGTTGTGCTATTCTGCCTATTGAGCCCAGCTCAACAACGACAGATAACAAAACACTCACAGGAAGGGAACACTGTGGCCCTCCTGATGAGGCTAGCAACCACAAAAAAGTTGCATTTGCCCATTTGTGCTAACATGTACTGTGACTGACTCTAATTCCATCTATCTGTACAGTAACAAAATAATTAGGCAGGAAGTCATCAGACAGATAAATCATATTGTGCAATCTGCAGCAGCCCATTCTCATCACAGCTTAACGCTCCATTAGGCCAGCAAAACAAAGCCTCTGCTAATTACAGCTTTATATAACAGATGTAGCATTCATCAAAATGACCACCGGCATGTTATCCTATTAATGTAGCGTGCCACTTCCCTCTATGCCATTTGTGTACTATGTCTGTTTTTATACAAAGAGAATAAGTGGTCCACTACACAAATAGCATTGGATCGCTACGCTAATGGCATAGCATGCCACAGCAGTCATTATAATGAATGCTACATCTGTGGCTACTGGCTATAAAGTCATGTTTTGCAATCAGAGGTTCGTTAAACTACAACTCCCAGCATGTATGTGGTTGTCATTGTATAGGGAGTGATGGTCTTCACAACAGTCTGTGAACCCACTGTTACAGACTACTGCTCTAAACTATACAAAAACTGGGGCTACCGCATGGGCTCCTGATCTTCCAGGCCGCCTGGGACGACCCCATATACAAATATGTGAAAACTGTTATTGTGACTATTATTACAAAAGGTGCAAAAGATCCACCTTCCACACAGTGCAGTGTGGGGATTTGGCTAGTTTAGATGAAACTAAATAATTAGAAAGAGGGAAAAAAACTGCTTTCATAGCTTACACTAAATCTACATAACTCACTAAAATAAAATAAAAATAACCTGGCGATGATAGACCTTGAGTATCGTAAGATCTTAATATTCTAATTTGGCATTATTTAATTGTCTTGGTCTCCTTCACAGGCAATGGATACTGAGTGATAGTCAACAATATGTCTTTTAGGGTGTGGGGAAAATAGGTGACAACCTTTCTGGGCACAGGAATAGGGTCATCACCCAGACAGGAGAGCAACTCATAACTCAAAAGCGATTAAAAAGGGATATATAAAGAAATATCTCCAAGTTATGGTTTTGAGTCTTAACATTTATGGAAAATAAATGTTAATATAATATGTACATATCACAAAGCAAGATACATTGGTATTTGTTAAAATGTCCTGTTCTCCTGTCCGACGAGGTGGATGCTACAAATGATGTCCTCACTGAGCTGTGCTCTGGTCACACACCCGCCACCCTGCTATTTGACATCCTGGAGTGTGCTGTTCCCTGCCGCTTCCTGGACTAAGCCAGTTCTCTGACTTTCTGATCTGGCAACTTTCAATCTCCTTCCTGTTCTCCCACAAAAAACGGCTTCAAATTCCTGAAACATGAAATACAACGTAATAATAATGATCACATACAGACTGTTTGCTTTGCCTCAAACATGTTCAAAAATAGGTGGAAGATCTCCAGAAAACCCACAGGCGCAGAACATGCTGCAGGTAACAAAGAATAAATAAAGATTATAATGCAGCATAACAATCCACCATTCGGGTCATATGGTAAAAATAAATCATGGTTGTAGAGCAGCCATTGGTTGGTGCAGTTTTGCAGTTGATGCAATGCAATTTTAGCTCAAGTCTTAATAAATCAAATGGACATCTGCTATGCTATCTGCTTAGGAGGATAGTGGAAGGTTGGCTCTACTTATAGTTATAAAATAACCTTATAACTAGAAATGTTAAAAAAAATCACATTACTCTTTTGTTAAATTCCTGTCTCTCCAGTGCCCTTGCCTTGGTGGTCCCCTCACCCATATTTATTTTCTTCAGCAATGACATACATCCACGTTGAGTGCTGCAGCTGCCGGAAAACAAAAGAAGGAAGGGGGGAACAACCCCTTTATGCTAGTAGCCGCCCCTTAGGACTGTTTCCATGTTAATAATGTCTAAATGCGACAGATACACCAAAAATTTACAAAAGAAGAATACTGTTACTGCAGGATATTAACAGGGTACATGCATCATGACCATAGTGACGTGTGCTACTGGATTATGTTTGTACTGTAATTGAAAATTACAATAAAAAAAATAAAAAAAAACTGAGCAGGAATCACTCTGCTAATGACACACATACCACCCAAGTGCTTTAATGGAAGACCTTAAAGGGGTTATCCGAGACTAAAAAGCTCCCCCATGTGCCAGGCCTCTCACAATGAATATACTTACCTGGCTCCCCGCGCCGATCCTGGTCCCCGCACTGCCACTGCTGCTTCTTGCCGTGTGTGGATGAAAACATCCAGTGTCAGGGGGGAGAAGCCAATGGCAGGCGGGGAGGGGGACGAGGCTCCCTAGCGTCACCTGCGATGGTATGGAGGCTCATCCCCATCTGCCAGTGGCTGCTCCCCCGACACCGGATGTTTTCATCCACACACTGAGAGAAGCAGCAGCGGCAGTATGGGGATCAGGAGCGGCACAGGAAACCAGGTAAGTATATTCATTGTGAGAGGCCGGGGAATATGGGAGACATTTAATAGGATAAATCACCTTAAACAGTGGATACCATTAGCAGTGGCAGATTACTTTGAAAAAGTATTTGCGTCACATGGACTTTAACACTGGCGTATCTATAGGGGTCACAGCTGTTGCAGATGCGATCGGGCCTCTAAGCCAGGGGAGCCCAAAAGGCCCCCCTTGCCAGTGTCACTGTATTTTCCCTTTATAAGATGCAGACAGTGCATCTTATAAAGGGAATACTAGTGAGCGCTTCCATAATGGGGGAGTGAAGCGCTGGTAGTGATATACAGTACTTACCCCTCCTCCTGCTCGCTCTTCTCAGGGACCACGCTGCTGTGTCCTGTCTGCCTGCAGCGTCCCAGAGCACACTCTGACCTGACGCTGCAGGAGGTCAGGTGACTGCATCGCGGGCCCTGGGAAGAGAAGAGGTAAGTTCCTTTATTATTTTACAGTCTGATCTGAGATGTGATATGGGGGTCTGAAGGGTCTAATGGGGGACTGGAGGTCAGACTGGGGGTTTAGAGAGGTCTAATGGGGGATCTAGAGAGGTCTAATGGGGGTCTGGAGAGGTCTAATGGGGGGTCTAGAGAGGTCTAGTGGGGGTCTGGAGAGGTCAAATGGGGGGTCTAGAGAGGTCTAATGGGGTGTCTGGAGAGGTCTAATGGGAGGGGTCTAGAGAGGTCTAATGGGGGGTCTAGAGAGGTCTAATGGGGGTCTGGAGAGGTCTAATGGGGGTCTGGAGAGGTCTAATGGGGGTTCTGGAAGGCTGGAGAGGTCTGACTGGGGATCTGGAGGTCTGACTGGGGGTCTGGAGAGGTCTAATAGGGGGGTATGGGGGTCTGGTCTTGTTTTTTTTTTTTTTAAAGGGGCTGTCCTGCCACTTCCATAAAAAAAATGGTATAAAATAATAAAGGCATTCAAATGCACCGTACAATCCCGTTCTGCTTCCTGGTTCTTCACTGGTCCTAGCTTCGAAGTCCCTCCTGACATGCAGGAAATGACTGCTCAGCCAATCATTGGCCACAGCAGTGACCCACCTCAGCCAGGAACAGGCTGTGCAGCCATTTCCTGTGTGTTTAGAGGGACCAGGAAACATAGACCGGCGTAGCTGGGAATTGGTAAAGGTATGATTTCCTTAAATACCTGACATAATGGCAAACCTTTTTAAAGGCTATGAATACAATTTTTTATGATTGCATTTTACTCATTTTGGGCTAAAAATGATTTTTTTCAATTGGTCTACTCTAAAGGTTTTCTTTTCTCTGGCAACCCCCCTTCATACAATAAAACACTGTGCCCTCCTCATGGTAGGTACGCCTCCATTTTGCCCTCCTTACAGTAGTAATGTCCTCATTGTGCCACTTCACATTGGATATGCCCTCAATACACTCCTTCACAGTAGTTATGCCCACATTGTACACCCCTCACAGTAGCTATGCCCACATTGTGCCCCCTCACAGTAGTTATGCCCATATTGTGCCCCCTCATGGTAGTTATGCCCAACCTGTGCCCCCGACAGTAGTTGTGCCCTCATTGCGACCCTTCACAGTAGTTGTGGCCACATTGTGCCCCCTCACAATATTTATGCCCTTTCACAATAGTTATGCCCTCATTCTGCCCCCCTCAGAGTAGTTATGCCCTCTTTGTGCCCCCTTCAGAGTAGCTATGCTGTCACTGTGCCTCCTTCACAGCAGTAATGTCCTCTGTGTGCCCCGCCACAGTAGGTATACCCTAATTGCCCCCCTCACAGTAATTATGCCCTCTCTGTGCCCCCTTCACAGCAGTTATGCCCTCTCTGTACCCCCTCAGTGTTAAATTTAAAAAACATAACTACTCACCTTGTCCCATTCCTGATGATCCGATCACCTCCAGCACTTTGCTGCAGGCACAGATTGAGCTTCAGGACTGTGCGGGGGAGTGCACAGGCTGTTTCCCAGGCCCGCACGCTCCTCCTATGCAGACCAGTATCGCGATCTGTGCCTGCAGTGCTGAATGATGAGAGCAGACAGTTCCTTGCTTCTCCATTCAGTGCGCTGGCCTGGAGTAGGGAAGGAGTGCAGGGAGCTGAATGGTCAGTAAGTGAAAGGACCGCCAGCTCCCCCACTCTAGCAATGAGTGCACCCCCTAACAGCTGGGACCCAGGGTAGACCCCTCCCCGGAACACACCACTGGAGGTTTTTGTGATACAAAACTTCAAAAATTACTTCATCTTCACATTTAAGCTATATTCTTATCAGATAAGAGTTTAGCCATAACGATTGTCAGTCTGCCAACAGACTGATTTTTAACTGTATGTATCACACAAACTGCTGAAAATGTTTAATAAAGACTAATTGATAAAACGTTTTTTTAGTCCAAAATGAGTAAAATGCAATTATAGAAAAATTGCCCTGAGAGTGTCCACAAACTTTAAAAACATTTTAATGGCCTGACCAGCCCTCAAAATGTGCTAGTGATGTCTGACCTTTTTTAGCGTGTCCCCGTGTCTCTCCTGGATGTATTTTAGGAAGGCAGTGGTCCACTGCAGTGTGGTGGCCTTATCCGTCTCCACTGTGCAAAATGGAACTAAATTGTTTAATTCATCACAGCAAACTCTTATTCTGCGCCTGCGAAAAGAGGAAGAAGATTGTGAAGCAGAGAAGCATTTGGGCCCCCTGAGACACCAAGACTCAGGTGTGACTGCCACCTTTGTACCCCTATAGCTACACCCCTGTGTCCAGCATTGAAGACCATTAGCAAGGACAATGTTGGGGATTATCTTTTTTATATTTTATAGACTGGAGATTGAAGTCTCCCAAACTCAATGCAGGATTCTCAGTCTCAGAGCAGTCCCCCGCTACTTATTATGTCTGCACATGCCCAGCAGGGAGACTCCTGCAGAACTGGCACTGGCAGAAGAAAAGATTTCATGTGATTTAGGATGGGAGCAACATATTCGACATCCTCACCTTCGGTCTCTCTCCATACGATTGTGTCGCTCCCTTCGTTGGGACAAGCCAGCCTGTTTGTTATCAGACCCCTGCTCTGCAGTATTACCCCGTGTAGGTGCCCAGGGTGCCACCTGGCAAGTGTTTCCAATGTCACTCAGGATTCTCCTCTCCATGTCAGTGTCTGCTGGTCGTATGCGGGTGCGGCTTCTCCTCTCTATTGATTGCTTACACAATGTATCTGTAAGGGATGAGTCATGAAATGTTTCCATCATTTTCAAAATTCAAACAAAAAGAAAATCTGAACTTAAATGGAAACTCTGGGCAAATACAGAATCTTCGGCTTCTGACCACAGTTAAGGAGATAATCAATCATCATCAATCATAATCAAATAATGACCAAGTGCTATACATGGACAATGCCTGCACATGGGCTTTAAAGGGGTTCTGTCACTTCAGCAAATAGCATTTATTATGTAGAGGAAGTTAATACAAGACACTTACTAATGTATTGCTATTGTCCATATTGTCTCCTTTGCTTGCTGCATTCATTTTTCCATCACATTATACACTGCCACCGAAGAGGCCAGCATTTTTTCCTATAGTGGGCAAGAACGACCACCACTGATGGATTGCAGGCTGGTTGTAACCATGGAAACGAGCAGTGTATAATGTGATGGAAAAATAAATCCAGCCAGCAAAGGAAGCAATATGGATAATAATTCAATAGTAAGGGCCTTGTAGTAACATTTTCTACATAATAAATGCTATTTGCTGAAGTGAGACAACCCCTTTAAAGGCTATGTACACCTTTGTGTTTTTTTTTTATTATTATTATTGCATTGTACTTATTTTGAGCTAAAAATCGTTTTTTCAATTGGTCTTTATTAACAATATTGAATCCCTTTTTGTGTACAGAGCTGACATTCTCTAGTACCAGCCTGTGGATCTGGGGAGCTGACGGGCTCCTTATCTCTGCTCTCTGACATTATAAACACTCATCAGAGCTCAGTTCTTATCTTACTGATAGGAATGTGGCTTAGATAAGTGTTTATGAGATAAGGGTTATTAGATGACAGGCATAAAGTGAAAGTACCAGTCACACAGTTAGAAAAACAGTTAACCCTTTGTGACAGAATGACTCAATATTTTTCTTAATAAAGGACAATAGAAAATATGATTTTTAGCCAATAATTAAATTAATAAATAAAATGCAATCGTAAAAAATTGCCTCCAAAAGGTATACAAAGTCTTTAATCCTCTGCAGTTGTAAATGTACGTCCTGCAGTTTAGCACGAACATATCAGGTTCCCAAACCTTTAAAATCAGAAGCTGAACTACTGAACCAGGCAATTTCCCAGATCAGCCCTGTCTGATTGTAGGTGATCTGATGCTCACCACAGTTTTACAGAGTATTATTCATATAGGTTGACGGCTGAGAAATCTCACCTTCGACTTTAATAGAGACCAACTCGGGTAATGGTTTATTTTGGGGTCCCAAGTTTTGCTTTGCTGATTCAATACCCCGCTGATAACAGAAGGAAAATCCTCTGGAGAGAGAGATCTCGTGGTTCTTTGCTGCCTCCAGCAGGGGGCAGGATGCTCCACAATTCAGGGAGGAACTAGTCTAGAAAATAACGTGAAGTCAGTGACCCAGATTTAAAAATGTATCTAAAAATGGCCCAATTTGGTGCACCTAGAGTTTCTACACTTTTTTCCGATATGCTCAATGGTGGGTTTGGGGGGGGATGAAGTAGTTGTGACATAAGGTGTGCCATACTGTGCCAAAATAGCACAACAATTCTGGCATAAAAATCTGTCTCAAAGTAAGCCAACCAATAGTTGGTAAAGAGTCAGAGAAAAGTGTCTGTCCCTACACCACATTCATCATCCAGCCTGGGCCCCTGTGATAAATCTGGTGCAGTTCTAGACAGCCGGATGAAGCTCACGCCACCTATAGGATTAGCAAATCTGGCCCAGTGTGTAGTCCTTTGACTTATGTGACACATACTGTTGGGAACTGAACATCACCTGTGTAAGCGAAGGATCAGCGTTTCCAGCAGGAGTCGTAGTCTGTAGGTTGATGCCAGAATATACCAAGTGAAGTGAAGATGAGGCAGCTTCGTTTTTCACTAGGGGGCTGCACTTGCCCAACTGTTGGGTTCCTATGAGCTGCAAAGGTTGGTGGATAATGTTCACTAAACTGCAACGCAAAGATGGACAAGCATAGTTTAGCATAATATGTATTTATTTTACTCATGTACAAGTTGTCTAGGTCTCTAAACATGTGCAAGATTCACTTTTTCATATAATCTCCCAGAGGTGGCCTTCAAGGAAAACTGCAATGGAAATAAAGTCTCCATGCACTGACTTACTAGTGATCCTCTGCTTATGCACAGCAGACTACCATCAGACAACACAGCTAAACTGGAGTCACTGATCCACAATTTGGATGCAGATGACTTGAGTCTGCCAGAGCACAGAACATTGCCTTAGAAATATCTGATTCATATAATCTTCTCAAAGACAAACATTCTTGGGTCTTCAATAAGTCATATCTTTTCCAATCAGTAGTATCGGTATTACATTTTCCAAGGAGTGTCTATTTCACATTTTTAAAGATTTGGTTGGGCCTCAGTGAATTTAATCCCCCCCCCCAAAAAAAAAGAAGAAGTGGCTACTCAGGATAAATAAGTTCACTAGCCCCAAGCCCAAGCTTCTCTCTTTAGGACACCACCAGACAACATCCCTTATCTGGGCTTCCTGAAGGCTTTTATGGCAAAAGGGATATAGCCCAAAGAACCCAATTAGATCAAAACTGAAAAAATGATCATGATTAAACTGTAACTGACCATCAACCACAAAAAAACAACATTAAATCATGAAATACACACTTGTTCGTGGTTGCACCAGTATCCAGCATCTCGGCACACCTGGGTATATCTGTTGGTAAGTTGTTAAATCTGTCCTCTAAACGAACACGAACTGTAGACCTTGTTCTGGGTTCAGACATACAGCCAATGTTCTCATTTTCCTTATTAAGCACAATGATATCACTAGTTGATCTCACCCACATTGGACCTGCCCCCGAGGTGTCACTAGTGTTAATAGGGTGTTTTTCAGCTATGTTACCACTAGAGGGGGCTAAACTGGATTCATTAAGCATCATCACCCTCAGCTCCTGAAAGTCAATGTGTCCTATGGTTTGGTTAGCATTCATTATGTTATTATCCGTGGACACTACTGACTGGCATATGACGGGGAAGACATTTTCTCCTTCACAGCTGCCAGTGTTGAGACTGGTTGATTGATACTGAGGAGCATTGGACAAATTACTGGATGGAAGGAAAGGGGTGCTCCTCCTTGTCTCCACATCGCCCTCATTACTCTGGGAATCTATGTGTGAGTAGAGGAACTGCTGCAGTTGGGTGTACTCGATTTCGGTCAATTCAACTATACCTAAATCAGCTGCGGTAAAATTCACTGCCTGCTCAATAACCACATTCTCACCAGTGCTGGCGACAGAGTCCGAAGATTCAGTGGGACAGCTAGGAGTTGCACCGTGTGCTTGAGTCGGCTCAAACATAATAGCACCACACTGAATAGGTCATAAAAACACCAACTAAAAATAATTAACCCTTTCACAAAATCACTATGCCAAAAATCGATACTCGTCGATATCTCTTTTATAGATAATAATGGGATAATGTCAATAAAATCTCAGTATACAAATGACAAACACAGCATAGTTTATATAAAGTACCTAAAGTGACAGGAAAGCATGCCGAGGAAGGTGACAAAGTATTGCCAATGCGTAAAACTATAAAAACCTCTTGAAGACTACAAGCTGCAACAGCAGGCAAACAAAAGCAAGAAACCAGGAACAGACAACTTTCAGGAACATCAAGACTTAAAGCTATAAAACAACAAATAGTAATGAAAACTGACTAAATAAATCCCAAAAGTGCGAGAACCAACAAAGATGTCATGAATAAATTCTTACAGAAGCACAGCACTGGGTATTATTAAATCATGGGTTCATACAGGAGAGGTGCGGAGCCACTGCAAACAAAAACCAGGCAGAAGAAATCCGCAGGGGTGTAGCAACTAAAACGGCTCTTAACCGCCTCCCCGTGACGTCATCGCTTGATATGCGGTAACAGTGCGCAAACCCCGCCCACACCTAAGCGCCCGCACTGTCTGAAGCCCCAATGAACGATGTATAGGGGACGGGAGATCAAGCCGGAATCTCGTAACTTCACCGTTTCCTATGTACTAGGGATGTGCCTGTGGTTGATACAATCATGGAGGAGCAACACGGAGATGCCAACGTCCGCTCGGAGCCTTACCTGACGTTTTTGACGTATCCCCACGTGACTCATCCACGTACGTCGCTCGTGGAGGAACGGCGCCATATTGAAGGCTACACCGGTGTAACTATGGCGGCTAGTTAGGTTACTTGACGGCCAATGTTTTCCTTTTCACAATCTCATGCTGGTATAGTAAGCGGCAGTTTCTCCTCCAAGTCTCTGGGAGGCGATGTTCTAACTCAGTACAGTTTCCAATACACAGGATCCAGCCAGGCTTATATCTGCTCTGGTTTTACTTTGTGCAGCTATTCAGAAATATACCTTCCAGGAATTGTCCTTCAGGCTTGGGCTTGATCTGAAGACAATGTATCTTTGCACAAGTTTGTGTCAAATGTGGATGAGCTACTGGGGGAGATTTATTAAAACTGGTGTAAACGAAAAATGGGTTGGTTGCACCTTTCATTTTGCAAAGGAGCTCTGAAAAGTGGAACCTCATTGGTTACCATGGGCAACAAAGCCAGTTTTCCTTTACTCCACTTTTGGTAAACCTCCCTCACTGACAGAGAATGGGAGAAGCAGCCTAGGATCAGCCACACATAAGGTTGCCACCACAAAATACTGACAATTCAGGAAAATGGCCTATAATTAAAAGGGTTATCTCACTTCAGCAAATGGCATTTATTATGTAGAGAAAGTTAATACAAGACACTTACTGATATATTGTGATTATCCATATTGCCTCCTTTGCTGGCTGGATTCATTTTATCATTAGAATCTGCTCGTTTCCATGGTTACAGACCACCCTGCAATCCATCAGTGGTGGTCGTGCTTGCACACTATAGGAAAAAGCATCAGCCTCTCTGGTGGCCGGGACCATGGGCACACACATAGGCTAGTGCTTTTTCCTATAGTGTGCAAGCACGACCACCACTGATGGATTGCAGGGTGGTCTGTAACCATGGAAACAAGCAGATTCTAATGATAAAATGAATCCAGCCAGCAAAGGAGGCAATATGGACAATAACAATACATTAGTAAGTGCCTTGTATTAACTTTCTCCACATGATAGATGCCACTTGCTGAAGTGAGAAAACCCCTTAAAAAGAAAATCCCGCAGTACTGCCTACAGGCAGGTTCACCTTGCCAGGCTTTGTTTATGCAACGGTGACATCACACCAAATGACCACTGCAGCCAATCACTGGTTTAGTTGCAGGGACCACCCAAGCAGCGGATTGAACAGGCATGTCAAAATATTTACATTTTTTATAAACTATTAGACAATATTTTAAAGGGGTTGTCCAGTCTTTACTACGTGACGGGTTTTTCCTCAAAATAGGCGATCTCTAGCCGATCGGCTGTTCAGCTCTGCCTCGGGTGGTCGGTGCTGTGAACCTTGTTGCTCATTACTACAGTGCTGCTCACATTTAAAGGGGTTCTCCACTTTTGCTATATCAATGACTTATCCACATCGTGAGTGCTGTGTTCTCGCATGGCGAGCAGGTGTAATTACAGCTCATCCGTCCACATTCACTTGAATCCCCTGACATTATTGATGACCTATCCTGAGGATAGACGATTAATATAGCAAAAGCAGAGAACCCCTTTAAGGACGAGTTCACGTCACTGTTAATTTTTCCGTTCTTCTGCTCCATCAGAAGAACGGTAAAATAAGTTAAAAAACAGAACCTTAGCATCACTTATGCACATTTGGCATCTATTTAAGCCATTTCCGCCATAGATCCGTTATTTTAGACGGCAAAAAAAAAGTACTGCATGCGGGACCTCTTTTTTTTTTCCGCCTAAAATAAGAGGTCAGCCAGTGTCATAGGTACAAATCTCCCGTTTAAAGTGGATAAAGGGGTTGTCCAAGATATATAAAAATCTTGGACTGATGCTGTAAGACAACCTGCACACGTTTCAGTTTACACGCATTTTTTCTGCTCATATTCTCATGCAGAAAAAAGCGCAGTGTAGTACAGTACCAGCAAATCTCACGTACACTTTGTGTTTTTTCGGAAATTGACCTGCTATGCAGATTGTTTGTGCGATTTGTGGTGCTGATTTCACCCTTTTCAATGGCGAGATCTGCAAAATAACACATGCAGATTTGGTGTGGAAACGCACAGAAGTCCGCAGAATGCACCCGTGAACTTCTACTCACCCCTTTCTCCAGTGCTGTCCTCTACAGTACCAGTCCAGTCCTCCTGGCTCTGCTTGTTTACAGACTGCAGCCAGGACCTGGAAAGACACGGCATGTGACAGCTGCAGCCAATCACTGTCCTCACTAGTGTAACGTTCCATACACTTGCACGTCCCACTGTCAGTGAAATGAAGGTGTACAGACCATGACCACTGCAGCCAGTCACTGTCCTCAGCAGTAGACCAATGAGGACAGCGATTGGCTGCTGCGGTTATCTGCCATATAACAAGTCCCTGCTGTACTTTGCAAACATAATAATAATATGGTTGCACAACATGTAATCAGCAATAAGAATAAAAGTAAATCTGGATATATGTGGCGCTATGCCGACTAAAGATAAAAAGGAAGTCCTTAGTTACACATATTTGCAAATGCGTGATCATGCCCACTCACCAATCGTCACGGTAACTTCCTGTGGAGTGGGTCCCTACACTCATCTATGCCTCTGTTCAGACTAAATCCAAGCCTCCATTATTCTGGGCGTGTGAGACCAGCTAAATAGATATCCTACCAGAAAGTCCTGGGTGAATGGGCGTCGTCAGGTCCAAAGGGAGCATGCGAGGCTCCGTATATAATAATAGAAATAAAAAAGGGACCCACTCCACAGGAAGTTACCGTGACGATTGGTGAGTGGGCATGATCACGCATTTGCAAATATGTGTAACTAAGGACTTCCTTTTTTATCTTTAGTCGGCATAGCGCCACATATATCCAGATTTACTTTTATTCTTATTGCTGATTACATGTTGTGCAACCATATTATTATTATGTCTATAGTCCTGCTCTATGGATATGCACTTAAGAAAAAATATTTATATATATATATCGTTGGTCCGAAATTTTTTATTTCTAGTACTTTGCAAACAAGCAGTGGCTGGAGAAATGGGAGAGTATAATTATTTTTTTTATTTTAGGCTATTGCAGGGCTTGACCTGCTGGTACTGTACTACACTGCGTTTTTTCTGCATGAGAATATTAGCGGAAAAAATGAGTGTAAACTGAAACGTGTGCAGGTAGTCTTACAGCATCAGTACCTATGACACTGGCTGACTTCTTATTTTAGACGGGGGAAAAAAAAAAAAAGAGGTCCCGCATGCAGTACTTTTTTTTTTTTGCCCTGGCTAAAATAACGGATCTATGGTGGAAATGGCTTAAATAGATGCCAAATGTGCATAACTGATGCTAAGGTTCTGTTTTTTTCCTTATTTTACCGTGGTACATATAGGTGTGTTTGCGCCTCCTCTCATTGGTTGCTCTATGCACAGAGAGGTCACAACACACCTATATGTGCACGCTCCTGGACGTAGATGCCCAACGGCATAGGTAAGTTTAGCGTAGGACCTGCCTGACCCTGAGAACACCTTGGCGCTGGGTAGGTGGGCACAGATGTGTTTTGATCAAAATATATTGGTTAAGAGTCTCAGATTTTATCATATCAGAATGAGGGCTTAGTTTATACAGTATATATTGTTTGCATCTATTTTTCGTGCATTAATATTCTTTTCCTGTGATTTATTTTGATATATGTAGCCACTGACATCCGCAATTATTATTATCACATCATGCAGGATGTTTCTTATCCTTTTTTCTGTGATTATTGCAGGGCTTGTCAGAAATTGTAAATTATCTTGGACAACCCCCCATAAGGTCTGGAAATGCTTACCCTTGACTGCTGCCATACTGTATGAACACATCTCTGGGCCTTTTGGCACCAGTTATACAAGAAGACTCCTTGTGTTGTAGCACGATCAAAAACTTACAAGATAAAGATGCTTTCCCTATCCTGTGGCTCCGCCAGAGTTTCAGAACTACAACCCTTATCATCCCGACAGCCTGTGGCTGGGGAATACTGCTGTAAGGAGTCTGGTTTCCATATATTTAGAAGCAAAGATGGAGATGTCTTCCCTGGACAAGCATGATATACAGTAACTGTAGTCTGTGGATAGCCCCTTGCTACCTTATTAGCTAGAACAGAGATCCTCTGTTGTTGTGGAGGAGCCGGTCTGTCCATGCCGTCCAATCACTGCTGTAGGGTCATACTGGGGGACCAGCAGTATGACCATTAAAAAAAAAAAAAAAAAGTTTCATTCACACAGTGTAGATGGTGAATTGTGGACTTGGTTAACAGCTGGACACCAGTGATAACCACTCTGACCAGAGCAGTGTGACAATTAAGAATAGTGTCTGGCCCCATTATCCAGATATTGGAAGCGGTCAGTGCTCAAAAACAAATCATTGGACAGGGTTATGACTTTTTATTTTTAAAAAAATAAAAATAATTAAAAAAAAAAAAAATTAAAGTAAAAGGTCTCCATTTAGTAAAATTATGGTAGATTGGTGTGTTATTATGGTTACCTTTCAGGATGGAATGCCCCTTTAAATCTAACAAAAAGAGGGGAAAAAGATGGTAATTACTTACCGGTAATTGGATTTTCCTCTAGCCTCCACAACAGCATCACCTGGAGGATAACCCGCCTTCTCAGGGACAGGAAATAACAGTGAATTCAGCCAATAAAAGGCCCCCTCCTTCCTACCTTCTCCAGTTAATAACCTAGGACTCTGAAGTATATACATTAACTTTTATTCAAACAAAAAATTGCAAACAACCAGAACTTATAAATAAAGAATATCCACCATACATTAGATTGTATCATCTTCTAAATGGGACTTTTTTTTTTTGGGTGGGAATTCCTTGTGCCGTTGTGGAGGCTAAAGGAAAATCCAATTACCGGTAAGTAATTATCATCTTTTCCCCACGCCTCCACAATGGCATCACCTGGAGGAATGCCAGAGAATAATCAGGGTGGGACTACAGCCGACAGAACCTTCCTACTGAAGGAAAGGTCCCTGCTGGAGAGTACATCTAGCTTGTAGTGGCGGAAAAAGGTACAGGGATTAGACCAGGTAGCTGCCTGGCAAATGTCTTCCAGGGATGCAGAGGCTCCCTCTGCCCAGGACGCAGCCAAAGCTCTGGTGGAGTGAGCTTTAAGCCGAGTAGGAGTAGGCCTTATCATAGGCTAGACAAATACAAGACTTAATCCATCTAGCAATGGACGCTTTGCTATCTGCTTTCCCACGATTAAGTCCCAGATATTGAATCAGGAGCTGGTTCGTTTTCCTCAGATCTTTAGTGGCCTCGAGGTATTGAAGTACACATCTTTTAACATCTAAGTGATGGTATAGCTTCTCTTTCTCAGACACTTCATGGGAACAAAATGAGGGTAGAGATATTTTTTGCTGACAATGAAATTTCAAAACTACTTTAGGCAAGAACTCAGGGGAATGTTTCAAAATTATTCTGTCATCCAGAATTGTTAAATATGGAGGCAAAATGGAAAAGGCTTGGATCTCACCCACTCTCCTGGCAGTAGTAATAGCCAGTAAAAAAACTGTTTTAATGGTTAGTATTTTTAAAGGGATCTCGTTAATAGGTTCAAAGGGAGGGTTCATTAACTCACCCAGAACCAAATTTAAGTCCCAAGGAGGGACACAAGACCTAAGTCTAGGGTTAAGTCTGCTGGCCCCTTTAAAAATACCTTTTAATTAAGTTGAGGTCTGTCAGTCTAGTACCCATAAAGGCACTAAGAGTACTCACTCTTAGACCTTTGTTCAACCCTGCTTGCAGGAAGTCTAAGATTAGGCTAATATTCGGAGCCATAGATGAGTCCCAAGAATTATTCGCAAATTGTAAGGACTGCCAGGATCTTAAATAGATTTTTGACGTTACTGGTTTTCTGCTGTACATGAGTGTCTGAATAACCGCATCCGATAGACCTCTTTTTTTCAGTAAGGCCCTCTCAACATCAAAGCCGTCAGATGGAGCTGAGGAATTTCTGGATGGGACACTGGTCCCTGGCTCAATAGATCTGGGAGATTTGGAAGAATCCAGAAATTGTCCCCTGCTAAGTTCTTCAGAACCAGAAACTACGATCGTCTGGGGCAGAAAGGGGCTATCAGGATCACGTGAGCTTTCTCCTCTATGATCTTCATTAGGACCCTGGGAATTAGAAAAAAAGGGGGGGGGGGAGGCATAGAGAAGGCCTCTGGGCCAAGGGACTGATAGGGCACCTATCTTGAGAGGATGGTCCCGTCGAGATAGGGAAAAGAACTGTTCTACCTTCCGTTTTTTTCTGGAGGAGAAAAGGTCGATTATCGGGACTCCCCATCGAGCACAGATCTTTTTGAATATTACTGGACTCAGGCTCCACTCTCCTTCTTTTAACTGTTCCCTGCTCAGGAAATCTGCAATCTGATTTTCTTTCCCGCTTACGTGGACTGCAGATATGGATAGTATGTTTTCCTCTGCCTATCTGAAGATCTTTTTTGTTAATAAGGAGAGTTGAAAGCTTCTGGTCCCTCCCTGCTTTTTCAAATACGCTACTGTGGTGGTGTTGTCCAAAAGGATTTTTACATGTTTTTTTCGGATTTCCGGGGTGAGAGCTTTTAGGGTCTGCCAAACAGCCGATAGTTCCCATCTGTTGGAGGATGCCTCGCTTAAGTCCAACTTCCAGAGACTCTGCTTCACTATTCCCTTCATATGGGCTACCCAACCCTGCTTGCTGGCATCTGTGGTGATGACTATCTGATTCAACAATCTCCATTCCACCCCTTGACACAAGTTTGTCTGGTTGGTCCACCAAGACAGGGAAGACTTCACCGGTAGTGGAATTCTTACCTTCTTGTTTAGGGATGACTGTTTCTTGTCCCACGTACAAAGAAGGAATGCCTGCAGGGTTCT
This sequence comes from Rhinella marina, assembly GCA_900303285.1. Classification (NCBI taxonomy): domain Eukaryota; kingdom Metazoa; phylum Chordata; class Amphibia; order Anura; family Bufonidae; genus Rhinella; species Rhinella marina. The sequence goes on from ONZH01028847.1 coordinate 374,585, forward strand.
GGAGTGGGCCTGAGACCACTTCACAGATGGAATGGTGGACGTCATCAGTCCCAACACCGCCATTATTTCTCTGATAGAGGAAACCTTTGACCGTTGTAATGTCCTTATTTTTTGAATAAGGTTTGTTTGTTTATGCAAAGGGAGAAACAATAACATTTGTTGAGAGTCGAGTAGGACCCCCAAAAACAATCTTCTCTGGTTGGGCTGAAGACAGGATTTTTGGAGATTCATGACCCAACCCAGGTCTGACAATTTCTGTGAAACTGACTGAAGATGGGTTCTTAGCAGTTTTTCTGAAGGGGCTAAAATTAGAAAATCGTCCAGATAAGGTATCAACTGGATTCCGGAAAGATGGAAAAATTTTGCCATGTCTGCTACTATCTTCGTGAAGACCCTCGGGGCCGAAGAGAGACCGAAAGGCAAAACCTGAAACTGAAAGTGGTGGATCTGCCCCTGGAACCACACTGCCATCCTTGGATATCTTTGGAAGTCCACGTGGATCGGGACATGGTAATACGCTTCCGACAGATCCACGGTGACCATGAAGCAGTCTCTTGAAAGTAGGTTTATCACTGATTTTACCATCTCCATCTTGAATTTCCTGTATGTTATATATTTGTTCAAGCCCTTCAGATTTATTATTGCTCGGTATGATCCATTGGTTTTCTGACCAGAAATATTGAGGAGTAATAGCCCTCTTTTTGTTCCTGAAATGGGACTTGAATGATTGCTTCTTTTTGTAGTAGATTGATCTGATGTTCCAAGGCAGTCTGATTTGCTTTGCTTAAAATCGGATTTTCTATATATCTGTCTGGAGGGAGACAGAGAAATTCCAGGCGATATCCCCTGCTTAGGACGGAGAGCACCCATGGAGATGCATGAATGTCTTCCCATGCCTGACTGAAGTGTCTCAGTCTTCCCCCCACAGGACCCCTGGCGTCATTGGGGATTTGGATGAGAGGATTTTCCCTGGTTGAACAGGAACCCTTTGTTCCTATTTCTTGACTGCCAAGTAGTGGAATCCTTTTTTTGCTCAAAACCACCACGTCTTTGGGGACGAAAGGACCGTCTCTGGTGGAAGAATTTGGACTCTGTAGGAAATCCTTTCTTTCTATCGGATGCTTTGTCAAGAATATCATCCAATGCCAATCCGAAGACTCGATCCCCTTCACATGGAAGAGCGCAAAGCCTATTTTTTGAGGAAGCATCCCCCGACCATGATCTTAACCAGATTGCTCTCCGTGAGGCATTAGATAGGGCTGCTGTTTTTGCTGACAATTTTACTACGTCAGCGGAGGCATCCGCCAGGAAATTCGATGCCTGTTTGAGCATAGGAGTGGATGCTAGGAGGTCTTCTCTAGGGGTACCAGCTTCGATATGTTCTTCCAGCTGACCCAGCCAGAGTGAGAGGGTTCTTGCTGTGTATGTGGCAGCTATTCCTGGTCTAAACATGGTGGTTGAGGATTCCCAGGTCTTTTTAAGAAGGGACTCACATTTCTTATCCATAGGATCTCTTAGCAATCCTAAATCCTCAAACGGCAAGGAAGTCTTCTTAGATATTCTTGCCACTGGGGCATCCACCTTGGGAGGTCTATCCCAGGTATTCGAGTAGTCTTCAGCAAAAGGGTGTTTTCTTTTGAACGTTCTGGAAACAGATTGCCTCTTTTCTGGATCCCTCCACTCGTTCTGGATTAGGGTCTTAATATTATCGTGGACTGGGAAGACACGTTTCTTTTTATCCGTTAGACCTCTGAACATCTGGTCCTGGACTGTTAGTGGTTCTCTGGGCTCTTCTAGGTTAATTGTAGCTCTAATAGTTTTCAACAGCTTCTCTGTGTCTTCAACAGAACAGAGAGCACAACCCGCCATGTTATCAGAAACACTAGAGGCCAAATCTGAAGAAATTTCACCTTCATCCGGATCTGACGCCTGTTCAGACACCATAGATCTGGAGGTAGAGGCAGTAGCAGGGGCTCAAGACATCTTAGCTTCTACTGCCGCACCCACTTCTTCTTTAATAATGGCTCTCAGGGTTTCAACCAAGTTAGGCGTTTCCTCTGAAACCACTTTGTTAGCACATTTAGGGCAAAGCAATCTTTTGGAAGAGGCAGATAGACTCTCTTTACACATTCCACACTTTCTCCTCTGGGGCGGTTCACTCTTAGGACACTCTCTCCCCTAAAAAACAGTAGAGGAGTGTCACTATCAAGGGAATAATTTAGGAAAACCGTCACCAGAAGGAGAAACCCCGTGGAAGAACCAAATATAAGGTAGGTAGACAACCATGTCCCACAGAGGGGGCTTACCGGGCTGGAGGGCCTGGAGACATCAGTGGCCTTGCGGGCAGAATCCAACTTCGGCTGACTGGACATGCCTGCTTGAAGCCAGTACACCATAGAAGGGAGGAACGTCTGTTTGCCGCGTCCTTCCTTATGTCCACTTCCTGGTTCGGACATGTGATGCCTCACGTGACCCGGACGTCAGCGTCATGACGTCATCCATCTGCGCCGCCTCCAGGATACACAGGAGCGCTCCCGGCCCCCAGGAACGCCCCCAGCCACGAGTGTTTTAGATCCCCAGCAGGGGATCACATAGAAGCCCGGGGAAGCCCGCACCCGCAGGACTTACACCAAGAGAGGGGAGGAGCCACACCGGAGCCCCGAGAACCCAACTCCTGCAGAGGCCCTCCGGACATACCGGGACAACTTACCCAAGGCCCTGCGCTTTCACAGCTGAATTACACCTGCCTTCAAAGGGACAGGAAATAACTGGAGAAGGTAGGAAGGAGGGGGCCTTTTATTGGCTGAATTCACTGTTATTTCCTGTCCCTGAGAAGCGGGTTATCCTCCAGGTGATGCAGTTGTGGAGGCGTGGGGAAAAAAACACCTTACAGCAGTTCACTTTTTGGCTAAACTGCATACATATTGAACGTATTCCCATCTCAGACATAGATGGCATATCACTCCGTGCAAGCACAGCCATCCTCCATTCACTATAGGAGTTCCGGGAAAAAAAGCCAAGCACTGGCTCAGTTATTGCTGACAGTGGTGTCCCATAGTGGTGAATAGAAAGGTGGCAATGAATGCGCAGTGCGCTCTCTCCATTCAGAACTATGGGCCTTCCAAAAATACACTTTGATATTTTCCAAAACTTCCAGGAAAGTGAATGGAGAGTGCGCCGCGCATGTGCAGTTTGCTCTCCTTCACTTCAGGTGCACCGTTCTGGAGATGGGAGCAGACCTCTTCCTCTGGATCAACTTTGCAGAATAACGGGCTCAACTGGATGGATGTTGAGCTTTTTTCAGCCTGTGTTACCATATTACCTTTCTTACAATACTGTTTGAGATGGACCCCCGACCCTTTAGATATTTTGCCTGAAGCAAAATATGAAGTCATAAAAACATCAACAATTAGTGAAACTTAACCATAGTAGATATTTATTCTACTTACAAAATTAACATTTACATTAGTAATGTACAGATATTCTCCCATAAAAAACACTGATTTACACAAATTCTCAACATTTTCCCAATTCCTGAATACAAATTATGAACTCAGAAATTTCTATGCAGCAGTTCTTGTTCTCTTCAGAATATTTTTTATATGTCACTGCCCCTTTAACAATAATTATCTTGCCAGGGATAGTTGCATTTTAACCAATGACGATGTTATTCATAGAAATAAAGTGCAGTTTTTGGTGATTTGTGAATAAAACAATTAGAAAAAGAAAATTGCTGTATTCCAAATTCAGCACCACACATGTCCAAAGGTTGTGTATGGTATTGCACCTCAGCCCCCTTAACTTCCATGAAGTGGACACAGGAAAAAAAAACCCAAAACCATAAGCAGGTGTGCTGCTGTTTTTAGAAGGAAGCATCCCTGTTTTTCCAAGCATCTACAAACCTTTCATTCTGCATATATTTAATTTCCAAGTAAATATATATACACTATATTAATAATTTGGGGCTAATGAAGGGAAAATGGACACCAAAACTATAGTTGACTGGAAACTAGCAGCATCAGATGTAGAATGGGAGAACCGTCAAGCATTTTAGAATGTGTTTTTTTTTAGAAAATATTCAATTGTGTATGAACAAGAAAATCCTTCCGACTTTCCTTGCAAGATGCTATAAATCTAAATTTAAGTATGTACAGGTATCTACAGGTATACATGTACTCAGTGCAGGGGCCCCATCCTTTAGAGCATAAAAAAAGGTTTCAATGTGTCAAACTGCTGGAGAACAATGTTGTGAATGAAACGCTTCTCTTCAGTCATATAATCACCATCTTAATTGTCCAATGCAAGGGTAAGAAATGGGGCACACATAAAAAGTTTGACTTTTGGGTGAAGGACACGAAATGGGGACCAGTGTGTATGACAGAAAAGCTTGCCCTATCAATTAGGGGAGCAATATATATAAAATGACACTATATATATACACATATGTACATTATTATAGTCCCGTTTCTCTGCCTTTAAAAAGTTCATCATGTGCGACTTGAAGGGGCAGGCTCATTTGTTAATGTGCTCTTGGAAGAGTCTTTCGACCTATCGGATCTGGAGTCTTTATTTGTCTCATTGCTTTTGCTGCGGATGGTACGCTCTCGTCCTCTTTCCCTGTCGCGGTCTCTTGTTCTGTCACGATCTCTTTCTCGCTCACGGTCTCGATCCCTGTCTCTATCACGATCTCTACTTCGAGACCTGTCCCTACTCCTTGATCGATCTCTGCGTCTGTATGAATCTCTGTCACGGTCTCTATGCCTGTCCCTATCTCTATCACGATCTCTGTCTCTATCACGATCTCTGTCCTTCTCTCGTTCTCTCTCCCTGTCTTTTTCTCTGTCACTATCTCTATCCCGATCTCTTTCTCTGTCCCGGTCTCTTCCTCTGTCCCTGTCACGATCTCGGTTTCTGTCTCGATCTCTGTTCCTATCCCATTCTCTCTTTTCTATATCTTTATCACCATCTCGGTTTTTCTCCCAATCTCGATTTGACTCTCTTGTTCTTGGTCGATCAAAATCTCTGTTTCTTTCAAAGTTTCTCTCTCTGTTCCAGTTTCTACCACGGTCTCTGTCCCACTGTACATCATTTTCTCTTTCCCTTCGTCTTTCATCAGATCCTTGATTTGATGCATGTTCTGATTGCTCTGTTTCATTAGATCCCTCAAAGTTTCGAGGTCTTCCCTCAAAACCTTGACTGCGATGGTCTTTACTGTGTCTGTAACTGTTAGATCCCCAGTGTTCTGGATCTTGCCGACGCTCTGTAAAATCCTGATGGGAATCTGGGCCTGATTTGTCCCAGTTTTCACTTCTGTGTGAAGGCAAAATAGTTGGAAGTTTAAGCAAAGGACGAGGTCGCATTTGTTGAGGTTGATCTGAAAATCTAGAAGGTGCAGGACCCCGTTGTCCACTATATGGGACAGGAACAGAAAGACGTTGATTGGGAAATAAAGGTGGTGAATTGTTATTGGGATCATCCAACAGATGAGGTGAAAGACCTCTTGGTCCAGGATAGTTACCTGAACCCTGCAAGTCTTCAAATTTATTGGGATATTGTCCACGTGGAGGGAGATTTGATGGTGCAGGCCCTCCAAATGAAGTCTGAATCTGTGCTGCTCTAGACTGTCTAGATGGACCATCAAAATTAAATGGTTGTGCTCGTCCTCCCATAAATGGAACGGGCATGGATCCTATAGGACCATCAAATCTTGGAGGTCCATCAAACAGAGGTGCATCTCCAGTACCACCAAACCGAGAATTTTCTAATTCTAATTGTGGACTGTTTGCTCTGTCAAATCTAGGAGGTGAATGTCCTTTTTGAGTGGGAAAAGTATTAATAGGTGCTCTGTCTCTAAACAGATGAGGAGGTTGATGACCAAAGTGTTCAGGCATAACAGACCCAAGTCCCTTTTGCTCAAGGTTTTCTTCAGACTGAAGGCTACTGTATACTTCTAAATTAACAGGAAAATTGTCTTCAGAAAACATGGAGGATGATAGCAAACCTGCATTAGACATAGATAGCGGTCTCTGTTCACCGAACAGTGGTAGAATGTCATGTTGTGGTGGTCCCAATAATGAATTATTAGGAAGGGACAGATGCCTACTATTGCCCTCCTCCTGAAAAGAGGCTGCTTGGCCCTTGTTCTGTGCAAAAAGGGATTCCCTTGGAGGTTCAAAGGGATCAGGATGATTTCCACGAGGAAAATTTCTAGATTCCAAGTCCCATGTTGGCTCTTGTGCCAAAGGAAATCCAGTAAATGGGACAGTCTGAAGTGGTGGAATACCTTCAGGTGTTGGTAATAGTACTTTGCGTGGGGCTTTAGGTATACCTATTGAACTTTCCGATGTAATAGTTGCATTTTGTATGCTTTTCCAAGGTGCATCCTCTCGCGTAAAGTCTTTCTCAAGGATTATTTCAGTTTGCTTAGTGATTTCCATACTAACTAGAGGTTTTGCATCTTCCTCTGTGCTGGAAAATGGGTTTACTACAGGGATAGATACATTAGATTCACATAAAAATGGTTCAGGTTCTTTTTCACTTAACAGCTGTTTGCTAGGAATATCTCCAAACTCTGAACACATTCTTTTTGTTGCTGCCTGTCGAGGATCCCTGGCTTGTCTTGGATCTCGGCTAGTAGCGATAAGTGGTTCTGAAGTTGCACTCATGTTACTTTTTGCTATACTCGACTCTTGTTGGAAGAATTCATTCTTTATTAAGGAAGATTTTGGGGGAGGTGACATTAACGCATCAGAGACTGAGAAATGAGCCATAGACACACCTACAGCTGCTCTTTGTTGCCTCAGAGCTTCTTCCTGTTCCTCCAGTTGTCTTTTTTGTTCCTCTATCTGCTTGTTTAGTTCTTCTAACATTTTTTGTTGTTCCAAAAGGGTAGAAGAATCAGGAACATTGCTCAAAATCTCTGCACCTACTTCCCCAGACTTGACTTTACCAGCAGGAGTCATCTTATTAGGGAAATCTTCAACTGGAACTTTAGCTTCTTCTAAGATTGTTTCATCCTCTGGATCATAGGCCTCATCATCATATAAATTTTCACAAGGTTGTTCGGGTTCGTAAGGGACTTCATTATTGTCATCAACTACTGAAGTATCAAATGCCTTTTCCGGATCATACTCTTCTTCTGGATCATAAGGCCTATCATTATCCTCCTCTTCTAACCCTTTTTCTTTTGTCAGTTGACCAAACTGCTGCACAATGGGGTCCACAAACCCTTTCTCAACTACGGGGTCTACAGTAGAGGTGACTATTGAATCAGCAGATACAGCAGGAGAGTTTGAGGTTTCAGCTTTCTTATCTGATTTTCCAAAGAGAGTTTTCAAAATGTGCTCCAGTGGAGTGGAGGTCTTTGATACTGATGCAGGCTGTTCAGCTGCTGGTGGTGGAGAATTACGTGCAGAGCTGGCAGCAGAGATGGTATCCACTTTAATAGATGGCAAAGGAGGAGCAGAAGGAGCTACCCTTGGAACAGATTCTGCAAGTGAAGGAGGAGATCCTGGTGGTGTTTTACTTTGAATGACATCACTTGAGAGTGGCTGGTATTTCTGGGACTTCTTTTCTGCTAGAGATGGGATAGATGTTTTAGCTAAATGTACAATATCCATCTCCTCCTGGTTTGGAGCTTTCATTCGCTTTTCTTCTACTTTATCTGGTTCACTTGGAACTGGACGCTTGTTTCTCTGACAAATAACCAATCCAAGGATTAAGTTTGGACGTGTTGATTCAAGACCTACAAACCAAAGAAAAGAAGGTACATCAGAAATGTATTGTCCTATGAAGCCTTTTGCATTATGCACAAATATAGCCCTCTTAAGAAAAGGTCTACACACATTTTATAGCATCATAGGTCTATACAAATACCCCAGTCTCCAGGGGTAAGCCAATTGTGAAAATACGGTCTGTGGGGCAGTAGGAATTCTGCTTGTTCAGTGGCAAGGAAGCTGTATTAAATATATATGCAATTCATTTGCTGTTCTAGCTCCATGCCCATTATGTCTTCTTCAGGTGCCAAGTATCAGTTTCTACAGGATACACCGCTGAAACAGAATCCAGGTACTGTGTTCTTCCATTCTTCTAATATGTGGGATTGCATTGTAATGCTTTTATTTGGACTTTGGGTAGAGAAGCTACTGGAATGTCAGAATGAAGATGGCAGATTTGTTGCAGAAATCTCTGGAACTGAAAATCAGTTACATACAACTGAATGGTCTTGTTTCAGCAGCAAGCATTGCTTCTGCAAACGCCTTTCAGATGAATGGAAGGGTCCCAGAAATTTTGGCAACAAATCTGCCGTGTGTGAATATATCCTTACGAGCGAGTTGCAGCATTTCGATGCAAAGCTAAATGGCACACATTAATATAATAAATAGCACCAAGAAGCCTACATCGACTATGTGTGGTCTGTCTAAGGCTAGCTAGTGGAGTCTGGGTGCTGGTATGGCTATATTGTGGTTGTGTGCATATAAAAAAAAAAAAAGTTGTCCCTTGTAGACAATGTTCAGTACGTGACTATTCATTTGAACTTGCCAAATCTGTAACATACAACTTTTATGATTTGTTTTTAGTCTGCTTATTCCAAATTATTGTATGTAATTAACAGCAGTGTGATAAAGAGGTGGTGATGTACTGTTTCTTTAAATCTTCTGGTGTGAATGTGTATTTAGTAAACTTGTAGGTTTTGGGTGTAGGTTCTTCATATTTAAGGTCTTATAATCTGATGATACGTGCACGAGGTCTTCCAGGAAGGCTCTGGTGGGCAACTTCTTCAGAATTGACAATCCCCTTGTGAGGAGGCTTATAAAGGGGACATGTTTTCGCTATTCTTACATGTAATGCTCAAAATTTACACTTGTGTCTGAAAGTGGATGGATTGGCAACTCTTGAAGTTAAGCAAACAATGACCACATTTTATTAAAAAAAAAAACTTTATTTCATTGTTTCTTGAAGAAAGACATCAAGCAGCGGCACATTCCTGGCCTGACATATCGAAGGTGGTACAGGTTCAATACTTACCTCACCCATTTTTCTAACGGACAACAGCGTGTAGATGAAAGTGATTTCTTTAAGCACCATTTCTTACCTGGTCCCTCAAAAGGCAACAGTTTTGATGGAATTGGGTCCTTTGCACTTAGTGGTATGAGATAAAGATCTTTGACGTGTCGGTTGTTGTTGGCGACGACCCCAAAGCGACCACGGCTGCTAAAGTATGAGTAAAGGGAGATGTACGCAACCTCTTCCTCTTCTGTGGCAGGGTGAAAACGGATCAAGCACAGCTCCTGGAAATCAAAAGCACAATATTGGTATAATAGCGTTCAAACAATGGTAATCTGGCATCTATACGGCTGGATGGGTGGCAGATTATTAGACAAACGTATATAAAACTCATACTGGAAACAAGCGCTAGATTATCAGATTTTCTGGATAATCAGGTAAAAGAATTTCACTCTAATTTTTAAATAATGAAATGTACTCAATATTATGTATCCATTTCTTACAGAGAATTTGTTACCGTAAAAATACCTATTGTTTAAATCATGGTTTTATGTTAAACACTAGGAAATTTATTATTTTCTTTTTTAAATTCTATGTTACGATATATATTAAAAACAAAAAACACACTAAAATCTTGCTGTTTTCACCCTGGCCACTAGGCTTAAAATATGTTATACTACGTTTTGTTAAACTATGTTAGGACTTCCTGGCTTGAAAGCAGCTCCATGACACGATGGACAGGAGCTGACCCCATTGGCTTATATGGGAGAGTTTCTTAGGCATGCTCTGATCTGCGCAGAGGTCAGGGGGGAGTAGATAAGCTGTAATATCATCTATTGTGGATGGTGGATCTAGTGGTATCTATACAGAGGTGTTACTTGTCATTGTAATTCTGCCTGTGGTGATAATGGGTACTGAAAAGTTACCTGAACAGAACAGGAAATCTTGACCCAATAGTAGACCTATTGGCTAGTGTGAAAATTGCAGGATTATATACACTTTTGTTTAAAAAAAAAAAAAACAACAAAACTTAGTAACATGGAAAATGTAAAAAGACCAAACATTCTAAAAATGTTTAACGCAAAAATTTAAACATTAGGTAATTTTCTGATGACACTAAGTTGCATACTTACTTTGGACAAAGAGGACTTCAGTTTGCCCACATAATCCCAAACAGTCTTTGGAGAGATTCTACCACCAATATGAATGGTGTCTGGCAAGTCCTACATGATACATAAATATATGAATGTGAAATGCCATTGTTTGAAGGACATGGGTTACTAAAACACCATTCTATATAGACAGGAGACTGGACACCAACCTCATTCAGATACTCAACAGAGCCAGAGACGGGGTACGCCTTGGTAACAAACTTGGCCACGGACTGCATGTTTATGAATCCTTTCCATATCGGACTCAGGCGAGAAAGGAAAAGGGATGTATCTCCATCTTGAGGTGACCGGATATCTGGTAAACTGTAGAGATGTAACCATAAAAAGGTCAGCAGGCAGCTATGTGCTATCCTACAAGATAGCTAAAAGCCTTAAGAAGCAAGCATTGTTAGGGATTTCGCCATTTCAGTTCTGGCCAACGGGAAATGTTATTTTCAAAGCATTTTATTTAGGGGCAGCAAAAAAGCCCCACAAATCTGTTCTTGTATGGCTTTGACTGTTCCCTTACAGACTCGAGCGTCCTCTTCTGTCCAACCTGAACAAGCACAAAATCTCAGAATCCCAAATATCTATGGGTAAATTACTACTCACATACGGCTACATGAAATCTAGCCAATAAATGCAGCAGGATTGAGTTACAATTCAACACTACATTGCATCAAAACTATCTGTAGATAGGTACATTCAGCCCCAAGATGAATGTGGGAAGATGCAGATACTCTCAATATTATGGGTGATACACCCTAAATCTTAAGTGTAGTGTGTAACACCTGCATGGTGATAAAAGCAGAATGGCTGTCACAGTTGCCCCTTGCTGGATGAGCTAGTATGAAATTATGTGGCCTGGTACTTGTAGTATGAACTGAGTACTTCAATGTTATCCTTGGGAAAAATGACAAGTGTACTGTAGTCACCAAACTTCTTGGTCCCATTTCCAATGTTTGCGTTGATTACATGGACCTTTCGTCTTCATTTCTGTATAGGTAAGGTCTTATTCACTGGTGTATGTTGGTCCATATATAGCAGTAGCATTTGAAAACCCAACCATATTGCCAATGCAAAAACCAATGTGACAGAGGCCTTAAAGCCCCATGATATTTTTGGTTTGGGTTAACCCTTGAGTGAGCTAGGATTTGCAGATGTAGTACAGATGCTAAATTGGGCCCACGCTAGAGGCGTCAGAATGAATCCTTCGTCTGCATTTAGAGTGTTTTCATGAAGGACACTAGTGTGTGGTGTTTTTGCCTACAACCTCTCTCCTCCAGCGTTATTTTACTGCAGATCAGAACGTACTGTAATAGAGACACATTCCCTTTGGAAAATGTTTGCCTGTGATCAAAGCCACTTCAAATTTTAAAAAGTAAAAGGTATGCAGTGGAAAACTCTACCATGTGACTTCAACTTGGAGTTCACCCACTTTCTTAACACTGAAAATGAGACTCCGTTTGAACACAGCCCAAGGGCTCCACCACCTGGCGTGGTGCATCTGTAGTAAAGGGAATCTGTCAGCATGATTTTGGATTATTACCTTCAGTATGACAGCATTGAGCTAGTACTTCCAAGTAGCCCAGACCACTGACAGCAGGGAGGCAGAAGAAAAAGAAAAAAAGCACACATAGGGCTTCAGTTAATACTACAAGAGCATGGTGACAGACTCCCTTTAAGGATGCCAAACCTGAGTCTTCCTTGATGATCTTAACTTTGTGAGGCAGAATCATAGATGGTATAGGTGCTGCAGTCATAGGGTAGTTAAATATAGCTACAGTAAGCTCATCTAATTCACCACAGGGTGGATTCACACTTGGCAGACATGTAGGTTTTGAGGTAGTAAAATTATGCCAGATATGAATCCACCTGAAGAGTGTTACACAAAACTTTTTTTTTTCCTCAAAAACGTGGGCGAGAACTCTTCTGGGTACAGAGGTAGCAGATTTCGTCTAGGCTATGCCATCTGCATATCACTTATTATATAGTTATACCCTGTACACATTACTGTATGTAAAATACTCGACCGGATCTACTGTTCTACATGTGATAGGTGATGCCCTAGCTACTTAGGCGTAAGCCAACAGGGTCATCGATCTACAAGTAGAGGCATGCACTGTATATGTTCTGTAAGAATTTCTGGATTACGCACTTTACGTTTGGTGAAGACGATGATAAATATCGGATGTCAGATGTTGGCTTCATCAGAATTGACTTGGGGGCTGTGATGACGGGAGGAGGTGGTGGCTGTGCTGGCGGTTCCTCATCCTTAATGAGTTTAGGGCTCGCGTTTGGGGCAGCAGACACTGTAGAAGCTAGGGGACGGTTGACTGCTTTTCTGGGATCTCTGCCAGATAAAGTGACTGTGGTAACAGGGTTGGAAGGGGGTTGCAGAATAGGTAAAATTGGCTCAGGGTAAATGGGGGAAGCACTGGGTACAGGTACATTCTTTGGGGCTGTTTCAGGGACAGGCTCGTTGTCTTCAGCAGTGTCCATAGGTGTTTCAGGTTCTTCTTCGGGGGGAGGAGGTGGCTCATCTACAATCTCTGGTTCTGGCTTTGTTTCAACCTTCTTTACGACTGTAGAGGAAATAGTTTTCATACGTTTGTTTGGAGGCTCGTCCTCGGCTGGCATCTGACCTGCAGAGTGAAACAGACGATTTAAAGAGTCTTTTTAAACTATAAAACCTCACTTAATGTAACCTTACGGGACTTGGACTCTGAATATTACCTGTACATATTTTACAGTTCAGATCAAAGAGATGGGCACGGTGCTGGCTTGTTGTATCGTTTAGCATACTGGTAAATACATCTGGCAGTGCCAAACTAGTTTTCTCTGGAGCTCGAGCGGTTTCTTGCTGTTCCTAAGTCAGAGAAATTACACATTACAACTGAAGCTTTGAATTCAATTATTGTAATGCAAAAAGTAACAAAAATCTGAACCATTATCAAGCAAAACAATACAACAAAATAAATCTGACAAACCCTTCTAAACCCAGGCAAATAGCTACTAGTACTAGGGGAAACTATGTTGCTATTATGATGTCCAAATGCAGAATAAGGTATGGGAAAAGTGGTGGTTGTTATGGGAAAAATGCTTGAAATTGATTTACTCAACATTTTTGTAGTTTTGAGGTTTAATCTAGTTCATTTAAACTTGTTACCTACCGTATCAGTATCAGACATTGGGGGGGATTCCTCCATATCAACTGTATTCCTGGATGAGAATTTATTTTCCCCACGAGACTTGACCTTCAGAACCGCACCCTATTAGAATAAGGTAAGAGGGTAAAAAAATAGCAATCAGACAACAAGCATGGTCTTCACATTCAATGTTATTATCCTGAAGCTACTTTCATAGTTTTAAGGCCCCCGTACACATTAGTGTGTTGTTGGCCGAACCCACCGAGAACGGTGGATTCAGCAGACACTAATGTGTATGGGGACCTCCCGACTCTTCCACGACAGATGTTAGGGTAGAGAAGGATCAGGCAAAATGAGTATTTTCACCTGATCCTTTTTTCCTCCTGGAAGATAAGCTGACACCAGAAGCGTCTCTCTCAATAGATAAATACACACACATTTAACCAAACTTGTATGGGGAGGCCGGAAAAGAAAGCGGTCAGCTAAATGATTATTCAGCCGACAGCTATTGAATGTGTATGGGGTTGAGCAGTAAACATAATTGGAAAATAAAACACACAGAGAATACAAAAACACACTATGACTGGCTATGCAGCTTTCTCATTAGGAAGCCTATATTAGCATTTATAATCCTTAAAGCTGAATAAACAGGGGTATCAAAGGCTAGCAGATGCTGACACTTTTTCTGAACGCGGATTCATTGTTACTTAAACATACTAATAAACAGAAGTAAAATATAGTTCTATGAAACCTGTCACCACGAAATGCAGTGCAATCTGCAGGCACCATATTATAGAACAGGAGGAGCTGAGCAGATCGATATATTTTTGTTGGAAAAAATTCAGTAAAACTTATACATTTATATTGTTACTGCAATTGCTTGTCCTTATACATCTTCATTGTTTCTGAACAGCAGATCACTGTTCATACAGCACGATCTGCTGCCCAGAATGATGATTTAGGTGTCCCCATAAAAGATCATTTCCCCTGATGAACAAGCATTCTGCTATCTACAGTACCGTTACAGGGGCTGATTATCTTGAATAAGTGTTCATACTAACATTCGGTCCCGAAAACCCACCATTACACAGGCACTGCTATCATTGAGCATACCTCCCGGGTGAACAATGAAGCCAGAAAGAAAAGAGATTTAAATGTGTAAATTACAGGCTTTACTGAATATTTTCCCCAAAAAACTATATCAATCTACTCAGCTAAGATTTATGAACTAAGATTTTGGAGTTTAAAATGAGGTTGTGAGAAACACACCGATTTAGATCCAGCTTCTTTCCAGGAAGAAATCTTCCTCGATACGAGGTCTTCAGGCTTTAGACGCACCAATTTATTCAATGGGATTTGCTCTCGCAGGACTCGGTGGAACAGTCCCTGAGTATTAAACATATTCTATATTTACATCTCCAAATGCAAAACACAATGCGTCTTCATCCTACACAACATTTGCATGTTTATGTGCCTCAGTCAATAATATGACCGACAATGTATTACTTACACAATGATAAATATATGATTCTGTATTCTACACGAGAATATGAATGAAATCCTCATACCAAGTGATGGTGACACCAATCGCCAATTATAAAAATATTTATGAGGGCGTACCTGATTTTTTGGATCTTTCAGGTTGAACATCAGGTTTCGGTACTTGCTCTTGTAGCGGTTATCTGTATCCTTAAAGAGGCTGAACATTTCTTTTTCAATGTTTATGGCAATCTTGGCGACTTCGTTCTCAGACATCAACAAGTCATCGCTGTCAGTCATCCTGTGCGGGGGGGGAGGGGGATCAAAAAAGGTATTTCTTGTAATGTTTGGAGTGTTACGTATTAGGGTTAGGGTAATAAACTTCAAACCTAGCAAGTACTTGATATGCTATTAACTCTTATAGCTTCCTTTACTGGGGAGAATAGGGTATCAAGTTTGCTAGAGAAAAATATCTATAACAAAGTCTGTTCCATGCATCTTTAGCTGAATGAAACAGTTGCAGACTTGCAGATTTTCTAATGTACAAGTGTTCACTCGCAAATACTGATGTATTTAATTTCAGAGACTGCTGAAAAACTTCACTACATTACTTGCACTGATATAATGATCGCAGACCTTGAGCTCCCCATCTATAAACATTGCGGGATGTGCGTCTATAAACAATGCTAATTCTGTTAAAAATGATATAAAATCTTGGCCATTGTTACTGAGGAACTATCCTGGTCATTAGTTTCCTTTAAGATTGCAGTCATTAAGCATATTTGCCTGGAAGCTAGATCCATTTCTAAAGTTCCTTTTACACAGGCCAATGTGTCAGGCAAATATCAGGAACGATCCTGACGTTCCTGATAATTGCTTGATGGTCAGCAGAGAGGAGTGCTGCAATTTCTTGTCCCCAGAGAATCACATTTTCATGGCAACAGATTGCTATTTACATAGCATGATTTGCTGTACTTTTGCCAGATCAATTATCAAAAGGGCATTCCTAATAATTGACCCGATTATCGGTCTGTGTAAAAGGACCTGAAGTCTAGTGAAGATAACAAAACCTTCTCCCACACCTTTTTAAAAGAATTTCCTTCAACGACCTCCGAATGTTTTGTCGCATCTGTACATTAGGACCCTGTTGTGAGGAGCTGGATGTCGGTTTGGCAGACACGTTTGATGCTGGTGTAGAGTTTGCAGTGAAACTGGAGCTGGACGTTGCGTTGGAAGGAGAAGCAGACGGCTTTTTAGGCAAGGAATTGGAGGTAGTCTTCTTCTCAGTGGCTCCTGAAGAAGATGATGGTTGAGTCTTTTTTGGTATTGGTGGCAATTTACTGATAGCAGAAAAACTGGAGCTAGCACTGGGTTTGGGTTTGATAGACATCAGGTTCTTGCTGCTTGTTGAAACTGGCGTAGATGACTGTTTGATGGGAGCCAATGGTGGAGAGATCTTCTTTAACATTGGAATTCTTGGTAGAGCAGAGATTGGCTTCATCCCAACAGATGTAGGGGAAGGAGGTGGTTTTTTAACAGGTGGTGTCGGGGTCTCCACTTTCTTTTCTGGTTCTTCGACTTTCTCTGCTGCTGAAAGTGAAAAAAAAAGTGGAGTTCCGATTAGGCTAATGTTTAAGTGGCACTAGTTAGAGTACAAAAAATTTGAGGTCTGCGGTCCTAAAATACACAGTACATGGTTATGACGTCTTCCAAAGAGCAAGAGGATCAAGCATGCAGACTAACAGTTAGATCGTTTGTAGTTAAATTCTACCTGACAATTTGTTTGTTTTTTGTTGAAATTATCCATTTTGATCAACTAATGTGTATGGGTACTTCAAGATCTATTAAATCAGACCAGTCAGAAACTCTAGTACAAATTTGATCAAATACAACACAAACAACAGTCATGTACCAAAAGGGAAAGGAATATCAGTGGTAATCAGTACTATGCACACATTCATTTCATAAACCAGCAACTACCGTAACTTACAGAAATCTCAAAGTCACACCAAAGGATAGTAGCATTTTCCGCTAGCAATTCTGCTCAAGGATCCTCCGTGTGATCTCTCATGAGGATAGTGAAGGGCATACAAAAGGGGTATTCCACTTTGTGTGCTAGGTAATATTAGGGCAGTGCAGGGATCTGGTGTCCTCATCGGTGCCTTACATCCCAGCCACAGTGGGGAGAAGGTATAAGGGAGATATATGGGTGCTTATTAAAAACGAATTTGGACCATTAACTGCAGTAATACACATAAGGTGTCCAGAACACTTTTGAAATTTTCCTAGGTGGCCATATTAGTACTATATAACATATTCATGGCTACTTATAATTTACTGTAGTTGCTCACAGAACTACAAGCAGCTAGAGATGTATTTGTTATCCAAGTCAGCAACGATCAGCACGTCTGACCTCTGAATTATTTAGACGATTCCTCAGTTTATCATTTAAACCTACATGACAAAGCTGTAAATTACACCAAAAAGGCTTTTTGAACACTTAAAAGGGTGGTCCAGGTTCAGAGCTGAATCTGGACATATGCCCATTTTCACCCAGACAGGTCCCCGGTCATGAGCATCGGAGGATGAAATGCTCAGATGTTCTCCTTTGCCCACTGCTCAAACGCACAGGGCCAAGGCATTTTCTGGAGATCCGGTGACGTACCGGGCTGTATATGGGTAAAGCTAGGCGGAGGCTTCCACTTAGCAGTGAGCCCTGTGACATCACTGGCACTAATGGGCAGGCTTTAGCACTGCCCTAGCCTGTAAAACTGTTAGGGCAGCTCTAAAGTCTACCCATCAGAGCCGGTGAAAAATGTAAACAAAGTCCTTGTATAGCACAGGGCAAGGGAGAGCTCTCTGCTCTGTGAGGGTAAAATGTCATCTGATGGGTAATCACTATAATAGTAGGTGTTCAATTAAGGGTCATTTAGACGAGTAGATGTTACAATTCGAACGTTAGCAATTCACAGTGGACAATGATCATGTAATGTGAATGTATGTAGTGACAATGATTTTACTAAA
Organism: Rhinella marina; assembly: GCA_900303285.1. Classification (NCBI taxonomy): domain Eukaryota; kingdom Metazoa; phylum Chordata; class Amphibia; order Anura; family Bufonidae; genus Rhinella; species Rhinella marina. Next base: position 392,394 of record ONZH01028847.1, read on the forward strand.
AATGCTTGTTCAAAGCTGGTGAAATTGTGGATGTGAACAAGCAAACTATTGCTAGTAGTTAATGAATTCTGGTAATTTAAATTGCATTGTGTGCCCTTTTGCCCATAGGCACAATGACTAGACCTGTCTGTACACAGTCCACGATCGTCGTTTGAATATACAATCAAGTATACTGCCTGCATGTAAATGCTTGTCGTCATCATTGGTGTAGTGTTGGTAGGTCACTTGTGTTGTTAATCACCTGAACAATCATCTACTTATCTAAATGGGCCATTAGGAGAACAGTATGACTAATTTCTTGTTTTCTTTTTTTGATAGGCCTAGATAAAGATGCCCACAGAAGAGCATTGCATCGATTGGTGTCACGTATGATACTGTAATTGAGTCACTAATGGAGGCCTCTCTGTGTCCAAACAAGGAGGACATTAAGGACTCTGGACAGAAAGTAGAATACATGGAGTGAAACTATATCCAGAAACCGTCACACACAAAATATTCTCATGTAGGCTAATACGGGATAAAAAGAATTGTAATATCTATAATCGCTTTAAAATGGCAGTACAGGAACAGAAAAATGTGGTTGCCTTCATCCAAAATCTATGTTACACCTATCCATGGGTCATATGTGTTAGTGTAGCTGCATTGGAGTGCAAACAGGGCACTGTTTCTGGGGGAGGAATCAGCAGTGGTTTTCTGTTCCTGCATAACCTCTCAGAAACATTGACTTCTCCACAGTGCAGCATTTACAAACTGGAACCTTTTGAGAAGGATTACCTCCATTTTTACAAGCTCCCTGCTATCTCCAGTTGAGATCAGTGTGAGGTTACCTGTTAAAGTCATATTAAAATAGCTTACTACCTCCCTACTACACCTTATTCCAAATTATTATGCAAATTGGATTTACGTGTCAAAGATTACATTTTTTGTTTTTCAATGAAACTCTGATGGTATTGTATCTCAGGGCTCTTTGGATCACTGAAATCAATCTCAGATACCTGTGATAATTAGTTTGCCAGGTGAGCCCAATTAAAGGAAAACTGGGTGTTCCACAATATTAAGCAGGCCACTATTTTCAAGTAAAATGGGAAAGAAAAAGGATCTCTCTGCTGCCAAAAAGCATCAAATAGTGCAATGCCTTGGACACGGGATGAAAACATTAGATATTTCACGAAAACTTAAGCGTGATCATCGTACTGTGAAGAGATTTGTGGCTGATTCAGAGCATAGACGTGTTCGTGCTGATAAAGGCAGAATGAGGAAGGTTTCTGCCAGGAAAGTTCATCGGATTAAGAGAGCAGCTGCTAAAAATCCATTACAAACCAGCAAACAGATATTTGAAGCTGATGGTGCCTCTGGAGTCCCTCGAACCTCAAGGTGTAGGATCCTTCAAAGGCTTGCTGTGGTGCATAAAACTACTATTTGGCCACCCCTAACCAGTGCTCACAAACAGAAACGGTTGCAGTGGGCCCAGACATACATGAAGACTAATTTTCAAACAGTCTTGTTTACTGATGAGTGTTGTGCAACCCTGGATAGTCCAGATGGATGGAGTAGTGGATGGTTGGTGGATGGCCACCATGTCCCAACAAGGCTGCGACGTCAGCAAGGAGGTGGAGGAGTCATGTTTTGGGCCGGAATCATGGGGAGAGAGCCGGTAAGCCCCTATAGGGTTCCTGAAGGTATGAAAATGACCTCTGCAAAGTATATAGAGTTTCTGACAACTTTCTTCCATGGTACAAAAAGCAGAAATGTGCCTTCAGGAGCAAAATCATCTTCATGCATGACAATGCACCATCTCATGCTGCAAAGAATACCTTTGTGTCATTGGCTGCTATGGGCATAAAAGGAGAAACTCATGGTGTGGCCACCATCTTCCCCTGACCTCAACTCTATAGAGAACCTTTGGAGTATCATCAAGCAAAAGATCTATGAGGGTGGGAGACAGTTCACATCAAAACAGCAGCTCTGGGAGGCTATTCTGACATCATGCAAAGAAATTCAAGCAAAAACTCACAAGTTCAATGGATGCAAGAATTGTGAAGGTGATATCAAAGAAGGGTTCCTATGTTAACATGTAACTTGGCCTGTTAGGATGTTTTGGATTGAAATAGCTTTTTATTTCAGTGAATGTGACCTAATGCTGTAAATTCCACAAATGAGCATTTTCAGTTCTTAAAAACATAAAATGTTTAGAAACTCTACTGTGCATAATAATTTGGAACAGTGCGTTTTGAGTTTTTTTAATTTTTGAAGAATATACTGTTATCATTGGGAGGTTTGTTCAATAAAATTCGATGTATACTCTAACGGGTGATGACTTATTATACTGACTGTCATTTGCACTGACCATTTAGGAAAATCAGAGAAATATCGTTTGCATAATAATTTGGAACATGGTGTATACTTATGCCTTGGGTGAAACATTATGTAGTATTTCAATGCTGCTGCTAATAGTTCACTTCAAAGGAATTATGCCATCAGAAATCCACACCACCTATTGATCATCTGATTGCTGGGGGTCCTGCACCTGAAGCCCTGCAGGATCTTTCCACTGCAGAGAAATGTTATTTCCTGAGACTCGTTCAAATGAGAGGCCAACCATTTGAAGTGCTTTCCAACGCATGTTTTCCGAACTGTCTGACGTTTGGTGCTCCTTCGCGCTTTATGATGCCCAATCAAAATACAATTCCTTGCCTCATTTCTCCTATAAACAATACCCTGTTCTTCTGATGTTTCCTTCCTCTGGTTAGGTCTTGTATTGTTGACAGCAATGTGTACAGAGATGGTATCTAGACACTTGTAGCTATAAAAGTAGTATACAGTCATGACCACAAGTGTTGGCACCCCTAAAGTTTTTCAAGAAAATGAAGTATTCCCAGTACTCCCAGAAAATTATCTGAATTACACGTTTTGTTATAGACGTTTATTTCCTTTGAAGGGTGCCTTCTCCCAACAGAACTCTCCACAGGTTTTACCCTCCAATAGGATTTACATCTGGACTCATTGCTGGCCACTTCAGAACTCTCCAGCGCTTTGTTCCCATCCATTTCTGGGTGATTCTTAAAGTATGTTTGGGGTCATTGTCCTGCTGGAAGGCCCATGACCTAGGACGCAAATCCAGCTTTCTGACACTGGGCCCTACATTGCAACCCAAAATCCTTTGGTAACCTTTTAGATTTCATGATGCCTTGCACAGTCCAAGCACTCAGTGCCAGAAGCAGCAAAACAACCCCAAAACATCTTTAGACCTACACCATATTTCACTGTAGGTACTGTGTTCTTTTCTTTGCAGACCTCATTCCATTTTATGGTAAACAGTAGAATGATGTGCTTTACAAAAAAATCTCTATCTTGGTCTCATCTGTCCACAAGACATTTTCCCAGAAGGATTTTGGCTTACTCAAATACATTTTGGCAAACTGCAGTCTAGCTTTTTTATGTCTCTGTGTCAGCAGTGGGGTCCTCCTGCCATAGCGAGTTTCATCAGTTATTCTCTTCCGTCCACATCCAGGGAGATTAGCTACAGTGCCATGGATTGTAAACTTCTTGATTGTGTTGTGCACCATGGACAATCAAGATCTTTGGAGACGGACTTGTTACCTTGAGATTGATATTTTTTCACAATTTTGGTTCTCCAATCCTCAGATGGTTCTCGTCTCCTTCTGTTATCCATGCTTAGTGTGGCGCACACACACTGCAAAGATTGAGTCAACTTCTCTCCTTTTTATCTGGCTTCAGGTGTGTTTTTTATATTTCCATTATGTCAAATTTGCCTTTTTTCTCAGGTTTTTTTTGTGTCCTTCCAATACACACAAAGGAAATAAGCATGTGTATAACAAAACATGTGTGATTGCAATACTTTTTGAGAGAAATACTTCATTTTCTGGAACAATTTCAGGGGTGCCAAAACTGTTTTTGCCAATAAAGCAAAACAAAAATAATTTTCAGTACTAGGAATATATTTAATACAAACAATATACAAGACTTTACTGTAACCCATATTAAAACTGTAACACCCTGCAAGTTAGTCCATCTATGGAACAAAAGGCCCACACTGATGGCACCAGGCATTCCACTTCCAAAGCACTGGAATACTTCAGGTACAGCTTAGGTTGGCACAAAACAACCCATCTCCTTTCTCTATTCAGAAAGTACAAGTGCTATAAGCAGCACAAGCAATAACCAATTACACAATCGGTTCTAAATAGAAGGCACATGGAGGTACAGTATATGCATGATGAGCATGAAGCCTTAGAGATGTAGACAGAAGAATTACTACACAGTTGAGTCACATTATTATGACCATCAGCCAATATCCAGAGTAACCACCCCATGCAGCATGGAGAGCCGCTAGAAGGGCTGTGAGTGATTCAGTAAGGTCCTGGTAGGTTGTCAAAGGTACTGTATTTAGAGCCATACTGAATGCAGTGCATCCCAGCTGCTGAAGGGTACTCAGTGTGTGGATGATATTTAAAAAATAAAAATCTATTTCACTTTGCTGGTACAATGCTGCGAATTTGCTACACAAAAATCTACAATGGAAAATGTGCAGCATTTTAGTTTTCTGGCCATAAGTCTAAAGCTAGTTTAGGTCATATAATCACTATGTTTTCTTATGGAGAGTGCCAATAGAAATTCTGCAGGGGTTTCCAATTACCTTTGAGGTCAGCACGGATAATACTAACAATTTAATACAAAAGTCAAGTAACATTATTATGACCATCTAACATCTTAACGGCCATGTGCAGCACAGACAGGCTGGGAATGACTCACTAAAGGTCCTGGTAGGTTGTCACAGGTATCTGGAGCCATACTGACTGCAGTCCATCCCACAGATGCCAGAGGGTGCATGGGAAAGGGATCCACAGAGCAGACACGGCAATCGAGGTGCTCTTACAGATGCTCAATTGGGTTCAAGCCTTGGGGATTAAGGGGCATGGTAGTACTGGGAAGTCTTTAGTCATGAACTTTCAACCAATCTAAGGCTACTTTCACATTAGCGTTATGGAATTCCGGTATTGAGTTCCGTCATAGGGGCTCAATACCGGAATAAAACGCTTCCGTTTTGTCCCCATTCATTGTCAATGGGGACAAAACTGAACTGAAGACAACGGAATGCTCCTGAAAGCATTCCGTTCCGTCTTCAGACCGGAGAACAAACCGCAACATGTTGCGGTTTGCTCTCCGTACTAGTTATCCGCACCTAAACGGATCCGGAATGACCCCCAATGCAAGTCAATGGGGACGGATCCGTTTGGTGTGGACACACTTGTAAACGGATCCGTCCTCCATTGACTTTCAATAGAGGTTATTCCGGATCCGTTTAAACGCTAATACAACCGGATCCGGAATTACGGATCCACAAGGTTGTATTACTCAGTACGGATCCGGCGGGTGAAGGGACCCGCCGGATCCGTACTAACACTAGTGTGGAAGTAGCCTTAGACATTTCTACCCGTTTGACACATCACACTGTTGTGCTTGGAAGATCCCACCAGCGAAGCCAATCAGTATTTATGTACTGTATGTGACAGCAATGATGGATTCATACCCAAATCAATTGAGAATGCCTCCTACATGAGTAGGCCCAGAGAACATCACGAAAACATTCCCCAGACCATAACCCTGCCACCACCAGCTTGCGTTCTTCCAACAATAGTTGCAGGGTGTGTGTTCTCTGATGTTCCTAACCTGTCACACCATACATTCATTCGATGAAGTGGAAAATGTGACTCATTCAAGAAGGCAAACCTTTGCAAATCAGTGGAGGTCCAGTTCTGATACTGACGAAAAAATTGAAGCATTTTCTGACGAGGTAACTTTGTTAGAGGTACAGTGACCATCCGTCTGCTTCAGAGCCGCATACACATCTTAGGTAGCCCCTGGTTCATTTTGGTAGGGAGCTACTCCACTGTAGTATGTTGGTCTGCCCTCGCACACCTTTGTAGAAGACATTCACCTCACATAAAAAGCATGTGGTACTCTGAAGTTTCCATGTTGCTTTTTCACTATGCCATTTGCCCACTCATTTTCACCACGGCAGCATGCACAGTTCAGAAACTGCGCAGTTTCAAAAATACGGACACCCTTTACTTGAAAGCCAATATTCATCCCTTTTTGCAACTCTGATAAATTGCCCCTTTTACCCAGCACAGCAACAAGGGATGTGTGCGCACACAACCTACCCCACACCTTATATACCCACCAAGCCAGCTCACCACACATGACTTCCTTCATGAACCCTGCACTGCAGACATCAAAAGTAGGAAGTGGTCATTGTAATGTGACTCGACTGTGTATAAGCCACTCCACTATATAGAGTAGCATCTAAAACCACTTTCAACATTTTCAAATGGTCTTAGAAGAAATGGTTTATTTTCGCTGGAATGGCAAACCATGAAAGGTTATTCATGTCTTTTCTCCAGAAAGTAGAACTCTAATGGATGCTCGCCTTATCATTTTTAAAGTGGTTCTAGAGAGTAATAAAAGAAGCAAAATAAAATATATGTGGATCAACTCACCTAATCCTCAGAGTGAGAAAAGAATTGTCAATGCACGGACAGAGCTGGCCCCCATTTAGTTACTGGAAGGCATCCAGAAGTCAGGAATAAAATCCAAAATATTTTTTTAGGACCCATAAGCAACTCCGATTTTCCATTTTTTGCATCCTAAAAAGCGTTTGGATTTTATTCCTAAGTGCTGGATGCGTTCAATTTTTCCAACTGTCCTAGAGTAACATAAGATCTCCATAAAGCATTATTACTCTGCATAAAGTGCTTGTGTTGATGAGGTATGTGCATACACACACCCAAAGCCAACGTATTCTCAACCAGTCATGGAATAGTTGTCCAAACCATACGATCTTCCTCTACAGCCGTTCGGTTTTTCAGTGCAGCATTCACTTTTTCTTACTGTATCGATCCACTTTGTTGCTGGTGCTTCATATCATACAGTAACTAATGGGCACATCCTCTTGACATTTGCGTATAATTCACCTACGTACCTTAAGATATAGGTCGTATTATATTGCCAGGGAACCCAGGAGTATACCATTCATTAGGAGTATAAATAAGACTCCTAAAACACAGGCAGTTTTCGCCCTCATTTACAGTGTGTGCTGTGAGGTTACCCTACAGAAGTTGTCTATGTGCAGTTCTAATATTCTCGATTCTGTGTGGATTTCTTTTTTTTTTTTTTTACTATGGCGACAAGAACGCAGGATAAAATGATAAACCAACTACAGTGAGACATGTACGTTCTGCAGAATCTTCATATGGTTCTATAATCCTCCACTTCACCTCTTCAAATGTCACTGGATTCAGATCCTTTAGTCTTTCACATAGATAATACCAGATGTGAAGGTTAAGGCTGAATAATCATCTTCTGGCTACATTAAACATCCAGCAGAACCAGTCATCGATGTGAGCCATCCATTCATTAATCCACCTCTTCTTATGGCAGTTATCCTATTTGGTTGGATTGTTGGTCAGTAGATCATCTCCATGATGTAGAATAAGCTATTCTTTGCTTGCATCTACTGCGTATAGAACATTTTGGGCATGGTCATCAATAGGTTGTGGCCCTACATGTATCAATTTTCAAAAAAAAAAAAAAAAAATCACTGATACAAGCAAGAAACCATGCATGACAAGTCCTCCAGTTTTGCTCACGTAGAATGGCTTGCTCAGTCTCTTAATTCTACTAGTAGGTATAAATGTAAAGGTGACTGCCATCCCATAACGTAAGTGTTAACAGTTGTCTACCTTACAATATCTCCATTCAAGCTTGGTTCCGTTGTTTATCCATTAGATATCCAGTTACTTATTTTGTAACATATTTCATCACGGCTTTGCGTGATCTTCGTGTAAGCAATAGCCATAAAAGGAGGAAATCCACATTTGATAGATATCGGGTTCAGTATTATTTAGATAACATCTCATACGTATGTGCTTGGACAGCTTGTTCCAGAGAAATGGGTACTAATGTAAAGCTTTCCCTCACAGCCATATCTACCTCTGCTGTTCTGGGAAGTTTCCAATAGATTTTGGATACATCAGGGTTTGTATTGAGCAGAGACCAATTGTGGTGAAATTAAATCTAGCTGGACATTACTGAATGCTGAAATGAAAAAAAAAAAGAAAAGTAGCCTTTACCCAGTTAGAATTATTTGAGACTTCCTTGTACAAAAGCAAAAACTGTTGCTCCTTTTCCAGTACACGCATGGTTAGCGTCTCTTGCATTTTCCAAACTTCTATTTCAGACTACTATAATTCATCACAAATATGGTTACATTGCTACAGTCCAAAGGGGTTGATTTTGCACCACTGTATAGTGATCTCTCTTTGGGAATACAGTCCACAAAGATTCATTCGAGCATGTCTTTTGTACATATATTGCTTTCAGGGGCAGTACAGGACCCATTCATACAGGATGCAGCAGGGGAGGAATATAGTTATTCAGTGCTCCCATTCAGAGGGAAGTGGTTTAACCACTTTTACAGAAATTTTGTCTACTTGCTGGACTACCAAAATAATGTTTTGTGACAACTAGGGCTTTTTATTAATTTTTTATTTTAAAGATTTTTTTTCCTTTTTTCATTTTAAAGCTGCAAAAAATTTTTTTTAAAGCTCCTCTACCGGCAGATTGGTACCTAAGAAACTGGCTGACCTTTTACATGTGCACTTGGCAGCTGAAGGCATCTGTGCTGGTCCCAAATTCATATGTGCCTGTATTGCCGAGAGAAATTTTAATATATGCAAATGAGCCTCTAAAAGGAACTGGAGCGCTGCCATTACATCTAGAAGCTCTGCTCTCTCTACAACTGCTGCGCCCTCTGCACTTCAGTTGACACGACCAGGCAGTGTAAAAAGTGGTCCAGTCAAAGTGCACATGGCACGTCAGTTGCAGAGAGAGCAGAGCCTCTAGGTGCAATGACAACACCCTCGTTGCTCCTAGAGGCTCATTTGTATATATTAAACAATTTTTCTCAGCAATGCAGGCACATATGAACAAGGGACCAACACAGGCCAGCTGCATAGGTACAAATCTGTTGACACATGCCCTTTTTTTTCCAGGCTATGGCTCCTTATTTTTCCCCTGTACGCCATGAACAGCACTGCATTAAGCCTCCATGAAGTACAGGTTCGTCATGGCTGCAAACTGTCACCATGTCTATCTACATGGCGACAGTGTTGAGATCGTGGCTGTTACATACAGCTAACTGGCCCGGGACCTATTAGTGCAGTCCTGAGCTGGTGATTGTTCAGATTGGCTAGTCTGTACAGACTAGCCAATCAGAGGATTGAATCACCGGCAGTTCGTGACTGTGGGGATCTGAGCCTTGTGAAATGTATGAATGACAGGGTCCCCCCCCCCACACACTTTCAGGATGGCCAGCAACATGTAATACTCACCCCCCTTCCGCAATAATCTTCAGGATGGCCAAGCACTAGCAGCAGAGTGTCAGCTGTAACATACTCTGCTGCACAGATGTTGGCCGTTTAACCCCTTCTGCGCCACTGTCCGTAGAGACCTCTGTATGGAAGGGGTTAAATATGCACCAGTGACACCAAAATAAGTTCCCTATTTTGGGTCAGTCGTTCAGATATGTAATTAGTATAGTTTAACATGAATGGGCAATAGTGATGACTGTTAGTTTAGCTAGTTTCTTTTATTTGCATTTTATTTTTATACTTTTTTGCAGTTTTTCCGCTGTAACTAGGGCATCCAAAGGGGGAACAGCCCCATGTGGAGGCATCTGACACAGGTAATCAGTTTCTGTTCAGGATTCCTGCTAGATTGCAAAAAGCACAAGCTTTAGTCCTACGCCATTCACATACTGCTTAACGTCCTGCACCAAGCACGGTACAATTACACTCTTGGTCGCTCTCAGGTTAAAGGGTGGCCAACAGCATTAGAGCAAAAATTTGGTGATCTGATGTACTGAAAGCAGCCAACAACCAAGATTTCAGCTTCTGGGATGTGCGCCATCTCGCTTGCTGTGTATGGAACAAGCACTTGTAATGACCGTGCACCGCCGCAGTGTAACCCTGAAGAGGAAGTAGCTCTTGTACCAGCACCGCCTCCTCTTCAACCAGCTGACCAGTGGGGTGGCAGGAGTAAGACTCCCACCGATCAGATATTAATGACCCATACTAAGGACTGGTCATCAGTATTGTGCAGACTGCACAACCCCATAGCAAATGTCAAGCTGTCAATCAAACCTGATGAAAATGAATGCAGTAATGGAGAAATCCCAACAGGTTTGGATTCCTGCCAACTGTGGTGTCACATTTGGTGGGTCACAAACTGACCACACTCACTCATTAGGACTGATGTAGTACCAGTCACTTTGCAGCCCTATACTGAGCCACGTATTGAACATGTCCACTTTTTAAGAGAGTTTAAATCACGTTACGATTTAGCTTGTAACCCCATCGTTAGATTTAGTCTTACAGTGGTACATAACAGTCCACCACAAAAAAGTAAAATACACAAATGCTTTCATGCACAGGTTTTGCTGGCTTTTTCTGCACTTGTGTTCTTTGGTGCTTTTTTTTTTTTTTTTTGCAGTAGAACCTCCAGCTCCAGATGTTAGCTGAAGGTCTATTTAAAATATGAAATCCATGACACAAGTAGGCTTTTTTGTGTTACTGTTTTGCTTTTTTTTTTGTCTTTGTTTTCTTTTCAAAACGCAGCATGCTATAGCTCTTGGCTTTTTTCAGGTCTTCTCACCTTCTCTAGAGAGGAAAAAGGCCATGAAGAAAACACTAGTGGGCAAATACAAAGTCTGTAAGAAAAAGTTTGAAAAAAAAATGTGCCCAAAACACAGGTGTTCGAACACACACACAAAAAAGTGCACGTGGTTTATCCAGGTTTTTTGGTGGTGACAAATCACCAGTGCAAAATTCATGCGTTTATGGACCCTTAAAGGTGCTTTCATAATATGGACATTTAACGCCTACCCAGTTAAGACCATGGATCACTAGAACATTCATGTGGATTAGCAGTTGCGTAAAAGTTTAAATGGAGCCCCGGTGAAGCATAACCCACTCCATTCAGAGACCATCAGCCTGACAGAAACAGCTAAGCAATGTACTCCATCAGTCCCATTAAATGGAGTGGCATGGTGCATGATGTTCTCAACTGAGTTATGTAGGGATCAGAAGAGGGCTTAGGAACTATGGTATAGCAATCAGTTGGGGTCCCAGTGATCAAACATCCTTTGTAAGGGGATTGGGGGGAAGTCACAAAAAACCTTTAGGCTCCATTCACACGTCCTGTTTTTCTTTCCTGATTTTTTCAGGACCCATTGAAATGAATGGATCCAGATCAGGATCAGGATCGAATCAGGAAAGAAAAACAGGACGTGTGAATGGAGCCTTACAGGGTTGTCCAGGATTTTAGAAAATCACTATCTGGTTGGTAGGAGGTCCAGCTTCATCCTCTACAGTCAACAGAGCTACTGCAGAACAGTTGTACAGCAGACCCCTGCAGATCAGAACGGGATTGCCTATCCTAGGCCATTACTTTTAACATCCTGGACAACCCATTAAAAATTGACCACGCTTAGGGTATTTTCATGTATGCGTTTACAAATCCAGCAGAGGAACAGCCTGTCAAAAGTGATAATATACCATGCACACCCGGATCCCCATCGACTATAACGGAAAGGTGATTTCGGACTAAAAAAAAAAAAAGTTGTGTGCACAAATTTTTGTCCAGCCAAAACCTGGCACTTATGTCAGAAGGCAGCTGGGTCCCATTATAGTCAATTGAGTCCAGCAGTGCACAGCAGTATCCGTCTAGGTCAGACCCAGTAAACAGTATGCTGGATTTGTAAACGCCTATGTGAAAGTTATTTTTTCTAATTTCTCAAGATGCGGATCCCACAGGTGGATACTTCCTGAGGTAGTCACATAAAACCTAGGTTCTCAACCCGTGGTTTATGGTCACATCTTACTACAATGGCCCCATTGCTATTCTTATAGGGGTTATCCGGGTAAACATAATAATGACCTATCCTCAGCAGCTTTCCAAGCACAGCGTCGTACATCATATATGGCTGTGTTTGGTATTGCAGCTCAGCCCCATTGACTTGAATGCGGCTGAGCTGTAAGGCCCCGTGACTATGTACAGTGATGACACATGACCTAGGAATGGAGCACCTGATATTAATGACCTATCCAGAAGACGGGTGATCAATAGTTAGAGCTGGATAACACCTCTAATGGTGCTCTGCCTTAGGGATGTTGATAAGTACTGTCAAACTAAGAAGCTGCTTGGCACAAGTGACCAACCAGTGCATATCAAAGAGAGATACAGGCCAAAAGCGCAAAATCTTACTATTTCACCATGGATAAACAGTGACAGGTGTCTGGCAGTCACTTTGCACTATCATTTATAGTAATGAGACATCAGACAGCTATGCACTAGATCTTCTGTGCATGTTAAGGTGGAATTAGGGCTGATAGGGGCTAGTGGTATGAATTACACAAAACAGATGCTCCATTTCTGTCACCAAAGTTGCAAAATGAAATGCTTGGTAACTGCCCTCCCCATTTCACTAATCATAGACCATAATGTGACCCCCCCCCCCATAAGGGTGGTAAATAAAGTCATTAATGTGAAATGCATGCCTATGTTACTAAAATGATCAATCTTTGTTTAGTGGCAATTAACTGGATATCAGTTTATCAGATCATGTGATAGCGCTCACAGCTGTAGTTCCAGCATGGCCACAATCTTCTTCAAAGCCGACATTTAGGCTATCAACGTTGCAGAGACAAGGTTTCCTGGTGAGCCATCTCCTCCAATAAACATTTTCCTCTGCAAAGGTTAACTTGAAGATATACTGTGGATTTGATCCATAAATATCTGGCACCAGCTTCCAAGGCCAAAATGCCCTTCTAACTTGCTGTGTTCACAGGACGACAGACTTGCAGCTTGAAGTAATTTGTTCTCATACTTGTAGTCAGACCTAGCATCAAAGCTTTTTTTTTATTGTATTACTAAAAGTTGTGACATTTTGTGTAGTAGTCAGCATTTCATTGTTCGGCTCATATGAAGAGTAAACTGAGAAAGGTGGCAGTGCCAGAGACATCACATGACAGACCCTATTGACTAACGGGTCAATCAGGTTTCTGTCATGGTTTCAGTTATTTCACCAACAAAATAGTATAGTATACTTTGCCATCTTGTTGGAATTTGCCACAGAGGCCCCTGACAATCTCAGATGTGAACCTAGCCTAAAATGGAGGCGCCTCAGCTCTTTAATGGCTGTGCTAGTGTTCCTCAAGTCCTCGACTTGTCCTTACAGAAGTTTTCATCCAGGAATGTTCGGGTGCTTAAACTCCCATGAAAGAAACAACTCCAGGCTGTAGCACTCACTGATGGTGAACATGGGCAACTGGTCTTCAAACACCACAAAAGCGCATTGCTTGGCAGCATCCCTACATCATTTGTTCCAATATTGTGTTTAAGGAGTCAGAAAAGCCACACAGTTCTGGCCTGTGGCTTGGGTTATGAGACAAAGAAAGGTTAAACAGTTTCCAATATAGATTTTGTAACAATAATGTGTTATATTAGTAAAGGGCCCTTCTCTCCTGATTAAAGAGGGTTTCTCCGTGGAACCCAATCACAGGATGTGTGGTGTATATATAGATCAATACAGGTTGGCTGCATTGCTAGAATGGAAGACATGCCTCCCAGCCATGCACTGAAGTAATATAAAACATTGGGATATGGGGAACCAGTCAACCACACATTTGGATGTTAACAGTAAGAGGTACCTTGTTCTAGTGGAGGTCTCAGTGGCCAGACCTCTCGCTGGCCTAACATTACTACCTAACCAAAGGATGAGTATTGTTATCTGTAAGAAAACTTCTCTAAAGGGGTTTCCTGGGAGTTTGATACTGAGGGCCTATCCACACATGGCAGACACTCAGCCACAATGACCAGGATCAGAGATGACTCAGATCCTGGTCATTTAACTCCTCGGATGCTGCTGTCAATAGCGACACCTGAGACATTAAAGGGGGTCCCTCTTTCCATAGATCATACCACCCCTGCAAGATTACAGGACTCTGATCCATTGCAAGGACAGCGTGGGAGTCATGAAAGCTCCCAGGCCTGTCAGAGACTGCCTACTAAGCCATGCTTGTAGCACACCTTGAAAAGCAGCCAGTAAAAATCTCAGCTTGCAATAGTATTCTATTGTAGTCTATGGTACAAGCAATTAGAGAATTACATGGTTCAAGTCCTATAAGGGTTATTAAAATTTCAAATCACTCCCCTTTCCCAATTTTATGTATAAATATAAAAAGTAAACATAATAGGTAATAGCTGTGCTTGAAATATTACATTAGAAAAATATTTTTCCTGTACATTAAAAGCCACTACATAAAATAGTAAAAATGTGTGATTTGCTATTTTCTCACCTTGTCCCCCTCCTCAAAAATTTGAATAAACCATAGTCAATAAGTATGTACAACAAAATAAAAACTACAGCTCACAAGTATCCTTTTAAAGTAGTAAAACGTAATAAAAATTACATGAATTTGGTATTGCCATAATCATACCGACCCACAAAATAAGGTTGTGTCATTTTTGCCTATAATGAATGCTGTAAAAACAAAATACCCCATAAAAGTTTTTTAAAAAAAAAATTCACCCAAATTCTTTTCCCCTTTTCCAATATACGATACAGTAATGCTACTTTCACACTAGCGTTTTTTATGGATCCGTCATGGATCTACAAAAACGCTTCCGTTACAATAATACAACCGTCTGCATCCGTCATGAATGGATCCGGTTGTATTATGTCTTCTATAGCCATGACATTGTGAGTCAGGACGGATCCGTTTTGCTCCACACCACATCGCGGACAGAAGAACGCTGCTTGCAGCATTAGGCTACTTTCACACTTGCGTTTGCAGGATCCGTTTGTGAGATCCGTCCAGGCTCTCACAAACGGATCCGTCATGATAATATAACCCTCTGCCTCCGTTCTGAACGGATCCGTTTGTATTATCTTTTACATAGCAAAGACGGATCCGTCTTGAACTCCATTGAAAGTCAATGAAGGACGGATCCGTTTTCTATTGCGTCAGACAAAACGGATCCGTCCCCATTGACTTACATTGTGAGTCATGACGGATCAGTTTGGATCAGTTTCTTCATGCGGACACCAAAACGCAGCAAGCAGCGTTTTAGTGTCCGCCTCCAAAACGGAATGGAGACTGAACTGAAGCAAAACTGATGCATTCTGAGCGGATCCTTTTCCATTCAGAATGCATTAGGACAAAACTGATGAGTTCAGGACCGTTTGAGAGCCTGTGACGGATCTCACAAACAGATCCTGCAAACGCAAGTGTGAAAGTAGCCTTATTCTGTTCGGAAACGCAATCAAATGGAACAGAATGCATTTTGGAGAACTCCGTTTTGTTCACATTGACAATGAATGGGGACAAAACTGAAGCATTTTCATCCGCTATTGAGATCCTATGACGCTTTTTCTGCAAAAAAAAATAAGCCCTCAGAAGACTATGAATGGAAATTTTTTTTTAAAAAAGTTGGGGCTCTTAGAATACGTGGAGAGAAAAAGAAAAAAAATTTGGCCCAGTCATTAAGGGGCTAAAATCTGGCTATCCCCATATATGCAAGGTAGTCTGGAAGTTCTGTGAAACCTCCCAGAAAAATCTATTGTCTATGGATAGCTTAAAAAAGTGTAGGCACAACACAGACATTTATGATCTAATTATGACCAGTGTAAAAGCCATAAATGTCTAAAGATGCAGGTCCAACCTAAAGCAGAGCACATCACATGCATGCACTGCCACTTCTCCACTCATTCTTTGACTGGATGAACTGGCCACTTTGCCAAGCAGGCAGAGGATCCAAGTTTTAAGAGGAGGGACGCAAATGCATTACCAGCATGTATGGCATATCCTTGGAATATACCATAAATGTACATGTTGGGAATGTGATGCTGTATACAGCGGGAATATTTTTCAATATATAGTTTAGGACATGACTTAAAGGGGTTATCCGTTCCTATCCTCACCTGCTATTGACCGCGCCCCCCCCCCCCCCCCCGATGTTTTTATCTGCGCACGGGAAGAAGCGGCAGTGGCGGTGCAGGGACCAGGAGCGGAGCGGGGAGCCAGGTATGCCGGACATATGGGCTCATTTAATAGTCTTGGATAACCCCTTTAAGGGTTTGATTGTCTATTAATCTAGTGAAGTCTCTTCATATCAATTGCTAGACATTAACATGCTGATGAGGACAGAACTATGTCCTAGCATCTACACATCATATACTCTATGTACTATAGATTTACCACACCAAGATCTGCTCAGAAAGCTAATCTACATATTTCTGCTTTATTTACCAGCACAATATATGATTAGAAAGACACCAGTAATGATAACTCATGAATCCACATGTGCAAGTATCACACTAAGAACCTGGAGTATATGGATTGTTGACAAGCCTAGATATACTGTACCACTGCTTGCCAATGCTTTTGTAAGGACTAAAGTGTACCAAACCTTTACCTTTCAATGTCTTCTGACTTATCCAAGAAGATGAGGACATAGCTTCAATATAATGCTGGGGAAGACCACGTATTCCTCCAGATTTTCCTCCTTGGGCTGGAACGAATGGTTGGGCGTGACAAGAGCTAAAAAATACTCTTGACCTTGTCACTCAGCAGAAGTAACAATATAAGACATGTAATATCTGCTAAGGCCACAGGTTGTCGTGCATCTCCAAAAAGTTCAGACAGGAAGCAAAGAAAAAAAAAAAACTTGCACGAAATTAGCAGCAGCAGCGCTGGCCACAGAGGATGCTATAGGAGTTCAGTAAAACAAACCTCACAACAAAATAATAATGGATAAGCCTGCAGAGAAAACTTCACTCACTGCCTGACAACTAAAACTACAGCAGAGGATGCTTGCAGATACAGATGATGGTGAAAAAACTAAATGAATACACCTTCATGTAAATAGCAAGGCATGTATATGTGCAAAGTCAAACTGATGTTGCAACAAGATTTGCATTTAAGTGTATAAAGGATTTCATCTGGCGGTGCAACACCACATTTACCTTTGCGCTAACCTAAATTATATTATCATAATTTGGAAGAAAAACATACCATAGTGAGGGCCATGGGAATCTAAATCACAAACATCTTACTATCAGACGGGTTTAAAGAGAACCAGGTACCTTCCTTTACTGTAAATCAATGACAGCGACCTGTAAATATACCCATCAGTATATTCAGAAGATTCCACTTTGAATGCATTAAACGGAATATGTCAGGAGCTTTATGCTGCCCAAAACCATGTGCAGCATGAAATACTGTCAGGCTCGCCAGTTACAAACTACTATGTTTAATCGCAACCATTGCGGCATTTTTGAGGAAACAATTTAAAAAAAGGGAGCTAGGAATATCATGCTTCTGCAGCCCACTTCTGCTAGCGTCCCCATTTGGCATATAGGGAGATACCCATTACTCAACCCAAGCAGAGTGGCGAGAAACACAACTCTTCTTCTCTGAAATGGTGGCATGAAGCTCCTGACAGGTTCCCTTTAACAGGTCATCTTTACAGATATAGCACGGAGTCCTCCACAGAGTATTCTCTAGTACACTAATACTGTACCCAAGTCAGTACAGAAAGGGAGAAATTAGATCATTACCAGAATCTCATATTTAAAGGGTATTGCCAGCTTGTAGATATCGATGACCTATCCTCCGGATAACTTATCAATATCAGATCATGGGGGTCCAAAAGCCAGCATCCCCAGGAAGCTGCTTAGCCAATCATTAGCTGCAGCAATGTCCCTCCTCAGCCAGTGATTGCCCAGGCCAATCTCATTTTCTGCCTTGTTGAGAGGAGAGAATCAGGGATGACGGCACCAACGGATTGGCCGTGGATCGGCGAGTATAATTTGTTTTTTTCATTGCATCTGTAGCCAATGGAAACACCATATTTTGCTGCTGGAATACCCATTTAATAACTGAATATAAAAAAAATATATAGTTAAATAATTTCTGGGGAAAAAATGGCAACAGGTTCTCTTTAAGTGCATACTATACTGCAGGGATCAGCAACCTCTGGCACTCCAGCTGTTCAGAAACTACAACTCCAGAAAGCTTCATTCACTTCTATGGGAGTTACAAGAAAAACAGAGCATGTTGGTATGCTAGGAGTTGTAGTTTCACAGCAGCAGGAAAGCTGAAGGTTGCTGATCACTGCTATACTCTATACTTATTTCACCCGGACATATTTCATGCGAAGATGGCCAATAGGTTTTCAGCTACAATTCAGCTGATGTTGTGCCTGTGACAACTCAACACTCCCTAACTAATTATGGTGAAGGACGGTGCGTAAAAAGAAGATTTCACATGAAGGTGCAGTAAGTGGTTTTAATTTTTTTTTTTGGTCAGACGTTGACAATACCATAGGTCTATGATCACTTACCTGTACTGTAGTCCACGCCGATAACAGGAAAGAGCTTCACTTGGCTTGCATTTGGATGCATTGAACAAAAGATTACACAAAACAACCAAGGTGCAAAGCAGTCCAACCTCAAAAAGTAGGAGCTCATTCAGGCAACCAGAATTTGGCCACAGTTTAGATCCTTGTACTGTTATCCTGTCCCCAAGGTTGGACTTATGGCCATAAGGCGGATGCTAAAATGTAGCCATATAAAGGGTGTCTTAATGAGCCCTAAACAGAACTTTCTATAGGACAATCAGGTGGCTAACAACTTGCTGGTTTTCTAAGAGTCACTACAGTTTTCTAACTACAGTGGGAGCTTGGTGGCCCTCATGCTGGTAACGTGAGATGCTCATGTATGGTCATGGAGATCGTGTGTCCTCAAAGCTATTCACTCGGAACTTTACTTGGATGTTAACATTACACTGCCTGGTAACAAATGGAGGAATAGGTCCTTCTTGCTACACTCAAGTCTCTGATGAACGCAGATGTCCGCAGCAATAGAGAAAAGTGCAGTCCCCTTGACCATGTAGGTTAACCATTTGCTCAGTGCTGTATACATCTCATTCCTGCAGCAGCTAGAGAGCAAATCATTACCCAGGTCTATGGTCTATGAGTTCTCCTCACATTCAGCCTACACCTCTGCAATACTTACCTTTTACCTATTGCCTAGATGTACCTATATGTAGCTACCTGAAAGCAAAAGGTTTATATGACAGTAGTATGGAGGAGATTGCGTTATGTTAATTAGGATTGTGTTGTGTAGATTACTGGCATCAAGAAACCAAGTTTAACAAAGATGCATCTGTGGTCAATGTGTTGGTGGTGCGCTAGGGGAGAATTCCTATGTGATACATACATTTGTAAAATAGTGTAGATGAAATGGCAGCAGTCTTTTCTGGCTTTACTGCAATGTAATTATGGTCGCTCTCCCAGGAAGGCGTGCCGCTGCCACTTCCCATTTTCAACTCGCTGCCATCTTCTGCCTCCATTCTTGGTATCATCACTAGGACTTTCTTCATTACAGCATCTGTCTTCTCAGGGGCTGTAGGTTTCTGTACAGCTGGAGGATTCGAGGGAGTCTGTCCAATAAACAAAAATAAAATAGTCTGATGCAATTTACCTTAAAAATATCATACTACCAATGACATCTCAATTGGGGAGAAGCTGGGCAACGAAAAACAGTATGCTTGGGGTATGCTTTACTCTTTTTTTGGTTTATGAAATGCAGAAGCCACATCGCCCAATGGAGTGTGCCTTCATTACTAAGCGTTTCAGCTCATCCCTGTGTGTGGCTGGGCCCAGTACTGAAGCTTATAACCACTGAACCACACAGGAACTCCCCCACTTAGCAGACAATAAGGCCCTTTACAGTTGATTCCCAGTTTATTACACTTTAAAGATAACCTGTTGTCTATACTGACATGTCTGTATTAGTAAGTATTTGCATTTCTCCGGTAACCGTAATTCTGGGGTATCGGTTCTTATAACTTCTGTTCCTCTATTATTCCTGCTAGAAGTTTATCAATAAAGGACGATCTGGGCATTGCCATTTGGGGGAACCTGTTCTACATTTATTGATAAAATTATTACTGGGAATAATAAAGGAGGAAGAACAGGTGCCTCAAAAAACTAATTTCATGGGCAATACAATTATTCACTAAAACAGACATGACAGGAATAGTGACGGGTCCTCTAAAAGAGGAGTGGGTGATTGTTTTGGAGTTTATCCATACATTAAGCACTGCAGCATGATTGAGATCCATTAGCCATACATAGAATACATTGTATTACTGCTATACTGAACTGAAAAGGCACGCTC
The DNA here is from genome assembly GCA_900303285.1 of Rhinella marina. NCBI lineage: Eukaryota > Metazoa > Chordata > Amphibia > Anura > Bufonidae > Rhinella > Rhinella marina. The sequence continues at coordinate 412,720 of ONZH01028847.1, forward strand.
ACGACAGGAAGCCATTACTGCCCTCAGCAGATCAGCGCTTCTCTTCTGTAAGTCACAAGTGCTGATTGCTGGAGCGCATTGTCCAACTCCCAGCGTTCTACACAGAAGCACGAAGTGCAGTAATACATTCTGCACCGAGCCACGTGGCAGCTCCTGATCTATAGCTGACCAAAGTGGCCTCCCCTTCCCCATCACTGCCCAGACCGGCCCTCTTTCTCTCTCCGTTTTAGCAGTGTTGCACAAGTAGACAATTTGCTTGTACTGCTTTGATGGCTGCCATACTGACTGCCCTGTGCCTCACTGCATGAGCAGCGATTTTCATTGCTGTTATGGCAGCCAGAACGCAGAGCAAAGTGCAGAGCGGTCAGTCCAAGCAGAGGGAGCTGAGCAGGGACTTTCTGGCAAGATTTGCTTTCTTGCTAAAAAAAAAAAGTGCATCTTATTTACATTTATCAACTCCATGAGATAGGCGATATATTTTAGATTGGCATTTGTGGGATATCCCTCAATAAGCACATACCTTCTAGTCTAGTTTCATGTCAGATCCGGCACAGAACAGCCTGATGGATCTCTCTGTATGGCATTGCTGGAAGCTACACAGATGCAGTCTGACCCCATTAACCATAATGGGGACTGGCAGAGATCTAGCTGCAACTCGGCAAACGTGCCAAGAATCAGCATTTGTCCGACAGATTCTCTGCATATTTGATGGGTTGTGGCCGGATCCCGACATTCTCCATTAGTTTATGGGGCCGGACATCATCCATGTAGCTTACGGCAGTGCCGTATACAGACAGATACGGAAACAGCATGCTGGATCTGACGAACCCTAGGGTGAAACAATGTTTCATTTTTAGTGGTCTCAGCCACACAGAGAAACCCAGCAGCAGGAACACTAAATCAGCCAATGACTAATGGTCAGAAGTGGCTTGCTTGTTTTTAAAGGTGGCCAGACATGGATTGAAGTTGATCACCACAGATGATTTCAACCAAAACAGACATGGCATATTTCTACATTTAAGCCCCAACTGGTGACCACAGTATAAAGACATACTGGCATAAACTAAGGAGTTAAAGGGTTATTCTCATTTTAGACAATGGGGGCATATCGCTAGGATATGCCCCCATTGTCTTATAGGTGCGGGTCCCACCGCTGGGACCCGCACCTATATCCAGAACGGAGCCCCGAACTGAATTAGGGCGCACTGCGCATGCGCAGCCGCCCTCCATTCATTTCTACGGGGCTGCCGAAAATAGCCGAGCGCTGGCTCGGCTACTTTCGTCGGCTCCATAGAAATGAATGGGAGCGCACCGCGCATGCACGGCCCGGCTCCCATTCATTTCTATGAGCGGAGCGGGGACCTGCGCCTGGTGGTGGCCGGACCCCCGGAAACCCGGGGTCCTCCAGGCGCAGCGCTCCCCGCTCCGTTCTGGATATAGGTGCAGGTCCCAGCGGTGGGACCCGCACCTATAAGACAATGGGGGCATATCTTAGCAATATGCCCCCATTGTCTAAGATGAGAATACCCCTTTAATGCTTTCCTGAACGTCCCAATAAACTCATGCATCTTGCATGTAATCACTATAATCAAAAGTTAATTACTCTGATTTGTTTATTATTCCGTTACGAAACCCCATCATCCAATACATACAGAGGCCAACAAATGCATGCCACCATGATGTAAGGGTGTACACTTCAATGGATTAAAGGGGTTCTCCAAGAGTATAAAATGTCCCCTCATATGCCGAAAAAATCCGGTTGTTGTGGGGACGGGGGATTAGGGTTAGCCAATGGCAGACGGGGATGAGCATAGTCTCCGACCGCCATTGGTCTGTTCCTGTAGTGGCAGAACTATTCCCCAAAGTCTGATCAAAGATTAAGGATGAATACAGAAAGATTTAGATCTGATCGGTATCTCACATTTAATATCAGTAAATGCTAGGGGAATACAGTCATTTATAGGCTATGGACACATTTGCCAATGTTTTGTATTGCATTCTAATCATTTTGGGCTACAAATCATTTTTGCAGTTGGTCTTTCTATTTATAAAAAAAAAAAAAAACCCTCTGTGTATGGTCTGAATATCTGCAGAGTAGCAGGCTCTCTTCACAGCAAGTCCCATCAGATAGAAGCCCTGACAGCTCACGTGTTGCCCTCATCTCTGAACACCTGACAGCTCAAACACTTACTGGGTAAATGCTATAATGAGTGTCCATAAACACAAGTTAAATTCATATTCATTTGACAAGAATTGAGCTATGAGCAGTGAGGTGTTTAGAGCGGGGCTACACATCAGCCATCTGGGCATCAGACGGGCTCACTGAACAGAAGGGCAGCTATCTGTACAGATAGAAGGCCTAAAATTTGCTTATTAAAAAAAAAAAAAAAAAAGATTTGTAGGACAAAATTCGTAGAATGCAATATATATATATATGTTTATTTATATATATATTAAAAACAACACACCAACAACCACCCAAAGAGGTCCGTAGCCTTGAGAGTCGTGTCTCTTACCTGGGTCTTGGGTGGTGACTTCTTCTCAGATTTTACCTTGATCTTCTCTTTAGGCTTGCTTTCTTTGCTTGAGCTAAGCGATTTCATTGTGGCTGCAGCGTGCTTGAGTATGCAATCGTGACCACAGTACACAGAGTCAGGAAGAGCTTTGTTTGCACAACCTGGTCCAATGCACCTGGCTATATCTGGAGAGTCCGTCAACTCCGTAGGCATAGTAACCTCATGAGAAACCTGAGGTGTCTCAGACATACCTTGAGGTTGGGCAACAGACTCTGGAACCGCCACCTGCAATAAGGTGAAAGTTAAAGGAGTTAAAAGGTTACTGTACTTTCACGCAACACTGAATAAATCAATAGTACAGGTGAATATATATTTTTGTGTGAAAACAAAAACAATGCTAAACTCATTCGTAAATTTTTAAAAAATTAAGCCTGTAAACTAACATTTAGGATGAGCTTCTATATCACAGCAAAAACATAGTGCTCCGTCATGGCAGATCCTGTTGGGATTTCATGCTGCCCATGGTTTGGTAACTATATAGGCAGCCTGGGAAATCCTCTGTAAATGGGTGAGCTGACTAATTCCACAGGGCAGGTAACAATGGATCACGGAAAGGTTTAACTGCTTGGACAGCCAGTAGTTCTCTGAATCCCAGTCTACATCAGTCTGATAGAAGTGAATGAAGCAGTGGACAGACAAGCACACTATTGCTCCATTCAGAGAGACGGCCACACGTTCTCTCATTGGGGGCTCCGGATATAGGACCAGTTATTTATTGCCTTTCCTGTCAACCAATTTTTATGGGTTAACCCATTCTGGGACATTTTTGAACAAAATTTCAGAAGAAGAATACTTACAGGATGAAAAATCTTCAGTTTCTTTTTGCCACTCGGGTGTGCAGCTTTCTCAATTCTGCCTTTGATACCTTGACTGGGAGCACACTGTTCCACAAAACCCAAACTGGTGACTTCAGAAGAACGAGGAACCGGTACTGTCTCTTTGTAGTCGCTATCTGTTCCACTTTCTTCACGCTCCTGCAAAATGGTGCAGTTGGGGCAAATATAATCCTCACCATCCTTCTCGAGAAGTCGACCACGACCTTCAGATATTCCAACACAATCTCCATGAAACCACTCTTCACATCTGTCACAGCAAATCATGAACCTGTATTTGAAAGACAACATAAAGACAAAAAGGAAGATATAATACTATTATTCTGTGTTGTGGTTACAAAAAATAAAATAAAAAAATAACACAAATTAAAAAAAGCGCAGCAGCCAACAAGAAATTATAAAATGCACTTTCTTCCTGTGGCGAGAAAGTTCCCTGAAGTTTTATTGTCCCTTTGAGTGTTTTTGCCCCAAATCATAGCATGCACTGGGTGTGGCTTTTTCAGCGTAGAGCAAGTGTGACTTAAACTGCCAGATGAACTGCATATAAGCAAAAAGCTTTAGAGAAAAATCATAGACAGACCATACCTGTTATTGTGAGGCTGACGACATATACAGTATAAAGCATTTGGGTCATAGATCTCCGCTTCAGTTCTTCTTCTTGGTGAGACAACTGTCTTTTCCGGTTTCTGGTCCTGTATGTGTTCTGGGCTGTGGGGTTCCTGCTTTATGGTAGTGGTCTGAGCCTGCTGCTGTAGTAGGGCTGCACGATTTGCACTTCTAGTGCGGACAGTGGACTCTGAAGTGTTCGTGCTTCCACTGCTCATGGCGTTCACAGTTTCACCTGCAGAGTTGTTGCTGCGCCGACTTCTTAGCTTGTTCTGAAGCTCTTTCAGAGTCATTCCATCACTATCAGAACTGTCATCCTCTTCTTTTTTAATCTGGGCACTAGAAGAAGCCCCTCCAGCCTTGGAGTCGAGCTTTACTTCAGGAGTACCCTCTACACTCCCTTCTGATGCACTTTCTGCATCAGTTACTGGACACGACCTATCGCTGGAATCTTCCACATTGTTGCTTTTCCTCACTCTATTTCTTCTGACTGCTGTAAGGAACTCTTCCACCCTCTCAGTAGGCTTTGGTTGGCGCCCGCTGCGTCTCAGAGACGGAGTCTGTTGCCGACTGGAGTCCGCACTCTCCATATCTGTGTCGCTAATTATCTCACGCTTGGCAATTGTCGTTTTACGAAATCCCCAAGTTTTTTTGAACTCCTTGCTTGTTGGCTTAAGAGATCTCAGCACATCTTCACTTGTGTGTTCCTTGTCATCCGAAAAAGAGGCTATTATGATAAAAAGTAAGAGACAAAATAATCTTAAAGTGATCAATATGTTCCTGCACCTTTATAACATGTTGTGCTCGTTCAACTGGTCTTATTTATTTTCCTTGTATCTCATATGTATGTGGAAGCTGCTAAGTTCTAAAATTTACACTCCTACCCTTACTGACACTAAGCCTATCCCCACAATTCATGCCAAAGGGAGGAAGAATATGGTTAGTAGGGTTGTCGCGGGTATCGATATTTCAATACTGTATTCGATACTTTTATATCAGTATCGATTCGGTACCAGGATTTGCTCTTTTGCGATATCTTTGGGAGATAAAAAAAAGTCTCCTACCTGTCCTGCGCCACGGCTCCGCTTCAGCGTAGTGCGCGCACTCTGACCTGATGGTGCACGCAGTCAGGTGACAGTGCAGCACCGGGAGGAGAAGACACAGAGCGCCGGAGCGGAGCCGCTGCGCAGGAGAGGTATGAGACTTTTTATTTAGGTCCGATGGGGGGGCACAGTGGGCTGCTCTGAGGTCCGATGGGCGCACACAGATTTTTGGGTGTTTGATTTTTTTCTGCGTGGTATCGAGTATCGCAATACTTTTTCTTGGTATCAAAATCGAATCAAAATTTTGGTATCGTGACAACCCTAATGGTTAGAGTAACCTTTTGCTAGTACCACACTACTTTGCAATAAAAACAGTCACAACAAAAAGGTGACAAGAGAACATTACTATACAAAAAGCCTAATTTTAATAGCAGGGGGAGGGAGTGTAACAATTCAATTTATACTGCAACGTGTCGCTGTCCACAGTATGATACATACCAATAAAATAAGTGACATCACGTCATGTCATCTAGCAAAGTGCACTCTGGCACTACAACCTTTTAATAATGAGGGAAGGATGAATTGATGGGTAATAGGAGCGGCTTATCTTGTGATGGGAGTATCCTTCCCACACAGACTGTAGTGAAAGATTTTATTCGTTTTATGTGCAGCACACTACAAAAATCTGCAAATATTGTAGCTTGTGATTTCTAAGGCTACACCTAGTTCCCACCATTATATACCAGATACTGACAGCTCATTAAGTATATTTTTAAGGTAAGTATATTGAGTGAACAGTATTCGTTTTTTAACAGCCAAAAAAAATTAAAAAAATCAGAGCACGGAAACGGGAGTTCGCCATACACCTTATCTTGCCTATTGGAATCCATCCCCATTCATTTGGGGGAAGTAGACTCCCTGTTCTCATTATCAGTGGGGATCCCAGTAGCTGGAACCAGACAGACACTTGTCCCCTATACAGTGGGTAGAGGATAAATTCCTATTGTGGGAAAACATATAAAGGGGCAACAGTACCCCAGTTCTTTCTGATTTTTTACACCATTCAGCATACAAGAATAATACTAAAAAAAGGCTCTCTAAAGTCAGCTAAATGGCTATCTGGGAGGAGAGCAATAAACCAGCCTAAAGGGCTTTGATAAAGTCTTACCTGCTCAGAGAGAAGAGAATCTGACCCAATCGCATATAGCTAATGCCAGACCTACAACTAATGTGTACCCTGAAGTTGATCCTGCCCAAACTTCAATTAAGCCTAATGCACACCACAATGTAAAGTTAGGTCACAGTGCAGTGTAAGAAGTATGGAGCCCGCTGTATATGTGCTGGATGCCAGCTGTATAATACAGATGGAACACAGCATCAAAAACTGGGATTGGTCATGATGCCAATCCCAGACATTTAACCCTTCATATGTTGTGATAAACAGCACTGATGGCATCTGTGGGGCTAGGCAAAGGGGGGGGGGGGGAGCCCCCTCTGCCTTCTGAATGGAGCTCTCACCGCAAAATTGTGGGGTTCTCACTGGTTGCCATGACAGTGAAATTTGAGGCCTGTAATGGCGAACTGCCTAATAAGCTGTGCACGAGGCATAGCTTCTCAGGCAGCGTATTGGAATCCCATAGCATAGAAAACTACTGCGGTCTATAGGACAAGTCATCAGAAGATGATATCAAGTCCCCTAAGGGACTAAAAAATGACACTCAAAAAAAGTATTTTAATTAGAGATGAGCGAACGTGCTGGTAACGAGCACTGTACCGCTCGGCTCCCCTGCGCTCACATGGGCGCAGGCAACCACTTCCGTCCTCCTCACCCGACGGAAGTGGCTGCCTGCGCCCATGCGAGCTCAGGGGAGCCGAGTGGTACAGTGCTCGTTACCAGCATGTTCGCTCATCTCTAATTTTAATGTAAAAACACAAAATAAAGACTCCTATCTGCAAGTGGAGGCAAACAGTCCTCCCCACATTCTAGGACAGGTTGATTGAGGCTATTTTACATCACTCCTGGAGAACCCATTTAAGAAGACCAGCGCACACTCCAAAATACAAAAACCAAGCACAACTCACAAACTGCTGCCGGCTTAACACTGTACAGCATCAGGGAGAGAGCTCCCAAAAACAATACACAAAGTAGCAGGGACACATAATAGGCTATGTAGCTGGGGACAGCGTGGAGAAAGGACAAATAAGGCTACTTTCACATTAGCGTTATGGAATTCCGGTATTGAGTTCCGTCATAGGGGCTCAATACTGGAATAAAACGCTTCCGTTTTGTCCCCATTCATTGTCAATGGGGACAAAACTGAACTGAAGACAACGGAATGCTCCTGAAAGCATTCCGTTCAGTCTTCAGACCGGAGAACAAACCGCAACATGTTGCGGTTTGCTCTCCGTACTAGTTATCCGCACCTAAACGGATCCGGAATGACCCCCAATGCAAGTCAATGGGGACGGATCCGTTTGGTGTGGACACACTTGTAAACGGATCCGTCCTCCATTGACTTTCAATAGAGGTTATTCCGGATCCGTTTAAACGCTAATACAACCGGATCCGGAATTACGGATCCACAAGGTTGTATTACTCAGTACAGATCCAGCGGGTGAAGGGACCCGCCGGATCCGTACTAACGCTAGTGTGGAAGTAGCCTCAGGACACTTGCACAAGTTTCAGATTATGCGGACAAACTGCAGTATAAAGCCTCATTCACACATCAGTATTTCACGGAAGTGTGCTGTATGTGTTCTCCATGGACAGCACATGTCCCCATTCATTTTAATGTGTGTTTTCAGACATCAGTGTTTTAGCATGGTCAGTGGGTCAGTGTTTTTAGCACAGATGCATGCTCTATTTTGTCCGTTTTCACGGATCCATCACGTCCATTATAGTCTATGGGTCAGTGAAAACCACGAGACCACAAGAAGTGATGCTTTGAAAGTTATTTTTCAGCTGTTCAAAACACAGCTGTTCAGCTGGCAAAACACAGACCCAACACAGATCCTTCACGGACAGCTTCACCGATGCCTCACTGACCACGTGCACACGGATTTGAGCACAGACACGTGAATGAGGTTTAATACAGTACAAGCAAACTGAATGAGATTAGCCACACATGTACACTTTGCTTTCTTCTATGAAGAAATCTAACTGCTGTGTGGATTTTGATATCCACAGCATGTCAGTTCCCCCCCCCCCCCATTTACTGCCAAAAATCCACACCAAAAAAAGTGACAGACAGTTTTTGTGCAGGTAGCCTACGGGGTAAAACACTTAATAGGCAGAGTTACTGAGGCAGAGCTCTGCTACTGATGAAATGTCAGAACACTCTTCACAAGTACAAATGATCTTTATATCTGAAGCGGGTCCAATGCCTTGTACTGGTTTCTTGATGGTTGATTTTTAAACAAAGCAATCTTAGAAACACTTTAGGTGTATTTTTAAATGATGGACATACTATAAATTAAGCTCTCTCTAGGCTAGCATCAACAGGCCAACTGGAGTAGTTTAAATGTTCTGTACACACACTTACAGGGACTGTCCGATATTGAGGGGAAACAATTAACCTTTTCACATTGTCTTGATTCTAACACGTGCCATCATTTTTGCTTGTTCATCAGGTAATTGGAGTCGCCTTTACACCGCCAGTATAAGACAGGTCATAAATACCAGATTGGTGCTGTTCACTGAATGGGAGCAGACCTGGCCCCTACACACGGACAGGACTTCCAGAGCCTGTTTCCAGTATCCAAAGCTCCTGCAAACATCTGATAAGCAGGCGAGGAGGGAGTCAGAACTCTGCAGAAGTTATTCATGACCTATCCTTATCATAGGCCAAATGCCCCAGCACAACCCATTCTTTTTCAGTCCAAAACAGCTTATATGGAGCATATGATAATCGATGTTTAGTGAGGAGTACGATTTCTGGAGTCACTCCAGGTACTCTACTTTTTTCAATGATAGGACTGCCTCCTTGACTTCAAAGCCAAGAATGACCAGGAATTTTAAATGTATAGAATACAAGTTAGGCCTCATGCACACGGCCGTGTGACGGCATTGTGGTCTGCAATGCACAGGCACCTACCGTGTGGTCTCCGTCTGTGCCTCCACTCCACATCGCACTGTATCTCCTGGATTCCGCGATATGGTGTGCACACAGTCGATGGCCGTATATTGCGGACCCGAGGTTTGCAGGCTGCAATACAGGCACGGCTGGGCATGAGGCCTTATACTGAGTGTCTACACACAAAACTGTATCAATCTGCTCAGCTCCTCCTGCTCTATAACCTGCTGCCTGCAGCTCAGACACCATGTTCAATGTGACAGTTTCCCTTTAACTCTATAACTCGGAGAAGAGGATAAGTGACTGAATTAGAGCAATCAAACATTAAAATAAAAAAGCAACATTCTTCTGTGACTACCTTTATCTAGACCTATTAAGAAAACAAAAGAGCTGTCATACTGTACTAATCGTACAATCTACTGTTTTACTAAGGGTGGATTTACACCCGGTGAGGAGAAGCCGATTGTCAGAAAGGAAGCCTTCCTTCCCAACAGTCGGCTGCTCGTTTGTTTGTAAATGTTCCCCCTGTTTGCGTGGGATTCCTCCGGATACTCCGAATTCCTTCCACACCCCAAAGACATACTGATAGGAAACTATCAGATTGTGAGCCCCACTCAGGAAAGTGACAATCATGTCTGTAAGGCACTTTGGAATATGATGGCGCTATATAAGCAAGTAAAATAAATTAATAAATTAATATACATGTCACATCTGTACCAATCCTATGAAAAGTACATAAACTACAGCATACCAGGAGAACTGCTCTCCAAGATTTCAAGGTTGAGTTCAGTTTCAAAAGTCACTGAAGGTAGAGAACTTGTCACTTCCTCCATTGCAGGTGATGCTTTAGCTCCCACACTGCAACTCTGAAAACAAATATGTATGTTTGTAAAAGCAGCAGTAGCCAAATCTTTCAGAGCAAGCGGCAAGCCAACAGCTGTGGAAAACACCGTGTGTCTGACTGTATCTCGAAGGACGGCCAGTGTAATACAGGCCCAACCTATAAAAATTCACTATTAGAGCTACTAAGCCCTTATTCATGTATATCACGCTCATAGAAAGGACGGCCACTAAAATGAATGCAGCCATCGGTAAATGATTCCACGGGAAGTTCGTGCTTTAAATTCAAAACTAAATTTTGGATGACAAACTAAAGAATCATACAGTCAAGCACAAAATGTATTGCATGTTTCTAAAAGCCTGGAAATGAACTACTTTGTGCCCACATTACAAAGCATGCCAAATAAAGCGTTGTATGCATCACAGAGATATGCAAAATGAGCGTTACCTGGGCATCAAGGAGACTTTAGCCTTGATCCATCCTCACGGCAATGACATGTATACTTGTCAGTAAAACTTTATCCTCGGACGTCAGAACCTCCCCGTAAGGGCGCTGTCCTGGAAGAAAGGAAACAAAACGATTGGCACTGTATAACAGAAACCGCTCTGTGTAAAACTATAAAATAACTGGGTTCTGCAACTTCTTACAAGAGCTCACTAGATAGACCACAGTCCAATACAAATAAAGGCAGATCTTGAGAGTATAGATAGAGCTGGACTTACATTCAGGGTACTAGAAGATTAGTAGTGATATTTCTAACAGTCAGAGAACCGTTGTAATAATGTATGTAACTGACATAGCCTTATCAATATATACCTCGTCATAACTAGAAAAAGCAATAAAGACTTCTTGAAGATCACTTAAAAACACTGTGCAAATGAGTTTGTTGCAAAGCCATTCCAACAGTGACTTTGTAAGGTGGATTTACACAGTCCCATATTCAGGCAGCTTACTTCCAGCAAAGTGCGAACGTTGTTCACAATAATTTGCCCGTCTAAATGTGCCTCCGATCACCCGATGAATGAGCAAAACGTTCATTCATCGGGTGATCCTGTCGTTCATGCAGGCACATCAATCATTGTTTCGGGGGGCGGGGGGGGGGAGGTTGGGGCTCCGATTGGCTCCCGGGGGTTTCAGGGCTTCATAGGTAGCCAGTAAACATCCCATAGACTAACAGGATACTACTGCAGTTTATGGAGTAAGCGGTCAGAGGAATATACAGTCATGGCCAAAAGTTTTGAGAATGACACAAATATTATATTTTCACATGATCTGCTGCCCTCTGGTTTTTATGTGTGTTTGTCAGATGTTTTTATCACATACAGAAATATAATTGCAATCATATTATGAGTAACAAAAGCTTATATTGACAGTTAGAATGAGTTAATGCAGCAAGTCAATATTTGCAGTGTTGACCCTTCTTCTTCAGGACCTCTGCAATTCTCCCTGGCATGCTCTCAATCAACTTCTGGACCAAATCCTGACTGATAGCAGTCCATTCTTGCACAATCAATGCTTGCATTTTGTCAGAATTTGTAGGTTTTTGTTTGTCCACCCGTCTCTTGATGATTGACCACAAGTTCTCAATGGGATTAAGATCTGGGGAGTTTCCAGGCCATGGACCCAAAATCTCTATGTTCTGTTCCCTGAGCCATTTAGATATCACCTTTGCTTTATGGCAAGGTGCTCCATCATGCTGGAAAAGGCATTGTTGATCGCCAAACTGCTCTTGGACGGTTGGGAGAAGTTGCTCTCGGAGGACATTCTGGTACCATTCTTTATTCATGGCTTTGTTTTTAGGCAAGACTGTGAAAGAGCCGATTCCCTTGGCTGAGAAGCAACCCCACACATGAATGGTTTCAGGATGCTTTACAGTTGGCATGAGACAAGACTGGTGGTAGCGCTCACCTCGTCTTCTCCGAATAAGCTGTTTTCCAGATGTCCCAAACAATCGAAAAGGGGATTCATCAGAGAAAATGACTTTACCCCAGTCCTCAGCAGTCCACTCCCTGTACCTTTTGCAGAATATCAGTCTGTCCCTGATGTTTTTTCTGGAGAGAAGTGGCTTCTTTGCTGCCCTCCTCGAGACCAGGCCTTGCTCCAAGAGTCTCCGCCTCACAGTGCGTGCAGATGCACTCACACCTGCCTGCTGCCATTCCTGAGCAAGCTCTGCACTGCTGGTAGCCCGATCCCGCAGCTGAAACACTTTTAAGAGACGTCCTGGCGCTTGCTGGTCTTTCTTGGGCTCCCTGGAGCCTTTTTGGCAACAATGGAACCTCTCTCCTTGAAGTTCTTCATGATGCGATAGATTGTTGACTGAGGTGCAATCTTTCTAGCTGCAATACTCTTCCCTGTTAGGCCATTTTTGTGCAGTGCAATGATGACTGCACGTGTTTCTTTAGCGATAACCATGGTTAACAGAAGAGAAACAATGATGCCAAGCACCAGCCTCCTTTTAAAGTGTCCAGTGGTGTCATTCTTACTTAAAGGGGTTGTCCGGGTTCAGAGCTGAACCCGGACCTACCCAGGTTCTCACTCCGGCAGCCCTCCTGAACAGAGCATTGGAGCATCTCATGCTCTGATGCCCTCCCTTACCCTGCACTGGATCGTGCAGGGCAAGGGCTCTTTTGTTTGTAAACATTCACTGCCAGGCGGAGGCTTCCGCCCTGCAGTGAGTTCGGTGACGTCACCGGCCGTAATGGGCCGGCTTTAGCGCTGCCCTAGCCGTTTGAATGGCTAGGGCAGCGCTAAAGCCCGCCCATCAGCGCCAATGATGTCACCGGGCTCACTGCCGGGCAGAAGCCTCCGCCTGGCAGAGCCCGGTACGTCACCGGAACTGGGCCAAATTCCTTTGCCCTGCGCTAAGGGCATCGGAGCATAGGATGCTCCGATGCCCTGTTCAGGCAGGCTGCCTGGGTGAATTGAAAGGTATGTCCGGGTTCAGCTCTGAACCCGGACAACCCCTTTAATCATGACAGATTGATCTCCAGCCCTGTCCTCATCAACACCCACACCTGTGTTAATGGAGCAATCACTGAAACGATGTTAGCTGGTCCTTTTAAGGCAGGGCTGCAATGATGTTGAAATGTGTTTTGGGGGATAAAGTTCATTTTCTAGGCAAATATTGACTTTGCAAGTAATTGCTGTTAAGCTGATCACTCTTTATAACATTCTGGAGTATATGCAAATTGCCATTATAAAAACTGAAGCAGTAGACTTTGTAAAAATTAATATTTGTATCCTTCTCAAAACTTTTGGCCATGACTGTGTGTTTAAAGGGACACTATCGCAAATAAAAAAATTTTTTATATGTTTTACAACATAACAAAAGCAGGTTTTAACATAATGTATTTTTCAAATTGTGTAAATGTTTTTTTTTTATTCAGTTTTCTTGCCTTACATGGGGGCTGCCATGTTGGAAGTAAAGTGTGACAGTCTGGGTTTACAACACAATGGCAACTCACTTACGGCAGGCATGTACATAGGTTTCCTCAGTCGCTGCCGACCCTATAGAGAATGAATGGAAGACGTGAGCCCGCCCCTGTGATGACACCAGTAACACACAGCCAGGTCCTCCCTCCTTGCTGCTGGGGGAAGCCCACTGTGCCTGCTCCTCACTCCTGCAGCAGCGTCCTTGTCTTCATTAGGCTGCCTGTTCTATGGCAGCTCACCCCAGCAGTGCAGACAATTTTTGCTGAGTGTACTGCTGGGGTGAGCGGCCCAGGACTCAGAAACAGAGTAGATGGAGGTTCTTGGGGCTGTAGGACCTTAGTGATGTAATCGGCCATGTGACCAGTGGGGGAGGAGCCTGAGGAGCAGAGATCTGTGTTTTTGTAACGAAGCCATTGTCTCATCTTATCTTGCTGAAGCAGTGATGTCACCGCTGAAGGTGTGAATTGGTGATGTCATTGGTACCACCCACTTTTTTGCAGCATGCCTACTTACAGGTTGCTCAAAGCCTCATTTGGCCAGCAGAGCTCCCCCTGGTGACCAAAGATGGTAAATATGGTAAAATCTAATTTTTATTTATAATATTTCACACATTGGAATTTTTATTTATTTATTATTTCTTACAAATATATAATAGATTTTTTTAGCATAAATAAAATATAGAACAGGTTTTTGTGATAGATTCCCTTTAAGTCCCTAAGGGACTAAAATCCAGTAAAAAAAAAAATTAAAAAAAAGTTCAAAGATAAAGTAGTAAAACATAGCAAAAAAAAAAAAGGGGGGGGGGTAAATGCACACAATCCACACTGAAATGTGGTGGTGTTCGCAGGGAAATCCGCGTGGTCAATCTACATCAATTGGTGCAGATTTGGTGCATATTTTCCTCTCACCATTCAAGTGAATGGAGAAAATCCAGTGAGGAAAAATACATTGACACCTATCCGCACTATAGGTCAAAATCTGGGTTGTGTGCATGAGAATTTCAAATTCTCATAGAATACAATATACATGACATACGGTGCGGATTTTCTTCACGGAAAATCCGCACACAAAAAAAATTTAGCCTAAAAATTTGGTGAATAAGGTATTCAACAGTGAACATTGTAGGAACAAAACTCTAGATAGCGGTGGAATTGCTTTTTCTACCAAAATGAAAGCGCAAAGAAAAAGGGGGTCTGGTCCTGGGTTAAAGTTCAATGAAGTCTCTTTTTTTTGCTTTATAAGACAAATTTTTCTGGGAGAAAACGGCTGTAGGTCTTATAAAGCGAATACTAGAGAGCGCTTTCACTTTGGAGGCGTCTGAAGTGTAGCACTGACTGCACTCACCGCTCCCTGGTCTTCCTCTGGGTGCCGTGCAGCACTCTCCTGACTGGGTACAGTGTCAGGTTGTACTGCGTGCAGACGTTCAGATAACAGTACAGCGTGGTACTGAGAAGACCAGAGAGCGGTGAGTGCAGGAGAGGCAAGTTAATTTAATATATCTCTCATGGGGGTCTGATTGATATGAAGTGGGATCTGATCCGATACTAGCAGAATGACCCGGCTTTGCACAACTATATTTCAACTATTTCATTAAAGGGGTTCTCTGGGAACTAAGAAAATGAAAATACCTAAATATTACTTTATTATAAATATATTTCCAAATACCTTTCATTAGTTATAATGGCTCATTTTGTCTGGGGAGCAATCATTAGGAGAAATAAAATGGCTGCCGTCCTATTAGTACACACAGAACCTTTCCTAATCACACAGGAGGACAAGTTACATCACTGAGGTAAAAAGATGCCTCATCCTCCTCTCTGCTCTACTTGTCAGGGATTATGATCCTGAATATAGTTTAATATGAGCTTCAGCTGAATCTCTGTTAGAATGGAGTTTATGAGCAGATGTAGCTGATGAGCAGCAGCTCTTGTATAGAGTCTCCTTTAACACAGTCCGTCCTCTCTGTACTTCATGTCTCCTCATGAACTCCATTCCTACAAAGATTCAGCTAAATATCATATTAAACTGTATTCAGGATCATAATCCCTGACAATTCAGAGTAGAGAGGCAGCTCTTTTCCTCAGTGTTGTGAAGTAAGTTCTCCTGCTGTGTGATTAGGACAGGTTTTGTGGACTGATAGGACAGAGTCTGGGAGATGGCTCTAGGCTGAATTAGCATTTGGTTGACAGCTTTTTTTTTAGATCAATGTTCTATATTAGACTGCCCTTAGATACTGTGTTTTTAAGTGAATAAAGCTTCCAACTATTAAAGGGGTCGTCCCATGAAAAATGTTCTAAATTTTTCAAATCCGCACCAGGATCTGGACATTGTTCCAATTGTTTGCAATTAAAAATACAGTATAGTCACTGAGCAATTCAATAAGGGCCCATTCACATGACCGTAGTAAAGCAGATCCGCCATACCATGGATGCCGCCCGGTGTGTGTTCTGTAATTTGTGGAACACGAGGCCGGGCGTCCCGTTCAAAATGCTTATTAGGACGTGTTCTATATTATCTTACGGAGCCGCGGCTCAGCAAGATCGCGTGCTGGCCATAGAAGTGAATGGGTCCGCATCTATTCCGCAATATTGTAGAATAGATGCGGACCCATTTACACCCTAAATGGGCCCTAAAATGTATCAGTGTGGAGCCAAATGCTGTTCTTTTTCTTTATTTTTCTGGCCACCTTGCTGAGGAGGTTAGAATGTGACAATTGCAGGGAGAGAGCTGCAGCAGAAAGGACATGCCCCTAAGGAAGGACACACCCCCTGAGCTGCCAACCTGAAGAGAATCTAGCAGAGCAATTGGATCAATGAAGTGGGAGATCTCTGGATCCATGGGAGGTACAGCGTTGGTTCTAACTTTCTTTAAAGCGTTTGTCCGGATTCAGAGGTGAACCCAGACAATCCCTTCTTCACTCTCTGCATTGTGCAGGGCAAAGCCCTTGCCCTGTGCTATGCAGGCCTAACGGTTGCCACCTATCCACAGCATTGTGAGCCTCATTTACATTATACTAGAGATGCACAGGACTAGTTGTACTTTCTAATGGAACCATTTTATATCGCATATACTTTAGGGGGAAACATTTCAAATGGGATGAAATTTGGGGAGGGGGGGGGGGGACTGAATTCTGCCATAGTTATGGGTTTCATTTTTACTGCATTCCCTAAGCTGTAAAACTGCCCTGTTACCTTAATTATCTGGGTCAGTACAATTACAGCAATACCTCATTTACAGTTTTTTAGTGTTTTAATACTTAGAACATAAAAACTTTGGAATTATTTCTTTGCACCACCATATTCTGACCCACATAACTTTATATTTTACTGATACTATTTTGGGGTATCAGTGCTCACTCAGATGCAGTGGTGACAATCACTGACAATGCCTCCGGGTGACTGCTCTGTAGAACAGAAGGCACCCAGCGGCTATAGCGCCCACTCAGCTTCTGACTGGTACCGCTGAACTGAAGCGAAGTTCTCATCCAAATTTTAAAATGGTTTTCTAGTTGAAAAATCACATACGGAAGTTACTCACCGAAGTCTTGCGAGACTCTGGGAGTAACTGACTTCGGCTCATCGGAGGCCGTACATTTTAATGCTGTACAGAGATGGATCTCCGCACAGCATTAATCCGACGTTTTGAGCAAAGTGACTTCGGATCTAGGATCCAAAGCTCAATTCGCTCATGGCTAATACATACATAAATCTAGATAACTGCTACACCAAAACCCAATAAGATGACGTTAAAAGGGGGGCCCAGGATGACAGGTTGATTGATCCGGTTTGTGGTCTGCAAAATCCAGATACCAGCCGTGTGTGTCCCCGCACATTACGCCCTATATTAGAAATGCTTATTCTGGTCTGGAATAGAGACAAGAATAGGACATGTTCTATCTTTTTTGCGGGGCTGTGGAGTGGACATAGGGATGCGGAGTGTATTACGGCCCCATTGAGATGAACAGGTCCACATCCGATTTAAAAAGCAAGCAATCAACACAGGTAACCATACTCAATATGCCAGCATCCTACTGCTTGGCCTAGGCAGCGAGATAGTGTATTCCTAGATCAGCCTAGAAGCTGTACTAAACCGTGACAGCTGCCATGTAAAAAGTGAAGAAAAAAAAAAACACATTCTTCAACTTTTTAACAAAGTAACAGTAAAACACATTAGGGGGATTTATCAAAATTGGAGCAAAGGAAAACTGGCTTAGTTTCCCATAGCAACCAAAGGAGCTCTGATAAAGGTTGCTACAGGCGGTTTCTCACTGCTCCAGTTTTGATACGTCCCCCATTTTATTCCATACCGATAGGGCTTTTTCACTTGAACGAGTTTTCCGTCTGGATGCGATGTGTGTAGCGAACGCCTAGCATCCAGACATGTTCTACACAACATCTCTGCGTTCAGGAAAAATCGCAGCACGCTCTATATTGTGTGTTTTCACACAGTTCAGGCTCTATAGAAATGAATGGGACTTGTGTGAAAACATTCAGTTGCAATGCGCTTTTCACAATGATCGCTGGAGATGTAATTGTTATACTTGAAAAATGTATAAAAACTGATGAATCAATGCAGAAAACGCACACACTGACAAAACTAGCTGAACTTTTGTGCAAATCAATCAGTTTTTTCCTGCCCAGACCCTGGAAATCCGTACACCCATGAGACCGAGGCCTTACTGCGTCACATACACAGGAATACCGCAGCTCCAAAAACAGTGGGGGAGATAAAAATGTCAATCATTCCAACTTTTTTCTACGGCCCCGGATGCTACAGGCAAATCCAACTTCCCTGGCCTGCTTTAAATAGTCTAAACTATTCTTATTATGGACATAAGGAAAGGACTGAACTAATTTCCAGGTAGCCAATGCTCATATTCTGTGAACGCCGACTACAAATACAAAGCAGCCAGTTACACATACCGCATAGAAATCAGGTTTTAATACAAAGTATTGCCATCAATTCTAATCCTGGCCGGCACATGTAACCAGTACACGAGCACGTGATGCACAATCCACCATGACATATGTTACCCAGAATGCAGCCTGTACTGGGCAAGCAGCCAGTGTCTGGATGAATACGGCGTCTGCAGGTCCACAGGTAACAGACAAAACGGAGGCACAGGTCACAAGGACACACGTGGTTCAAACCTGTTCACCTCACTTATATGACACCAGGAAAAGTATTACTGTGCAATTAATAGGGCATTTCAAATGTACAAGCAATAAAAATATTATTCAGCTTATGCCCGTGACATTTTCCTCTCTGGTGGCGCCCCCTCCTGCGTCCAGAGGTGGACTAACGTGCTCGGATTCCCTCTCCATATCTAGTGTTCTCAGAGAAGCAGGTAAAGCACATGCACCTTACAATAATCCCTACAGGTATATAGCTATATCTCTCTCTAGGCAGCGGAGCATTATATACTAATTCTCGATACCCAATCGATACTTTTGTCCCGGTATCGATACGATACCGGGATTTGCCTGTTACCATACTAGGCTGTGCTACTGCGCAGCCTAGTATCAGAGAACATGGAGCGCACTGCTCTCAGCGCGCTCCATGTTCACTCAGCAGCACAGGGGAGAAGATAGCAGTCTGTCCCTCCCTCCTGTGCTGCCACTGTCACTAATGAGAGAAGGTGGGCGGAGAAGGGGATGGGCTGTGGCCGCTGCGCCACCAACGAACATTACTAACATTTAATACAAGTGCAGGAGCGGGTGCCAGCGCAGAATCACATAGCCGACACCCGACCTGTAAGAAAGGGAGCTGCGATCAGCGGTAATTAACCCCTCAGGTGCCGCGTACTGCAGCGCCTTGTCATGGGTGCCAGCTATGTGATTCTGCGCCGGCACCCACTCCTGCACTTGTATTAAATGATAGTAATGTTCATTGGTGTCCCCCCTCCCCTCCTCTTCATTGGTGGAAGTGGTAGATTCCGATCGAAGCCCCAGCAGTGTAATCGCGGGGCTCCGATCGGTTACCATGGCAACCACACAAAGCACAGGGCAGCAGGGAGAGTGTAAGTCCTATGCACCCTAAAAGAGCTCTATTAGGGTGCATAGGACAAGGGTTCTAGCCCCTAAGGGGGCTAATAGGAAATAAAAGTGTAAAAAAAAAAAAAAAAAAAAAATATTAAGTTTAAATTCCCCCTTCCGAATTTTACATATAAAATATATAAACAATAAACATTAGGTATCGCCACGTCTGAAAAGTCAAAAGTATTAAAATATTTAAAAATATCTCCTATGCGGTGAACGCCGTAACAGAATAAATAAATAAAAACTGCAAGATTCACCATTTTTTAGTCACCTTGCCCCCCCCCCCCCCGATCTATTCTCTGGATAGATCATCAGCATCTGATCGGCGGGGGTCCGGCACCCGGGACCCCTGCTGATCAGCTGTTTGAGAAGGCAGCAGCGCTGCAGGAGCGCCGCGGCCTTATCTGTGTTTACCGTAGGCCAGTGACGTCACGACTACTATCACTGGCCTGGGCGCGGCTAAGCTCCATTCATGTGAACAGAGCTTAGCCCCGCCCAGGCCAGTGATACTAGTAGTGACGTCACTGGGCCTGCGGTAAACACAGAGAAGGCCGCGGCGCTCCTGCCTTCTCAAACAGCTGATCGGCAGGGGTCCCGGGTGTCGGACCCCCGCCGATCAGATGCTGATGATCTATCCAGAAGATAGATGATCAGTTTGAAAAAAACTGCAGAACCCCTTTAATATTGATGACCTATCCTCAGGATAGGTCATCAATATCAGATCGGCTGTATAAAAGGAAGGCGCACATCGTACATGTGCCGTCTCCCTTCCTGCTCGATGCTGCTTTGTCATAGAGATAGCAGCAGGAAGAGGGTCAGGAGATTGCACGTCCACACTGCACGCCTTCCCTTCATACAGCTGATGGGTGGGGGTGCTGGGTGTCAGTCCCCGCTGATCTGATATTGACCTATCCCGAGGATAGGTCATCAATATTAAAAGCCCGGATAACCCCTTTAAGTAAGCTTTCCTTGACAGGTCACACTGGGTGGGTCGTGTTTTTACAGAAATCACTATGTCCCCCAAGATTGATAAGGCTGAGTGTCCCAACGCCAGGGCTGGATCCAGACGAGAATAATAAGGACATGTTTTCCATCCATATTATTCCCGTATGTTACGGTACCAGATACTTACCGGCTGCCCCAACCAGGTTTCAGCTCCTTCAGGTGACATTAACTATCGCCGTTGCGGCGGGACACACGACCTCCATCTAAACAGATAGTGACAAATGGGACCTGAATGTGGCAGCGGAGGACTGAAGAAGCTGGAACCTGGCAATGGGGAGCAGGTAAGTATGCTTCCCTTCGCAGGTCCAGCCGAAAGGCCCCTGAAGGTGGACAATGCCTTTACATAAAGTTTGGAGCCAGCTCACTCTTCCTTGTGCTCCCAGGACCGGTTCTGCTCAGACTCCGCTTGAAAACACGTAAACCCAAATTAGAAGACTGTCCAGCGTCTCAGAATCCATAGATTGGGGGCTTTATACAAGTGATTGCAAGAAGATCCACCTACCAGTTCTGGGTAGCTTCAGTGTCCTTACACAAGTTGCCTGAAACGCGTAAGCATTGCTTGGATCTTTTAGCTAACTACTTTTTATATAAGGATTTTCTTAAAGAAGAACTCCCGCAAAATTTTTTTATTCTCTGACCTGTTAGAAAGGTGCATGATATAATCTGCAGTGAATGTCATTTTCTTATCAGTGACTGTAATTGTGAGTAAAAACCTCTCTTCTTATTGTAGCTGGGTCATGTGACCAACTCCCTGACCTCCAACTGACCCAGGACAGAAAGCCAGTAACTGCTCTATTCATTCCTATGGGAGCCTCACTTTCAGTCTCATAGGAATACATAGAGAATTAGACTTCCTGTCCACACATAAGTCTCTGTGTGAGTTGGTGGGTCTAATTGCTGGTCACACGACACAGATAAGAAACTTCAGGATGATATAAGTCAAAAATTCAGACACTGGTAAGAAAATGACATTCACTACAGATTACATCATGTACATTTCTAGCAGGACATGGAATAAAATTTTAGTCGGGAGTTCTTCTTTAAATAAAGACCAGATCTATGGATTCTGAGACCCTGGGCGATTCCATACTTTAGTTTTATAATACCTTCATACTCGCGGTTGGGCCATAATACACAGGATTAACATGGATGAAAAAAAATGTCCTAACCTAAGGCCCCCTGCACACGACTGTATCCATTATCGCGGTCCGCAAAACATGGATACTGGACATGTGCATCCCGCATTTTCCCTTCCGCAGGTCCAGCGCCATGTTAAAAATGTCTATTCTTGTCCACAAAACAGTCAAGAACAGTACACGTTCTGTATTTTTTTACGGGGCCACGGAATGGACACGCGGATGTGGACGGCACACGGTGTGCTGTCTGTATCTTTTGTGGCCCCATTGATATGAATGAGTCCCCGTCCGATCCGCAAAAAATGTGGATCAGATGCGGACTAAAACTACAGTCACGTGCATGAGGCCATACAGAAAGGTCCGGCAAATCTAGGAAAACCTTGGACCAGGATTAGGCCAGATTCACACGATCCTGGTGACGCCATGACTTTAGGTTATTAAGTCCACGGTCAGTTGGTGGGTCCAGGACACACCGGTCTCAGCCTCCATTACCTTCACAGAACCTGCGAATGTTCACCACCATAGACCCTTAGCACCCAAAAAGACCCCCATTCAAGCCTCCAGTACACCATAAATGACACCCTAATACACCTCCTACCCACCCAATCTAGAGATATTCCAAGCTTCTCCCACCTCACATGTGATCCAAGTCAGCCCAAATCCTCCGAATGTCCTCCAAATATACCCAATAACCCCCCCAAAAGTCCTCACATATAGTCCCCCCCTCTAGTCCACCTCACACGGACTGACTTCAGTACCACATCCGGAACCTTCACACGACACAGAATTTCGGGGCCCACCTTAAACACGCGCCTCATGCCCCCTCATACCTCTGTGCTGTGCTGTGCTGTGCTGTGCTACCACACTTCGACGTGAAACTTCGCACACCTTGTAGACTACGCCTCAGACGACGGCCTCCATTTTGTCTCAGCCATCACCCGCCCCGTGTCCCTAATACCTAGGCGCGGCTTACTGCTAGGTTCCACAACATGGAAACAAAGGATTACCGCGGAGGTCCCTAAATCCTCCGTTTTCTAGCCCTGGGTCCGGCCAAAGCCCGCTCACCTCACGAAGGAGATCGTCTCACACGACAACAGCCGCCATTAGCTGTTCAACTGCGGGGTCTCTGCGGCTCAACTGCACGGACTGCAAGAGAACGTCGTAAGGGCTCCCCCTACTGGTGACGGACTATGCGCATGCGCGTTAACGCTCCGCGCGCTAGTAACATATGGTGAGAGGTATAGGGCAAATGGCGGACAATGTATTAAACGCATGCGCAGGAGAACTCACTCCAGTTGTAGCTTTTAGTGTCGTCTTTGCGCCTATAATAATAAAATCACCGGTTATCCTATTATGTCATATTATCAAACGAAATATCCAAACTCAGCTTGCCTGGATTCCTGAATGGGATCTGCCCATTAGGGCTCATACACATGAATGTTGTTGGCCAGGCCTGCAGTATATGGGCATCGGCCACTTGTGCACCGCATCATGGATGAGGACCCATTCACTTGAATGGGCCCGGAATCCGGAAGGTGCAATTCAGAACGGAGCCCCATGGAAGCACTTCGGAGTGGGTTTTCTGTCCATGCCTCAACACCACAAAAAAATAAAACCTATCCAGTTGAATAGGTGTGCGCCGGCCGCTCAGACCGTGCCCGTGCATTGGAGTTCGCAATTTGGGGTCCTTAAATGGACGTAACAGGCAGTACATGTGCATGAGCCCTAACGCAACAATGTGGGAGCAGGAAATACCAGGCTGAAGTTGGTTCCTTATTCCTCTGTTTCTTATTCACATTATTTGTATTTTTGGCGTATTTTTTTAATGAATTATGTCCTAAAGAGAAATCAGTTGAAAGAGGCATTAAATGTGAAATGATGGGCATCAAAGTGGGCAGAAAATACCAACTTCTGTATGTTGGCAGTGCAAAATCACTGGCCAGAGTTTAAAGGGGTCCCCGTTGCGGACTGGTATTGGCTGCTCCCCCATCGGCAAGTGTTTTTATCCAAGGGTCGGGGAGAGGCAGCGAGCGTGTAGGGACCCGGAGCAACGCGGGTGCTGGGGAGCAGGTAAGTAATGTATACAAGGGGCCCGAGCTTTGGGGGGTCATTATAAGGGGTTGGATAATCTCTTTAACCCTTTAAATTCCACTTCTTTTGTTCCCACTTTGATGCCCATTTTTGTGCCCGTCATTTCCATTTTAATGCTGCTTTCAACGGATCTCCCTTTAGGACAGCTCACTGCAACTTTTTTTTATTACTGGCGATAACGTCTCATCCAAATTTCAATAAAATAAAAAAAATACAAATGGTTGTGAATAAGAAACGGACAAATAAGAAGCCACCTGCAGCCTGGTACAGGGAATGTCAGTATACTGCTATTTCACATGTGAACCTTTGGGTGATGTATGTCTTGCAGCTGCATAGGTGAGATCCTTAGGCAAGGGCTACACGGCGACACTGGTCGCGACCAGGATCGCTGAGTAGCGGAGATCCCATAGAAATTAATGGGATCACAGTCACAAGAAATCCAACACGGCTAGACTTATTGCGACTGCGGCGGCAATCCTATTCATTTCTATAGGAACCCCGCTCATGCCCTCCTCATGGCTGCTGGCCAGATACCTAACGATTTGATGATCCTAGCATTAATTAATGCTGGGAACAACAGGTACTTATGTACATTGCCAGTGAATGCAGGTGCCCTCCTTAAAGGGGTTATCCAATACTATAAACTGTGCCCTCATAGGCCAGGCCCCTCAATGGAAATATACTTACCTCGCTACCCTTCTGGTCTCCGCAACGCCGCTGCAGCTGCTCCCCATGTGCGGATGAAAACATCCGGTGTCAGGGGGAGCAGCCAATGGCAGGCGGTGATGGGGACAAACCTCCCTAGCATCGCAGCTGATGCTAGGGAGGCTCGCCCCCGTCTGCTGTTGGCTTCTCCCCCCGACACCAGACGTTTTCATCGGTGAACTGGGAGAATCAGCAGTGGTGGTGGGTGGACCAGGAGTGGTGTGGGGTAAGTATATTCCCTGCAAGGGGCCCAGAATATGGGGGGGCAGTTCATAGTATTGGATAACCCCTTTAATTCAACTGTATCTCCATCCTCAGGAAGACAATACAGTTGAATACTGCAGCTGGGGCTGCAGTATTTTGTGCTGCACTGTGGTATTTGGTTCTGGTGAAGCAGTATTTTGTGCTACACCATGACATTTGCGGATCAGATTCGGACCTATTCATTTCAATGGGTTACGCAAAAAATGCAGATGGCACACAGTGCTTGAGGCCTCGTTCACATTTCCATTTTTCATACCGCACATGTAGCCACAGTGATTCAGTGAAAAAATCACACAGTTATGCACTACTTTGGTCCATGATGCGGACCAAACAAGACCATTATAGTCTATGGGCCCATATAAAAACATGGACACAACACGTACGGGATCCATGTTGCGGTTTTTCCACACTCCCGGGCAGAAAAACTGTAGTACAGTTTGTACAGTAACTGGGAGCTGGTTGCTGTGTGTCGGACTTCATGCCCCTATCTGCAATTACCTATACCATAGTAGGGATAGCGTTAGGTCCCGTGCCAATTGAGATACCTTGACAGGGTGCTCGGGCTCCGGTATGTTCTTGATATAAGAATATATTGGCAAAAGTCTCATTTTAACATCAGTGTGAGGGTTTAACCATATATTGTCAATTGCATTCACCGTTGTAGTGCACCATTTTCTGTGAGTTTTTACAGCTTGTACAGTAACAGCAAAGTGTATGAGATTACACAAATCTCATGTACACTGTGAGGATTTTTTTCTGCACAGAAATTGACCTGCTGTGTGGATTTCTAAATCCACAGCATGTCAATTGTGTTTGCGGTTTTAGCTGTGGATTTCATCATTTTCTAATGAAGGGTGAGATCTATGGCAAAACAGCATCAAATCTGCACCAGGCACCGCAAATTTTGGTGCGGATACGCTGCAGAAACGCACAGAAATCCGCACAGCTCTTATATACATTCACTCGCGTGCAGATGGCCTAAGGCTACCAGTGCACGTTGCAGATTACGCACATTTTTTTCTGCACGGATTTTCAAAATCAACTTCCAAATTCCTTGAATATTACATGGCTGGTGATATCGCCCAGGTGTGGAGCTCATTTTATTTGTAGGGAAACATGGCTGCTACACATAAATAACCTTCTTTATTAAAAAGAAAAAAAACCGCCACTAGCTACAACACAGATTTGTAATGAAGTAGCCCGGACTTTTAAATCCTACTCAGTTGCCTGTAGCAACCAATTAAGGGAGAAAAAACGCACGTCGCATGTGCGACTGGCGGTGCTGGCCGCAACCTGCTGATCACATGACAAAACCTCGCGATGCTGCCGGGTCACGTGACGCGCGCTGAGAGCTCGGTGCCTCGGTGACGTCAGCGCCGGAAGTTCGGTGAGTGTCTGTTTACCGGGAGCTGATTGTGGACTGTTTTCCGTTCCATGGTGGTGTCGTCAGGTGGTTCTGCGCCCCCGCCCGGTCATTGTATGACCCAGGTAGCACATTCCTGTCCCAGTTCCTGGGCTGTCCCTGGCTTGTTTACCTCTGGCAGTGCTGGTGTCTCCCCCATCTTTGTCTCAGTATTTGCAGACCTTCTTCTTCTCCTCCTTCTCTGCAGGGTTCTGCCCTGTGACCTCCTCCATGTGTGCTGGTCATAGACACACAGATAATCAGGACACTGTTACCGCTGATTGCCTTTGTACTGGTTATCTGTACGCCTGTCGAAACCGGTGCCACCTGTCCTCCGGTCATTATTGCTACCGTCAGGGCAATATGGTGGCATGCATGAGAGTCGCCATCTCTGTTATTTACTATTAGGAAAAATAGTAAGCCAGTTTTTCTTTGTGATGACGCCTTGTTCTGCAGGTGCACCATGTCACGTGACTGCGACAGCTTGTGATGAAGTGTTGCCCAGCGCCATGTCATGTGACTGCAGCAGATTGTGATGACTTGTTGTCCAGCGCCATGTCACATGACAACAGCAGTTTACCATGACGTGTTGCCGAGCGCCATGTCATGTGACTGCAGCAGATTGTGATGATATGTTGCCCAGTGCCATGTCACATGACTGCAGCAGATTGTGATGATGTGTTGCCCAGCGCCATGTCACATGACCACAGCAGTTTACCATCACATCTTGTCCAGCGTCATGTCACATGACTGCAGCAGATTATAATGACGTGCTTTCTAGCGCCATGTCACATGACCACAGCAGCAGTCTGATGGGTTGACGGTTGGCCACGTCATTGGGTGAGAATGGAAAATGGAGAGCGGCACAGCAGGAATATGTAGACCTTACAGCTGAAGGTTTGTTACAATGTATCCAGTCTACCGTCTCCTGTGTGAGTCAAACACATCAGAAGCACAAATCTCTCTCCTGTCCTGATGTGTTACAATGTGTCAGTGCAGGTAAAATACATCAGCCTGGAGTCCACAGAGGACTGAATACACATGTAACAAACTCTCCAATGTGAGTGACATAGGATTGTCAGGTCTTCAGCCGCTGGATGGGAACCAGAGAACTTTCATCAGCAGCAAGCAAGGAAAGTGACACAAAATTAGAAAGTTACAGACGTTGTCGTTATATAGTGAATGAGGCCGGGTCCACATCACTGATCTGCTCCGTTATAGTAGCTGAATGAAAACAATCAAATGAACTGCACCCATGGGCCCCTATCGACTATAATGGGGCCCATCGGGTATTCATTAGAAAACCCAGAGTTTTACTGGACTAAATAGTGCAATAAAGGGGCCCTAACGGACCCTCTGATGCAGATGTGAACGAAGTCAAAACCTTTTTTAACTGGATATACTGGAAACCGCCTTTAATTCATGTAGTCGAAGGACTCGTTCAGACGATCGTTTGGCCGCTGTGCCCGTTTTTCAGACTGCAAACAGCTGGTCTGCCAAACATGGGCAACCGCTGTGTGAACGCAGAAGGTAAGACATATCCTATCTTTTGTGGAACGGAGGCACGTGGGCTTCTGGGTACACGCCTCCGCACCACAAAAGATATGTCCTATCTTTTGCTGTATGTTTTGGATTGCGAACCCATTCAAGTCAAGTCTGCAATACGGGCACGGCGACAGTCCGCAACATGGGCACAATGCCCATACAGTTGTCTGAATGGGGCCTAATAGTGCTCCTGTTCACTGACAGCAAGCGGGGAGCTTGAAGCATTTCCCCTTTAAGAATATACACTGGTATTGGGTATAGAAGCACTCTAGGTTTTCCAGTTTAAGCCCGGGTGGTCTTATGTCTATATGTGTCCTGTATATGTCTATTTCCCTTTGTCCTGCGGGGTCTCTGTTTGTTCCAGTGGTCCCACCTTAGGCTACTTTCACACTAGCGTTTAGTTCCGTCATAGGGGCTCAATACTGGAAAAAACGCTTCAGTTTTGTCCCCTTTCATTGTCAATAAGGACAAAACTGAACAGCACTCCATGCATTCTGTTCTGTTTAGTTGCGTTCCCCGACCGGAGAGCAAACCGCAACATGACCCCCAATGCAAGTCAATGGGGACGGATCTGTGGCTCTGACACAATCTGACAATGTTAAAGATAACACACCCGGGTCCGTTCAGAACGGATGCAGACGGTTGTATTATCCGTAACGGAAGCGTTTTTTGCTGAACCCTGCCGGATCCAGCAATAAGGCTAATGTGAAAGTAGCCTTAGCAATATGTATCACATGCCATAGACATGAGTGCCCGGCACTATGGTGTGGTGGTCCTACCTCTGGCCTCAGAGTCTATGACCCTTACCTATGGACCCTTACCTGTCATATGTATATGGAACGTTAAGATAAGGAAGGGTATTTGTAGGACCGCCTCTTCCAATTTACAGTAGGGGCTGCTTGTTTTGCTTTATCCTGGTTCCAGGGCAGGGGTGAGGTATGTTCACATGCGGCAGACTTGTTGCACGTCTGTCAGTTCTATAAATCCTAATGGGTTTGGTGGTAAGCACATGGATTTCTGCAAGCCCCATTCAGTTGCGTGTATTTTTGCAACAAATCTGCCACGTGTGAATTGGCCCTTCACGTCAAGGAGGTCTTTGACCTCTGCAGAGAGCCGCTGTGTGCGATACAGGTCAGTGACCTCCTGGACAATAGCCGACAAGTCTTCACCAAAAACAAATTGTCCCCTTTTGATGGGATAGGGGTGTATGATCCTGTAGGGGAGGGGGATCACTAGAATGGGGAGTTAAGGCCCCTTTCACACTCGGACGTCTCCTGCATCGTATGCCGTGTACTGACCTCCCGGCACTGAACGGGGGTTACATAGCATTATACTGATTTATGATGTTATGTAACCCTTACAATTGGGTTATCCAACACATTCCAGAACTGTAAGGGTTACATAGCATCATAAATCAGTATAATGCTATGTAACCCCCATTCAGTGCCGGGAGGTCAGTACAGAGTACACGATGCGGGAGATGTCCGAGTGTGAAAGGGGCCTAAGTGTATTCTGTCCATTGGCTATGAGATTGAGGGAGATAGCTGAGTACAGTGCTCATCTAGGTCTGTCAGTGAATGAAGCGGCAGGACGCATGTCTGACCAATGCTGATCACGTGGGCACTGCTGGCATGCTTGAGCAAACAGGAGCTGGTGCCAACACTGTAATACGTAGCTGTGGGCTGTAATGGTGGAGATCAGGGACAGCCCAGCATTCATGGAAGGACCTCAGGTCAGGCTAATGTACTGACATATGCTGTAGCTAGATAAGGACATTATAAAAAAAAAAAAAAAGGCCAGTGCAAGCATGCATATCTTTTCATACTCATGGTATGGGGTACATGTAGTGCAAATGCTCCAGATTTTCCATGACGGAATTGCACATCGAAAATCCACAGTGTTTGTAGCAGCACCATAGAAAACAGTCTAACACAGTTATGTTGAAGGGAAAAAAAATTGGATTAAAAAAAAAAATTTGTTTGGGACTAAAATTGAGTTCTCAAAGGATTGCAGAGGGGGTTGTCCGTTCTTGCACCTGACAACCCCTATAGTGTGGCCCATAGAAAAAAAAATGCACTCACTCACCACTGCTCTGTACTCGGCCGCTTTCGGTTCCCGCAGGACCATAGGGGTTGTTGTGTCCTCTTTAAAATCCAATTTTTAAGCCTCCTTCCCCATCACAGCATTTGTTGGAATTTCAGAAATCTGTGGCAGAAACTGCACAGCCATTAGCTTAGGCAGTTGAGATTCTGTAATACAGATTTTTGGAAAAATAATCTACCGCAATAATTTTTTAAATCTAATTCTAAATGTTTTTCTGCCTTTCACAGCAGCCATGAGTTATTCAGAGAAACCGGAAGAGATCACCAAGGATGAATGGATGGAAAAGCTGAACAACCTGCACATTCAGAGAGCGGACATGAACCGACTGATCATGAACTACTTGGTGACCGGTCAGTACTAATTGTGTGTGCGATTAAAGGGCAAGGTAGACCTGATGTCGTACCTATGGATGCAGGGTTCTCGGCTCTGGACCTATGTGACCTAAGGCCTCATGCATATGACCGTATCCGTTTTGCGGTCTGCAAAGTAGATATGGTTGTGTGCATGGGGCCTAAAGTTGTGATTGTGGGAGTTGGGCTTCCTGTCAGTTTTAGGCCCCATTCACACGTCCGTATTTTGCGGATCCGCAAAACACGGACACCGGCAATGTGCATTCCGCAATTTGCGTTACGCACATAATAGACATGCCTTTTCTTGTCCGTGTATTCGGACAAGAATAGGGCATGTTCTATTTTTTTCGGGAGCCAAAGTGTGCCGTCCGCATCTTTTGCGGCCCCATTGAAATGAATGGATCCGCATCCTCTCCGCATAATTGTCCGCAAATGCGGAAACGGATGCGGATGCAAAATACGGTCGTGTGAATGGAGCCTTACTCTCGAAGAATACGATATTCAGCCAGTATCCAGTCTGAAATAGCGGATAACAGCGGTAGACTGGGTGGTCATTAATTCTGCCCAAATGAGATGAGGCAGAACTAGATTTAGTATAGTGCACCATGGGGTAGGGAGTGCACCGTCATTAGGGATGAGCGAATCTACTTCGGATGAATTTGCATAAAACGTTGTTTCAATACTGTATGAAGCGAGTGCTCCGTAAGTATTACACTGTATTGGCTCCGATGAGTTG
The DNA here is from genome assembly GCA_900303285.1 of Rhinella marina. Classification (NCBI taxonomy): domain Eukaryota; kingdom Metazoa; phylum Chordata; class Amphibia; order Anura; family Bufonidae; genus Rhinella; species Rhinella marina. The sequence goes on from ONZH01028847.1 coordinate 443,499, forward strand.
AAGTTTTTGTTTCGCGAGACTTCAAGTAATAACTTCATAAATTGATTTGTACTGTAAAAAACCATTTCCTGAACTCGGGTTCGGTTCCAAAGATACTTCGTATTGGAACAAAGTTTTATGCAAATTGACTTCGGATGTTTCATCCGAAGTCGATTCGCTCATCCCTAACCATCATCTGTGGAAGAATATTGTAACCAGCCTCTCCTCAAACTAAGGGCTCATGCACACGACCGTATGTACTTTGCTGCCCGCAAAACACAGATCCGCAAAAATACGGATGATGTCCATATGCATTCTGTATTTTGCATAATGGAACAGTCCTATCCTTGTCCGTAATGCAGACCATAATGGGACATGTTCTATCCTTGTCCGTAATGCAGACCATAATGGGACATGTTCTATTTTATTGCAGAACGGAAACAGAATGCACACTGAGTAATTTCCGTTTTTTTTTTGTAGACCCTTTGAAATGAATGGTTCCGCATAAAAACAATAAACGTAACGGACACTGAAAGAAAATACGTTTGTGTGCATAAGCCCTAAAGTGGATGATAACAAAGGATAATAGATTACATTTGTTTGGTGGTTAAATACAGATATTTATAAGCATCTGATCGAGGGGGTCGGACCGCTGGAATCTCCACTGATCAGGAGACTGGGAATGCAGAGTCCCCCGAACAAATGGAATGGCGGTCAATGAACCTACGCTGCTGCTTCATTTATTGTGTTTGCAAGCGGCCGGTGACAGCCGAGCACTGTACTTGGGGCTATGTTTCTGGTGATCAATAGGTTTCCCAGCGGTCAGACCCCCACCGATTAAGTGCTTTTCCCCTATTCTGTGTATAGGGTATAGTTGTATATTTTAGCAGAGCCTCAGCACTTTAGCACGAGATTGTCAGGGCTGAACAAGATGTCTGGTCCTGCCCAATAAGTGGCCGGGAGGAAGCTTACGCAGCAGCAGGGACAGTTCCTTGAGGGTGATGACCAAATCGATTCACTCATCGCTACATAGGAGTCATATCTTTGGTCCCTTTCAGACAAGCAAGTTCCATGCTCGGGACTCGCTATCATGCATATTTAGTTGTCAGTCACTAATTAGGACCATCCACGTGACATGGAAGCAGAGGTACGGATTCTTTTCCCATAAAGCTGTATTTCAATCTGCTCAGTATCTCCCCTTTAATTACCCCAATGCTCTGGGAATTATGGGGTTAATATCTTCAGTCCTATAGAAGTATAGGTGTTTGCCTATACCAGGGGCACTCAAGTACTTTTTGTAGAGATCCACATACCTGAGTCTGCCGTCAGTGAAGGTCCAAGCCGCTATAAAATGTAAGGAGATAACACAAGTGGTGCATAGTGCACTGAGCCAAGTTGTGCCCCCCCCTACACAGGGTGATGCCCTCGTAAGTGCCCCCCTACACAGGGTGATGCCCTCGTAAGTGCCCCCCTACACAGGGTGATGCCCTCGTAAGTGCCCTCCTACACAGGGTGATGCCCTCGTAAGTGCCCCCCTACACAGGGTGATGCCCTCGTAAGTGCCCCCCTACACAGGGTGATGCCCTCGTAAGTGCCCCCCTACACAGGGTGATGCCCTCGTAAGTGCCCCCCTACACAGGGTGATGCCCTCGTAAGTGCCCCCCTACACAGGGTGATGCCCTCGTAAGTGCCCCCCTACACAGGGTGATGCCCTCGTAAGTGCCCCCTACACAGGGTGATGCCCTCGTAAGTGCCCCCCTACACAGGGTGATGCCCTCGTAAGTGCCCCCCTACACAGGGTGATGCCCTCGTAAAGAAGAACTCCCGCAAAAAAATGTATTCTCTGACCTGTTAGAAAGGTACATGATGTAATCTGTAGTGATTGTCATTTTCTTACCAGTGGCTGTATTTGTGAGTTATATCTCCCTGATGTTTCTCATTTGTGTCATGTGACCAGCAATCAGACTCACCAACTGACACAGCCTCTTATGTGTGGACAGGAAGTCTATTTCTCTATGTATTCCTATGGGAGCCTCACTCTGAGTCTCATAGGAATGAATAGAGAAGTAACTGGATTCCTGTCCTGTGTCAGTTGGAGATCAGAGAGCTGGTCACATGACCCAGCTACAATTAGGAAGAGAAGGGATAGCTCACAGATACAGTCACTGATGAGAAGATTACCTTCACTACAGATTACATCATGCACCTTTCTAACAGGTCAGAGAATACATTTTTTTGCTGGAGTTCTACTTTAAGTACCCCCCATATACACACAGTGAATCCCCCACAGTAATAACTGCTCCAGCACTAGTGATTTACTGCAGAATGTTTAGCATCCTGATGACATCAGTAGATTCCTGATTACACGTCTCATAGTTATCTTTTGTGTTATTTTTAGAACCTCTAACGCCCTGTTTGGGTGTCTGTAGGAATTGCAAACCATTTGGGTCACCACTTATATTAAAGGAAATGCGTCACCCCAATTTTTCTCTGCCAGTTAAAATCTTCTAGGCATGCTGTGTGACCTGTGCAGAGGAAGAATAGAGAAGATCTGACAATCACTTATTGTGAATGATGGATCCTGGCCACTTTCACATTAGCAGCAGCCTTCTCTCTGGGGGCGGGCCGGAGGTCCGGTCGCAGCACAGCAAAGTTGGCGAGAAGTGACCGGAATAAAACTACAACATGCTGGGGTTCTTGTCCAGCCGCCTCTCAGCATGTTTGTCGTGCTGTGTCCGGGCCTGGTTATAGTGAATGGGGCCGGAGCGGACTTCCGGCAGCACGTTGGACCTCCGGTAGCACGGATTCCGATCTGAGCAGCTGAGTGCGAGTTCACATTTTCGTTAGAAGCTCCGATCAGGACCTCTGTCGCACATTCCGTCAAAAAGACCCAACAAAGTCCTGAATGCAGAACTTTTTTTTGTCCAGAAAAAAACAAAAACAAACCAGAATTCAGAATGAAAACTGAACGGAGCAGAGTAATGGAAATATATAGCGGTGATGTGAACGCGGCCTTACCCCATTGAATATCACTCAGATGGTTGGAGATTTCCTATGTGATCAATGCTATGTATGATGTGTCATTTTGTAATACCTCTTTGTAAGGGTCAAAGCTATGCTGAAGCCCCATTGGGTGGATAATGAGTAGTCCGCCAAAGCTGGCTACACCAAGGTGTTATTGTTAAAGGGGTTGTCCAAGTTTTTTTTTTTTTTTTTATTGACGACCTGAGGTCATCATTATCAGATTGGTGGCGTTCTGACACCCAGCACCCACACAGATCAGCTGGTTGAAAAGAAAGCCGCCTGCCACGCCAGCGCTACCTTCTCTTCATTGTTTACCCGTTCGTCATCGCAACAGCAGCTCTAGGACGTCTCTTTAGTATACACTTGAATAGGAACGAGCCGTCCCATTGAAGTAAATGGGATGGCTTCTTGTAGTTACACCTGCTCACCGCTGCTTTGCGTTGGCGACCAGGTGAACCATAAGGAGAAGACAGCTCTGGCACGGCCAGCTGATCGGCAGGGGTGTTGGGTGTCAGACCCCCGCCGGTCTGATATTGATGACGTGATCTGAGGATAGGCCATCAATAAAAACAACTTGGACAATCCCTTTTACGGGGTTGTCTGAATTAAAAAAAAAAAAAAGGCTAGGAAGGCGTTAAAACTACAATAAAAAAAGTTATAAGAAATTCTTCATTAATGTTTTCATACATTTTTGAGCGTATAGTATTTAGGCCCAGAAAAAGTTTGGGGACCATGGTGTGAATCTCTACCGTATCCATACGCGCTGGTCTTCTGGTCAGGTATCAATGCTTGATATCCAGTTCACCTGCATTCTGAATGCTACTCTGGTCACCGTGCACACTAACATGGTGATAACTGCAAATCAGGCTGTATAAGATTTATCTGGCTATGTGAGGTGTGACACTGTCGGCCTCCATTTGATTGCATTGTCTTGCAATCAAATTTCACCCAGGCAGGATTTCACCCAGGCAGCCTGCCTGACAACAGCATTGGAGCCTTTCATGCTCCGATGCCCTCCATTGCCTTGCGCTGAATCGCACAGGGCAAGGGCTCACACACAATGCCAGGCGGAGGCTTCCACCCAGCAGTGTGTTCAGTGACGTCATCAGCTCTGATGGCCCGGCTTTAGCGCTGCCCTAGCCGTTTTACTGGCTAGGGCAGCACTAAAGCCTGCCCATCAGTGCTGGTGACCGGCACCTGGCAGAGCCCGGTTCGTCATATCGAGCATCAGAGCATGACATGCTCTGATGCTCTTGTCAGGCGGGCTGCCTGGGTGAAATTCTGGGTATGTCCAGGTTCAGAGCTGAAATCCCTTTAATTGTTCAATAAAACACTTTAATTGTATTTCAGAATACCATAGAAAGATTTGACAAAAAGCAGCAAACTGTGTGCAAACCAAATGTTGTGTCAGTCTCAAAACTTTTGGCCACGACTGTAGTCACCAGTTCAAACCTTCTCTAATCCATTACTGCCACACTAATCCACCTGCTGCTTCAGCAGCGGGAAGGATCGTTCCCTGCCTTTTTAACTTTTTTTTAAGCTCTGGGTAATCCCTTTTAAGCAACCTCATTAGAGATGAGCGAGCATGCTCGGCCGAGCGTACTCGGGAGCAATTTTCGAGTAGTAGCGTACGCATTTTATAATCTGTACACTAATGCGTACAAATTACAAGATGCGTACACATTAGCGTACAGATTAGAAGGTGCGTACGCTACTACTCGAAAATTGCTCCCGAGTACGCTCGGCTGAGTATGCTCGCTCATCTCTAAACCTCATCAATTCATTAAAGCGGTTGTCCAGCTGGATTTTTATTTTTTTAATAATGGGTTGAAAAAAAATAAAACAAGCCCTACTCACCTCACCGTTCCCCTGCTGCTTCCATTCACTTGCTTCCTGGTTCCCTGCTGATCTCTGATTCCTGACCCTGGCTTAGCACTCCTGAAATGGCTGGTGATGGCCGCTCAGCTAATCACTGGCCGTATTGGATCCTTTCCTCATCCAGTGATTGGCTGGATCAGTGAGGTGCGTCATGCTCCTTTTATTTCTTTTTTTTTTTACCCATTCTACACCTTATTTAAAAAATATTATTCTGCCGGACAATCCCTTTCAATTCTTTCTCCCTGCAGTTCGCTGCATGTGGATTTCATGTTGAGTTCAATGTGAGATGCATAATTTCAGTTTTCTTAATTGGGTAATTTCTTCACTACAGAGGGATTCAAGGAGGCGGCAGAGAAATTTCGGATGGAGTCTGGTATCGAGCCCAGCGTAGACCTGGAGAGTCTGGATGAAAGGATTAAGATTCGGGAGATGATTCTTAAAGGACAAATCCAGGAAGCCATCGCCTTAATAAACTCCCTCCATCCGGAGTTGCTGGACACTCACCGTTACCTCTATTTCCACCTGCAGGTCAGTCTAGGGGGCGTGCAGGGTTTGAACGTTACTCCATACTAAACTAAAGGGTTACTGCTTATCCCCAGCATCCCATTCCCACACGTCATGCCCAGAGGAGTCCTGGAAGTGATGTATGGGGAGCTGTTTTGTGGGACATATAAACTTTATGAAAGGAAGGAACACAATGGTAAACAGGATTTTTGGTCTTTGACGCATGTTATTTAAGTGTTTCCTCACAGCGATATCTAGACTTTGAGAACCCTAACAAGCAGCTCCTCATATTGAAGGATAATGGAAAAGTAGTTTAGAGCAGGTCATAGAAACATTGGAGATTGACAGCAGAACCCCCCTTCCCCCGCTCATGTATTCTTCCCTTATGTTATTACTTATTTTGGGATAGGCAGGTTTAAGCTCACTTAGGGTACAGCTACACAGAGACAGCCATTGCGACCAGGTTCCCTGAGTTGCGATGATCCCATAGAAATGAATGGGATCGTCGCACCCATAGCAAAAAATCTAGCAGTGTGGAATCACCCCACTCAGCAAACCTAGCCGCGACGGCTGTTGCACCGTGTAGCCGTACCCTTAGATTTTCCAATAGATCCTTCTCTTCTCAAATCTTGACTAACACAGAGGGTTACTTCTCACCAATTGCATTACTTTACATTGTTTGGGCCATATATATAGGAATATATATACTGTTACATACTTTTGTATCATCCGCAAACCAGCAAATCTGCTTTACCAAACCTTCACCTATTTCACCTACAAAAATATTATAAATAGGACTCGGGGCAAATTCTTGAGGTCTACCACTTGTGACATCTCTACTCAGAATGCACTCCATTAATAACAACACTCTATCCATTAGCAAAGTGTGAATCTACTGAACTATCCAGGGATTAATCCAATCTTCAATAATTTATCGATCAGCTCTTTATGTGGCACTGTATCACATACTTTATTAAAGTCCAGGTAGACAGTGTCCATGGTGCCACCTTCGTCCAGCACTTTTGCGATATAGTTAAAGAAATCAATAAGGTTAGTTTGGCATCATCTGCCCTCGGTGAAGCCATGCCGTTTTGGATAGCTGGTTTTTAGGTGACTGGCTATCTTCTTTTTCAGGAGGGTTTCTATTATTTTTACTACTATTGGGATCAAGCTATCTGTTCTGTAGATTCCATCTTCTTGTCTGCTAACCTTCTTGTGGATAGTTACACCGTTGGCCATTCCCCAATCTTCAGGAACATCCTGTGTCAGGAGGGACTAGTTAAACAAATCAGTAAAAGAAGAGCAGCAAGCACAGATGGGTGTTCTGGAAGGACTCTGGGGTGAACGCCATCTGGAGCCATGGCCTTGTTAGACTTTAAATGTGTCAATTCACCCATAACATCAGCCTCCTGAGCCTTTACAGCCAGCAGTAATGTCATGCCCATACAAGTTACTATATTAAAAGGCACCTTCTGACAATACTGAACAAAAGTGACTATTCAAATGGTCAGCAACAGCGTTATCCCCATCAGTTTAGTGACCTTGCCCATTTTTAATTTTTGTAATCCCCAAATTTTTTTTTCCTATAACTAATACACAGGCCTGCAATGCTCCGGTGGGCTTCATCGATGTCAACATCCGGTTGACATCAATCGGTGAGCAACTGACCAACTACAGGCCACGTCAGTGTCCGGCTTAACTTGTGTCATGACAAATGATCATATAACGCAAGGGGAGCTGGACACCGCCACAGCCTGTATCGGACCCCCACTGATACTGATGACCTATCCTGAGGTTAGATCATCAGTATTAAAATCTCTGAAAAACCCTTAGGCTAGGGCTACACGGCGACATGTGTTGCACAACTACACGACGACAGTTGTCGCGCGACATTGATGTCGCACCAAAGTCACGCGACAATTTTTATACTGGAAGTCTATGGTGTCGCACTGCGACATGCGACATACTGCGACGCGACATTCGCAGAAAAATCCATCCAAGATGGATTTTTTGCGACTGTCGTGTCGCAGTTGCAGCATGTCGCAGTGCGACACCATAGACTTCCATTATAAAAATTGTCGCGCGACTTTGGTGCGACAAGAAGTCGCGCGACAACTGTCGTCGTGTAGCCCTAGCCTTAAAGTCTGTTGCACGGCCTGCTTCTAATTATGTAGAAGCCTGTGACCCCTGGGTGCTTCCTCCAGCAGCAGAGAGGGACTTAAGAACGGTGTGGAAAACGCTGGTCTGAATAAATGTCGCCCTAAATGAAGAATGTGGTCTCCTCAGGTCGGCAACTAGACTAGCTGTTTCAGAGATGCTCCTTTAAAGGGGTTATCCAAGACTATTACATGCCCCCCATATGCCCAGGCCCCTCACAGTGAATATACTTACCTGGCTCTCCACTCCACTCCTGGTCCCTGCACCGCCGCTGCTGCTTCTCCTCATGCTCGGATGAAAACATCCAGTGTCCGGGGAGGGTGGGGTTATGTAGAGCAGCCAATGGCAGATTGGGACAAGCCTCCCTAGCGTTACCCGCGATGCTAGGGAGGCTCATCCCCACCTGCCATTGGCTGCTCCCCCAACACCAGATGTTTTCATCCTCGCACGGGGAGGAGCGGCAGTATGGGGACCAGGAGCGACGCGGGGAGCCCGGTGAGTATATTCATTGTGGGGGGCATTTAATAGTCTTTGATAACCCCTTTAAGTGCATGAATTAGACTCCTGCTCTTGCATTAATGAGCACAAGAGATTTTCCAGTCTACACCAAGCGTGTTGAAGTCACCCATAACTACAATATCTCTCTTTTCTGCCATTTGAGAAATATCATCCACCAGCTTGTTATCGTAATCCTCACTTTGCTCTGGAGGCCTATTTACTATATACCATATAGTCATCTCCTCTTTTTCTGCTTCTTCAGCAACAACATCTCATTGAGCTGATCAGACAGAGGGAGACAGAAGCCGCCCTGGAGTTCGCCCAGACGCAGCTGGCTGAGCAGGGGGAGGAGAGCAGAGAGTGTTTGACGGAGATGGAGCGGACGCTGGCCCTGTTGGCTTTCGACAATCCAGAAGAATCTCCATTTGGTGATTTGCTGAACATGATGCAGCGGCAGAAGGTATTCTCCTCTCTTAGCAGCAGGACAAGAGTTTACTGTTTTTTTACAAATAATTAAACCATAAAGTTCAAACTGCCCTGTACTTAGAGGGGCCGCACTAGATAACTAGACAAACATGTCTGCTATTTTTCCCGATAAACAAAATGTAACGTAGAAAGGTACATGACTGTGTATATTTGTCATGGTTAATTCTCTAAAGACTCTCTGAACTGGCAAAGAACCTGATAGGTCATCAGTATCTGATTGGTGGGGGTCTGACACCCGAGACCCCAGAAAATCAGCTGTTAATGAAGGCAACGGTGCTCGCAGTAGCGCCACAGCCTTTTCACAGCTCTTGCTAGGTCATGTGACATTACGTTCATTGGTCACATGGCCAAGATCTGATTGTCAAGGTTCCTGGGTGTCAGAAGATAGGTCATCAGTAAAACAATCTTGAAAAACCATTTAAGGTTGTCTCTTGGGAGGGTGCAGAAACCAGAGCTGGAGGAGTTTAACAACTAAGTCAGGTTGGTACAATCTTTAGAGGATTGGTAGATGGGTTTGTCCATATTGAATATCTCCATCACCTATTGTGGGGAAAATACAGGAAAATTAGCAGTGTAGCATTCATGGCACTTCTATCTTCCCCCCCCCCGTTACTACTGTCCAGTAATACTCCATGTCCTCCAGCCACCACTTTGTGGGGGTCCCAGTGGTGGGACCTGCACCAACAAGACAATGGAGGCATATCCTAGAGATATGTCCCCATTGTCTAAGATGAGACAACCCTTTTAACAATGGAATTATACTTTAAAACATGGTTCTCAATTGGCAGCCAAATCAGCTGGCAGCCAAACAGTGAGCCAAATCTGAGGTGTGTTTCCTTGTTCTTTCATTTATCAAACTGGTGTAAAGTAGAAGTGGTTTAGTTGCCCATAGCAACCAATCAGATTCCACCTTTCATTTTCCAAAGGAGCCGTCAAAAATGAAAGGTGGAATCTGATTGGTTGCTATGGGCAACTAATCCAGTTCTATTTGACACCAGTTTGATAAATGACCCCATGAAGCTTGTTAGTGTCGGGTCTTCTGTTATTTTCTCCCCTTTATTTTGTAACAGTTCTGCTTGATTTTGGAAGTAATTTGTTGTTGGTAATTTTTAATTTTCTAGGCCCTCAGTTGTCCCACTATGGCTCCCACTTCAGATTTGCCAATTGGCAGTTATGGCACATAGAGGTGGAGGACACACCTATCCTCAGTAGACGTCCCCTGGGTCGCTCTGACTCTGTCTGATCAGAGCGGACAGACCTGCTGATCTCGCAAGACCAGCCACTGTAAAAACTTCAGGTCTTCTGCATGGCTTGGAGACTGACCTCTGTGATTTGACCACGTCAAAGCAATTCAGGAGACCACACTTACTGAGGACGGATGTAGTCTCTGCTGTCTGTACATTGGTCTTCAATTAGTATATCTGCTACCAAAAAGGAGGGACAGCCATGGTGGGACAACTGGGTGGGCCTAGAAATATAAAAATTACATAGCAAAAATCAAGAGGAAAGTGACATTAAAGGGAGGTATGTGGTTAAAAAAATATGACCTGCTGGGACAACGCATTGTGCTGGCCACGGGTACGGAAGCTCTGTCCTATTCAGTTGAATGGAGCGGATAGCAGAAACTAATGGACGGGTGTGGTGCTGTATCTAGAAGAAAGCAGCCATGTTTTTCTAATATTGTACGACCCCTGGCCTAGTAAGAGTCAATTCACATGGGTTACATTTTCATGGTAAAATCCACATAGGATTACAGTACTAGGCAGGTGGATAGCATTTTACAAATCCACACGGTGCTGCCGTTTTATCAAATCTCAGCATGCTCATTGTGTTCAATGCAGCAAGTGCGTGGTGTGGTGGAATGAAGTGGAATACTTCTGGACGATACTTTTAAGTTGTTGGGAGATCTTGTTTCCTATTTGATAGGGGATCTATGGTAATCCTAAGGCGCACCTGTGTATTAGGGAACTACTGATATAGCAGTTCCCTAATACATGTCAGACTCACTCCCTCTTTCATATTCTGATGTTTATGCCTATTGCCAGCCAACAGGGGGCAGCAAAAAAACGTGTTTGAAGCAAAATAGTAACTTCCTCTACCTGGGATTATTCTGCCAAGAAGAGGAAAAGAGGAAATGCCACTGCATTTCAACAAAAGCAAGGCAGCCAATATTCCTAGTGCATAATTTAAAAGGCTTTTAATATTGATGACTTATCCTCATGACCTATTTAATATTGGTGACCAGCTGCTATGTCTATGGCAAGCAGGAAGAGGGATAGGAGACGGCACGTGTGCACTACGCATGCCATCCCTTCATACAGCTGATTGGCGGGAGTGCCGGGTGTCGGATCCCCAACGATCTGATATTCATGACCTATCCTGAGGATAGGTCATCAATATAAAAAGCCTGGAAAACCCCTTTAAGGAAGTCATGGAGCTCTGTGTGCCCACTGAAGTGGGCATCTCATTGCATCGGCCTTTTTATTTCAGTTTTACATTTGCACCCTTTTTTTTTGTCAACAACCACAGGTTGTGGGTACAGCATGCCAGCACAGCTTATCTCCAATATTCCTGTGCACCTACAGTAACCAGGATCTATTATGTTCCTACAGGTTTGGAGTGAAGTTAACCAGGCCGTCTTAGACTACGAGAACCGAGAGTCCACACCCAAATTGGCAAAACTCCTTAAACTACTTCTTTGGGCTCAGAACGAGCTTGACCAGAAGAAAGTGAAATACCCCAAGATGGCCGACCTCAGTAAAGGCACAGTGGAGGATCCCAAGTAACACCCCTACCAGTGGGGATACCTAGAACATGTGCGACCTCCTGCATTACCAGTCTGTGACTGCTACATTTTTTTTGCCATACCAGCACTAAACCTGGACACTTCCTTTGCCGAGACGGTTTCTCTTTGGGCACTGACATTTACAGGGGTCAAGGGTCCAACAAAACCAAGTTAACTCCTGCAAGTTTAAGAAAAAAAATCTCTATTTTTTTCCCTAGGTTCACTTGGCTGTCCAGTATTTGATTTCAGTAATTGTCCTAGCGATCCAGACAGGAGATATAAGGAGGAGGTAATAGTCTATGCATTTTTACCACAGGAGTACAGAGTATTTAGGGTACAGTACCGGGAGCTTTTGTCCTATATATTTATGAAGCCCATTTTTACCATAGCCTTGTACGAACTATATGAGAAAATTTAATTTATAACCTTTATTAGTAATGCGGCCCCTGTGCTATCATTTTTTTTAATGTTGTGACAATTATTGTAGAAACATTGTATTAGATACATTTGCTGTGGCCTTGTTCTTCTCCTCTATTAAGTAGATTATTTTATGTATTATGTGACTGTTTCAGTTGTCTCATATGTATAGACTCTCCAAAGAAAGTTTAGTTTAAAAAAGATGTCCGTATAGAATTAATCTACATAAAACGTTGAGTCACTGTGTACATACATTGCATTACTTATCTCATACTGATCCTGAGTTATGTTCTGTATTCTACTTCAGAGCTGCACTCACTATTCTGCTGGTGGAATCACTGTCAACATATATTACGTATCTCGTACTGATCCTGAGTTACATCCTGTATTATACCCCAGAGCTGCACTTACTATTCTGCTGGTGCAGTCACGGTGTACATACATTACTTATCTTGTACTGATCCTGAGTTATACCTGGTATTATACTCCAGAGCTGCAGTCACTGTGTACATACATTACTTATCTTCTACTGATCCTGAGTTACATCCTGTATTATACTGCAGAGCTGCACTCACTGTTCTGCTAGTGGAATCAGTGTGTCCATATATTACTTTATCCTGTACTGATCCCAAGTTACGACCTGTATTATACTCCAGAGATCATTATACTGCTGGTGGAGTCGCTGTGTACATACATTATCTTGTACTGATCCTGAGTTACAGCTTGCATTATACTTCAGAGCTGCACACTCTATTGCTGGTATGTAATACATGTTGTAACTCAGGATCAGTATAGGATGTGATGTAATATAGGAAGTAATGTATGTACACAGTGACTGCACCAGCAGAATAGTGAGTACAGCTCTGGAGTATAATGCAAGCTGTAACTCGGGGTCAATGCAGGATACTTAATATATGTACACAGTGACTGCACCAGCAGAATAGTGACTACAGCTCTGGAGTATAATGCAAGCTGTAACTCAGACTCAATGCAGGACAAGTAATGTATGTACACAGTGACTCCACCAGCAGAATAGTGAGTGCAGCTCTGGAGTATAATACATGATGTAACTGAGTACAGGAGACACAATAACATGTATTTTCCATAGTGATGATATTTTATGTAGATTTCATCTATATATATATATAGATATACATTGTAAGATGGTGATTATATGTGGAGATACATTGTCATGGAGCATTGTTTACTTCTGACAACAGAAGACCATGGCTGATTTTTAACTCCTTCATCTGTATACTTCGGGGTGGGGGGCTTTATCAGTTTGGTGCTGAGCTTTAGAGTTTTGGTGACCCGTTTCTACCTCTGGGGGGTTTAGTTCTAGTACTCAGTAACAATCCCTAAAACTAACAGTCTATTAGTCGTCCTCCTTTCTCTAAAATGAGTTCATCTGCATCTGGTAAAACTGGGTGGGAAACTATATGACAGGGATGGCCAACCTGTGGCTCTCCAGCTGTTGTAAAACTACAATTCCCACCATGCCCTGCTGTAGGCAGCCGGGACATGCTGGGAGTTGTAGTTTTGCAACAGCTGGAGAGCTGCAGGTTGGCCATCCCTGCTATATGAACCATTATTGTTCCCATAGAGCGTATCACAAGCTTCCCCTGATTCCTTAAAGGTGTTATTCGGGAATTTAGACTCTTTCTGTAATGCCTGCAGCCTTCCTCCATACATAGAAGGTTCACACATACCTTCTTCCCGCTGGCTCCCGCATGTCCATGTTCCAGTCCCGGACTCTATATCTGGAGGTGAATGGTTGTGGTCACATGCTCCACTGCAACCAATAACTGGCTTCACTGGCGACTTGGCCATAAACTGCAGATAATCACTGAAGCCAGGTAATTGACTGCAGTGGAGTATGTGACCATGCTCAGTCACGTGAACATGCGGGAGCAGGTAAGTATCAATCTTCTATTTACTGAGGCAGCCTGTGGAAATTCCAGAAAATAACTAAATAATTTCTGGAGAACCCTAAAGTAATGGACATATAATTGGTGGGAGTCGGACTTCCGGCACCCCCACAGAAGGGGCTGGGATGATCAGATGAGCACTGCAACCTCTTTGGATTGTACCAAGAACAGCGCCGTACATGGTAGGGTGGCTGCACTGGGTACTGCAGCTCAATCTCATTCACTTGACCATGTGACTGATGGACGTGATGTCACAGGCCAAGGAAGAGGCTGTATTACTCGCCTAAGTGTGGTTTCCACCAGCAGATTGTCATATCCCCACCTATCTGATATTGATTACCTGTCCTGAGGATAGCTCATCAATATTCGAGTCCCAGAAAATCCCTTTAATGGCAAAACTACATAGTTATAATATTGTGTACTTTGTGACACTGTAGCTTGGCAGATGTGATATACAGGAACATGCAAAAGCTGGGTGATGAGCTTGCTGTTATGGCCGCCATATTGGTTGCCACCTTGCTTGCCCAGAAACATAAAATTGAGAATCAGCTTGACAGAAGAGGTATATTTCTTTACTTTACTGTAGAAAAGTGTTATCCAAAAGTGTTGTCCAGAAACAAGACCACACCTGACCACAGGTTTTGTCTGGCATTGCTGCTGACTTGCATCAAAGGGGCTGTACAATACACCCACAACCCATGGACTGGTGGCATGATTTTGGAAGAAAGCAGCCATTTTTTTCCCCTAATCCTGGTCTGGATCCTCCATTCTTAGAGATGTCTTTGGAGGAACCTTACAGTAGATAGTTTCTGCCGTTATGTAGTCTGTATTCTGCTGACAGGTGTCAAAGAGGCTGCAGGCGAGCGTCGCCCCCTCCTCCCTCCCACTGCAATACAGCACTTCTAGATCAACAATGGGGATGGTACAATTATATTGTGGAATTGTTATTTAAGCAAGAAGTTTAAATCTGCAGTCTTCATACACACACTACTTTTCTCATCATTTGTGGGCATAGTACGTGTTGCATCAGACTGGCACACAGAGCAGGCACTCCCATTTCCCATTGTGCTGGGCGACAATTTGTGTACCCAGCAGGGAAGTGTCAGGTTCCCAGGATTTATCCTTTCTGCTTACCGACGGGTACAAAGGGGACATTGACATCACCACAAATCATAGAATATAATGGTCAATGCATCAGTGCCATATTAATGCACAGTTACACAGGGTGCTATTTAGGATTATGGGAAAGCTGGGTGGCAAGTCCTATGGGTGGTATAATGGCTTATATTGGTAGTTGGGTCACTTTCTATGATGTGTTGTATGGGTGGTGCTCCCATATCAGATCTATAAAGAACACCCAGCTTTCTGATGTGATTAAAGATGTTGTACAGGCTTTAAAAAAAACCTGACTGTTTTCCTCCCATCACAGCGCCACACCTGTCCTCAGGCTGTATGTAGTAGTGCACCTCAGTCTGATCCACTTCAGTGGCGCTGAGTGCAATACTAGGCTCCAGATGGCATAAAGCATCGACTTGCAAGCCGTGGCACGCCGGAGAGTGTAAAACTACAACTCTCAGCATTAGATTTGGCTATGCTGAGAGTTGTAGTTCCACGCCACTAGTTTGCCATACCTTGCAGGACTCTACCATAAGGTTTTTTTGCGACTGTAATGTACTTTTTCCCAATACAGTTTTTTTTAGGAAGGTGTATCATGTACAGTTTCTACTTTGGGAGAGGCGCAAAGATGGATTCCTTCTGGTTATGGTTAAAAGCAATTACCTTCTTTCCTTTTCACACAGGTCATGTAGTTCATGTCAGCGGAGAATGCAGGGGTGGCTCTGCTCTGCGGGGGAGGGGTTGTGTGCATTACATTGTATATAGAGTCTGCCTTTGTATATAGTTTTACATTCTTGCACGTTGATTGACGTGTGTGCGTGCGCTGTATTACGTGCATCCAGCTCAAAACAGGTTAGTCAAATGTTTTGCAAATAAAATACCTGAGACTAGAGACTCGCTCTGCTGACTCTTTATTTTATCGTATTCCAACATTAAAGTGGTATTCCCATTATACACTAGACTTTCCATACATGCCTGATAGCTACCAGTCCAACCTCACAGTCTCCATTGAAGTCTATGGGAATTACGTGCAGAGCCATGCAAATAGCACAACCATAGACATGTCCCGATTGAACTCTATGTATGGTATACTGTGTCAGCTGTCAATCATCATACCATGTAGTGAGGGTCCCAGACGTAGGACCTGCACCTCTTGTGCATTTCTGGTGTATCATTTGAAGAGGGATAGACCTTTAATGGAATAGTTAAAGGGGTTGTCCGGGTTCAGAGCTGAACCCGGACATACCTTTAAATTCACCCAGGCAGCCCGCCTGAACAGGGCATCGGAGCATCCTATGCTCCGATGCCCTCCTTTGCCCTGCCTAATTAGCGCAGGGCAAAGGCATTTAGCCCGGTTCCGGTGACGTACCGGGCTCTGCCAGGCGGAGGCTTCCGCCCGGCAGTGAGCCCGGTGACGTCACCGGCTCTGATGGGCGGGCTTTAGCGCTGCCCTAGCCAGTAAAACGGCAGTGTGTTATGTAAACAAAAGAGCCCTTGCCCTGCGCGATCCAGCGCAGGGCAAGGGAGGGCATCAGAGCATGAGATGCTCCGATGCTCTGTTCAGGCAGGCTGCCTGGGTGAATATAAGGGTATGTCCGGGTTCAGCTCTGAACCCGGACAACCCCTTTAATTTCAATCAATTCTTTTCTATGTGCTCTGTAGTGGTGGGCATTGTTTCCCCTTTAACTCCACACTATGGGTATCAACAATGGGAAGAGACTTTTAGCCTATAGGTCTCTTTACGGTCATGATGGCTCCTCCCACTCTGTAAACATTGGGAGCAACCACCCTTTTGTACAAGTGTTCATATAACTGGTGCGCCATAACTATAACAAAAAAGAGCAGATGCTGAAAAGTGTTTCAGGATCAACTATGAATATGTGGATAGCATGCCTAGGCAAACACTCCTGAGCTGAAGAATTGTATTTAGATATGTTTATTACGTTGTGTGTAGCAAGAAGATATTTCTTTCCCTGTCACAGATGTATCTCATATGCACTGACAGGGAAGCACTTTAAAGGAAATCTCACTCGGATAATCACTATTGAAGTAAAGCCATAGCCTAATAGCACTTTGTACCTTGTTTCCAGCAATAGATGTTTTCTATCTTCTGAAAATCCAGTTTATCTGGTATGCAAATGAGCCAGTAAGGTGCCCAGAGGGGCGTAATTCTTGCAGGAAGGAGCCCAGGCACGCCTCCTACATCACAATCAAGACAACCCCGCCCCTTTTCCCTGCTCCCAGCATGAGGTTGGGCTTGGGCACAAGCAGAAGGCGTGCCTGGGCTCCTTCCCGCAAGAATTACAGCCCTCTGGGCACCTTACTGGTTCATTTGCATACCAAATAAACTGTATTTTCAGAAGATAGATAGAAAACATCTATTGCTGGAAACAAGGCACATCTGGAACTAAGGTACTAAGTGCTATTAGGCCATGGCTTTACTTCAATAGTGATTATCCTGGTGACAGATTCCCTTTAATAGCCAAGGACATATCTGATCCGTCCTTGATACCGCAGTCGGGGCCAAAAGTTTTGAGACTGACCCAAGTTTTGGTTTTCACAAAGATTGTCGCTTCAGTTTTTAGGGAGGCAATTTGCATGAAAGGGGTTGTCTCATCTCACCGTTAATAAGGCGAGATGAGACACCGCCCCAACCACCTCCCGGCCAGGAAACAGCAGAGTGCTCCGGTGCTCGCTGTTTCAATAGCTTCCATTGCAGTGCATGAGAGCTACGGAAACAGTGTAGCACATCAAGCAGGGAGGTGGTCGGGACGGTGTCTCATCTGGCCTCAGTAACGGCGAGATGAGACAAACCCTTTAACTCTAGCTTGTTATGAAGAGTGACCAGATGAATTGCAATTAATTGCAGAGCCATTCAAATTAACTTAATCACCAAAACCCCTTTTCCACTGCACTGCAGCCCTGCCAAAATAAAAAAGAGCTACTAACTTAACTGATCTTCTAGTTGTCTCAGGAGAAAGCATTAACAGGGACAAGGCAGCTGATATAACTCTGTCATGCTAATTCAATTAGAAGAGCAGATGGGTTGCTTTAAAAAAGGCGGTGGTGCTTGAAATCATTGTCTTCTTCTGTCAACCATGGTTACCTCCAAGGAAACATGTGCAGTCATCATTGCTTTGCATCAAAAGGGCTTCACTGGCAAGGACATTGCTGCTTCTAAGATTGCACCAAAATCAACTATTTATCAGCCACCACAGTGCCTCGAAGCACTGGGGTCCGAATCCGACCAAGGACAACATCTGCATAGAGTTTGTATGTTCTCCCTGTGTTTGCGTGGGTTTCCTTTCAGTACTTCGGTTTCCTCCCACGCTCTGAAGACATGCTGATAGGGAACTTACAGTAGATTGTAAGCCCCATTGGGGGACAGTGTGATGGCAATGTCTGTAAAGTGCTGCGGAATATAGCAGCGCTATATAAGTGAGTAAAATAAATAGGGAGGCTTCAGGGAGGATTCTGCTATGGGATCAGTTCAGCACTAGTGCAGAGCTTGCTCAGGAATGGCAGAAGGCATGTGTGAGTGGATCTGCACAGTGAGGTGAAGGCTTTTGGAGAATGGGCTGGTGTCATGAAGGACAGCAAAGAAGGCACATCTCTCCAAGAGAAACATCAAAGACAGACTGACGTTCTGCAGGAAGTACAGGGATTGGACTGCAGAGGACTGGCGTAAAGTTATTTTTTTCTTAGGAAGCCCCCTTTAGACTGTTTGAGACATCTGAAGAAATGATTAACCAGAGAAGAAAAGGTGAGCACTAAGGTGAGTCCTTTTCATCTTGAGGGATTGAGCTCACTTACAATGTTACCCAAGAACACAGCCATGAATACAGAATGGTATCAAAACATCCTCAAAGAGCAACTTGTCCCAACAATGCAGGAGCAATCTGGTGATGAATAATGCCTTTTCCAGCATGATGGAGCGCCATATCATGAGACAGAAGTGATAACTATGGCCAGGATCTCGGCTACAGAAATTGTGATAAACTCCAAGCACTGATTTTGAAAGAAGGGTTTGCCATCAGTTAGGATTTGGCCCAGAAGTTGATATCCAATATGCCAAGTTGAATTGCAGAAGGGTCAACACAGGAAATATTGAGTCTTTGTATAAACTTGGTGGATTTGTCAGACGTTAAAGGGAAGGGGGGGGGGGGCAAACCACCCCACTTTGTCGGACCTGTAAAGGGAAACTTACTTACCGCTTCCCGGAGCTGGCTCCCCGCTACTCCTCCTGACTGGCAATGCTCTGCTGGTCTCCCTCTCTAAACATCCAGGAGGAAATTTTTCAAACTAGTGTAAAGGAGAACTGGCAACCAATCGGATTTCATCTTTCTTTTATCACAGCTCTTTTGGAAAATGAAAGGTGAAATCTGATTGGTTGCTATTGGCTACTAAGCCAGCTCTACTTTATACCAGCTTGATAAATCTCCCCCCCAGTTTGACATCGCTTACAGCCAATAGCCACTAGCTGCTGCGATGACTGGCTCCTGTTATGTCATGATAAATGGTCACGTGATGCAAGAGGATCCGATCTCCTCTGCAGCTAGTGATTGGCTGTTATGATGTCAAACCGGATGTTTTCAGTGAGGGAGCGCTGCAGAGCAGCCCAGGCCTGGAAGAGAAGGAGTGGGGAGCCAGCGCCAGAAGCAGGTGAGTTCCCCTTCACAGGTATAGCCAAGTGGGGAGGTTTGCCCTCCCCCCGCCTATTCGTTATTAATCATTAATGCTCCATGTCGCTGCTGTCCTGAAACGGGTCTTGACACTCTTTCACGCAGCGGATTCCACGCACGGCATCTGCTCGTGTGAAAGAGCCCTAACTGTGATTTCCCTCTTCTGCTCCTATATGGCTCAAGTGGGTGGGGTAAGGCTACTTTCACACTAGCGGCAGGCCTGATCCGGCAGGTGAAGGGTGCTGCCGGATCAGGACTGCCGCAGCGACATGTGTGGAGCCGGAACCGCGCTCTGGCCCCACACATGTCACACAGTACATACATACACACAGACACACACACATATAGACAAACAAATACACATACATACTTACATGCTCCCGGCAGGTCTTCGGAGCGCCGGAGTAGCAGGACGGCTCGCACAGGTGACGATGGGCGCCTGGTGGAATCGTCATCTGTGCACGCCGACCTGTCCCTCCGGCGCTCTGAAGACCTGCCGGGGAGCATGTAAGTATGTATGTGTATATGTCTGTGTATGTTTATGTGTATGTCTATGTCTGTATGTGTGTATTGTGTGTATGTGTAGCCGTATCCGTCATGAACTCCATTGCAAGTCAATGGAGGGTGGATCTGGTTACCATTGTGGTCACACCAGACGGATCCACCCCCATTGACTTGCATTGGGGGTCATTCCGAATCCGTCTTGGTGCGGATGCCTGGCTTTCAGGAGCATTCCGTTGTCTTCAGTTCAGTTTTGTCCCCATTGACAATGAATGGGGACAAAACTGAAGCGTTTTATTCCGGTATTGAGCCCCTATGACGGAACTCAGTACCGGAATTTTAAAACGCTAGTGTGAAAGTAGCCTAACATGGACCTTTGCCCATGTTATCACTGCCCTTATCAGTACTTGCCGTTTGGTTGTCAGATTAGGGTTCTCTTTATTGCTGTTTCTTTACTCTTGCATGAAGGTGTTTGTATTTTTACACATGGCATGCTCTACATGCTAAAAAATGTAGATTACGGTAGCATAATAGCTGTTTGTGGTGTGCAGTATATGTTTTAACACATTCGAGGTTGATAGCACAGGCTCTTGTTGATGTAGATTCTTGTCATACTGGATATCTTATCATTACTACAGTCATCTATTACTTTTAAATTTTAAATGCTTTTACGCTGTTTTTGTGTATATGTAAGTTTTAAGCTTAAATGTAAGATGTAATACAATTTTTTTTAATCATTTCAGTTTGTCTTAATGTTACATGAAGATAATAGCTGTCAAGAGTACATTAAAGGGGTTTGTTTTCTGAAATTTTCATATTGATTGTCTATGCTCAGGATGGGTCATCAATATCAGATAGGGGGGGGGGTCCTATTCCCTGCACCCTGTTGATCAGCTGTATGGAAAGACTGCGGCGCTCCATGAGTGATTAGGCGTCTTCTCAGGCCATATAGGTCACATGTCAGTCACAAGTGAATGGGGCTGGGCTGCGATACCAAGCACAGCTGCTATCCAATGGACGGCGCTGTGCTTGGTAAGCTGCAGTACCAGAGCTCTGGTAGGCACTGTGGCTTCCTCAAACAGCTGATCGGCGGGGGTGCCGGGAATTGGACCCTTGCCGATCTCATATTGATGACCTCTCCTGAAGATAGGCTATCAATATGAAAATCCAGGAAAACACAGTCATAAGATTACTGCTTTCAGGAAATACAGTATACAGGGTTTGGGTGTGTAATCCCTGTATTTTAGTTTGTTCCTGGAAATAAAAAATCCATCTTGAAAGTAGATTTTTTGATTTTGGACCAAAGAGAACCCAAGCTATTAGAAAAGGGTCCTATGAATCTTGTTGTACCAAGAAAAATGGCCACCAAAACTGAAACGTGTCAGATTTTCCTATTAGTGCCGATACTAATCCACCATATTGACCATACCAGTAAACAAATTCAGATGAGAAGACACAGTAACGTTAACCATATGAGGGTGGTTTACACATGTATAGTTGAGTCCCATCTGGTCTATATGGTAGTTCTCACCAGTGCTCTGATCCAGGGGACGGGATGTACTGATCATCATCGTACAATGACTCCAAAACACCAGCCAACCACCTAATGTGTATGGTGACCTCCAGACTCTCTTGATGGAGATAAGGATTTCCTCTGTCCAGTCCTCTTGTTCTAGGCTGCATGTGTAGGGTGGGGTCGGGAGAGATAGCAATCATCCAAATGAGAGTTCTACTCAAATCTATCTAAGGGCCCTATTACCGGGGCAGATAGAGCAGACGATTATTGGAAGGAAGCGTTCCTTCCCGTCAATCGTCTACTCCCTTGAGGAGGAGAGCACTGCTATGATATACAGCGATCTCCTCCTCAGTATAGGAACAGGTGATCGCTAATGCATCGCTCGTCCCTATACTGTTGCCGGCAGCAGAACGCCTATTACACTGCATGATCTGCCGCAAGCAAACCAGGATTTATTAACATGTTAAAAGATCCTGATGAATGATCCGTGTGACGTCCGAGTTGCATCCGTTTTTTTGAGGATCCATTATAACGATGCCTGTCCTTGGCCACAAGGACATGTTCTATTTTTTTTTTGCAGAACTGACATACGGACATGGATTGCACACGGAGTCATTTCAGTTTTTTTTTTTTTTTTTTCAAGCTCCATTGAAATGAATACGGACCTGGAAAAAAAAAAACGGAACGGAAACTGAAAAAAGTACGTTCGTGTGCATGAGCCCTTACACTGCCATCGTTTGATCATTTGCGATCATCTTAACAATAATCTGCCCGTGTAATAGGGCCTTAATTTGTATGGCTGGCCTTGAAGGCTGGAGGATGTAGTCATTGCCATAATCTCACGCTGGGATCTCCTAACTCAGCTCTGCCACATTTACAAACCTCAGAGATTCTTGGGCAAATATTGATCATCGTGATAAGGATATATAGTGTCAATACTGCGCCGGAGAATAAACCTGTGTGCCGAGCAAGAACAATTTGTATTAATTATTCACTCATCATGGCAGTTGACTTTATTATGTATGCCGGTAGGGCAGATTTACCAATGCGGTCAAAGATTAAAAGTGCCCATACCCTTCAATAGCTGTTGACTGAACCCGTTCAGCTAGCAGCTCTCTCCTGACTCCTCCATATGTATACACAGCTCAGCTGATCATGTATGTGTTTTCAATGGGAGGGAGGAGAAAGTCCCTCCAGACTCCCCTGACAGCAACGTATTCCCCAGAATCTGGCATTGAAATTCAACAGGTCCACCCAATTTTTCTTTCCCCCAACATCATCTGTCAGGGGGAGAGTCACGAGCTTCCCATTCACATTAGCAGTTTAGCCCGACAATAGTTCAATCCTTTCAAGACAGCTGATGGCTAGAATTCAGGAATGTTTTTACTTTCCCAAGCAATATTGAGACATTTTTTTGTGACACACCGTACTTCATGTTAGTGGTTAATTTGGGTCGATATATGTTCCAAAATCCAAAATTTACCGAAAATTCTGAAAAATTCACAATTTTCTAAATTTGAATTTCTCTGCTTTTATGACAGTTATACTTCCCTCTCTTTTGATCTATAATGGGACAAGACAGGGATACCCCCCCCCCATATGTTGTCAGCATTGAACCCCTAGCGGCTCTAATACGTAAAAGCCCGGACATTCAAGGTATCCCAGTCAGAGAGAAATGATTTTCTATCTCTCTTTTCTCTGACGATATGCTGCTCACCCTAACAAACCCTTTTCTCTCCCTCCCCAACGTCCACGTGGTTTTGGACTGTTATAGTAAGCTATCTGGTTATAAGCTTAATAACTCTAAGGCCGCTTTCACACAAACGTGTTGTTCCCTCTGGATTTGAAGCGTGAGTATAACACAGCTCCCGTCCTGACCTCTCAGCACTGCTGGGGTCGCATAGCATTATATTGATTTATGAGGCTATGTAACCCTTACAGTTCTGGAATGTATTGGATAACACTGACATACTGTCACTGTTATCTAATACATTCCAGACCTCAAAGGGTTACATAGCATCATAAATCAATATAATGCTATGCGACCCTGCATTGCTAGAAGTTCAGGACGGGAGCTGTGTTATACTCGCACTCCAAGTCCAGAGGGTACAGTGCGTTCGTGTGAAAGCAGCCTATGTCCGAGGCGTTACCAATTGATATCCCTCCTGATAGACTTCATCTCCTACAAAGCAGGTTTAAATACACTTGGCGTACCCACTCTATTAAATATTTAGGAATCCAACTTACTTCTAACTACTCCTCTCTCTGTAAGGCTAACTCCCAATCTCTCTCCTTGGTTGTATAGCGGCAATAAAAATGTCCATTCTCCCTAAATTCCTATACCTATTTGAGACTTTCCCAGTGAGGCTGCCGGCCGCAGCTCTTCTCTATATATAGTCCGCTTTCGCTAATTTTGTCTGGAATTATAAACGACACAGGTCCTCCAATCAGATTTTGGTAGCACCGGTTTCGAATGGAGGTTTGGCCCCCCCTAATATTGCTTCATATTATTTAGCAACACACCTGAGGCATATTGCCTCCTATTCATACAACCGCTGGACCTAGATTGAGCGATTGTGGCTGGTACCAACTCATCCGGGAACTATGATTTGGGGCTCCCCTCCTGCTATCCCTGCCATGCTGTTTACAAGAGAGATTTGGTACAGGAACAGGATTAGATATAACCTAGCGACACTACGCTCCCCTCTTGCTTTATTTCTCTTCACTCCTCATCTTCCGGAAGCTCTGAGGTGGGGATGGTTAGACTATGGACGGCTGCAGGGCTATGTCGCTTTGTTGACCTGAAGGACCCTCATTCTGCTCAGATTCTGACACTTGAGGAACTGCAGACTAAATTCTTCCTGCCAAACAGGTTTCAATATTGCAGAATACTCCATTACTGTAGGTGTGTGTTGGGATCGAATGTTTGAACGTATCTATACCTGGGGGCCCTTCCTCCAAATGCCTTATCTCTGACATATACCAGATATTATCTTCCTCAGACTTCCCTATGGGTTTTAAACATCCCTACATACGGAAATGGGAGGAGTGGTTGCAAAGGGATCTCCCCCGAAGACTTGGCGAACCATAGGGAGAAGGGCACATTCTAGTTCCTCTTGCATAACATCCAGGGAGAACTAACGTTCTGGTATGATACACTGGAAGTTTTACATGCTATGAACCCTGAGGTGCCGGATACCTGTTGGAGGTGCTCCCAACCGAAAGCCTCTTTATTTCATATCTTCTGGTCCTGCCCAATTCTAACACTATTTTGGATACAGGTTATGAGATTAATATAAGCCATTTTAGATACTCCTGTCCCTAGTCCCTGAACTGCTCAGTGAAGCTTCCGAACACAAGATCCACCAGCAATGTTATTTAATGGGGAATTTGTATAACAGATTCTCTGGGGGAAAAGGGGGGGGGGGTCTCAGAGGCAATCTCTGACCCCTGACCATATGAACTGTTATGGCATATGAGCATCAAACATGGGGGGAGGTCTCCTCCTGCATTAGGCTACAGATTTAGCAGACTTGTTGCAGAACTTTCTGCTACTGTCCCATTCCTTTCAAGAGGAATCTGTATGCTCGCTACTAATACAATCCCATTCAGATGTACAGAACTGATTTTTAGTTGCAACAAATCTGCTGTGTGTGAATATACCTCTACGCAGAGCAGAGTGTTGCCGCTTTGGTGGGTCAGCCTGTTCCGATTACATGGTCAGCCAATCACTTAAAAGAGGAACGAGGGAAAAAAAAAGCAAATTTTATACAAATAAATGATCATAAAACTAAGGGCTCATGCACATGAACATATTTTGTTTCCGTGTCTGTTCCGTTTTTTTTTTTGCAGCCCGTATGCGAAAGCATTTCCTTCAATGGGGCTGCAAAAAACGGAAACGACACTGTGTGCATTTCGTTTCCGTATGTCCTTTCCAAAAAAATAAAATAAAAAATAGAACATTTGCTATTCTTGCCGCATTACGGAAATGGATAAAACTGTTCTATTAGGGGCCAGCTGTTCTGTTCCGCAAAATACTGAATGCATGTGGACGTCATCCTTAATTTTTTGGAGATCCGTGTTTTGTGGACCGTAAAATACATTCGCTCGTGTGCATGAGCCCTAATAGGCATAATAAAAATATAATTATAAAAAATATACATAAGTATACAGTTCCTGGTTAGACTGGGTTAACCTGTTCGCAGGTGACCCTCCCCTGGCTCTAGCTGATGTGTGTCACTGACTCCTGCATGGGGAATGTAGTAAATGTCAGTGCGTGGCTTCCTGCCAGTGTATACTGTGCTGCTCCAGGAACAGGAAACCAGCACTGACAACGTGGAGAAAAGTTTCTCCGTGATGCAAAAAAAGAAAAAAAAAGTGGTCCCTCCCACTAGAAAAAGTTCCAGCTCCAAACACACAGGATTGTTCATAGCTGCAGGGTGTCAATGGAGAGAGATTTAGGAAGTCAATGCTCAGAACTTTAGAGAGTCAATGTAAGGGGTCAGGGCTGTGCTTAGTACTCAGTACTCGACCGTGATTTTGAGAGTCAATACACTGTTCTGTAGGGAGGCAGTGCATAGAGACTGAGGAGGCGGCTGGGTCATTAGTAATTCAATGCACACAGCTTTAGGGAGTCAATGTGCGGCTTCATTTGCCATGCTTCTAGGTGCCAGTCTGGGTTAGCGCAGCATCTCCTCTTTAATTGAATGGCATCTGTTGGGGGCAAACATGCCCACAGAAGCGACTTGGTACGACTGCTACAAGATGATCAGCTACAGACCCCGCTCAAGACCCCTCAACATGTGGACCGGATGAAGAGAAACAGTGGAGATCCTTACTGGTCGAGGTCAGTAAACGGACTGCGGTCTGGAGCCCACAGAGCTTACAATCTAATGAGTGTTAGGTTTGGGCTACAGGGCGACATTTCATGGAAAGTATTTCAATGGTGTTGCAATGAGACAAAAATACATCTGTCAGATTTTTTTGCGACCGTCGCGCCGCAGCATGCAGCACTATTCAAATATATTAGATGAAATGTCGTGCGATACATGTCTCTGTAGCCATAGCCTTAGAATCTTGGCTTATGCTACGTAAATTGGGCACAGAGTCTGCCATACCTGTGAGTAGATACATAGGTGACCATGCTTAGCAACACAGCCCTCGAAAAAGAGAGCAGTACCGCGGTCATATTGAAAGTCGTAGCTTCACGTGTGTGCGTTGTTTTTTTTTTTCATTTTATACAGTTTATTGTATGAGTATCTTTTTGGTAGCAATGGCTGAGAGTTGTAGTTCCATGTAACTGCATAGATGTTTACAGTATGACCCATATTTACTAATAGGTTTACTCCAGTTTTTGGCACTGAGCTGCAAAAAGTCGCAATTTGTGAAAATAAAAACCCAAAAGGTCCACACAAAAAAAAAAAAAATTAAAAAAAGAGAGGCTATGGCGATATGGGCTGCAACACCCATCATGAGAAATCCAACTTTGTTCCTTCTTGGTGTGCACCTGAGGAACTTGGAAAGTAGAGATGAGCGAACGTGCTCGTAACGAGCACTGTACCGCTCGGCTCCCCTGCGCTCGCATGGGCGCAGGCAGCCGCTTCCGTTGGGTGAGGAGGATGGAAGCGGCTGCCTGCGCCCATGCGAGCGCAGGGGAGCCGAGCGGTACAGTGCTCGTTACGAACACGTTCGCTCAACTCTATTGGAAAGCTGTGCAAACAGCATTTGAATCCATAAAAAAAGACGATGCACCAAAGCTGAGTTTTTCAAACGGAGCAGTTTGCATTTTGTAGCGTGCAAGAAGCGCAAAGTTTATCAGATACAATGGAGACGGCTGTGACAGGTGCAGGGGTACACATTGGCCCAGATTTACTAATCCTATAGATGGCGTAAGGTTAGATCAGGCTGGATAATGAATGTGGTGCAGGGATAGAAATTTTTCTCTGACTCTATACCAACTATTGAATAGCTTACATTGAAGCAGATTTTATGCCAGAATTGAAATTTTGGCGCAATATGGAGCATAGTTGGCTCTGCCTCCTTTTCACAAAGCTCCACCCACTAGCCACTAAGACTGACCCTTGTCGATGCCGTAGATGTGCCAAATTGCAGCAATTTGCTCCGTTTTTTAGACAGATTTGTGGCGAATACATATTAGTAAATCTAGGCCTGGCTGTTGAACTGGCTTAGTTTCCTATAACAACCAATCAGATTCCATCTTTTATTCTTCACAGCTCCTTTGGAAAATGAAAGGTGGAATCTGATTGGTTGCTATGGCCAACTAAGCCAATTCTACTTTACACCAGTTTGATAAATCTCCCCCATAGAGTCATGTTCTATAGCCAGATGTAGATGCAATCACATTAGTGAATGCGATCCATTGTATCTGTAGCAGCAGAGTCAATATACTAAGAGCAGTAGAAATGACTACACTACAACAACTTATGGTCATACCACAGTGCTTGTGTTTTCACACAGGACTGACGATAAAACCTTTTGCACCATCTTTGTAGCTTATCCCAATGTTAAAGCAGCCTCAAAGGGTTAAACGATGCATCCCGCTCTGCAGTATAACTTGTGTATATCAGATGGAGCTCAGTTTTCCTGATACAGAGCATCAAATCCCCTGCATAGACTGAGTTATAGGATTAAATTCTGCCTTTCAAGCTGCCACCATTAAAGGGAGCTTACTATCTACTGGTTTGTTATTGATAGTGACCCCTCATTTTCGGTGGTGTCCAAGCTGTGGCTTGTGAGGAGCGAGTAGGGAAGACACACAGGATTTGTCTTCTCTGTCCTACTCACTTTTAGGCTCCATTCACACATCCTGTTTTTCTTTCCTGATTTGATCCTGATCTGGATCCATTCATTTCAATGGGTCCTGAAAAAATCAGGAAAAAACAGGATGTGTGAATGGAGCCTTAGGCTGTGGTTCTACATAGTGGCTGCGAAGCGACTATGAGCTGAACGCGAAACTATAGCAGTTTGCTAAGAAGTGACACAGTTTCTCAGGATGGGCTTCACCTCGACCTGCTGGGAAATTATGGCAAACCGCTGTAGTTATTCTATCTATCTATCTCATATCTGTCTACAGGTTCTCTGCTTTTCCTAGCCTCAGGATAGGTCACAATGAATTTCAGATCAGTGGGGGCCCGACTGCCAGCCCTCCGCCAATCAGCTGTATGACGCTCCCACTGATCTGATATTCATGACCTATCCTTAGGGATAGGTCATCAATATAGGAAAAGCGGAGAACCCCTTTAAGTAATTCTCTATGGTCACGCTTGTTATGCTTTAACTTTTCCTGCTCTGATGCTGAGATCAGCTGAGGGGTGGGGGAGGGGGACATTTAACTTTTTTGCATTCCATTAGTTCCTGTTTTTGCATTGTATCCTAATGCCTCATTTAGGGCCCTTTCGCACGACCGTATGCCTCCCATATGTTCCGGAGCGGCATCGATCGTGCGCGCGGCGGGCCGCCCGCGGGACTATTGTCCCTCACTCATATGATTTTATGAGTGTGGGACAATAGCCCCGCAGGTGGCCCGGCGTGCACAGCATCATTGTAATCAATGATGCTGTGTGCTCCTGTGCGCACGATCAATGCCGCTCCGGGACATATGGCCGTGTATGGTCGTGTGAAAGGGCCCTTACAGCGTTCCTTCCCAATAATCGGACCTTCTGAAGGTGCCACAGATTCCCCAATGATTGAGCGAAACGATTGTTGATGTGGTTAAAAAGCACTCTACGCCCAAGAAACAATGCAGCTGTATGATGAGTGATAGCAGGAGCCATTGCTCGTCCTCATACTGTGGAGGTGATCGCTGCATGTAAATGTAGAGCTTCACCTCCACTAACGAACAGCTGACTGTCAGGAAGGAACATAAAAGAAGAGAAAGTATGAAGGACAGATACCATTTCTCTTTTTTTAAGTCACTCCTGTTTTTGGCTTCCTGACTGCGTGGCTGCAGCCTAAGGGCACCTGCACACGGGTGCAGGTTTGAAAACAGAAATTCTGCACGGATTCAATGCAGTTTTGCAGCAGATCTCATTCTTTGCGACACACACACAAAAAAAATCGCACAAACAATTGACATGCTACAGATTTCAAAATCCATCCACATGGCAGGACAATTTCTGCACGGAAGGAAAACGCATGTACATAAGGTTTGTCTAATCTCATACGCTTTGCTGGTTCTGTCTGTATTAGGGCTCATGCACACGCAGTCCTCAAAACACGTGCATTCCGTATTTTGTGGAACGGAACAGCTGGTCCCTAATAGAACAGTCCTATTCTTGTCCTATTCTTGTCTGCATTATGGAGATGTTCTTTTTTTTTTTTTGCGGAACGGACATGCGGACACATGGAAACGGAATGCACACGGAGTAACTTCCGTTTTTTTTGCGGACCCATTCAAAAGAATGGTTCCGCATATGGACCTGTAAAAAAAAATTGAACGGAAATGGGAAAAAAATACGTTTGCATGAGGTCTTACTCTGCGTTTTTTCTGCATGAAAACCTGCACGTAAAAACTGCACCTAATCTGCAATGTGTGCCTGTAGCCTAATGCAGGGCTGCCCAACCTGTGGCTCTCCAGCTGTTGCAAAACTACAACTCCCAGCATGCCCAGTCTGCCTACAGCTATCAGCCTACAGCAGGGCATGGTGGGAGTTGTAGTTTTACAACAGCTGGAGAGCCTCAGGTTGGCCAGCCCTGGCCTAATGGATCAACATTTACATTGATTCTGTTAAGCACATCCATTGGGGTAGCGGGATGGACAACTGCTGCCTAAATGATCGTGTTGTGGACATTTCACCAGGAGATAAGTGGACACTTTGGTTGTGGCACTTTACTCACGGCCAAAGATTACAGCATCGTGGGGCTACTTTACTGCACATCGCAACACAATGGAATGGGTCACATTGTCAGGTGAATTTTTTGTGGCTGTTGGGTCACAGTCACAACAACTTGCAAGTCGCGATGAAGCCCCCAATCTCTTTCATGATGGGAAGTACAGTAACAACGCTGTGGTCTTTAGCTGTGGAGTCACTGCCTTGTCCTCCTTTTATAACCACCTTTAAAATGTTTTTTCAGGATTTTTATACTCTGGATAGGTCATCATTATCTGATCGGTGGGGGGTCCAACACCTGCGACCCTGGCTGATCAGCTGTTTGAGAACGCATCGGCATACTTGTGAGTGCTACTGCCTTCTCATAGCTCACCAAGCTGTTTTGAAACGTAGGAGAAACTGTCCCTTGCATTGTAAGAGCTCAGTTAAACCGCTTGGGTACGTTTGTAAAGTGTGAAGATGTAGTTTCTGACCATTCGGAATCCATTTTGTTTCTGGCCTGGGAAACTTAAGATAGTTTCAGGTTATTTTCAGAAAATGGCCTGAGAAACTTCAGGTTGTTTTGGGAAGATAGTTTCAGGTTGTTTTGGGAAGACGGCCTGAGAAACTTCAGGTTGTTTTGGGAAGATATTTTCTGGTTGTTTTGAGAAGATGGCCTGAGAAACATCAGGTTGTTTTGGGAATCCAGAGTTATACTTCATCTGCTTATAGTTGTTAGAGCGTTCTTTTTTTATTTGTTCCGGATCCAGAAATTGGCCATTCTTGGGTCCGGAATAATGGAGAAGGAACAGGCTGCGCATGTGTTGGCTCCACTCCAGTAGGGAGTGAAGTTCTTTATTTACATTTCTACAAATGCTGTAACCCTTCGAGGAAATAAGTCAGAAGCTCATCCTATGGGGGGACGCCTCGTGTAGGGACCGGTGTTTTCCCGATCGAGACTCTGACTGCTTTCGCTGAAAGGGCTTCCCAGCTGATGTCGCTGTCAGATGATGATAACTCAATTGGTGATGTATGTACCTTCATTCTGGATGTAGTCAGGACTCCAGATGAAGTGTTGATATAATTGTGTATTATGTTCTTTATCCTTTGTGTATAAATAAGTGCAAAAGAAGGACATTATATCACTATATGTATACACTACTTATTATATTTAATAAAATCATATTATAAACCTTCCTTTGAAGTGTAGCTGTAGTTCAGTTTAGAGTCTCTCTTTAAAGAGTATCCGAACTTGAAGTCTTGCTCTTATCAGCATAACAGTTTGTTAAAGGGGTTATCCGGGAATTTGATATTGATAACTGATCTTCCAGATAGCTCATCAATATCGGATCAGCAGGGGTTTGACTTCTGGGATCCTCCTCCACCCGATAAGCTGTTAGAAGAGGCTGCAGTGCTTCGTGATCGCTCAGGCCTCTTCCTAGGCGAGTGACGTCACTGTACTTCTGTCACGTTGCGGTCGCTTCAAAGAACTGATCAGCGGGAGTGATGGGAGTCGGATCTTGTCGATAAGCCTTCAGCATCAATTCCTGGATAACCCCTTTAACAAGCTTGCTGGCTGTTTCCGATTAAGAGTAGCAGAACTGTGATTGCAGCTCTGGCTATTAGGCTAGGTTCATATCACAGTTTCATTTTCCGTTCTGATCCGTTAGAAAAACAGACGTTAAAAAAAAAAAAGGATTCTTTATTTCCAACATCTTTTACGATTATTTTGCATCAGTTTTAGCCTTTTCCATTTGAGATCTGTTAGGCCCCATTCAGACGACCGTGTTTCATGGCCGTATACGTGTTTCACTGTACGGCGGTGGCCTCAGGAAGCGCACGGCGTCATAGCAACCAATGATGCCGTGCGCTCCCGTCCTCTGGGGCAGCACAGGCCGGGCTTTCACGGCCCATATACGGCCGTGAAAAACGGTCGTCTGAGTGGGGCCTTAGAAGGAAGAAAAAGTCCTTTGTGGAAGACATCTTCTTCCATCTAAAATAATGGATCTCAAATGTAAATGGCTAAAACGGATGCAAAATGAGCATCACGGATGCTCAGAATAAAGGGTCCATTTCTTTTTTTTGTTTTCTGTTCTTCTGACGGATCAGAAGAACAGAAAACAAAACCGTGATCTGAATCCTTAGAGTTCCACATAACGTGTTCTCCACAGACAGCACACGTACCCATTCATTTTATTGTGTGCATTCACACATCAGTTTCTTACCACGGTCTGTGTTTTTTGCATGGATGCATGCTTTTGTTTTGTCCTCCCGCCCATTATAGTCTTTGGGTCAGTGAAAACCATGGAGCCATCCATGTTGCATCCGTGTTTCATGGATTATTAGGAACAGATGCTTTGAAAATTATTTTTCAGCTGTGCAGTGTCAGTGAAACATGGATGACACATGGAAAGCAAAAAACGGACACACAGACCACACACGGATCCTCCACGGACATCTTCACGGAGGCACCACTGTCCACCTTTTCACAGATTTAAGTACGGACGTGTGAATAAGGCTTTAGTCTTTCACCTGTACATTTGATTTCATATTTCCTTCCTCTTGTCTTGTGTTTTAGGTCAGCGCTAGACTAGCAGCTGTATAAGGTGGATGTCCTTCTGGCTGTATGTGGGGCGTAGTTAAATATTAAACTTATACATAAAAAATCCTCACTGTGTCTATATATGGATTAGTAGCAGGGATGGGTAGGGGAGTGCAAAGCACAATTTCTGACCATTCTGTGGCAGTAAACAAGGACCCTCTATGGTTCTGGTGCCCAAGAGCCATAAATGTGAATGTCAATATTGGGAAGACCCATTTAAATCTGCAGTCTATAGAAATCAATGGCGCATAATTTAGAGAAAAAAAACTCCAGTATTTGTATGGTTTTATTGTATGAATCCCAATTACCTGCTTGTAAAGCCAGTGCTACCAGTTCATCTACAAGGAAACTGCCACTAGAGGGTGCAGAGATTATATTCAGGAGGTTATGTTCAGCTGTTATATCTGTTTCCTGGAAAGCTGGGTGACACTCCACTATGACCATTATTAGCCGCCTCAGGATTTGTAACCCAACTTCCTCAGGTTCCACTCACGCATCACTATTCTGCTGGACTTGCCATTCAGGAACGTAGGAAAAGTGATTGTATAGGCCCCCCCAGAGCGATTGGCTTGGGGGACACATGGGTGCACATACACTTTTTAGTTTTTATTGGTTTTAGGGCATTTTCTCTGGTGTTTTTTGGTTATCTCCCTCCCCCCTCCCTTTTTCTTATATTTTACTTGACAGGTAAAAATTACCTCAGATTTGTAATCTTTACCTGAGTGTAGAAGAACCCGTTTCAGCTGGTTTGGAGCTGCAATGCTGAAGAGCTGGGTCCGTCCTGATTGGCTGGCTTGGTTGCTGGGGGAGAAATCCAGGTTCCTGATTTGTTGTTGCTCCTGGCGGCGGGAAAATGAACTGTTTAAAAAGGTGGCATCTGAGGAGCTGAGGTGCCAGTCTGAAGAGGACCTGATCTGCGCCCGCCCTCCCTAGAAATTTAAAAGAATTCTTTGTCGCATGCTTTATTAGTGGGATTTATCACTCAGCTATTGCTGAGTGGATTGTGGTCTAATGGTTTTGAACTTGGTAATTTAAGGGTTAACTTATTAATTATGGTAATTTATTTAAATTATTAATTTATTATATGGTTATTTATTTGGGTAACTCATAATAAAGCATTGTGGCTAGTTCACCAAAATTCAAGTGTTATGTTTTTATTTATTAGGTTAAATTTATGGTTTATGGTTTAGCATTATAAGTGTAATGTGCATCCATGTCACTCAGCTTTCCAAGGTGCAGATATGACTGAGCTAACTACTTGACAGAAGGGGGATGGAGATGTAGATACTAATAATGTATAAACCCTGGGGTACAGCCACACATGGTGGATACACTGCAGCGTGTACACCTTATCTGGACTTACTTGTCTTGTATAGAGAAATGTAAATTTCCCTATTATGTCATCTTTAGTGATTGTCCTGCAATAATGACCTCCTCTAATACATCAAGTCAAGAGGGTCACCCATATCCATAAAGATATGAAGCAATGGGGCTCCCTCCACAACTTTATTGTACTGGTGCCACAACACAGGTTGTCTGAAATGGAGAACCCTTTTAATCCCACATAATCCACTAGATTTCAGGATGTGTTTTATCACCAAAATATTCTTATGTAATCTCTTGTTACAGGTTGGAGACCCGTGTCTGGACCGCAGCTCTTCTGATGGGAACATGTCTCCTCTACTGTGCCAGGGCCAGCATGCCAATTTGTGCGGTGTCAATGAGTGGGTTCTTTGGCTGGGACAAGCGGCAATCTGGAGTGGCCCTTGGCAGCTTCTTCTGGGGGTACTGTGTAACCCAGGTGGTAGGGGGACATCTGAGTGACAAGTGAGTTCATCAAGTATCCCATTGCCGTATATAAGGTGACATAGATCTCCTCCGTTTTAGGTTCTTAAAGAGAACCTGTGCTTTTAGTTGTCTTGGTGCCTTCAATGAGGGACTAGGTCGCTGAGACCTTCATAAACTCTGGTACAGTGGGACCTAGGCTGCTCTCCTCTCTATAGCTTCAGGCTTGAAGGTTAATATATCTCCAACTAATGTGAATAGCAGCTGAAGTGGCAGGATATGACTGAAGGAGCTCTTTGAAGAGCCTCCAAACCCCTATGTATGTTTTATAGGGAGGGTTACTTCAACATTTTGGTTGACTTGTGGTATCTGATATGTTTTTGTTTTAATTTTTTTTAGAGTGGGTGGAGAGAAGGTTATTCTCTTATCGGCTCTGTCCTGGGGCTTCATCACGGCAGTGACCCCCCTGGTTGCCCACATGACCAGAGACCCCCTCCTCTTGGTCAGTCTTCTACGCTTTCTAATGGGACTTCTGCAAGGTACGGTAATCCTCGGGGGCATATTCTGAAATGTAAATTTAATCCCCAATCCTGTAAATCAATCAATGGATCCCAAGATTGTATCCTGATCAAGTGACCAGTAGATGTTAGGTCATCAGCTGACATCTTCCTGCAATGTGTCATATGACTCCTTTCACCTATACTTATTGGTTGAGGGGAGGGGTTTATGTGACAAGCTGGTTTCTACCCCGCTAACTGGCTTTTAGAGGGTTTGTAGTAAGTTCAATGATGTCATCTAGTTCACTATCCTTAAGGCATACTTGTATGCAAGATGTAGCAAATTAAGTGGCCTATTTGTGGGGGCACTTTCCCTTTAAATGCCATCATGTCTGATAACCATATGGCTGCGGTATTTTATACTGTTATTGTTTTCTCTGTTAACTTTTCGCTTTCTCTCTCCACATAAGGCGTCCACTTCCCTGCTCTGGCCAGTCTGTTTTCTCAGCGGGTTCGGGAAAATGAGCGAGCGTTCACCTGCAGCGCTGTGGGCTGTGGTTCCCAGCTTGGGTATGTGCCAGTGACTGTATAATGATCTGGTTGCTTGTCTGGAGCTAAACCCTGGTCTTCTATGTTCTTGTTTCAGGACACTACTAATCGGTGGGGTTGGGTCAGTGTTGTTGGAGTGGTACGGCTGGGAATCTGTTTTCTATTTTGCTGGGTTTCTCACCTTAAGCTGGGGATATTGTCTGAGTACCTATCTACTAAAGGAAAGAGGTAAATTGGGGAATTCTACCCAGAAACAGAAAATTCATTATGTGTGAGATCTGCCATTAGTAGTGTTGGTAATGGAGTTGTCAGGTCATGGCTCTTCTCCCGCTCAAGATACGACAAACACTATGGGGGAGATTTATCAAACTGGTGTGAAGTAGAACTGGCTTAGTTGCCCATAGCAACCAATCAGATACCACCATTCATTTTCCAAAGGAGCTGTGAAAAATGAAAGGTGGAATCTGATTGGTTGCTATGGGTGGCCAGGTCTACTTTACACCAGTTTGATAAAGTACCCCCCCCCCCTATCCCTATATGCCCAGGAATTCAGGACTCTCCTGGACTCTTCAGAAGGTTAACACAAGGCATAAAAGACCCAGCCATTTATGTTCCTGAAACTACTACTTAAAGGGGACAAGCAGTATGAACATTACTGAGGATGTCCTATCACTTCAGAAGCCATATTGCCTACTGCAAATAATAACCAGATAACAACCCATTTCCATACCAAAATCCTACTCAGTCTTTGTTACGTAACCCAAACCCACTGAGCACCCTAGGTTGGGCTGCACTGTTCACCAGCATCTCAAGCCATGTTTATTTTATACCTCATATTCTTAAGATGTATTGAGGGTCTTATTATAACCCACTGTTTCTTTCCTAGAGAAAATTCTCACTTTTGAAGACCTGGGGAAGGGTTTCTCATTGTCTGCTCAGACCAGCATGCCCTGGAGACGTTTATTTAAAAAGGCACCTGTTTGGTAGGTAGCTCTTCTATGTGTCTGTTTACCCTTGGTATGCAAAGAGGTATCTCCCAGAAATTAGAACAGTCTCTTTGCTTATTACGTATTTTTCCATGAAGCATTGCCACTAAGTCTCTGTAAACATCTGGTCTCCTTAAGGAGAGCCATTACTTTCTATGCTGTGTTCAAGCCCTCTATTTCAGCCAGCCAGAATGCAAAACCATACTGATGAGGGTCAAAGACCCTAAAGCAGCTGTCTGCAGATGGATATTTGGTTTGGCTATTCTCCCTGGTCATGGCTTGTTAAAAAGTTGGACTTTTACTCATAGAGGCGACTTCCAAAAGGTGGTGCTGGCGAGGCGGTTCTCTTTTTCTGGGAGATACCTCTTTGCATATTATTTTCCCATGGAGCATTGCCAGTAAGTCTCCATACACATCTGGTCTCCTTAAGGAGAGCAAACACCACCTAACCCCTTAGTAGATATTGTATAAAAGATGAATTATAACATATATACTCTTTGGGCTTTAAGAGCATCAGGGAGTGTTCTGCACAACGGTTACGTGGCCTAGACACAGCTAAGTCCCATTCAAGGGGGCTGCAAGGAGGCTGTGGTGTTCATCAGAGCTCTGGTGAGCGCCACGGTTTCCTCAAACACGGTTGCCAGGAGTCAGACCCCCTCTGATCTTATATAAATACCTAACAATAGGCCATCAATATGAAAATACTGGAAAACCCCTTTTAATCTTGTAGCCATCCATATGTTCATGTATAATTTTAGGGCAGTGATTATCGCCCAGCTCAGTGTGGCCAGCACCTCATTCACACTGTTTTCGTGGGTTCCAACATTCTTCAAGGAGCGGTTCCCGGATGCCAAGGTGAGAGCCATGTGACCCAAAAGAATTGTCATGGTAGCAATGTATTCATATGATTGTCCCGTGCCACCTACTGGTATAGTATGGAAACTGCAGGGTAAAATTTCAGTCCATAGAAGTGAATGGGTACTATGCAATTTTTTCCATTCACTTCTATTACCATCAGCAAAGTTGTGCATGAAAGGGTTGACATCTACTACTGGCCTTGTTTCTCTGTTCTCAAATATCAGATGTTCATATTCTTGACCAACTTCTTATCTTCCAGGGTTGGGTATTTAATGTTGTACCATGGCTTGTCGCCATCCCATCTGCTGTTTTCAGTGGGCTCCTTTCTGACTACCTCATCACACAAGGTAAGGAAGAGCCCAGAAAAGGGCAAATTGACCAATTTATGGCCAAATTTAAAGGGAACTTGTCATCTCTGAAACACCCCCTGAACTAGAGTAAGCGTTGTATAGTGTAAGTGATGCTGAATCTAAATCTTCATACTCACTTCCATCCCGACGCTGTGCTCCCACAAGCCAGCAGTAAAATGCACTCACTGGACTCTTCTTTGAGTCCTCTCCATTATGTGAGTGAGCACCGGAGTCTTCTCAGTGCATTTTAGTGCAGGTTTGTGGGAGCACAGCATCAGAATGGAAGTGAGTATGAAGATAAAACTTACATATTCGGATTCAGCATCACTTACACTATACACCTCTTATTCTAGTTCAGGGGGTGTTTCGGAGATGACAGGTTCCCTTTAAGGCATATAGGAGTCTTCTTGACCATTTTAGACACAATTATTAGGAATATTTGCATGATCGGCAGAGAGAAGGGACATCAGGGAGATTCCAAAAAATGGGACCAAAAAGTGGTGCACAATTTTTTTTCCTTGTGTTCTGCCAATTTATATAGAACAAGCACCCAACCATACTTACCAAATACTGTTGTTGGTAACTCTTGGGCATGTAAGCCACAACCCGTGGAAAGCCCACCTAAGGACAGGGCTTACAAATACATCACCCATTTTTGGGCTAGGACAGTCCCAATCTGCTAGGACTGTCTCTGAGAATTAGTGACAGTCCCTCCCCTGCAAATTTTGGACTGTTGACAACTATCCATAGGAAATCTGACCCCCTGCAACACACCCCAAAATGGATAAAGACCGTACAATAGACCTCCTAAATAAATATCTAGAATCCAGCACAGCCCTTTATCCAGACACCAGACCAGAGACCCCCATGATTATGTGCTGGCAAGCATGATGTTAAGCAGCCATTTGGATTTTCTGATTGGTACCTGAAAAAGGGGTTAGTTTGCGTTGGTGTCACTTCAAATAAAATAGTTGTGGATATCCTGCTTTTTCAACTACTACAATCAGCAGTGCCTATTGGAATGCTCTGCAGTTTCTTCCTGTTCACTGACAAGAAAGTCAATTCCTTCTGAACATTAAATAATTTTGGTTCATTTAACCTCATGGAAAATGTTTTATCATTTGATCAGTCAGCCATGGAGATGAGCTAATGAAATTAAGTGGAAATTTGCAAGAAAATTGGAAACATTTGTCATGTCCACTAGATGGCGATGTTGTTATTGCAGTTTATGATGGTCTACCTTGTGCTGCCCGATTAGTGGCGGATTTCTTGCTTATATTATTTTCCTCTCTAATAGCTGTTAAAATATTTCTCTCTCTTTCCAGGTTATAAAACTATCTGGGTCCGGAAGCTGATGCAGGTAACGTCTCTCTGCCATTTCTTCTCTCTTCTGCAGATAGAGATTTAGTAGTACTGTGCTTGTCAGATTCAGCAGAGCTGAATGCAGTATTTATCAAGTCAAGCAGGTATGTGCAGGATGCAGTCTTGCACATGATATTACCAGATTTGCAAACTGTCCAGAAATTTCTGGACAGTCTATAAAAATAGCAAACTGTACCCAGGCTGGTGGTAGTTGACTAGATTATTTTGGTGGCAATTACTAGTGTTGAGCGAATTGAAGTTGACAAAGTAGAATTCGATCTGAATTTCAGGAAAAATTTGATTAGTCACGAATCTGAATTTCCTGGATACTTTCTAAAATGGCTGCTGCACATGTTACAAAGTGAAAGTAAGAAGCCCGAAAATGAGGGATCACCCATAATGCCATACAGCCAGCTAATCAGCAGATAGCCAGCCCCTGCGATGTCACAGCCCTATAAAAAGCCTCATCCCGCCTGGTCTCCACCATTTTACAGTGAATTTAGTGCAGGGACAGTGATTAAGAAAGCCTTTATTTATAAAATTTTAGTTTGGAGCAGTTCAGGGACAGTATAGGAAAATAATAGGGGGATCATAGGGAGACTTTATCCACACTATAGGGAGAGCATAAGGAGGAGAGTACAGGGGCTAATACAACAATGTCCCCTTTGGTTATTAGATGAGCAATTCTATTACACCTTGATGCACTAATTGGGGTAAAAAAGAGGTCTAATACTACTGCTATTGTGGAGTCCACATTGTTTTATACATATGTAATACTATAACACCTTGATTCTGTAATTGGGGTGAAATAGCGCTGTAAATATTTTTTCATGTATTTGGTTTTACACCTTTTGTTATAGGTAAGGAATTCCACTAGGCCTTGTTTCTGTAGGTGAAATATCATTGTAATACTACTAATTTTTGCGGTGTCCACTTTGGTTTATACATAACTAATTACATTAGGCTTTGATTCTGTAATTGCGGTGAAATAGCGTTCTATTTTTTCACGTATTTGGTTTTACACTTTGTTTTTTTACATAAGTAATTCCACTAGGATATGTTTTTTGGGGGGTTGATCTTGTGACGGATCAGAAGAAGTGACGTCAACACAATCTTACTGCTGACACCTTCTCCACTCTCGTGGAGCCACTACTTGTATCAGTGTGTAACAGAACAGGTTCTGTAGACATCTATGTGGAATCGGTAGACGATGTAAAAGGAGAGCGCACTTTCACGCTATAGTAAAATCTTGGGCCACAGCACGGTTAAGTCCATTATACCTGACCCTAAAATTGACCTGTAAGGCTGAGTTTACACTTCAGTTATTTGGTCAGTTTTGGCCCCGTAACTGCCCAAAAAAGTGAAGTGTGAAGTGATTTTAAGAGTGACGCCTGTCACCTGCCTGTCATACTGACGCACAGCAACTGTTTCACTACCACACCAGCTATGCATGTTTCTGCAATGCACATTGTTATACACCGATATACAGGCTCTCTGCAGCCGGGAAATAGCTGATTTAAAACGTGCTTAGTGACAAATTAATTTGGATCAAATCAAATTTGGTGAAGAGTCCGAATCTAATTTTTTAAAACTTTGCTCAGCTCTAGTAATTACCATCATTTTACAGCTCACAGTAGTTGCTGGTAATGAGTTCTTATCAGTATATTGAGCTATAGACATGGATTAAGTTACGTATAAAAGTTTTTCAATTTGTCAGTAAAAATATTGACTGTCCGTGATTTAGAGAAAAGTTGTCCAGAGAAGAGAAGAATTCTGTCTGGCAATGCTGGACACCAAACGTTCAGCATCATGCAAAAGAGCCCTTTTCACGGGTATAGCTAATGGTAATTTTTTGGCCTATAACGGCAAGAAATGAATTTTCAAGTATCTCTTATGAGATGATATGTTGTTTTTATGCCAAAGGTGTGCCAAATAAAAGACATTTTGTATGATCTTGGATGTGCTGTTTGTACAGATTTACATATGGCATGGAGACTGGTTCGTCCAGTACTTGGTGATGTAACGCCAGTCTGCGGTTGGGACGCTTTTCCGTTATCATTTATCATTTTGCAGCCCTGTGTGTCTCACATGCCGAGCTTGTTAGCTTTGGTGCAGTAGGGTTAAAGGGGTTGCCCCCTATAAAAACTTATACACTATCTACAGGAGTATCAAGCTGGTAGCTCATGGAGCATGTCATTTCTGCTGCAGCTCTCACCTTATTACAGCTCAGCAGGCCCACTTCAGCAAGGTGGACAGAGAAATAAGAAGAAGAACAAACAGCAGGTGGCGCTATACAGATACATTTTATTGAATAACTCATTGGCTATACTAAATTTTTAATTACATGCAATTACAAAAATATTCAGATCCAGGTGCTTGTTTAAAAACTGCAGAACATTTTTCATGTTACAACCCCTTTAACTCTTTATTGGTCTGCCAAGAGGCTGAGAGGCATAGTTCATTGCTCGGCTGTCTCTGACAGTCCCATAAAGTTGGAGTGGCAGCGAGTTTTTTTGTAGTGGCCTTTTAAGACAGTGTCCTGATGTTTTTTTGGCCCTTGTCGCCTTTGTCTCTTATGCACAAAAAAACTTTACAAGTTGTTAGGCAAGTTGAGCTCAGCTACGTCTCTATGCTCTTAGTGTTCTGTTTCTTCATTGTAAAAGCTCTTGTTTTATGTGCACAGGTTTTTGGAATGGGGATCTCCAGCCTCTTCGTCCTCTGCTTGGCTCACACAAACAGTTATTGTCAGGCTATTGCCTTTGCATCTGTGGCAGTGGGACTACAAACGTTTAACCACAGGTAGGGGTTCTGGAGCCTCTGGTGACAGATATTGCTGCTCCTCCCAATCACTCACAGTCTCTTATAACATACACTGGATAATATGACTTTTTCCCCCTTACAGTGGTATAACAGTCAATGTTCAGGATCTTGCCCCGTCCTGTGCTGGCTTCCTTTTTGGTGAGTATATATGTTTTATGAATAGTTAGAGGTCTGCAGGGGCTTCATAGCCCTGGTTAAAGTGCATTGTGCTTGGTGATGCAAGACTTGCATGGAAACCCAGGTCATGAAGCTCCTGGTGCACAGTTTTTGTGCTGATGTTAATGCCAGAGCAGGTTTGGAGTCAGCAGAGCGCCGGTGACTTTTATGCACTATGAGCCTCAGCACTCGGTGACTGCTCTGTAACTTTTCATAGTCGCCCACTTCATGACTGAGATACTGCAGTTCCTAACTCAGATAATCCTAGAATATGATGGAGGAATTTCATGAACTGACTTGTTACAACAGTGGCATCTTGTTATAGTTCCAAGCTAGGAATCAGTGAGCTCTTCAGAGCAGCACATTTTATACACCTGAGGCAATGGGACTGAATTCAGTGATTGAGGAGTATCCCAATACTTTTGTCCATATTGTGTATCCTGTACTAGTCCGTAGTTACATCGTGTATTACACTCCAGAGCTGCACTCACTATTCTGCTTGTGGAGTCACTGTGTACATACATTACTTATCCTGTACTGATCCTGAGTTATATTCTGTATTATACTCCAGAACTGCACTCACTATTCTCTGGGTGGAGTAACTGCATACATACGATAAATTATTTGATCTATTGTTTCTAAACATCATTTATAAACATATACACAAAGCACTTTGTATACTTTTTAATCAAAATGTATAAGCCCACTCACCACATCAAGGTGGTCTCTTTCAAATGTGTCCCTACTCTAATTTGATATAGTGGCGTGTGGTTACTAC
Source organism: Rhinella marina (assembly GCA_900303285.1). NCBI lineage: Eukaryota > Metazoa > Chordata > Amphibia > Anura > Bufonidae > Rhinella > Rhinella marina. The sequence goes on from ONZH01028847.1 coordinate 486,541, forward strand.
TGTCACCATAACACAGACCAATCTGCAGGTGGCAAGTCCTGGCAGTCCAACAGCACCCTTGCTGTCAAGCTAAGCCCCCTTGGCACTGGGCACATGTACAGATAAGCAATGGGTCAATGCATGGTATGTCAATGTGCGATCCATGTTCTCCATTTTTGTATATATATTTTTTAAATTTATTTTTTTCCACTCAATCCAGTCAGGTTGATCTCTGTATTATAACGTGTCCTCTTTGCTTCTAATTTTAGGTGTGGCTAACACAGGAGGAGCGTTACTTGGTAAGTCATACACCAGTTACGCACCCTACTAAGGGTATGTTCACATTTGGATTTAACAGATACAGCAGGCTGTTCCGGCAGAGAAAAGCTTGCCAGAGTTCACAGGATCTGGCCTAGCTAGAGGCTGCTGGTCACCATGGTTCCCATTGACTATAATGCAATGGTTGTTGTCCAGCTGGGAAGTGAATAGATCCCCGCCAGATCTCATTATAGTCAATGGGGTCCAGCGATGAATGGCAGTTTCCAGCTAGGCAGGATCCGGTGAGTTCTGCAAGCTGTGGCAGCCGGGACAGATTAAGTCCTATTTGAGTTGAATGGGTCTGTGATCCGTCCACACCGTAAAAAAAAACAGAACAAGTTCAATTTTTTTGTGGTGCGGAGGCAAGGACAGAAACACCATAGAAGCACTATGTAGTACTTCCATGGGGTTCCGTGCCTCCTTTCTGCACTGCAGCTCTGGATTGCGGACCCATTCAAGTGAATGGATCTGCAAACATGATGTGGGGAGCACATGGCTGGTGCCCTAAGTTCTATTTTTTTGAGCATATTGCGGACCCACTGCAATACGGGCCACGGCCGGCAACAGCCGTGTGCATGAGGCCTAAAGGTAACTTATCATTTTTAGCACACAGTGAATACCTTAAAAACAAATACCTTTTTTTTTAACTCTCACCCCTCAAAGATTCCCCGCCCCCATTTTTCAATACATGATATGGTAAGTTATATGGAGCCTTTAAAAATACAATGTATCCTACAAAAATCAAGCCCTCATATGTGAATGGAAAACTACAAAAAATGAATGGCTCTTAAAGGTGTCGAGGAAAAAACGAAAAAGTTGGTGGTACCAAGCGGTTAAATTTGTCTAAAATTTTTAGGTCGTGCCCCTCCTGGTAAACCACACCCACTGTTACCATTTTTTATGACATCAGAGTAGAAAATGAATTGTGACTTTTTAACACCTAAAAACCTTGCTATAACGACCTAATACTTCTCACTTCTTTGTTACCGATTCCCCTCCTTTCTTGAAAGTTTGCTGCAATGTGTCAGTGCAGGGAAAATGTATCAGTCTGGAGTCTGATTAGCTCCCCGAGAATTGTCTAGAGAGGCAAATCTTCAGCTGTGAGATGTCTTAGGTCTGTACAGGATAGCTGTACAAGTTTGCATAGCCGTGACTTTTTGGTCCAAGATCCTGAATTTATACCCTTTTTTGCCACAAGATGTCTCCATAACACGCCAAGTGATCTCCGCCTGGTATTGTACTGGGCACACAAGGTGGACCTTTTCCTCATTACGTGAACGTGTTGATCCTTACATTTGACATGGGTACCATAGCTTCTTAAATGCCAAGGATTTTCTGCTCCTTGTCCCTTCTGAATTTGTCATTCAGTAATTCTCATTGTAACGAAACTTTATACTTTCTAGGCAGCAATTGTCACAATGTTACTACTAATTGACAATTAAAGGGGATATATGATTTTGAGAACAGATTTAGGGCGGGATCTCACTGGCGTTAGGGTATTCCATTATAGGTCCCGTTATAACGGAATTCATAAGACGGAATGCAAAACGGAAGCCTTTAAGTCAACAGGACTTTGATTTCCATCCTGCATAACGGAAACCAGACGGATCCCTTATGCTTGCTCATAGACTTTTATTATGATGGAACAAAACGGAATGACTCTTAAAGGCTTCCGTTTTGCATTCCGTCTTACGAATTCCGTTATGTTATAACGGAACCTATAACAGAATACCCAAAACGTCAGTGAGAACCAGCCCTTATCTTCTAGAAGCATCCATTCTAATGGCTGATGTTTCAGTCCTCCATTGCCCTGTGGTTGTGACTTAAAATCTGGATTCCCTTTGTCAGACTAAACCAGTTAAAAACCACTGCAGGGGTATGTCATACTGGATAGTATCCTATATTGGTGTGTCCTCTGTGGTGTTCAATGAACTATACAATATAGTGCATATATATCAATGTTATACAGTGTGGTGCCCAAATAACAGTGCCATACAGTTGTCTACCTAACAGAAATAATATGTTGTACAGTACCTAAGCTACTGCTATCATAGAGCGCTCAAAAAGACTGCCATATAGTGCCAAACAGCTCCAAACATGTCCATGACGTCCTCTAATAACAGTGCCATACAACGTCTATATAAAAACCTATACATTTCATATTAGAATTGTGGTCATTTGCCTTTAGTTCCAGGACATAAGTGACAACCCGTTAAGGAGGGGTGACTAATATGCCCTGCGTGACGTTCATTCTTATGTGAAATTATTAATTTCTTTTTAAATTTTTTTTTTTTTTTTTACCCTAGGTGTAGTTTGGGTCTATCTCTCTGGTTACCTCATAGAGACCACTGGTTCCTGGGGTCCCATGTTCCATCTGGTGGTTGCTGTGAATGTGTTGGGTTTAATTGTGTTTCTGGAGTTTGCCAAATCTGAGAGAATGGACGTGGAAATGATCCATATCTAAGTGGGCAAGGTCAAATGGAGAAGTTATAATTAATCAAGACCAGGTGGAGCTGCAGAACATTCATGGCAACAAGGTTCCATCTTGGTTCGTTTACTGTGTTTGCTCAAGATGCCAAGACAATCATGTCAACCAAAGAACTTCAGTTTAGGTGCCTCTAGTGGCCAAGAAAGGATGAAAACACAAATTTGGTGATATCAACCATAATGACTTGGTGGAAGATATAAAGGAGAACCCAGAGGTCATTGACATTTTTTATGTATTTAATTTATTCTATACCACAAGGAACTTGATATAAAAACTGAAGGCTGTGAACATACACGACCTAATGGATAATCCTGTCATGTCACTTGTTCCCCAAGTGTAAACCAACAGTATGAACACACAAATCCACCGTTTCTGTCATCAACTGAAAGTGCCAAACTGACGCAACATAGGTCACAATACAAGTGGATGAATGTCCACAAATAAAATATTTCATTTTTAAGGATTTAGTCTGCTTTATTTACACACAGCAATAGTGGCATAAAACTATGAATGGAGATTTATTCACCTCATGTCTCTGCTCTTCCTCCATCTACAGCAATGTACTTACCTCACGTCTCCTCCACGTGCAGGGTTATGCATACATCACAGGTTTTGTCTGCTCCGCATACAGAGGTATAAGCACCTTATGGATTTTTCCTCTACTTGTACAGAGGTATACACATCTCATGGGTTTCGTCATTTCCAGGTACAGAGATATACATGCCTCACAGGTCTAGTGTCTTCCACGTACAGATTTATAAGCACCTCATAAGTCTTGCTTTCTCTATGTTCAGTGGTATACATACCTTAAAGATCTCATCTCCTTCACATACAAAGATATATGCACCTTATCGGTCTCCACTTATGGTGGTGCATGCACCTCAAGTGTCTTGACACTTCCACAAACAGACATGTATATTCTCCTCCACGTACAGAGGTATATGCACGTCACAGGCCTAGTCTCCACGTACAGAGGTATATGCACTGCTCAAGTCTTGTCTCCTCCAGGTACAGAGGTAAACACACTTCGTTCATCTTGTCTCCTCCAGATACAGATGTATATGTACCTCATGGGTCACTTCTCGTCCATATCCAGAGGTACCGTGTTTCCCCGAAAATAAGACAGTGTCTTATTATTTTTTTCCTCCAAAAAAAGGGTTAGGGCTTATTTTCGGGATAGGTCTTATTTTCAGGGAAACACGGTTTAAAGCGTGCCCCCATCAGACCCCCGATCAGCCCACTGTGCCCCCATCAGACCTCAGATCAGCGTGCCCCCATCAGACCCCCGCTCAGCCCACTGTGCCCCATCAGACCTCAGATCAGCATGCCCCCATCAGACCCCCGATCAGCCCACTGTGCCCCCATCAGACCCCCGATCAGCCCACTGTGCCCCCTTCAGACCTCAGATCAGTCCACCCAGCCCCATAACAATAAAATAAAAAACTCCCCTTACCTGTCCTGCACCGCGGCTCCGCTCCGGGTCCGGCGCTCCTCAGGCCAGCGCTGCACTGTCACCTGACTGCGTGCAGCGTCAGGTAATAGTGCACGCACTACGTCCTGACCGCGTACAGCGCCGGCCCTGGAAGCCTGTGGAGCGCCGGACCCGGAGCGGAGCCGCGGCGCAAGACAAAATATTACTATGGGGCAGGGTGGGCTGATCTGAGGTCTGATAGGGTGCCGGCAGCGAAAATATACAAGTGAACGCTTCCATAATGGAAGCACTCACTTGTATTCGCTTTATAACACACACCGCAATTTTCCCCCTACTTTTTTGGGGAAAAAAAGTGCGTCTTTTATAAAGCGAAAAATACGATAACGTAGATAGGGCTTATTTTTGGAGTAGGGCTTATATTTTAAGCCTACTCCAAAAACAAGGCAAAATAGCACTAGGGCTTATTTTAGGGATAGGTCTTATTTTCAGGGAAACAAGGTATATGCACCTCACGGGTCTTGTCTCCTACATGTAGAGAGGTATACACATCTCATGACCCTCTTCTCTTCTACATATAGAGGTATGTACATTTCAAGGGTTTCATATGTACTGCGTGGGTCTCATCTCCTTCATGTACTAGGGGTAGACTGGCCATAGACCCCACCCCAAATTTCCCATGGGGCCATCTGAGACCTGCTCGTGGTTGCAAGCTGGGTACATAACAACTTGATGCTCTTAGCATTAAATAATGCTAGTAGAACCAGGTACATATGTACCTGTCCGGCGACTGCAGGTTCCCTCCTGAATTCAACTGTATTGCCTTCCTCAGGAAGGTAATATAGCTGAATACTGCGGTGTGGGTAGTAGTATTCTGTCAGTTTGAATTTGCCTAAAACAGTGGGCCACTTTTAGTTTTTTTTTTTTGTCCAGGGCCACTTTAAGATCCCAGTCTGCCCTGCTATGTACAGTAGTGTATAAACGCAATTTGTCTAATCTCCTCAATAAACAGTGGTGTATGCACCTCATGAGTCTCATCTTCTCCATGTACAGTGGTTTATGCACCTCAGTGGTCTCATCTCTTCCATGTACAGTGGTTTATGCACCTCAGTGGTCTCATTTTCTCCATGTACAGTGGTTTATGCACCTCAGTGGTCTCATCTCCTCCATGTACAGTGGTTTATGAACATCAGTGGTCTCATCTCCTCCATGTACAGTGGTTTATGAACATCAGTGGTCTCATCTCCTCCATGTACAATGGTGTATGCACCTCAGTGGTCTCATCTCCTCCATGTACAGTGGTTTATGAACATCAGTGGTCTCATCTCCTCCATGTACAGTGGTGTATGCACCTCAGTGATCTCATCTCCTCCATGTACAGTGGTGTATGCACCTCAGTGGTCTCATCTCCTCCGTGTACAGTGGTTTTTGCACCTCATGAGTCTCATTTTCTCCATGTACAGTGATTTATGCACCTCAGTGGTCTCATCTCCTCCATGTACAGTCATGGCCAAAAGTTTTGAGAATGATACAAATATTAATTTTTACAAAGTCTACTGCTTCAGTTTTTATAATGGCAATTTGCATATACTCCAGAATATTATAAAGAGTGATCAGCTTAACAGCAATTACTTGCAAAGTCAATATGTGCCTAGAAAATGAACTTTATCCCCCAAAACACATTTCAACATCATTGCAGCCCTGCCTTAAAAGGACCAGCTAACATCGTTTCAGTGATTGCTCCATTAACACAGGTGTGGGTGTTGATGAGGACAGGGCTGGAGATCAATCTGTCATGATTAAGTAAGAATGACACCACTGGACACTTTAAAAGGAGGCTGGTGCTTGGCATCATTGTTTCTCTTCTGTTAACCATGGTTATCTCTAAAGAAACACTTGCAGTAATCATTGCACTGCACAAAAATGGCCTAACAGGGAAGAGTATTGCAGCTAGAAAGATTGCACCTCAGGCAACAATCTATCGCATCATCAAGAACTTCAAGGAGAGAGGTTCCATTGTTGCCAAAAAGGCTCCAGGGCGCCCAAGAAAGACCAGCAAGCACCAGGACCATCTCTTAAAAGTGTTTCAGCTGCGGGATCGGGCTACCAGCAGTGCACAGCTTGCTCAGGAATGGCAGCAGGCAGGTGTGAGTGCATCTGCACGCACTGTGAGGCGGAGACTCTTGGAGCAAGGCCTGGTCTCAAGGAGGGCAGCAAAGAAGCCACTTCTCTCCAGAAAAAACATCAGGGACAGACTGATATTCTGCAAAAGGTACAGGGAGTGGACTGCTGAGGACTGGGGTAAAGTCATTTTCTCTGATGAATCCCCTTTTCGATTGTTTGGGACATCTGGAAAACAGCTTATTCGGAGAAGACGAGGTGAGTGCTACCACCAGTCTTGTCTCATGCCAACTGTAAAGCATCCTGAAACCATTCATGTGTGGGGTTGCTTCTCAGCCAAGGGAATCGGCTCTCTCACAGTCTTGCCTAAAAACACAGCCATGAATAAAGAATGGTACCAGAATGTCCTCAGAGAGCAACTTCTCCCAACCGTCCAAGAGCAGTTTGGCGATCAACAATGCCTTTTCCAGCATGATGGAGCACCTTGCCATAAAGCAAAGGTGATAACTAAATGGCTCAGGGAACAGAACATAGAGATTTTGGGTCCATGGCCTGGAAACTCCCCAGATCTTAATCCCATTGAGAACTTGTGGTCAATCATCAAGAGACGGGTGGACAAACAAAAACCTACAAATTCTGACAAAATGCAAGCATTGATTGTGTAAGAATGGACTGCTATCAGTCAGGATTTGGTCCAGAAGTTGATTGAGAGCATGCCAGGGAGAATTGCAGAGGTCCTGAAGAAGAAGGGTCAACACTGCAAATATTGACTTGCTGCATTAACTCATTCTAACTGTCAATATAAGCTTTTGTTACTCATAATATGATTGCAATTATATTTCTGTATGTGATAAAAACATCTGACAAACACACATAAAACCAGAGGGCAGCAGGTCATGTGAAAATATAATATTTGTGTCATTCTCAAAACTTTTGGCCATGACTGTACAGTGGTTTATGCACCTCATGAGTCTCATTTTCTCCATGCACAGTGGTTTATGAACATCAGTGGTCTCATCTCCTCAATGTACAATGGTTTATGCACCTCATGAGTCTCATCTCCTCCATGCACAGAGGTATGCACACATCGTTGGTATTGTCTCCTCTATGTGCACTGGTATACACACCTCATGACTGTGTCACCTCCATGTGCAGAAGTATATTCAACTCATTGGCCTCGTCTCCTCCATGTACAGAGTCATATACTCCTCGTGGGTCTAATCTCCTTCATGTTCAGAGGTTCATGCACCTCAGGGGTCTTTGTTCCATGTGCTATGTACCTCTGTATCTCTGTCTCTGGCACCATGTATGTCTGTCCTCTGTTCTACATGTCTCTGCGCTAGATGGAACGTGTGGAGATTTCTTTTCTCTCTGTGTACAACTGGACAGGATGATGTGTCAGTAACACTATTATCTGATATGAGCCATTTCTGTATACAATCTGGAGTCACTGGACTGAGGTAATGTGCCCGTATTTGCTCCTGGGGCTGCACATTGTTACAGACATAAGACTTGCCCTCCTTTATGCCCCGGTGATTGGACATTATTGATAGACCTGCATGATTTTCCCCTCAGTTCCCACTAAGAGCTGAGTCCATATGGCCAGGCTCCTGTCTGCCGTATGGAAGTGTTAGTGGCACTGTGGATGAGCTAATGTGAGCCAATGGCTCTATCCCAGAGGCCTCTGCTCTGTGCCAAGTGGACAGATGGTGCTAGGCCATTCAGTTGCACCGCTCTATCCTGCTATTTGGACACTGACGGAGTGAATGGTCATCTCCTGTGATATATATACTGTTATGTCCTGCCCAGTGTGGTGCCTGGGCAGCCTGTGAGGAGGAGGGGAAGGGGGGAGGCATACCAGTGCTGCGAATACACATTGTATATTTGCAAACCAGAGTGTGGAAGGTCAATCTGTTGTGCAAATTCGCCGCTGGCTCTGCTGAACAGATGTTGCACTGCTGCAGCCAGCCTAATGGAGGGGCCCTATTCCAGACTTGTAATATCCTTTGCACTCTGGTCAGGTCTGATTGCAGCGTCGTCCCTCGTGCCCCATCACATTCTTGTTCCTGGTACTTCTGTAGAGAGATTGCTGCCTGACCTTGAGATAACAGTCCGGTGTAAACATCTAGATCAGCTGGAAATAGCGCATAATATGGCTGCCGGGGATTGCCGTTACTACTGTATATGACCTGATTTTGCTTTTTCTGAGTTTTTGGAACATTCTAGGATTTCAAACCCCCACCGATCAGATATCGCTGGCCTGTCCTGCAGATAGGCCATCAGCATTAAAATCCCTTTATATACATAAAACCAGAAAACAATCTAATCTTTGAATCGTTACTATATAAAACGTATATTATTATCTAGAACTTTCCAGCAGCCATATAATCATTATCTAATAAAAAAGTTCTGCAGTTTTTCAATCTATTTAGTGTTTCAGATCATCACTATTGCCAAGACCTCTGCTTGCTGTCAGTGATTGAAAACATTCTTTACATCAAGAAGCATGGTTTGGAAAGATGGAGTCAAGAATTTTCCCGTTTTCTGAGAGCAAACATTGATCTTGTAAGCAGGGGTGTACACCGTAGGGAGGTCCATACTGCAGAATCAGATGGAGCTCCTCCCTCGTAGGAGGGCTTTATCAGACGCAACTCCCTCCACATAAGCCATTTTGAATGGCCACTCTAAAGGTGGCCACTCATAGGAAGACACTGGTATGATAGAAAGTGCTTGCTGGTCAAGTTATACCTCTGACTAAAGGGAAGGGGTTAGATCAAGAATTTGGCATGGGGGGGGGTGACATTTAAATTTTTCCTCAATCATAATGAAGGCTATGTGCTTCCCTGCCTCTGGCCACAAAGCGCTGTTCCCCCATAGCTACTCATAGTATCCCGGCATAGGTGAGTAGTAGATACAGGATCTATTGCTCCCATGGTCCCATAATGTCCCATCTCTGGCCACCTTTATGAGTCTCCCCTTAAAGTGTTAACTTGACCAAAGAGCTTGCAATCAGCACTGCCACCACCAGCAGCTCGCCCCTGTTCTTCTCCTGTCTCGGAGTTTGATAAGACAGCCTCCGGCTCTATTTTTCTTGTTGTTACAAAGGCCCCTGTCCTGACATTCGTTTGATTTGTGCCTTTGACGAAGGGGTTGTCTCTATTATGTTTAATTGAAAAGAACTGCGGACTCGGAGCATGAATATTCAATGCGGTCCCGTTTGGTGGCATTCCAGACACCCTGATGTTCTGTGATTCCTTTCTGACTCACAGCTAGGAGGCCTGTCAGGCTTCGAATGACAGCAGGAAAGCTATTAATTGAAATAGCTTCATTAATTAGTAATTAACAGCGGAGTAATGACTATGTCACACATCATATTTCAATGAGTGCCCTTCATGTGTTATAGGGGCTTTAATTAAAGAATATGCATTTTAATTAAAAAGCCAAGGTTGGCCTGTGGCCTCCACAAAGACTGAAGTCTGGGGGAAATTTGCAGACAGGTCCATAGCTTGGATTAACGGGGTTGTCCAGGATTTTTATAAAAAAAAAAAGGCTGCTTTTTTTTTTTCTTCCAGAAACTGAACTACAAGTTGTGTCTGGTTTTGCAGCTTAGGTCTATTGAAGTGAATGGGACTGAGCTGCAATACCACATACAACCAGTTGACAGGTGTGGCGCTGTTTGTGAAAGAAAGCAACCATGTTTAGCTAATTCTAAATTACATGGACACTATGCTGTGAACGGATTAACCCTGTTTTAGATGGCTGTGCTTGGATTATAGATACCTAGACCAGCCATGAAAGATATTGGACAGTCTGAAGACAATCAGGTCAGATTTCATTACTTGGAGCAAAGTATAGGTCAACCAATGGCAACCCCATGGACGCAGTCATTCAACTCAACTCTGGGCAAATTCCATTGATGCGGGCATGTGCCATAACAAGACCGTTCTCTGACCCTAGGGTGATCATTAGGGCAACTGCACTGTGCGTATTCTCGAGTGGAAAAAACGCTGTGTAATACAGCACCAGCAAAGTGTATGAGATTAGACAAAGCTCATGCATGCTATGTGTTCTCCTTCTGTGTGGAAATTGACCTCCTGCTGTGTGGATTTTGAAATCCTCAGAATGTAAATTGTTTGTGCAAGTTTTTTTGTGACTCTTTGCCATGAAAGGGTGAGATCTGAGGCAAAACTGCAAAAAAAAAAACAAAACAACACAACAAAAAACGCAAGTAACGTGGTTTTTGGTGTGGAAACACAAAGAAAACCTCATGGAAATTAGTGCGCAGGTACTCTTAAAGGGAACCTGTCATCAACTTTATGCTGACCTCACTGAGGGCAGCATAAAATAGTGACAGAAATGCTGATTTCAGCGGTGTGTCACTCATGAGCTAAAAGTAAGTGGTTGCCAAGAACCAGCATCATAATCATTGCAGCACTGGCCTTGAAAAGAGTCAAATCTGTTTGAGAAGAGTCATGGTTATTCATGAATTCCTGCTCTCCCTGCCCACCTACTGATGACTGACAGTCTTCTACCTAGTTTTCTCCCTTTCTGTCTAGGAGAGAACTGCCAACCGTCAGCAAAACGGCGGGGAGAGCAGGAGATTATGAATAACCATGACTCTTCTCAGGTAGATTTGACTCTTTTCAAGGCCTGGGCTGCAATGATTATGATGCTGGTTCTTGGCAACCACTTACTTTTCGCTCATGAGTGACACACCGCTGAAATCAGCATTTCTGTCACTATGTTATGCTGCCCTCAGTGAGGTCAGCATAAAGTTGATGACAGGTTCCCTTTAATGGTACATAGTCAGATTGGCTGCTACCAGTGGGGTACCACAGTGGTCAGTACTGGAGGAAATATTTCAGGGCTCCGTATTGGAAGGATCACCATTGCTAATAGGGTACCACAGGAGTCAGTATTGGAGGGGATTACAGTTTCTAGAAGATGTCATGGGTTCAGTATTGGAGAGGATTGCTATTAATAGTGGAGTATCATAGGGCTCAGTATTGGAGAGGAGCACCATTACTAGTGGGGTACAATAAGGGTCAGTATTGGAGGGGGCACCATTACTAGTGGGGTTGCCCAGGAGTCAGTATTGGAGAGGAATCACAGTTTGTATGGGGGTTTCCTACTACAAGAGCCGTCACATTATGAAACTCATTACTGTAAGAGCAGTCACACTTTGGGACTCTCTTCTGTGAGCAGTCATATCTTAGAGCTCTCTACTGTAGGAGCAATCACACTACAGAACTCTCTGCTGTAAGAGCAGTCACACTACAGAACTCTACTGTAAGAGCAGTCACACTACATAACTACTGTAAGAGCAGTCACACTACAGAATCCTCTACTGTAAGAGCAGTCAAACTACAGAACTCTCTACTGTAAGAGCAGTCACACTACAGAACTCTACTGTAAGAGCAGTCACACTACAGAACTCTCTACTGTAAGAATACTCATACTACAGAACTCTCTACTGTAAAAGCAGTCACACTACAGAACTTTCTACTGTAAGAATAGTAACACTACAGAACTCTCTACTGTAAGAACAGTCACACTACAGAACTCTCTACTGTAAGAGCAGTCACACTACAGAACTCTCTACTGTAAGAGCACTCACACTACAGAACTCTACTGTAAGAGCAGTCACACTACAGAACTATCTACTGTAAGAGCAGTCATACTACAGAACTCTCTACTGTAAGAGCAGTCACACTACAGAACTCTCTACTGTAAGAGCAGTCACACTACAGAACTCTCTACTGTAAGAGCAGTAACATTACAGAACTTTCTACTGTAAGAACAGTCACACTACAGAACTCTACTGTAAGAACAGTCACACTACAGAACTCTCTACTGTAAGAACAGTCACGCTACAGAACTCTACTGTAAGAGAAGTCACGCAACAGAACTCTCTACTGTAAGAGCAGTCACACTACAGAACTGTGGTTTAAGAAACTGTAAGAGAAATGACACTACAGAACTCTCTGTTCTAAGAGAAATCACACTACAGAACTCTCTACTGTAAGAACAGTCACACTACAGAACTCTATTGTAAGAACAGTCACACTAAAGAACTCTACTGTAAGAGAAGTCACGCTACAGAACTCTCTACTGTAAGAGCAGTCACGCTACAAAACTCTACTGTAAGAGCAGTCACGCTACAGAACTCTCTACTGTAAGAGCAGTCACACTACAGAACTCTCTACTGTAAGAGCAGTCACACTACAGAACTCTCTACTGTTAGAGCAGTCGCACTAAAGAACTCTCTACTGTAAGAGCAGTCACACTACAGAACTCTCTGCTGTAAGAGCAGTCACACTACAGAACTCTACTGTAAGAGCAGTCACACTACATAACTACTGTAAGAGCAGTCACACTACAGAATCCTCTACTGTAAGAGCAGTCACACTACAGAATCCTCTACTGTAAGAGCAGTAACACTACAGAACTATCTACTGTAAGAGCAGTCATACTACAGAACTCTCTACTGTAAGAGCAGTCACACTACAGAACTCTCTACTGTAAGAGCAGTCACACTACAGAACTCTCTACTGTAAGAGCAGTAACACTACAGAACTTTCTAGTGTAAGAACAGTCACACTACAGAACTCTACTGTAAGAGAAGTCACGCAACAGAACTCTCTACTGTAAGAGCAGTCACACTACAGAACTCTCTACTGTAAGAGCAGTCACACTACAGAACTCTCTACTGTAAGAACAGTAACACTACAGAACTCTCTACTGTAAGAACAGTCACGCTACAGAACTCTACTGTAAGAGAAGTCACGCAACAGAACTCTCTACTGTAAGAGCAGTCACACTACAGAACTGTGGTTTAAGAAACTGTAAGAGAAATGACACTACAGAACTCTCTACTGTAAGAACAGTCACACTACAGAACTCTACTGTAAGAACAGTCACACTACAGAACTCTCTACTGTAAGAACAGTCACGCTACAGAACTCTACTGTAAGAGCAGTCACACTACAGAACTCTCTACTGTAAGAGCACTCACACTACAGAACTATCTAGTGTAAGAGCAGTCACACTACAGAACTCTCTACTGTAAGAGCAGTCACGCTACAGAACTCTCTACTGTAAGAGCAGTCACACTATAGAACTCTCTACTGTAAGAGCAATCACACTACAGAACTCTCTACTGTTAGAGCAGTCGCACTAAAGAACGCTCTACTGTAAGAGCAGTCACACTACAGAACTCTCTGCTATAAGAGCAGTCACACTACAGAACTCTCTACTGTAAGAGCAATCACACTACAGAGCTCTCTACTGTAAGAGCAGTCACACTACAGAACTCTCTACTGTAAGAGCAGTCACACTACAGAACTCTCTACTGTAAGAGCAGTCACACTACAGAACTCTCTACTGTAAGAGCAGTCACACTACAGAACTCTCTACTGTAAGAGCAGTCACACTACAGAACTCTGTACTGTAAGAGCAATCACACTACAGAACTCTTTACTGTAAGAGCACTCACACTACAGAACTCTACTGTAAGAGCAGTCACACTACAGAACTATCTACTGTAAGAGCAGTCATACTACAGAACTCTCTACTGTAAGAGCAGTCACACTACAGAACTCTCTACTGTAAGAGCAGTCACACTACAGAACTCTCTACTGTAAGAGCAGTAACATTACAGAACTTTCTACTGTAAGAACAGTCACACTACAGAACGCTACTGTAAGAACAGTCACACTACAGAACTCTCTACTGTAAGAACAGTCACGCTACAGAACTCTACTGTAAGAGAAGTCACGCAACAGAACTCTCTACTGTAAGAGCAGTCACACTACAGAACTGTGGTTTAAGAAACTGTAAGAGAAATGACACTACAGAACTCTCTGTTCTAAGAGAAATCACACTACAGAACTCTCTACTGTAAGAACAGTCACACTACAGAACTCTATTGTAAGAACAGTCACACTAAAGAACTCTACTGTAAGAGAAGTCACGCTACAGAACTCTCTACTGTAAGAGCAGTCACACTACAAAACTCTACTGTAAGAGCAGTCACGCTACAGAACTCTCTACTGTAAGAGCAGTCACACTACAGAACTCTCTACTGTAAGAGCAGTCACACTACAGAACTCTCTACTGTTAGAGCAGTCGCACTAAAGAACTCTCTACTGTAAGAGCAGTCACACTACAGAACTCTCTGCTGTAAGAGCAGTCACACTACAGAACTCTACTGTAAGAGCAGTCACACTACATAACTACTGTAAGAGCAGTCACACTACAGAATCCTCTACTGTAAGAGCAGTCACACTACAGAATCCTCTACTGTAAGAGCAGTCACACTACAGAACTATCTACTGTAAGAGCAGTCATACTACAGAACTCTCTACTGTAAGAGCAGTCACACTACAGAACTCTCTACTGTAAGAGCAGTCACACTACAGAACTCTCTACTGTAAGAGCAGTAACACTACAGAACTTTCTAGTGTAAGAACAGTCACACTACAGAACTCTACTGTAAGAGAAGTCACGCAACAGAACTCTCTACTGTAAGAGCAGTCACACTACAGAACTCTCTACTGTAAGAGCAGTCACACTACAGAACTCTCTACTGTAAGAACAGTAACACTACAGAACTCTCTACTGTAAGAACAGTCACGCTACAGAACTCTACTGTAAGAGAAGTCACGCAACAGAACTCTCTACTGTAAGAGCAGTCACACTACAGAACTGTGGTTTAAGAAACTGTAAGAGAAATGACACTACAGAACTCTCTACTGTAAGAACAGTCACACTACAGAACTCTACTGTAAGAACAGTCACACTACAGAACTCTGTACTGTAAGAGCAGTCACACTACAGAACTCTCTACTGTAAGAGCACTCACACTACAGAACTATCTAGTGTAAGAGCAGTCACACTACAGAACTCTCTACTGTAAGAGCAGTCACGCTACAGAACTCTCTACTGTAAGAGCAGTCACACTATAGAACTCTCTACTGTAAGAGCAATCACACTACAGAACTCTCTACTGTTAGAGCAGTCGCACTAAAGAACGCTCTACTGTAAGAGCAGTCACACTACAGAACTCTCTGCTATAAGAGCAGTCACACTACAGAACTCTCTACTGTAAGAGCAATCACACTACAGAGCTCTCTACTGTAAGAGCAGTCACACTACAGAACTCTCTACTGTAAGAGCAGTCACACTACAGAACTCTCTACTGTAAGAGCAGTCACACTACAGAACTCTCTACTGTAAGAGCAGTCACACTACAGAACTCTCTACTGTAAGAGCAGTCACACTACAGAACTCTGTACTGTAAGAGCAATCACACTACAGAACTCTTTACTGTAAGAGCACTCACACTACAGAACTGTCTACTGTAAGAGAAGTCACACTACAGAACTCTCAAGTGTAAGAGCAGTCACACTACAGAACTCTCTACCGTAAGAGCAGTCGCACTAAAGAACTCTCTACTGTAAGAGCAGTCACACTACAGAACCCTCTACTGTAAGAGCAGTCACACTACAGAACTCTCTACTGTAAGAGCAGTCACACTACAGAACCCTCTACTGTAAGAGCAGTCACACTACAGAACTCTCTACTGTAAGAGCAGTCACACTACAGAACTCTCTGCTATAAGAGCAGTCACACTACAGAACTCTCTACTGTAAGAGCAGTAACACTACAGAACTCTCTGTTCTAAGAGAAATCACACTACAGAACTCTCTACTGTAAGAACAGTCACACTACAGAACTCTACTGTAAGAACAGTCACACTACAGAACTCTCTACTGTAAGAGCAGTCACGCTACAGAACTCTCTACTGTAAGAGCAGTCACGCTACAAAACTCTACTGTAAGAGCAGTCACGCTACAGAACTCTCTACTGTAAAAGCAGTCACACTACAGAACTCTCTACTGTAAGAGCAGTCACACTACAGAACTGTGGTGTGAGAAACTGTAAGAGAAATCACACTACAGAACTCTCTACTGTAAGAGCAGTCACACTACAGAACTCTGTACTGTAAGAGCAGTCACACTACAGAACTCTCTAGTGTAAGAGCACTCACACTACAGAACTATCTACTGTAAGAGCAGTCACACTACAGAACTCTCTAGTGTAAGAGCAGTCACACTACAGAACTCTCTACTGTAAGAGCAGTCGCACTAAAGAACTCTCTACTGTAAGAGCAGTCACACTACAGAACTCTCTGCTATAAGAGCAGTCACACTACAGAACTCTCTACTGTAAGAGCAGTCACACTACAGAACTGTACTGTAAGAACATTCACACTACAGAACTCTGTACTGTAAAAGCAGTCACACTACAGAACTCTCTACTGTAAGAGCACTCACACTACAGAACTATCTACTGTAAGAGCAGTCACACTACAGAACTCTCTAGTGTAAGAGCAGTCACGCTACAGAACTCTCTACTGTAAGAGCAGTCACACTACAGAACTCTCTACTGTAAGAGCAATCACACTACAGAACTCTCTACTGTTAGAGCAGTCGCACTAAAGAACTCTCTACTGTAAGAGCAGTCACACTACAGAACTCTCTGCTATAAGAGCAGTCACACTACAGAACTCTCTACTGTAAGAGCAATCACACTACAGAGCTCTCTACTGTAAGAGCAGTCACACTACAGAACTCTCTACTGTAAGAGCAGTCACACTACAGAACTCTCTACTGTAAGAGCAGTCACACTAAAGAACTCTCTACTGTAAGAGCAGTCACACTACAGAACTCTGTACTGTAAGAGCAATCACACTACAGAACTCTTTACTGTAAGAGCACTCACACTACAGAACTGTCTACTGTAAGAGCAGTCACACTACAGAACTCTCTAGTGTAAGAGCAGTCACACTACAGAACTCTCTACCGTAAGAGCAGTCGCACTAAAGAACTCTCTACTGTAAGAGCAGTCACACTACAGAACTCTCTGCTATAAGAGCAGTCACACTACAGAACTCTCTACTGTAAGAGCAATCACACTACAGAGCTATCTACTGTAAGAGCAGTCACACTACAGAACTCTCTACTGTAAGAGCAGTCACACTACAGAACCCTCTACTGTAAGAGCAGTCACACTACAGAACTCTCTACTGTAAAGGCAGTCACACTACAGAACCCTCTACTGTAAGAGCAGTCACACTACAGAACTCTCTACTGTAAGAGCAGTCACACTACAGAACTCTCTGCTATAAGAGCAGTCACACTACAGAACTCTCTACTGTAAGAGCAGTAAAACTACAGAACTCTCTGTTCTAAGAGAAATCACACTACAGAACTCTCTACTGTAAGAACAGTCACACTACAGAACTCTACTGTAAGAACAGTCACACTACAGAACTCTCTACTGTAAGAGCAGTCACGCTAAAGAACTCTCTACTGTAAGAGCAGTCACGCTACAAAACTCTACTGTAAGAGCAGTCACGCTACAGAACTGTCTACTGTAAAAGCAGTCACACTACAGAACTCTCTACTGTAAGAGCAGTCACACTACAGAACTGTGGTGTGAGAAACTGTAAGAGAAATCACACTACAGAACTCTCTACTGTAAGAGCAGTCACACTACAGAACTCTGTACTGTAAGAGCAGTCACACTACAGAACTCTCTAGTGTAAGAGCACTCACACTACAGAACTATCTACTGTAAGAGCAGTCACACTACAGAACTCTCTAGTGTAAGAGCAGTCACACTACAGAACTCTCTACTGTAAGAGCAGTCGCACTAAAGAACTCTCTACTGTAAGAGCAGTCACACTACAGAACTCTCTGCTATAAGAGCAGTCACACTACAGAACTCTGTACTGTAAGAGCAGTCACACTACAGAACTCTGTACTGTAAGAGCAGTCACACTACAGAACTCTCTACTGTAAGAGCAGTCACACTACAGAACTCTCTACTGTAGGAGCAGTCACACTACAGAACAATCTACTGTAAGAGCAGTCACACTACAGAACTCTCTAGTGTAAGAGCAGTCACACTACTGAACTCTCTACTGTAAGAGCAGTCACACTACAGAACTCTCTGCTATAAGAGCAGTCACACTACAGAACTCTATACTGTAAGAGCAGTCACACTACAGAACTCTCTACTGTAAGAGCAGTCACACTACAGAACCCTCTACTGTAAGAGCAGTCACACTACAGAACTCTCTACTGTAAGAGCAGTCACACTACAGAACTCTCTACTGTAAGAGCAGTCACACTACAGAACTCTCTACTGTAAGAGCAATCACACTACAGAACTCCTACTGTAAGATCAGTAACACTACAGAACTCTCTGTTCTAAGAGAAATCACACTACAGAACTCTCTACTGTAAGAACAGTCACACTACAGAACTCTACTGTAAGAACAGTCACAATACAGAACTCTCTACTGTAAGAGCAGTCACGCTAAACAACTCTCTCCTGTAAGAGCAGTCACGCTACAAAACTCTACTGTAAGAACAGTCACGCTACAGAACTCTCTACTGTAAAAGCAGTCACACTACAGAACTCTCTACTGTAAGAGCAGTCACACTACAGAACTGTGGTGTGAGAAACTGTAAGAGAAATCACACTACAGAACTCTCTACTGTAAGAGCAGTCACACTACTGAACTCTGTACTGTAAGAGCAGTCACACTACAGAACTCTCTACTGTAAGAACAGTCACACTACAGAACTCTCTAGTGTAAGAGCAGTCACACTACAGAACTCTCTACTGTAAGAGCAGTCGCACTAAAGAACTCTCTACTGTAAGAGCAGTCACACTACAGAACTCTCTGCTATAAGAGCAGTCACACTACAGAACTCTCTACTGTAAGAGCAATCACACTACAGAACTCTACTGTAAGAGCAGTCACACTACAGAACTCTGTACTGTAAGAGCAGTCACACTACAGAACTCTCTACTGTAAGAGCACTCACACTACAGAACTATCTACTGTAAGAGCAGTCACACTACAGAACTCTCTAGTGTAAGAGCAGTCACACTACAGAACTCTCTACTGTAAGAGCAGTCGCACTAAAGAACTCTCTACTGTAAGAGCAGTCACACTACAGAACTGTGGTGTGAGAAACTGTAAGAGAAATCACACTACAGAACTCTCTACTGTAAGAGCAGTCACACTACAGAACTCTGTACTGTAAGAGCAGTCACACTACAGAACTCTCTACTGTAAGAGCACTCACACTACAGAACTCTCTAGTGTAAGAGCAGTCACACTACAGAACTCTCTACTGTAAGAGCAGTCGCACTAAAGAACTCTCTACTGTAAGAGCAGTCACACTACAGAACTGTGGTGTGAGAAACTGTAAGAGAAATCACACTACAGAACTCTCTACTGTAAGAGCAGTCACACTACAGAACTCTGTACTGTAAGAGCAGTCACACTACAGAACTCTCTACTGTAAGAGCACTCACACTACAGAACTCTCTAGTGTAAGAGCAGTCACACTACAGAACTCTCTACTGTAAGAGCAGTCGCACTAAAGAACTCTCTACTGTAAGAGCAGTCACACTACAGAACTCTCTACTGTAAGAGCAGTCACACTACAGAACTCTCTGCCATAAGAGCACTCACACTACAGAACTCTCTAGTGTAAGAGCAGTAACACTACAGAACTCTCTACTGTAAGAGCAGTCACACTACAGAACTCTGTACTGTAAGAGCAGTCACACTACAGAACTCTCTACTGTAAGAGCACTCACACTACAGAACTCTCTAGTGTAAGAGCAGTCACACTACAGAACTCTCTACTGTAAGAGCAGTCGCACTAAAGAACTCTCTACTGTAAGAGCAGTCACACTACAGAACTCTGTACTGTAAGAGCAGTCACACTACAGAACTCTCTGCCATAAGAGCACTCACACTACAGAACTCTCTAGTGTAAGAGCAGTCACACTACAGAACTCTCTACTGTAAGAGCAGTCACACTACAGAACTCTGTACTGTAAGAGCAGTCACACTACAGAACTCTCTACTGTAAGAGCAGTCGCACTAAAGAACTCTCTACTGTAAGAGCAGTCACACTACAGAACTGTGGTGTGAGAAACTGTAAGAGAAATCACACTACAGAACTCTCTACTGTAAGAGCAGTCACACTACAGAACTCTGTACTGTAAGAGCAGTCACACTACAGAACTCTCTACTGTAAGAGCACTCACACTACAGAACTCTCTAGTGTAAGAGCAGTCACACTACAGAACTCTCTACTGTAAGAGCAGTCGCACTAAAGAACTCTCTACTGTAAGAGCAGTCACACTACAGAACTCTCTACTGTAAGAGCAGTCACACTACAGAACTCTCTGCCATAAGAGCACTCACACTACAGAACTCTCTAGTGTAAGAGCAGTCACACTACAGAACTCTCTACTGTAAGAGCAGTCACACTACAGAACTCTGTACTGTAAGAGCAGTCACACTACAGAACTCTCTACTGTAAGAGCACTCACACTACAGAACTCTCTAGTGTAAGAGCAGTCACACTACAGAACTCTCTACTGTAAGAGCAGTCGCACTAAAGAACTCTCTACTGTAAGAGCAGTCACACTACAGAACTCTGTACTGTAAGAGCAGTCACACTACAGAACTCTCTGCCATAAGAGCACTCACACTACAGAACTCTCTAGTGTAAGAGCAGTCACACTACAGAACTCTCTACTGTAAGAGCAGTCACACTACAGAACTCTGTACTGTAAGAGCAGTCACACTACAGAACTCTCTACTGTAAGAGCACTCACACTACAGAACTCTCTAGTGTAAGAGCAGTCACACTACAGAACTCTCTACTGTAAGAGCAGTCACACTACAGAACTCTCTACTGTAAGAGCAGTCACACTACAGAACTCTCTGCCATAAGAGCAGTCACACTACAGAACTCTCTACTGTAAGAGCAATCACACTACAGAACTCTACTGTAAGAGCAGTCACACTACAGAACTCTACTGTAAGAGCAGTCACACTACAGAACTCTGTACTGTAAGAGCAGTCACACTACAGAACTCTCTACTGTAAGAGCACTCACACTACAGAACTATCTACTGTAAGAGCAGTCACACTACAGAACTCTCTGCCATAAGAGCAGTCACACTACAGAACTCTCTACTGTAAGAGCAGTCGCACTAAAGAACTCTCTACTGTAAGAGCAGTCACACTACAGAACTGTGGTGTGAGAAACTGTAAGAGAAATCACACTACAGAACTCTCTACTGTAAGAGCAGTCACACTACAGAACTCTGTACTGTAAGAGCAGTCACACTACAGAACTCTCTACTGTAAGAGCACTCACACTACAGAACTCTCTAGTGTAAGAGCAGTCACACTACAGAACTCTCTACTGTAAGAGCAGTCGCACTAAAGAACTCTCTACTGTAAGAGCAGTCACACTACAGAACTCTCTGCTATAAGAGCAGTCACACTACAGAACTCTCTACTGTAAGAGCAATCACACTACAGAACTCTACTGTAAGAGCAGTCACACTACAGAACTCTCTAGTGTAAGAGCAGTCACACTACAGAACTCTCTACTGTAAGAGCAGTCGCACTAAAGAACTCTCTACTGTAAGAGCAGTCACACTACAGAACTGTGGTGTGAGAAACTGTAAGAGAAATCACACTACAGAACTCTCTACTGTAAGAGCAGTCACACTACAGAACTCTGTACTGTAAGAGCAGTCACACTACAGAACTCTCTACTGTAAGAGCACTCACACTACAGAACTCTCTAGTGTAAGAGCAGTCACACTACAGAACTCTCTACTGTAAGAGCAGTCGCACTAAAGAACTCTCTACTGTAAGAGCAGTCACACTACAGAACTGTGGTGTGAGAAACTGTAAGAGAAATCACACTACAGAACTCTCTACTGTAAGAGCAGTCACACTACAGAACTCTGTACTGTAAGAGCAGTCACACTACAGAACTCTCTACTGTAAGAGCACTCACACTACAGAACTCTCTAGTGTAAGAGCAGTCACACTACAGAACTCTCTACTGTAAGAGCAGTCGCACTAAAGAACTCTCTACTGTAAGAGCAGTCACACTACAGAACTCTCTACTGTAAGAGCAGTCACACTACAGAACTCTCTGCCATAAGAGCAGTCACACTACAGAACTCTCTACTGTAAGAGCAATCACACTACAGAACTCTACTGTAAGAGCAGTCACACTACAGAACTCTGTACTGTAAGAGCAGTCACACTACAGAACTCTCTACTGTAAGAGCACTCACACTACAGAACTATCTACTGTAAGAGCAGTCACACTACAGAACTCTCTAGTGTAAGAGCAGTCACACTACAGAACTCTCTACTGTAAGAGCAGTCGCACTAAAGAACTCTCTACTGTAAGAGCAGTCACACTACAGAACTGTGGTGTGAGAAACTGTAAGAGAAATCACACTACAGAACTCTCTACTGTAAGAGCAGTCACACTACAGAACTCTGTACTGTAAGAGCAGTCACACTACAGAACTCTCTACTGTAAGAGCACTCACACTACAGAACTCTCTAGTGTAAGAGCAGTCACATTACAGAACTCTCTACTGTAAGAGCAGTCGCACTAAAGAACTCTCTACTGTAAGAGCAGTCACACTACAGAACTCTCTGCTATAAGAGCAGTCACACTACAGAACTCTCTACTGTAAGAGCAATCACACTACAGAACTCTACTGTAAGAGCAGTCACACTACAGAACTCTGTACTGTAAGAGCAGTCACACTACAGAACTTTCTACTGTAAGAGCACTCACACTACAGAACTATCTACTGTAAGAGCAGTCACACTACAGAACTCTCTAGTGTAAGAGCAGTCACACTACAGAACTCTCTACTGTAAGAGCAGTCGCACTAAAGAACTCTCTACTGTAAGAGCAGTCACACTACAGAACTCTCTGCTATAAGAGCAGTCACACTACAGAACTCTCTACTGTAAGAACAATCACACTACAGAACTCTCTACTGTAAGAGCAGTCACACTACAGAACTCTCTACTGTAAGAGCAGTCACACTACAGAAACCTCTACTGTAAGAGCAGTCACACTACAGAACTCTCTACTGTAAGAGCAGTCACACTACAGAACTCTCTACTATAAGAGCAGTCACACTACAGAACTCTGTACTGTAAGAGCATTCACACTACATAACTCTCTACTGTAAGAGCACTCACACTACAGAACTCTCTACTGTAAGAGCAGTCACACTACAGAACTCTCTAGTGTAAGAGCAGTGACACTACAGAACTCTCTACTGTAAGAGCAGTCGCACTAAAGAACTCTCTACTGTAAGAGCAGTCACACTAAAGAACTCTCTGCTATAAGAGCAGTCACACTACAGAACTCTCTACTATAAGAGCAGTCACACTACAGAACTCACTACTGTAAGAGCAATCACACTACAGAACTCTCTACTGTAAGAGCAGTCACACTACAGAACTCTACTGTAAGAGCAATCACACTAAAGAACTCTCTACAGTAAGAGCAGTCACACTACAGAACCCTCTACTGTAAGAGCAGTCACACTACAGAACCCTCTACTGTAAGAGCAGTCACACTACAGAACTCTCTACTGTAAGAGCAGTCACACTACAGAACTCTCTGCTATAAGAGCAGTCACACTACAGAACTCTCTACTGTAAGAGCAATCACACTACATAACTCTCTACTGTAAGAGCAGTAACACTACAGAACTCTCTGTTCTAAGAGAAATCACACTACAGAACTCTCTACTGTAAGAACAGTCACACTACAGAACTCTACTGTAAGAACAGTCACACTACAGAACTCTCTACTGTAAGAGCAGTCACGCTACAGAACTCTCTACTGTAAAAGCAGTCACACTACAGAACTCTCTACTGTAAGAGCAGTCACACTACAGAACTGTGGTGTGAGAAACTGTAAGAGAAATCACACTACAGAACTCTATACTGGAAGAGCAGTCATACTACAGAACTCTCTAGTGTAAGAGCAGTCACACTACAGAACTCTCTACTGTAAGAGCAATCACACTACAGAACTCTCTACTGTAAGAGCAGTCACACTACAGAACTCTCTACTGTAAGAGCAGTCACACTACAGAAACCTCTACTGTAAGAGCAGTCACACTACAGAACTCTCTACTGTAAGAGCAGTCACACTACAGAACTCTCTACTATAAGAGCAGTCACACTACAGAACTCTGTACTGTAAGAGCAATCACACTACATAACTCTACTGTAAGAGCACTCACACTACAGAACTCTCTACTGTAAGAGCAGTCACACTACAGAACTCTCTAGTGTAAGAGCAGTGACACTACAGAACTCTCTACTGTAAGAGCAGTCACACTAAAGAACTCTCTACTGTAAGAGCAATCACACTACAGAACTCTCTACTGTAAGAGCAGTCACACTACAGAACTCTCTGCTATAAGAGCAGTCACACTACAGAACTCTCTACTGTAAGAGCAGTCACACTACAGAACTCTACTATAAGAGCAGTCACACTACAGAACCCTCTACTTTAAGAGCAGTCACACTACAGAACTCTCTACTGTAAGAGCAGTCACACTACAGAACTCTCTACTATAAGAGCAGTGATAATTCTGTAAATTATTTAACGGGAACCTGCCACCCCCACTGATCAGCTGTTTGAAGTATTGCAGCCTCCTCACAGCATACCAAGTATAGTGCTATACATTGGATAGCGGTGGTGCTTGGTACTGCAGCCTAGGCCCATTCACTTGAATGGCACTAAGCTGCAAATAGGTCACGTGATCAATGAATTTCATGTCATTGGCCTAAGAAGGGGCCACAGCGCTCACAGAAGAGTCAGACTCCCACCAATCAGATATTGATGACCTAAACTGAGGATATATTGAACTCCTTGAAAACACCTTTATGTCCTCTAAGTTGTGAGGATGTTTTCTAGTGATGCTTCTTAGAGATGCTCGATCATATTGCAACCTGGGGAATATGCAGGTCAAGTCAACAACTTGTTGCTCAAACCACAGTTCTGTAGTGTGACTGCTCTTACAGTAGTGTAGTGTGACTGCTCTCTTAGAACAGAGAGTTCTGTAGTGTGATTTCTCTTACAGTTTCTCAAACCACAGTTCTTTAGTGTGACTGCTCTTACAGTAGAGAGTTCTGCAGCGTGACTTCTCTTACAGTAGAGTTCTGTAGCGTGACTGTTCTTACAGTAGAGAGTTCTGTAGTGTGACTGTTCTTACAGTAGAGTTCTGTAGTGTGACTGTTCTTACAGTAGAATGTTCTGTAGTGTTACTGCTCTTACAGTAGAAAGTTCTGTATCACACTACAGAACTCTCTACTGTAAGAGCAGTCACACTACAGAACTCTCTATTCTAAGAGCAATCACACTACAGAACTCTCTACTGTAAGCGCAGTCACACTACAGAACTGTGGTTTGATAAACTGTAAGAGAAATCACACTACAGAACTCTCTACTGTAAGAGCAGTCGCACTAAAGAACTCTACTGTAAGAGCAGTCACACTACAGAACTCTCTACTGTAAGAGCAATCACACTACAGAACTCTCTACTGTAAGAGCAGTCACACTACAGAACTCTCTGCTATAAGAGCAGTCACACTACAGAACTCTCTTCTGTAAGAGCAATCACACTACAGAACTCTCTACTGTAAGAGCAGTCACACTACAGAACTCTCTACTGTAAGAGCAGTAACACTACAGAACTCTCTATTCTAAGAGTAATTACACTACAGAACTCTCTACTGTAAGAGCAGTCACTTTCTTTGTTGCCCATAACAACCAATCAGAGCTCCTCTTTCATTTCTCCAGAGCACTGTATGAAATGAAAGGGGAGCTCTAATTTGTTTCTATGGGCAACAAAGAAACTTCTACACCTAGACAGTTTTCATACATAAGGCCCTAGGTGTTTTGCATATAGAAGCCATCAGTGCAGCTAACCTCTCCAAATATGACCTCAGAGGAAAAGCAAACTAAGGCCCCTTTCACACTTGCGGCGCGGGGCTCCGGCAGGCTGTTCCGGTGGGTGAACAGCCCGTCGTATCCGTGCTGCCGCAGGTGCGTGTGGGGCCAGAACTGCACTCCGGCCCCATTCACTGTAATGGGGGCGGGCCGCGGATCCGGCTGCAGCATGGCAACCCCTTGTATTTTCGTTCCGGCCGCCTCTCAGCAGGGGTCGCCGTGCTGCGGCCGGATCCACGGCCCACCCCCATTACAGTGAATGGGGCCGGAGCACAGTTCCAGCCCCATACGTGCACCTGCGGCAGTACAGATCCGGCGGGCAGTTCACCCACCGGAACAGCCTGCCGGAGCCCCGCGCCACAGGTGTGAAAGAGGTCTAGAACATAAAGCAGACAGAGAGAACATGCACTGGACAATTGATTTAAGCACATTTTATTGAAAGTTTAGATATACTAAGAAATACTTGCCTTAAAGGGGTATTCTCAGCACATTGATTCACTGGCTGACAGGTAGTTTGCACTTACTATGTCTCCTCGGGGGAGGGGGTTGTGATCTCTAACACAATTACAGGTAAAGCCATCCTTCTCAGTCCTCGACACGTTTTGCTTACTGAGGTCACTCCTGCCAATCAGATAACAGTCTTTCTGGTCTGCAGGTTACTATAAAAACCTGCGTACAGTGAGAGACCTGCTGAACTGTCTATAGTTCATGACTAAAGTAAAATCTACTGACCACTGTATTTAGAAAATGTCATGTTTTAACTGTCCCTTTATGTTGAAAGCTAATCTTTGTAACTAGTGAGAAAACCCCTTTAATCCTGTTTTCTCTAGCAGATTTGAAATGAGTGCAGCCATTCCTTCCCAGTGCCTTTTTCCTCTGATCTGTAGCAGAGGAGTTTCACTTCTGAGCATCTACATGAAGGGCAGCACACAGTCATCTCAACTGAAAGCCTAGATCCTTAGTTCAGGAATAGAACAGACATTTATAGGACATTTCATGATGTTCCCAAATTCTTATGAAAATATATTCAGCACATACTGTACTGAACCAATTACCAATGTAGCAAATTATTATATATTTTAGGAGTCGGAGTCGGTCCATTTTATACCGACTCCAACTCCGACTCCACCAAAATGGTCACCGACTCCACGACCCCAACTCCACAGCCCTGTTCTTGACTACCCTTCTTTTATCACTTTAGAACCATCCACCCTCCCTACATTAACCCCGTGAGGAACCGAGTTCAGGGCAAATGCATCGGGGTGTGGGACGTAACAGCTATTGGGTTACAATAGGGTTAACAAGGTTTTTTCAGGATAGGCACAAAGACAGAGAGTCCCTACCATCTGGGGACTTCTCTGGGCTGAGGGATATATAGGATGTTATACAGAAAGGCTATCTCTCCCCTCACCTCCCTCCCCTGGTCTTTACCTGGTTTTGCGATTATGGTAAGTGAATTGATAACACTTTCTGTACACAGAGAAATAATGGATTACCGGAATTACTGCCATGTTAACGGCCTACATTTACTCATATGTAAATTGCAATGCACCTTGGGTAATATAAGCTATATTTCACTATGTTCATCCTTTAACCCTATGTATGCTGAATCCCCGGTGCCACATCCCCTGAATGTGGGGAAGGAGACTAGCCTTTGATTGAAATTCTAAGATTAAACAAGCAGGGAAGTAAATCAGGTTAGCAGAGTTTTTGTATTTTATTTTGATCTAAACACATTATCACTTGAAAGGGATGTGGCTGGTTTGTGCCCACGGGAGAGTCGTCTGATTGGGGTTCTGCTGGAGCAGACCCCCAGGGACCAGCCACATGAGGGGGGATAGCAGATAACACATCTGATCGTCATATGACTTTGATTTCATCCTGGCCAAGGACAGAAAACGCACGAATGTGAGAACCAGCAAATAACCATTTCTTCAACTTTCTAATATAGCTTGTGTTTTAAATTCTCACCATTATTAAGATCTCAGCTTGCTGTCAGTAAATTAAAGCACTCCTGCAGAAAACCATAAAGACCTGGGGGTCATTTATGAACATTTTTACTCCACTTTTTGACATAATCATGACCCAGATTTTGCTGCAAAGGTGCCGGTATGCCTGCCTCATTCATGATTTTCCACACCAGTTTTTGGCATAGAAAATTACCTTAAAGAGGACCTGTCACCACTCCTGACATGCCTGTTTTAATAGCTCCATGCATTCCCCATGTAATAACAATTCTGGAACATCTATTCTTATGGCTCTATGTTGTGCCATTCTTTTATTATTTCTACTAGAAGTTAAGAATGAATTGCCAGCAGTCTGCAGTAAGGGTACAGAGGGGAGGTAACCAGTTGGGGGGGGGGGTGTACCTGCACAGTCTGAAAATAGAGGCACTGATTGGATAGAGTGAGACTGTGCAGGTACACACGCTCAACCGGTCAACACCCCTCTGTACCCTTACTGCAGACTGTTAGCAATTCATTCATAACTTCTAGTAGAAATAATAAAGGAATGGCTCAACATACAGACATAAGAATAGATGCTCCAGAATTGTTATTACATGGGGAATGTAAGTAGTTACTAAAACATGTCAGGAGAGGTGAAAGGAGGTGGTGTGGATTAAAGCATTTCACATGCCTGCCGGTAGCAAGTGCCACAGTTATGTAGAGGCTGCGCTTCTACATATCTTTTGCGCATCCACCAGCAGCGCAGAGGGTTTAAGATTGGTGTCTAAATCTGTCTGTCTATATGTCTGTATATCTATCTATAAATCTATCTCTCGTTCTATCTATCTATCTATCTATCTATCTATCTATCTATCTATCTATCTAATGATTTAATGGTTCAGACTTTATTCTTTGCTCTAGTTTACATTGCCCTGTATTCTGGGTTCCTTCAGCTCTTCGGTTGTGGGAATAATATTTGCCAGTTAATGATTCAGTATCCGCATCCACAGAGCAGAAGAGTAACATTTACCCAGTTCACTAACGAGCAGTTCCACCTTTTGCCTAATTAGCAGGGACCTTATGGCTGAATACATGGGTAATTTTATAGTTATCCTGTTATCCTTTAGGCCAAACAGGATCATACAAAGCTTTACACATTTTTACTCTGCAAGATCTTTCCAATAAACATCTATGGGCCATGCATGTTCAGATCCCTGCAGACTGAAGGGGGAAGCAAGTCTGACAAGTTCCATTTTAGTGTTTACAGCTCCGATGCAGATCCATGTGTCTCCATGTTTAGAGACTACAAACATGTAGTCACGTTACTCCATTCCCTCTACCCCCCCCCCATACTAAATAGTTTTTCAAGAAGAGTGGGTTAACATATGACTGCAGAATCAGACTACAGAGAG
Source organism: Rhinella marina (assembly GCA_900303285.1). Lineage (NCBI taxonomy): Eukaryota > Metazoa > Chordata > Amphibia > Anura > Bufonidae > Rhinella > Rhinella marina. Next base: position 516,147 of record ONZH01028847.1, read on the forward strand.
TTTGTTTGTAGTCTGTAACCATGGAGACACATAGATCGGCACAGGGGGCTATATACACAAAAATAAAAATAAGCTTGCCTGGAGAAATATATGGCCACAGCTTGTCCTATTTGTTAACTGATTTTTGTTGACAAACTTAACAGTGATCTGAAGAATTACAACTCTTAGGTCAAGTGGAATTGAGAATAAATACTCAAATCTTGGGTGAAGCACCTTGTCTAGTCAAACAACAGTGATCCAAGTGTTTTCCTGCAACGTCAACATGGAAATCTTTGGGTGAAGTACCTTTTGTTATGTCTCACCTGGTGATGTAGAAAGGTGTTACTGGTTAATACTTTTGCAGCAGAGTTGACGTAGCGGTACTGAGCTGTAGAACACTTGGTGCAGCAGTGCTGTAGTGGTTTTGAACAGATGCTTAGCTATGGACATTCTGTGATGAAGCAGAATTGAAGTACACTTCAGTAGTAGAATTGGATGCAGCAGAGTTGATGAACTGGCAGAACCACTGTATCAAAATCAGATGCAGCAGAGTTGATATAGTGCCAGAGCCAATGTAGTAGAGTCGGATGCAGAAAAACTGATGCAGTGGCAGTAAAAATTTAGCAGAGTTGGATGTAGCAATGTTGATATGGTGGCAGGGCCAGAGCAGCAGAATAGGATGTAGCAGTGCTGATGTAGTGCTAGTACTGTAGTGGAGCAGGATGCAACATATCTGATGTACTAGCTGGTCAGACAGGGGAACAGGCTGGCAGCAGGACATCAAACTTTCACCAGAGTTGGGTTTTAAAAAACTGGTGGCATGATGTCATCAGAGATGATTGGGTTGTGACAGGAACCTGACATGCAGAATAGAGGACAGAGGCAGCCAGAGCAGCGGGATGATGCAGAACTTAGCACTGGATCTTGGACAGTTAAGTAACACAATTGGGCAAAGTAAAAAGTGATCACAACATTTGCTATTGTAAATTGACCACCAAAATTCAAAAATATCAACCCACTGAGCCAATCATCTTTACTGTCCATTAAAAATCACTGACCTATTGGGTGAAGCACCTTGGTGAGGCATTCCAGATATCGATTTATTGGATTGAACACCTTGTCTAGGAATTCCAAATGCCAAATTGTTGGGCCTTCTGAACACCAGCCTATGGGGTAAAACATCTTAACTGGGCATTCCAAATACCAACTTATTGACTGCCCATCTTGAAACATTAAACTGACCTACTGGGTTAAACTCATTGAATGGATCATTGTTGGATCGTTTACCTTTACCGAGTATTCCAAACAATAACTTTTGGGTCAGCCACATTGAATAGGCTTCAGGACAGTGAACTATTGGGTTAAACACCTTGACCAGCCACGACTTTGTGAATGTTGATAGAACAGTGTTTCTATGAGATCCCTGAAGGATCATCAATGATCTCTGCTCCAGAAAGTTCACAGTTTATTAACCACAAGTCTGTTGTCCACCATAGCAGTTGAGCTCCATGGGTGATCTGTGTTACTGCCTAAATACTGTAAATATTATCTGCTCGCCACAAGAACATTTCCTAAAAGCAAATAAGCACAATTGAAGATGCAGATGAAAGGCGGCGCTGGTTGTAGGGGGGCCCCACTGATCTGCAAAGTTTGTTTTAAGATGACATTCAATTTTTAATAACTTTTTAACAAAGCCGCTGCTTAAAAGACTGGAGAGGAGGGGAGGGAGCTGCAGAGGGGAACGCTTTGTGTGTGATGTGGAGCTGGATGACAGGTGTTCTGGCACATGTGTAGAACAGATGCTCCCAGCATTTCCCTAATAGCTTCTAAATAACACACGCTTAGCATTTTCCTTTTGTACACTGTTCTGTCAATAGCCAATTTGCTTTTCAGAAGCGGTAAAGTTACCCTGTCAATCAGGATTCCGCCTCGGGCTCTTTGCGCTGATTATAAGCTCCTCAGAGAGCGAGAGACCCAAATTAGTGTTAAATAAAAAATAACTTTCCGCACTATCCGCCATCTAAAGTTGCAGGAAAATATTGCAGCAGCGAATAAAATAGATAAATAAAGTCATTGAGAGGGGCTTCTATGTGTTCTGTGGAGGAAAGAGTTAACCCTATCTGTAGGGGCTGTGGCGAGGCTATCAGCTGAAAGAATTTGGCAGCCTGGAGATCCCAGTGTTTTAAACTTGCCATTGGTTGCACAGGATTTAATGGTATATATTATCACCAATACAAAATGTGGGTAATGTGGGTGTGTGTCTTAAAGGGGTTGTATGGGATTAGAAAAACATGTTTGCTTTTTTCTAGAAACAGTGCCAGACCTGTCCATAGGTGATGTGTGGTAATGAAGCTCATCCCTGATGAAGTAAATGAGGTTGACCAGTGTTTGGAGGTGATGCTGTTTTTGGAAGAAAGTGGTCATGAGGAAGGTTTACTAATACTAACATACCTGACCTAGGGTTCACCTGACCAATGCTGGGCTGGACCAACCATGTGCCTTTTATAATACCGGTGTCTTCTACTGTATAAGAGGACCTCTTGGACCCACTCAAGCACCAGGGCCTGGTTGCAACTGCAACCTCAGCAACCCCAACATCTATGCCCCCTGGTGGGGGACCAGGTTATAGATTTTGCGTTGGACCCAGAAGCTTCAAGTTACTCCTAGTCTAAGCAAATTTTCAGGCAGAACTTCATCAAAATGTTTGAAGGTTGTATTATGGGTAAAAACTCCTTAACCACTTAACGCATAATGCCGTACATGTACGGCATTATGAGCCTGCATTGCAATTGAGGCACCTGGGGTTAGACAGAGGGATGCAGCTCCCTTTGCCTTCCAATCGGAGCCCCTGCAGTGAAATAGTGGGGCTCCGATTGGTTACCATGACAGCCTGGAGCCTCCTGAGGCTTCCCAGGGCTGTCATGTTAACCTCCCTGCTAAGCTATGCATGAGGCACAGCTCAGCAGGGTGTGGGTCAGAATGCCATTGACGCTAATAGATCTCTATTAGGGTGAATTGGACAAGGGATCAAAAGATCCCAGGTTCTAGCCCCTAAGGGGGCTAAGAGTTAGTAAATAAAAAGTTTAAATCACCTCCCGTTCCCAATTTTACATATAAACATATATAAAAAATAAACATATTAGGTACTGCTGCATCCAAAAATGTCTGAACTATTAAAATATTTAAAAAATTTCTTGTGAGGTGAATGTCCGCCTTATATTTTAGTCACCTTGTCCCCCCAAAAAAATTGAATAACAGTGATCAAAAAGTCGTACATACCACAAAAATGGTACCAATAAAAATTAGTTAGTTCCTCAAAAAACAAGCCCTCATATAGTTCTGTAGACCAAAATATAAAAAAAAGTTATGGCCATCAGAAAATGGTGATGCAAAGAAAATTCAGATTTTTTTCTAAGGTTTTTATTTTTTTTAAAGTAATAAAACAAAATAAAAACTATACAAGTTTTGTACCCCCAAAGATGGGTTCTAGCCACACGTTGCAGAGCCTCTATCTGGGGGTTCTGTCATCATCATGTGGGAACCTGATAGTTTTCTTTGATCAAAAATATGTGCTAGCCACAGAGGTGGAGAGCCCAATGGGTTCTGACTCCTAGATGCTAAACCAATATCTAAGCTTAGGTGTTGCAGATGTTTTTAGACAAAAATAGAGCCAATGAGCAGGAGATTCCCAGTTAGGCTGGAGCTAAATCTAGACTTTTTGTAACACTTTTAATTGATTTTAATGTGAGAGCAGCATTGCACAAGATTTCATACAAGTCAAATTATTTCTGTGTACTACAGCTGTTCAATAATAACTACTTCCAGCTCCCCCTAGTGGTGTCTTCAGAGTACAGAAATTTATCACTTATATCTGTGGAGTGGATTTGGTGCTCTGTATCTATAAAATGTAGCCCTGGATGCCTAGCACAATCACAGCATCCCGTCTTGCTATAGACTGAATTTTGCACCAGATTTTGTTAACCTCTAAAAGGATTGGCCCATCTCACACTTTGGTGGCATATTGCTAGGATATTCCATCAATGTGACATAACCTAGCAATATCTCTAGAATGGGACATGCAAAGTGAACGAGGGCAGACCGAGCAAGAGTGGCCACCCTGCATTCACTTCTATGGGAGTGCCGAAAATAGCCAAGTGCTGGCTCGACTATTTCCAGAACTACTATACAGGTGAATGGACAGGTGGCAGCGCATGCGCAACATGCTCTCCATTCACTTCTATGGGAGTTGAATACGCCCGTTCGGCTCTTTTGAAAGTGAAGGGAACGCTGAGCATGTACGGTGCACTCTCATTCACTTTGGAGGTCCTGCAGCTATCTGACATTGGTGGCATATCCTTGCAATATGCCACCAATGTGTGAGATGGACCAATCTCTTTAATGCAAACCTGTAAAAATTCCTTAAGTGCTTGCCATTAAAATAAAAGGTTGAAAGGGCAAGGAAATATGGGCGCTAGGTTTGCTTTAGACATTATTCCAATTCCCCTGATTTGCAGAGCTTTTCTGGCAGCATGTGAGGGAAGAGCATCGAAAGACCCCCAGATGTCCGCACCGACTGTGCGCTCAAGGCATCTGACTGATAAAAAGCCCAGCGCCTCAGTGAGATGGATTTAAATCATTGCCCCAGGCAGTGGTCTCTTATTAAATACATCCCGCACACTTTAGTATGGATATTTGCATACGTTGGGCTTTTAAAAGAATCATCCATCTGTTTCCCTTAAACAAAGCAGGAACGTAACCCTTTGTCTGCTGGATCGGGTCACAATAAGCCAAAAGTATGAATTTCACAGACAATGCAGCATAACATAATGCAGAGCAGCACACAATCCAATGGTCATACTGACAGAACCAATGTCTAGCGGGGTAACTAGACATGCAATAGCATAAAGCAAAAATGTTAGAATATACAGATATAGCTTTGTGGCTGTGTTGCCTGCAGTAAGTTCTGCTGCAGTCCTGTGTTAAACTGCAGATCATGAGTTGGTACTGTATGAATTTAACTCTGATACATAGAAGCTATATCATCAGGGCTTAGGTAATATCCTTCCCAGTCCCAATGTGTTTAATTTCCACACCGTTTTCCACATGCATGTTTGCTGTCAGTGAATAGAAACATCCTAATGTGTCAGACGGCCGTGTACAGTTTCGAAAAAATCTGGGAAACATCATAATGTGAGTGCATTATGGCAGACCTGCGGATGGGCAGGAACTCGCTGCATCATAAATGATTATGATGCTGTGAGTTCAGTTCAGAAGAGCTGTGGTCGGTCCGATAGATGCAACAGTCACATTGACTGCTTTTCCCAGACTGCACACATCCATATCACCGCAGTCTAAGGCCTCATTCGCACTACTGTGTATCAGAACCGCATCTAATTTTTCATGGTGGTCCCATTGAAGTCAATGGGTCTGCAAAAACACAAATGACACAGGGGAGCCATCTGTTTTCTGTCTGCGGTTTCCGGATGTGTTGCCCATAAACGCCAGGGACAGCCCTATTAGCCATGTACACACTGTACAGACAAGCCCTGGAAGAGATGTTCACAATTTTCTGCTAGGCCAGAAAGCACCGTATGCAAAGAAGCCATAACTAGATGTGGAGAAACGTATGCAATGACGCGGAGGGGAGGTGAAGAGTAGAGAAGTGGTAGTGGTTATGATGGTTGTAGTAGTACTCATAGTTCAGGGTGGCAATCTTTACCCTGGCTGTTCCTGGGCCCCTATGCAGAGTGAATGTAGGGTGCACCTTTTTTTCCCTTAGGGAACTCTCTGACTTTCTTGGGCCCCTACCTGTGGGTAGTTGGGGTACCCTTGATGTTAGGTGTTTGGCAGGGTGCAAAGCAGGAGGGTAGATGTAAGCGCCACCGGACGTTGGAGGCAATAAAAAGTTCCATTGGTTGCAATAAACAAAGTCATTCTTTACTAAATTGATGATGGGAGTAGTAGTAGCTATGGCAGCAAAAGGTGTAGTTCCAAAGTATATCAGTGTAGTCTCCTCCCAATATCTGTGTATGGGCAGTAACAATGATAGTAGCAATAGTGCTCCCTGACTCTTCTTCTAAGGACTCTTTGCAGTCTCTCCAAATAACCAAAGTCATTCTGGGCTGTACTTTTTAACTCCTGCAATTACTGGGCTGAGGGGTGAAGAATTTAGATCTGGGTGGCCAGTCCGTCTCGAAGTGTGGTGGGTGCCGGAGGCAATATACTATTTCCACAGCAGTAAAGCCTTTCTGCCATAAATGAGCAAATACCTTTCTGTCATTATCTTGCACAGCCTTTATTGTTCTGGATTTTCACTTTCCTTCAGGGGTACTAAGATGATAATGAATCTTCTCTGGCAGCAGTAGCCTCAGAGAGAAAGGTTCTCTGGACTTGGGCTTAGTCCGCAAGAGTTCGCATGTGTAGGTGTTGTCTGTAGCTCTGCTAAGACTCCATTAAGTAAGCAAGGGGCGGTCTTAGTCCACCATTCTGGAAACCTTACCAAATCTGCCAGTGTTAACCATATATTGCCTATACATTGATATTTGGGATACACAGTGCACATAGAAATAAATGCTTTAACAACAAATCACAACATTTAACTCAGTAACATTGAACTAACTATTTTAGCAGTAATTAACTGTTTGCAGTAGTCCTCTGAGGCACTGCACATATTGTACTTAAACGCTCTAAACTGTGGGACAGTCAGGTGGATTCATTCCACAAGCATATCCACAAGCATGTGAAATGGGAAGAAGTCACAAATTAACTGTAGATCAGCCAGTGGGAGAATGCAACCTGGGCATATCATCTGAAAAATGGGTAAGTGCCTTCATTGGCATACATCTACCTATGCAAAGTTGAAGTACACTGCAAAGCGCAGAAGAAAGGGTTAACAAAACGTATATGCTTTGATATGTATACTGCCTTTACTGTATGAATTTACACATGGTATTAATGGCCCATAGCCACAGCCTCCACTAGATGGAGCTGGTGTCACCCTCTATATATAGAGAGAGGAGGTAGGAACATTCTAGAGTTAGAGTTCAAGTTAGTCTAACCTTGGTAGGGTAGAAAAAGGACCAGGTACCACCCAGGACAGGGCCAGAACAATTACAAAAGCAAGCCAGATGAAATGAGAGCTGTAGAGGAAGTTCAGTTCAAATCAATTGTCTGAAAAGGACGCATAGGCTCCATGACACATCTATCCAGAAGTTTGCCTCCGGTGCCTGGATACGTATTTTAGCAGATTGATCACCTGCATGACAATCTCCAGATCCCACACCTATATTGAGAATGGAGCCCCGAAAGTGGTGGAGAGCACACTGCGCATGTGCAGCTGCCCTCCATTCATTTTCTATGGAGCCTCCAAAAATAGCCGAGCACTGTCTCGGCTATTTCTGTCGAGCCCATAGAAGTGAATGGGAGAGTAGGCCGGTCACGCGCAGTGCGCTCCCACTCACTTCTAAGGGGAAAATGCTTGGTAGTGGCCGGACTGGAGTCCTCCAGCCACCACCTTGCGGGGCTCCGTTCCCGATATAGGTGCGGGTCCCAAAAGTGGGACCTGCATCTATAAGACAATGGGGGCAAATCCTAACACTGATTTGTTTGCCATCCATTGCCTTGGTTTAATTGGGAGACTGTGCAAAATCTTGGAAGCTCTCAGAGATATGGAGCTAGTCTTCCATCTCGGGTTGTGGCATCACCGTCTCTCAGAATCTCTGCCAGGTGACTTCACAAGTCTCTTGAATTATCTGAGAAATAGTAGAAATCTCAGCTGGAACTTGAAAACCAGTGATGCAGATGAGTTTCTGGTCGCCAGAAACCTGGAAATAAAGAGAGAAAAGGAAGTGTCAACAAGGGGGAAAATGTACAGAGTGAAGAAGTGTCCTTTCCTGGACCGCTGGGAGACAATGGGGTGAACCCAATGCACAAAGCACAGCGGAAAGAAATGTGGACTTGCGGATTTGGGGTTTGCAGACCGCAAAGGGAAAATGGTTTTGTGCATGTAGCCTTAGATCTAACAAGGAGCTTATCCCTCACTGAATGCACTGAAGTATAAAACACAAAACAGGCAACAGTAGGATAATAGATATTCCATAAATCACAAACATAAAGGCCCAAATAATCAAACACAGTAGTAAAACATAACATAAATAAATGGTGTGCATGAAGGCAATGTGGAGGTCCAAAAACTTGTAAGCATAGGGGGACAGCGGCTCACTGTCCCTAGATACACCCTGAATAACACTGTCAACAGGGATGTTCCCCAAAGGTGGGGGAACCCTATACAGGAGCCTACCTAGTGCACCCTATGCAAACCCTTTGCTGCCCCGACGTGTTTCCTCCTGTTGGGTTGTTCAGGAAGGTGATGGGGGCAATGGCCAAGTACAGCAAAGATGTCAAAAAGTATCCAATAAGATTAATAAATAGATGATTGTCGCCCAGACCATGGGCTGGCAATTATTAAAGGTTATGTTTTATACCTCCATGCATTCAGTGATGTCCTAATGTTGAGACATGGACTCATTCACAAAATTCACAGGTGGCTCACCTGCACCCATCTGACACTTAAAGACTATGTACACCTTTGGAGGCAATTTTAGTTTTTGATTACATTTTACTCATTTTTGGCTAAAAATCATATTTTCAAATGGCCTTTATTAAAAACTAGCTGAAGGACCTGGCTTCGCACGGGTATATTTAATCTATTTCATTTAATATTTGTGTGCGCCGTTAAAAGATATCAACAGTATCCACTATAACAGTGACATCTACAGTACCCTGCCCCCTTAACAGTGACCTCCACAGCCCTCCACCCCTTAACATTGACCCCCCCACAGTTCCACCTCTCCTTAAAATGGGACCTCCACAGCAGCCCACCCCCTTAACTTTGACCTTCACAGCAGGCTGCCCCTTTAACAGTGAGTTCCACAGCACCCCACCCCCTTCACAGTGACCTCCACAGGGGCCCGCCCATTAACAGTGACCTCTACAGCACCTGTCCCTTAACACTGACCATAGGTTACAGTCCTTAACTGTGACCTCCACCATTCACAGCCCCCTTAACAGAGACATCCACAGCGACTGCCCCTTTAACATTGACTGCCACAGTACCCCACTCCCTTAACAGTGACTTCCACTGTACCCCGCTCCCTTAACAGGGACCTCACAGTACCCCGCTGCCTTAACAGTGACCTCACAGTACCCCGCTGCCCCTTTAATAGTGGCCTGCACAGTCCCCTCCTCCCTTAACAGTGACCTCCACAGTGCCCACCCCTTTAACAGTGACCTCCACAGCGGCCTGCCCCCTTAACAGTAACATCCACAATGCCCTCCCCTTTAACAGTCACCTCCACCGAGGCCCTGCCCCTTTAAAGCTGACCTAGAGCAGTGAAGAAAAATGGCTGGGTTGTTATAGAAACCTGGTGTAAAACTGTGTGTATGTAGAGACTAATAGCTTCTATTGACTAATATGGGACATGTAACCCTGTGTATGGCAGGCTTTTATTGGCTAATATATTTTTGGGACTATCTCAGGAAAGATGAGAGAGCTGAGATCTGGTCTAAAACCTTCCCCGACACCTGATATACCGGTGTGCCAAATTTCGTGATTTAAATGTGACGGTGTGGATTCCTTTAGTGGACATACATACATACATACATACATACATAAATACACTCAGCTTTATATATTAGATATTGAGCCATTGTATTACAAATGGCTCTGTACACAAAAAATGATTCCATATTGTTAATAAAGACCAATTGAAAAAATGATTTTTAGCTCAAAATAAGTATAATGCAATAATAAAAAATAAATTGGCCCCAAAGGTGTACCTAGCTTTAAATCTACTTTATGCCTACCAACCAATCAGGTGTTAGAATTGTTGCTCTGTTCCCCCCTATTGTTTGTCTCCTTGCTAGGTCCCATCCATCTAGTAATATGATGATGTTCCTAGACCAGGGGGCAGCCGCCTCTTCCAAACCTTGACCCCTGGCTCTTGGTGTCCCCCAGTGTGTGAGACGGGTGACCTATGATTTTTAATATATGTAATGGTGGTAGCAATCTCAGATTAACACCAATATTCATAATGAGAACAGATGTCGCCTTCCATCTGGATCACCAGAATTAATATGTTAAATTCATCTTTCAGGCCTCACCCCTAATCAGGAGATGTTTACTCCGTGGAGTGGTTTGGGATTAAGCTGTATGAGCGAGGAAGGAAAGGGGCAGGAAGGGGGGGTCAGCTAAAATTTCTGACGAGATCTGATATTAAATCTCAACAAAATGAAAATTGCAAAGATTTACCTAGGGTCATTATACTAGGAAAATTAATCATAGCCTCGTCCGTAATGTCCCCCCTCCCCCGCTTGCCCAATCCCAGCTCTGTTATGATGGCAGCGACTCTTGTAATTGAAATGCCAGCAGAGAGATTATAAATAACCATGCAAAGATATCTGTTAGATTATGGGATGCTCACCTATCATTTATCACTTATTATACATCAGAGGTGGCAGTGCAAGGGCTAGTGGCTCCTCCACGTGATGATGAGGTTGTCACCCAGCTTTCTACATGCCCTGAATGAAATTTAAATCTGCATTCTTCCTACTCTGTCAACTGATTTTTCTTCCTGTGTGTCAGTCTTCACCTAAGTTGAATTGTGTTCAAGAACTAGGAGGATCAGGATAAACAGATCTCAGAGAAATGAGCTACATTGTATAAATAGATTGACTTTTTGGGCAATTTTGGCAGCTCCCTTCCATCTCAATGAAGGGGACCTGTCCAAGCTGCATTATGGTCCTAAATTACATGACTGATAAAGGGTCATTTTTTTGCCCTATGGTGTTTAATACAAGAATACTGATTATTTTCATGTAGAAATGTACAGTAGAGAACATTTAATAAAGACTCTGAATGCATTAAATGAGTTTCCCCACAAAAAACATTCTGCAGTTTTCAGACCAGCGCCTGGATCTGAGTACTTTTGTAATTTGATGTAATTAAAAATTTAGTATAGCCACAAATAGAGATGAGCAAGCACTAAAATGCTCGGGTTCTCGTTATTCGAGTTGAACTTTTCCCGATGCTCGGGTGCTCGTTTCGAGTAACGAACCCCATTGAAATCAATGGGAGACTTGAGCATTTTTGCAGAGGACCAAGGCTCTGCCTAGGGAAGGCTGGGTGAAAACCTGGAAACCTCAGAAAATGATGGAAACACCACGGAAATGGACAGGAAACAGCAGGGGCAGCATGCATGGATGCCTCTGAGGCTGCCTAATCCCACCATTACCCCAAATTCTCCTGCAACAGCCTGGTGGTTTCCCTCATGGCAATTGTGCTCACCCAGACCAAGAAAGGCGAGGCACATGCCCATCACATGTTAGGGAAGCACCCAACTAGGTGCAACGAAGGTCCATCACCGCCTGCAGGTGACACCACTGCTCATGCTGGCACTGCTGTGCTATCCCCCGCCCCACGACGCAGGCATAAGCCTGACACATCATGGTGACACTGTAGTGACACCAACAAGTGACCAAGTTAGATTGAGGTAGCAGTCAAATGTCTGTAGGCGAGCCTCACAAAAATTTGTTTTGGAGTGTCCGAAGTTGACCCTCCTAAAAAATTGTTTAGGAGTGTCTGTAGTTGACCCTTCTGTAAAATATTTTATTTGTTTTCCCTGTTATTAGTTAATGTACAACCCATGGCTGGCATGGTGGGAATATATAGGTTTTGCGTCACAGACGGTCCACTGCACCATTACATTTTCTTCATCATTGCCAATTACTTTTTCACCAACTGTTGTCTGGCAATGATAAAGGGGAAGGTGAATCCACTGCGGAAGAAAAGTATCATCCTCCTACAATTCTACACTTGCTCTCAATTGAAAAGGGGATGTTCTCGCCGTGGCCTTCCTCATAGTGGCCGCTTCTGCGGACGACAGAGGTGGTGTACCTACTGACAGCCTGACCGAACATGATGGCAGACGGGGAGACACTCCCTCATGTAAAATTGTTTAGGAGTGTCTGTAGTTGACCCTTCTGTAAAATTTTTTTTTTTTTTCCTGTCATTAGTTTATCTACAACCCATGGCTGGCATGGTGGGAATATATAGGTTTTGTGTCACAGACGGTCCACTGCACCGTTACATTTTCTTCATCATTGCCAATTACTTTTTCACCAACTGTTGTCTGGCAATGATAAAGGGGAAAGTGAATCCACTGCGGAAGAAAAGTGTCATCCTCCTACAATTCTACACTTGCTCTCAATTGAAAAGGGGATGTTCTTGCCGTGGCCTTCCTCATAGTGGCCGCTTCTGCGGAAGACAGAGATGGTGTACCTACTGACAGCCTGAACGAACACAATGGCAGACGGGGAGATACTCCCTCATGTAAAATTGTTTAGGAGTGTCTGTAGTTGACCCTTCTGTAACATTTTTTTTTTGTTTTTCCTGTTATTAGTTAATGTACAACCCATGGCTGGCATGGTGGGAATATATACGGAAGCACCCAACTAGGTGCAACGAAGGTCCATCACCCATGCCCATGCTGGCACTGCTCTCCTATCCCCAGCCACACGATGCAGGCATAAACCTGACACAGCATGGCGGTGACACCAACAAGTGACCAAGTTACATGAGGTAGCAGGTGAGCCACCCAAAAATTTAGCCTGACGCAGCATGGCGGTGACAACAGAGTGACCGAGTTAGTCTGAGGTAGCAGGACGTGAAGCACGGATGGTAATTCGAAGGTGGAGGAGGAGGGGTTGGAGGAAGTGGCATAGTAATTCTGAGAAACCGTGAACGAGGTAGGCCCCACAATCCTCCAAGTGGGCAGTACATGAGCGGCCCCGGGGTCAGACTAGGTCAGAGTATGTGAAATGCTCAGGGTGGCCAAACGCCGGGCTCGACGGCGGACCCGTTTCGGTTTATCGATTGTCGAAATGTTGGCTTACATCAAGTTTAGTATCTGTTCTTATCAGTTGCTGTGGCTGTTGGTGGTAAAGCGGTGAGCATAGCTGCTTCCCAAGCAGTTGACCCGGGTTTGATTCCCGTCTATCGCAGGAGGCAATTAAAAGAAGAACCAAAAAAAAATCTGTACAATATCTAATACGTCCCCTACCCGGGTAAATTGTTTGGAGAGAGGGCCTGTAGGTGGGGGGCAGGCTGGGGGGAAGGAGGTTGAGCTGGGAGAGCCAGAGGAGTGCACCCTTGGCTAGCGTGTGTGGTGGTGACAACAGCCGGATGGAGTTCGAATGACGACGCAGGACCCCAACTTAAAAATTTAGCATCAACCGGTACGGTTGTCAATTATGAAATTTGTCAAGTGGGGCATGTGTTGTATGCATTCCTCTCAGTTTAATACCGTATACGGCACCTATCCAGAAAAATAGTTTGGAGAGAGGAAAAAGATGTTTTTTCAAAAGTGACGTTCAGTATAGATCAGTTAAAGAGAAAGAAAGGATTTTATGAAATGGATTTGTATCACTGAGAGCAAAAGAAACTATTTTATTACGTGACGTGCAGTATAGATCACTTGGAGATAAAAAGGGGAATGTGCAGACTTGGGCTGCTATAGTGCAAACCACTATGGTGGTGACAACAGAGTGAGCGAGTGACACTGCGGGAGCAGGCGAACCACATAAACATTTTTCGTGGCCCTGTATGGCGGCGGTGACAACAGAGTGACTGAGTTAGTATGCGGTAGCTGGTGAAGCACCCAAAAATTTAGCCTGACACAGCATGGCGGTTACACCACCAATGACTTTGTCCAACTGAGAACGCAGTGAAATGGCTTTTGTTGAGCCTCCAAAAATTTTTTTCTTTTCGGAGTACATAAAGTCTACCCTCAGCAAAAAATTTTTTTTTATTAAATGTCGGTACTTGCACCTCCTGAAAAATTGTTTTGGACTGTCTGTTTGACGATCCTGAAACATTGAGTGAGAGAGGGCCTGTAGGTGGACCTCTGGGAAAATTGTTTGGAGAGAGGGCCTGTAGGTGGACCTCCAGAAAAATTGTTTGGAGAGAGGGCCTGTAGGTGGACCTCCGGAAAAATTGTTTGGAGAGAGGGCCTGTAGGTGGACCTCTGGGAAAATTGTTTGGAGAGAGGGCCTGTAGGTGGACCTCCAGAAAAATTATTTAGAGAGAGGGCCTGTAGGTGGACCTCCAGAAAAATTGTGGTAAAAGAGTGCCAGTTGGACCTCTAAAAAATGGCGTTTTTTTTGTCAGCGTTAGGCAAAGACGACAAGGAGGAGGAGTAGGAGGAGTAAAGAAGCGGAATCGGATACATAAGTAATGTAAATCTTTAGCTGCTTTCCCCCGGAGGAGATTTGAATTCTGGTGAAATCCAGGCTTTGTTCATTTTAATAAGCGTCAGCCTGTCAGGGCTGTCAGTTGACAGGCGTGTACGCTTATCGGTGATGACGGCACCAGCTGCACTGAATACCCGCTCTGACAGCACGCTAGCGGCAGGGCAGGCCAGCACCTCCAAGGCGTACAGCGCCAGTTCAGGCCACGTGTCCAGCTTTGAAACCCAGTAGTTGTATGGAGCAGAGTGATCGGTCCGGACGTTGGTATGGTCAGCTAGGTACTCCCTCACCATCTTTCTGTACAGCTCCCCCCTACTCTGCCTAGACTGGGAACAGGTGACAGTGTCTTGCTGGGGTGACATAAAACTGGCAAAGGCCTTGGAGAGTGTTCCCCTGCCAGTGCTGGACAAGCTGCCTGCTCGCCTCCTCTCCCCCGCTACTTGGCCCACAGAACCATGCCCTCTGCCGCTAGCGGTGTCAGATGGGAAGGATTGTTTCAGCTTGTGCACCAGGGCCTGTTGATATTTATTCACTCTCATACTCCTTTCCTCTGCAGGGATGAGAGTGGAAAGGTTCTGCTTGTACCGTGGGTCCAGGAGAGTGAACACCCAGTAATCAGTGTTTGAAAAAATGCTTCTAACACGAGGGTCACGGGATAGGCAGCCTAACATGAAGTCTGCCATGTGCGTCAGAGTCCCAACATGCAAGAATTCCCTCTCCTCACTGGCCTCTCCATTTCCTCCTCCTCCTCCTCCAAGTCCTCCTCTTCAGCCCATACACGCTCAAGAGTTAAGAAGGACTGAGCACTGGTACCCTCTTCTGTCTCGCAGACATTCTCCTCCTCTTCCTCCTCATCCTCATCCCCCTCCTCCGATACGCGCTGAGAAATAGACCGGAGGGTGCTCTGGCTATCAAGCGACGTATCTTCCTCCACCGTCTCTTGTGACAAGCGCAAAGCATCCGACTTCATGCTGAGCAGTGAGTTTTCAACAGGCAAAGCAGTGGGATGGTGAGGCTGATAATGGCGGCATCGCCGCTGACCATCTGTGTTGACTCCTCAAAGTTGCTCAACACCTGGCAGATATCAGACATCCACGTCCACTCCTCATTGTAGACTTGAGGAATCTGAGTGACCTGACTACCAGTTCTGGTGGAAGTTGACATCTGGCAGTCTACAATCGCTCTGCGCTGCTGGCAAACTCTGGATAACATGTTTAATGTCGAATTCCATCTTGTGGGCACGTCGCACAACAGTCGGTGAGCGGGCAGTTGTAGGCGGCGCTGCGCTGCCCTGAGAGTGGCAGCATCTGTGGTCGACTTGCGGAAATGCGCACAGATGCGGCGCACCTTGGTGAGCAAATCAGACAGATTGGGGTATGTCTTGAGGAACCGCTGAACTATTAGATTGAACACGTGGGCCAGGCATGGCACATGTGTCAGTCTGCCGAGTTGCAGAGCCGCCACCAGGTTACGCCCGTTGTCACACACAACCATGCCTGGCTTGAGGTTCAGCGGTGCCAGCCACACATCGGTCTGCGCCGTGATGCCCTGTAACAGCTCTTGGGCGGTGTGCCTTTTGTCACCTAAGCTCAGCAGTTTGAGCACCGCCTGCTGGCGCTTACCCACGGCACTGCTGCTGCGCCTAGAGCTACCGACTGAAGGCGCCGTGCCCACGGATGGTAATTCGGTGGAGGAGGAGGAGGGGTCGGAGGAGGAGGCATAGTACGTCTGAGAGACCGTGACCGAGGTAGGCCCCTCAATCCTCGGTGTGGGCAGTACATGAGCGGCCCCAGGGTCAGTCTCGGTCCCAGCCTCCACCAAGTTAACCCAATGTGCCGTCAGTGAGATATAGTGTCCCTGCCTGGCAGCACTTGTCCACGTGTCCGTGGTTAGGTGGACCTTCTCAGAAACAGCGTTGGTCAGGGCACGGATGATGTTCTGTGACACGTGCTGGTGTAGGTCTGGGACGGCACATCGGGAAACATAGTGGCGGCTGGGGACCGAATACTGAGGGGCAGCCACCGCCATGAGATTGCGAAAGGCCTCGGTCTCTACCAGCCTATAGGGCAGCATCTCCAGGCTCAGCAATTTGGAGATGTGGACGTTGAGGGCTTGGGCATGTGGGTGGGTGGAACTGTATTTCCTCTTGCGCTCCAGCGTCTGCTGTAAAGACAGCTGAACGCTGCGCTGGGACACATTGGTGGACGCTGTGGAGGATCGTGGAGGCGAAGGTGTGGTTTTCCGGCGGGAGGCGCTCGTGCCGGGGTCCTGGGCAGGGGGTTGAGTAGCAGAGGCAGTGACTGACACAGGGGAAGGAGCAGTGGTGGGACCCGCAGGAGGTGGTGGACGGCCTTGGTTCCATTGAGTGGGGTGTTTAGCACTCATATGCCTGCGCATGCTGGTGGTGGTTAGGCTAGTAGTGGTGGCACCCCTGCTGATCCTAGTGTGGCACAGGTTGCACACCACAGTCCGTCTGTCATCCTCACTTTCTTTAAAGAACCTCCAGACTTGCGAACATCTAGGCCTCGCCACGGGAGCTTCACTACGTGAAACAGTTGCTGCTGATGCACCAGCTCTGGCCCTGCTTCTCCCTCTGGCCACACCACTGCCTCTTCCAACCTGTTCTGGTGCAGCACTCGCCTCCACCTCAGAAGCACTGTCTTCACTCGGCTTATCAACCCATCTTGGGTCAGTCACCTCGTCATCCTCCGATTCCTCATTCTGCTCCCCCCTCGGACTTCCTGCCCTGACAACAACTTCACCACTGTCTGACAACCGTGTCTCCTCATCGTCCGACACCTCTTTACAAACTTCTTCCACTAAGTCAACATTGTCATCATCATCATCACCCACAGACTGCGACAGTTGGAAAACTTGGGCATCGGGAACGAGGTCAGCAGCAACCTGAGAAGTGGTTTGTGACTCTGGGAAGGGTCCAGAAAACAGTTCCTCAGAGTATGCCGGATCGCATTACAAATTTTCCTGGGAGGGGGCAGACTGGGGGGAAGGAGGTTGAGGTGGAGGAGCCAGAGGAGTGCTCCCTTGGGTAACGTGGGTGGACTGCGTGGAAGACTGACTGGTGGACAAATTACTTGAAGCATTGTCCGCAATCCACGACATCAGTTGTTCGCACTTTTGTGGTTTCAACAGTCCTCTACCACGTGTCCCTGTAAGTTGAGACATGAAGCTAGGGAGTGTAGCTCTGCGGCGTTCCCCTGCTCCCTCATCAGCAGGTACTGTCTCACCCTGCCCAGGACCACGGCCTCTGCCGTCTGCAGTAATTGAATGCCCACGCCCTCGTCCTCGACCCTTAGCCCTGGGGTTCAACATTTTCTGTATATAAGTGTATTATATAAAAAAAATAAAATAAATGGGCCTGCTATACTGAAACCCACAAACTTGTTCAATCTGAACAAGAAAATATATAGGTGGATAAGTTAGAGCAAAATTACGTATGTTATTACGTACCGTGCAGTATGGAGCAATTACACGGGAACTATTAGATTAGGCAGACTTGGTCTGCTTAATTGCAACCCACACAAATGTCGCACAGAGATTTTTGTAATGCAGCTGTATAAGTGAGAGAAAAAGACCTTTTTCACTGACGTGACGTACAGAATGGGTCACCTGGACAGAAAATACGGATTGTGGTGACTGAACAGCTGAACTGTGACACACAGAATGGTTACACACAGCTGTGTGAAATGGATTTGTATCACTGAGATAAAACAACAAAATAACTATTTTTTTATATATTTTTTTTTATATTTTTTTTATATATATATGTTTTTTTTAACGTGACGTGCAGAAACTATCAGAGAGCAAACTCAGCCCCTGCTGACGGTGGCTATTTTGACTGCAACCCAGACAAATGTCGCACAGAGATTTTTCTAATGTAGCTGTATAAGTGAGAGAAAAAGACCTTTTTCACTGATGTGATGTACAGAATGGGTCACCTGGACAGAAAATACGGATCGTGCTTTGTATATAGGTGGATACGTTAGAGCAAAATTACGTATGTTATTACGTACCGTGCAGTATGGAGCAATTACACGGAAACTATTAGATTAGGCAGACGTGGTCCTCTTAATTGCAACCCAGACAAATGTCGCACAGAGATTTTTGTAATGTAGCTGTATCAGTGAGAGCAAAAGACCTTTTTCACTGACGTGATGTACAGAATGGGTCACCTGGACAGAAAATACGGATTGTGGTGACTGAACAGCTGAACTGTGACAGACAGAATGGTTACACACAGCTATGTGAAATGGATTTATATCACTGAGATAAAACAACAAAAAAACTATTTTTTTATATATATTTTTTTTTTTGAACGTGACGTGCAGAAACTATCAGAGAGCAAACTCAGCCCCTGCTGACGGTGGCTATTTTGACTGCAACCCAGACAAATGTCGCACAGAGATTTTTCTAATGTAGCTGTATCAGTGAAAGCAAAAGACCATATTTGATTACGTGACGTACAGTATGGGTCACCTGGACAGAAAATACGGATTGTGGTTTATGGTGAGTGGACAGCTGAACTGTGACACACAGAATGGTTCCACACTGCTGTATGAAATGGATTTGTATCACTGAGATATAACAATAAAAAAGGGTTATATATGGCGATAGCTGCACTACTAGTGCCAGCCAGCCAGCCCAGCCAGGAGACCAAAAAAAAAATGTCTTGTAGCCCTTAGAAGGGCTGTTGGGTTCTTTTGAGATCACTCCTGCCTAACAAAGAACTAAATGCAGGCCCTAACACTCTCCCTGAAACGCAGCAGCTCTATCCCTAACGACATCCAGACAGCATCTGAGCCAAGCATCGCGGGCAGTCACTAGTATATTCCAGGGTTACCTGATCAGGCCAGCCAACCCCTGCTATCGACATGTAAGGGCTCCACTTGATGCTGGGTGTACCGCAGAGTCTCCTGGCTTGTGATTGGCTGAGTTTATAGGCGCCAAAAATGCACAATGTGGAAGTTGCCATTTCCTCGAGCATGGTGAGATACTCGTCCGAGCAGCAAGTACTTACGAGTACCATAATACTCGAACGAGCACCAAGCTCGGACGAGCATGCTCGCTCATCTCTAGCCACAAAGTTCTTGCTGAGGTGGATGCACATGCTCAGTGCCATCCTTTAAGCGCCTTCTGAGCTGTGATAGGGAGAGAGCTGTAGCAGAAAGGACATGCCTCTAAGTTGCAGCAGGGCACAACCCTGAGCTACTAGCGTTAAATAAATCTAGCTGCACAAATGGAGCAATTAATGAGAAGGTACAAGGCTGGTTCTAGGTTTGTTAGAAATAGATTATCATGTACCATATGTCTAAATTTCATTTTTTTCCATTGAAAATGGGATAACCCCTTTAAGTAGGCCGATAATTAATTTATCATAGGCATCCTGGCTTGTGAATAGAATGCCAGACTGACTCCTAAGACAGACAGTAGATGATCCAGAATATGGGCTGTAACTGCTGCAGTTTACTGCTCTCTTTGGCAATTCTGTAACATGATGTCAGTTCCTTTAAAGAAAGATAGGAAGACAATTGCAGATGGAAAAATCTGAATAAATTCAGAATAAAATCAGATAAACTTTATTGCCCTTACAATGGCACTCAAACATATTGGTTGCTATCTCTTTAAGAGGCACTTGGTTTTTGGTGGTTGTAGGACATGAGGAGGTACAGTTTCTGTGCATATTGCGTGCTGTACCTCCAAGAACTGTGTGACTGCAACACGTGCTGCAGCAAATTTTACTTTACCTGATCACAATTCAGACTTTAGACCAGACCCCTCAACAAGTCCAAACCTGAGGTCAGACCAAATAAAAAAGAATTAGACCCCAGATCCATCTGTCGACCACTCACACACTTCACACACAAGCATTACATATGTTACACATACACTATACACATACACTACACTACATAGACGCTAGATACACACACTAGATACACACTACTTACAACAAACCACTAAAAAGCATCCCACATCTCTACATGTGCCTCCAGTGCTGCTCCACAACACTATACTCCATGTCATCCTCTTTCTCACAGTGTTTTATATTTTAATGCTATGTATTTTGTATTATATGGTTGTTGATACTAGTAAGGAAAGGATGGAAAGGGTTAATGACCACCCTGGTCCTCCCCTCTTGGTAGGACTGGGCTGGTCCTGCTTTCTGCCAGGAGGAGGAGTTCCTGTGTACCTTCAGGAAAATGAGGAAGCACACTGCAGAGCTCCTGCTCCTAAGAGAGGTTCTTCACAGAGATCAATTATTATTCAGCCTTAATGGGGTATTCTCATCTTAGACAATGGGGGCATATCGCTAGGCTGGGACCCACACCTATATCAAGATCAGAGGGGGACGCGCTGCGCCTAATGGACCCCAGGTTTCCCGGGGTCCAGCCACCACCAGCTACCGTGGAAAATGGCATCAGCAACAGTCCGGGGAGCTGGCAGTTTTTCCTTGGGTGCTGCCTTGCCTCAACTGCTGCAGCCAGAAATCCTTACCTCTGCTGTCCCGGCAGGAGGATCCGGAAAGTTGAAGGCTCAAGTGGCAGCAGCGCTTACCAGTGTGACCAGTACCACCTGGTCAAGTCCAAATTCAAGCAGCAGAGGGCAGTGGAGCTCAACAACGGCAGCCAGCCTGGCCTACAGGAGGCAGGAGCATCTTCTTATTTCATTTAGCAGCAGTAGCAGTGAGGAGGACTTCAGGTTCCTCATCTGAGGAACCCTTCTACAACTGTCTGTCTCTGTCTGGCTGACTTAAAGGACACCTCATGGTCTGGACCTATGGGAGCCACAACATGGACTGCACCTGACGGGTGAGAACTAGTTGGCATGTTTTTAATTTATCTTGTTTTTATTGCCCCATGTTTGACTCTCACCCAGATGGCCATGGCTTGTCAGGACTCCACCCATTCTGCAGAAAATTTTCAGTTGCACCTAAGAGCGCCTATTTTTCTTTTTCCCCCTTTCTCAGGTTATTTGGGAGCCCCCTTTGCAAAAAGGGTTCTCTATTTGCTGCTATTTTATATTATCCATGTGGATTACACCTGTTTGGATTACAAAATTCCCTCACGTGGATTACAATTGAATTTTGGACTATGTGTTCCAGAGTTTTATGCCAAGCAGCCAAGAAATGAGACTCAAACGTACATCTGAGCCTATTATGCTTGCAAATGTGAAATTGATTGCACTAAAATGTTTGCATAAATATTAAAGATGAGCGAACGTGCTCGTAACGAGCACTGTAGCGCTTGGCTCCCCTGCGCTCGCATGGGCACAGGCATCTGGATCCGTCGGGTGAGGAGGACGGATCCGGATGCCTGCGCCCATGCGAGCGCAGGGGAGCCGAGCGCTACAGTGCTCATTACGAGCTCGCTCGCTCATCTCTAATAATTATGTCTTTGCAGTATTTTAGCAATAATGTCTTTACAGGTTCAGCAACGTTCAAGCACTTTAGCCCATTGTTTGTATTCTTTTTCAGGTACTGCAATGTGTCCTATTATGCACTTATTGTATGGTGTTTTTGGTAAATTATGCACTTAGCCAGATACTTTTCTAGCTCATATGGACTGCCTCTGAGGATTGTACGCCACAGCCTTGCGAGACAATAGTACGCTAAAGATTCGTACGCAATTTGTACGCTAATGCTTACGTATTCAGTTCAGTAGCGTACTTTTAACAACGGTTGGACTGTATGTTCATAATTTGTGCAGGAATGTTCGCAGAACAACGATTATTTTTTAACGCAACTTCGACCGAATAAATTCAGATTAAGAACGAATCTTGTTATAAATTCGGCGATTATTCGCCAAAGCAAATTTTTGAAGATTCGCTCATCTCTAGACATTATGAAAGTTACCCCTTTTTTTTACTTCATTTTTATTGATACCATTTTGATCACTTTTTCTTTGATTTTTTTTTTTTGGCAGGTGAAGTGACGAAAAAACAATAAATTTGCACTCTTGATTTTTTTTTCTGTTATGACGTTCACTGTACAGGATAAATATATTTATATTGTAATAGTATGCACGCCTTTGAATGCGACGATGGAAATGATGTTTAATTTTTTTTTTGTTTATTTTTATTATGGGGAAGGAGGGGTGACTTTTTATATTTTTTGTATTTTTTTTACTTTTTCTTTTTTACACTTATTTTAAAGGGGTTTTCCGGAATTTTACTACTGATGGCCTATCCTCAGGATAGGTCATCAGTATCTGATCGGTGGGGGTCCACTGGGACCCCCGCCGATCAGCTGTTTGAGAAGATACCGGTGCTCCCGTGAGCACCACAGCCTTCTCTTAGCTTTTCCTAGGCCAGTAACGTCACGTTCATCAGTCACGTGGCCTAGGAGCAGCTCAGCCCCATTCAAGTGAATGGGGCTGAGCGTGATACCAAGCACAGCCGCTGAACAATGTATGGCGCTGTGCTTGGTAAGCTGAGAGAAGGTAGCGGCGCTCCTGTTGGTTCCTTCTCAAACAGCTGATCGGTGGAGGTCCCGAGTGTCAGACCCCCAATCGATCAGATACTGATGACCTATCCTGAGAATAGGTCATCAGTAGTAAAATCCTGGAAAACACCTTTAATTCCCCTTAGAGAACTTGAACATGCGATACATACACTGCAATAATTTACAATTGCAGTCTAGAGGAGATTCAATATGTTCACAGGCAGGGTTCCATAAAAACATATTGCTGTGGTCGCTTCGAGCCTTCCTACCACAATGAATAAACAGCTATCCCGATTGCCATGCAGGGGAGCCATTCAGGCCTTGGGAACGCAGTGCTCCTGGGGAAAAGCCTCTGAGATGCCAGCATCTAAGGACTTAAATGTCTGTGACCGACATTAGTTTCGGGTGTCTGCTGTTTAAAACAGCAGAAACCCAACGGCTATGGCACCCGCTGGGCTTCTGAACAGGCAACATGTTTAAAGATCTGACATTGTACATGTATGGCGGAGGACAGGAAGGGATAAAATAAGGGCCCATTCACACGACCGTGTGAATGGGTCCGCATCTATTCCACAATATTGTGGAATAGATGCGGCCCCATTCACTTCTATTAGAGCGGGCAGCCACGGCTCCGTGCCGCAGCTCCGCAATAAATTATAGAACATGTCCTATTCTTGTCCGCAACAGCGGACAAGAATAGGAATTTTGAACGGGGCGCCCGGCCATGTGTTCCGCAAATTGTGATCCGCAATACTACAGCCGTCTGAACAGCCCCTAACCCAAGGACAACAGCCATTGGCTGGAGACAGATTAGGTAGCTTGCCAGCCCTTTAATAGATCCGGAGAGCATGCACACGCATCCTAAGGGAGCAGGGTGGAAACTAGCAGGCAGGAGGCAGAGATGACCAGAAGAGGCTTATAACATAACACAATACATACCCTGGCAGCTGTGCCTGCTGGAAGAGAGCAGAGGGATGCTGGCGGGCACGAACCGCTGGAGGGATAGAGCTGCAGGAGGGGTGATTATTCCGACGGCCCTGCCTGCTGGGAGCATGGAGAAGCTGGAGGGCACCCCCCCCCCCCCCCCCCGCATCACAATCTTCCTTTGACACACTGTTGCACAGCAATCACACCATAACTGATGCTCAGGATCCGTTTTTTTACAGGATGCATTTTTTTCTTTATTTTTCTGTTCTTCTGATGGATCAGAACAGAAAAATAAACAGTGATATCGACTCTCCTCAAATGGTTGCAAATGGCACAGTGCATCAGCGTCATCACATTTTTTTCCCATTAGCTAGCACCAGGCTCCTGGGCTCAACTAGACCAATGTACATCCTACGATTACTATCCTCAAAAGACTTTCACTCCTAATCAGCCATAATATGACACTCACTGTCATTCACACAGTGGTAGTACTGTTCATCCTGGTTACAGATTGGCATTGTGCCTATAATTATTAGGGCTTGACAAAGGGATATAGGGGGTCATTTATCAAACTGGTGTAAAATAGAAATGAATTAGTTGCCCATAGCAACTAATCAGATTCCACCTATCATTTTCCAAAGGAGCTGTCAAAACACCATGTGGTAGCCAATGTTCTCTCTAAGATGTGCGCTCTGGAGAGGAGAAGGTTAAAATATCATACTAATGACGATTAATGAGCCCAATAACAGCTTTACCAGCTGCAGAGTTTGGAATTTGTAACTCTTTTAATTCCAGAGAACAAAGCTTAGAGGGAACAGAGGTGGGAGCCCCCTACTGCCTTTACTAAGATCATGCCTCCAAACTTTTGAAAATTGCAAAGAAGTGCAATATATATGGTGTGTATTCACGGCAATTTTTTGTCATACTAGGCCACGCTTCTAACTCCACCCAAAGAATAATTACTGACTCCATCAGAACTGCAGCAGCTGGGGATCAGCTGTTTGAGAAGGCAGCGGCGCTGCAGGAGTGCCGCGGCCTTCTCTGTGTTTACCGCAGGCCCAGTGACAT
The DNA here is from genome assembly GCA_900303285.1 of Rhinella marina. Classification (NCBI taxonomy): domain Eukaryota; kingdom Metazoa; phylum Chordata; class Amphibia; order Anura; family Bufonidae; genus Rhinella; species Rhinella marina. The sequence goes on from ONZH01028847.1 coordinate 540,883, forward strand.
CACGACTAGTATCACTGGCCTGGGCAGGGCTAAGCTCTGTTCACTTGAATGGAACTTAGCCCCGCACAGGCCAGTCATACTAGTTGTGACGTCACTGGGCCTGCGGTAAACACAGAGAAGGCCGCGGCGCTCCTGCAGTGCCGCTGCCTTCTCAAACAGCTGATCGGCGGTGGTCCCGAGCGTCGGACCGCCGCTGATCAGATGCTGATGATCTATCCAGAGGATAGATCATCAGTTTTACAGAACTGCAAAACCCCTTTAAGAAACTTGGGTCAAAAAAGAGGGACTGTCCCACTAAAAGAGGGACAAAGTCTATAAATAACAATGTAATTTATTTCCCAAATAATACTGTCATCAAAAAATTAGTTGTATTCTGGTTATGACAAATTATTCTTTATCGACATGCGGATGACTATTAGATGGGTGGAGATCCGGTCAGAAGAACAGGGTATGAAAAGATATCAAAAAAGATATCAATTGGTCCATTAGTCCGAGCTTTTCTCTTATTGACCCCTCTCACCCCAGTAACTGACCACCCTATGTTCCCCCTAGGGATATTCATCCACTCCCTTCCTCAATGTTACCAAAACCTGTCCCCTTCGCTTCTGTCTGGGTCCTCCATACCCAGCTGTGTCCCCAGTAATATGCCCACAATGTGCCCCAAACAGAAAGTAAATAAAATAAACACCATATACTTAGCTTGTTCCTAGCAGCAGGACATCAGCTGCTCTAGTCTGTGGAGGGGGTGGAGCCGAGGATGACTGCTGGCCGGCCCCGCCCCCCCACACAGACCAGAGGTGTGGAGAGCCGGCAGGGAGGAGGAATGGTGAAGCAGGGAGCCGATGCTGGCGACTGCTCTCTGTTTCATTATCGCAACTGTCTCTGCTTCCTATGGACACAGGGACAGCTGCCAGAAAGCGGGACATACCTCCCCCGCATACCTCCCAACCGTCCCGGATCCAGCGGGACAGTCCCGGATTTCAGTGGCTGTCCCGCTGTCCCAGTACGGGGGAGGGATGCCCCGCTTTCCAGCACCTGTCCCTGCTTCCATAAGAAGCAGAGAAAGGTGCCTCTATTCTAATAATGAAGCAGAGAGCCGACCGTCTGCTCTCGTTATTCCTACTGGGGCTCCACACTGCAGGGCTGGGTAGGGGGTGTGACAGGGGCAGGACCGGGTCATGATAGAGGAGGAGCCAGGCTCTAGTGCTCCGTGTCCCGTGTCTATATTCCCCACTGCAGTGATGCCGGCTCATGCCACAGGCTCTCAGGGAGCAGAGATGCATCTTGTGGTCAGGGCTCCGCAGATGACAGAGGACTTCTCTCCTGGGCAATGAAGTGACTGGAGATGGGCTGGCTGCAGCAGAGGGGGTGTCGGTACAATGGGGAAGAGTATGTGTCACGCTGTGGTGTGGAGGGAATTGCCACATCAAGCGTAAGAGGGAAGGGAAAAGACCAAACAAGGGAAACGGTCACCTCCTGCAGGGAACCCTGAAACTAGGCCCTGACTGACTATACCAGTATGATCAGGCCTTAGTGGTAGGAGAGTTCATACACAGGAACCTAATAACACCTGACCCTATAAAACCCTGCAGCTAGTGACAGGGGAAAGAGTCAACCCGTTCCTCCAAGAGGATGGACGAACAGGAGACTCCAGAAGGCAAAACCACAACAGGGAAAAGTAGGATAAACACAATAGGGAAAAATGACACTTATCTTAATGCAGATATTGCAACAACCAGATCTCAGCCGAGATCCACACCACACACAACAAAGTCAGCAGAAAGTATAAACCGCAAGGAATACTGGGAGAGGAAGGGATAAATAGGGGAAATATAATCACCACATCCGCAACAGCTGAGGGGAAGGGGTGTGGTAAACAGAAACCAAACAAAGAGGAAAACATGTCAAATTATGTCACTTTTGAAAGCCTAGCCGAACGCCTGCAACCTGATGCAGGCACGTTCGTGACAGTATGGCCCGCCCCCTGGAAGTATGTGCCACGCTTTACTGACCCCCTGAAATATTCTAGGGTGTAAGAAATGTATAGAAAACATCCCTGTAAATTATAGTACCTGATCAAATAATACAACCGTCCAAGGACCTGAGTAATCCCCCTGCACTGCAACCCCATAATCCATCGCACTGCACCCCATAATCCACCACACTGCACTCCCATAATCCCTCTGCACTGCACCCCATAATCCACCGCACTGCACCTCCATAATCGTGCCTGAGAAGGGGGCACTTTACTGGGCATATTACTGTGAGGGGGTCACATATCTAGTATAACTACTGTGGGGGAATAATTACCATGTGGGGGCATTTAGGGGACTGGGTGGGATTAGGTGTATAGTTATATTTTGGGCAGAGTTATAGGCGTGGCCTCATGCTGGAAAAATTTGCAGTGGCACGCTTTGCGCACCGCACAATTTGTCCCTCTTTCTTCTTTTCGAAAGTTGAGAGGTATGCCCCTGTACTGCTGGATCCAGGTCGGTTGAGAGGTATGCATACCGGACCTTCTAGATGGACTCCCTACCCTGGGCCCTCACTTCCTTCTCCCCCTTTCCTTCCCTCTCCTCCCCCCTTTTTTTCTCTCTCTTTCTTTCTTTTATATTATTTATACCTCCCATGCTCATCGGTTGGTCTCATCTTCAGCCACTGTTTCACTAATATCTTGTGTTAAGATATCCTTGAGTACTTAGTCTGATTGCTGTTCATGTAAGGACTGGTCTGATGCAGCGATTTCTGGCTTTAGCCTTCAGCTAACATGACAGAATTTTATGACATTTACATGGTGCTATATTACCTATCTGTGGTGATGTCATTCCCCCCTCCCCCCTTTTTTGTGTATTTCTTTTCTATATTTTGTACTAAATATGTTTGTTTAAAAACTGAAAAAATTCAACTCTTTGAATGAGAAAAAAAAGATATCAATTGTTGATTATGATGGATGCAGTGACTGGCCCTCGACATCATGAAGCATAGGAAACAGTCTGTGGAGACCCAGGCTATAACCCATCAATGCCTATGCAGGTGCCATAATGCCCCTATTTGGGTGAAACCATTCAGTTATACTATAACTCAATAAAGCTCGATACAGGGCTGGGCTATAATATGTTATCACTAAATACTAATTGAATTTCCTCACTTAAAGGGGTTATCCCGCTAAAAATATTTTACAGTTTTCAAACCAGCACCTGGATCGGAATACTTTTGTAATTCCTTGTAATTAAAAATTTCTATTCAATTCAATAAAATGTATCCATATAGCGCCACCTGCGTTTTTTTTTTCTTATTTCTTTGTCCGGCTCACTGAGAAGGCCGCACATGCTCAGTTTCATCCTTCAACTGCCTCCTGAGCTGTGATAGGTAGAGAGCTGCGGCAGAAAAGACATGCCACCTGAGCTGCAGAAAGGACACCCCCATTTATCTTTAGCAGAGCAATTGAAGCAATGAATAAGGAGATCTCTGGATCCATGTGAGGTACAGGGCTTGTTCTAGCTTTGTTACAAAGAGACTGTCATGTCAAGTATATGACATTTGATTTTCATTTTTTATATAAGCCCTTAAAGACTCATATATACATTAGTGCACTGTTGACCAAGCCCGCTGAGAATCATAGGTTTGACCTACAGTCTAATGTGTATGGGGAGCTCCCAACCCTACCCTGACAGATGATGTCAGAGGAGAGAAGGATCGGGCAAAGTGAATATTTTAGCCCACTCCTGTTTATTTTTTCCAGGAGATAAGCTATAATCAGATGCTTCTGGCACTGATACTTCTCTCCCCATTAAATACACACGTTTGCCGGTCTGAACATGTATGTGTATGGGGGAGTCAGGAGACATAGCTGTCAGCTAAATGATCAAATATTGAGTGTGCATGGCCAGCTTTACCGAAGCAATACTATCTTATGTGTCCATAAATATTGTTTCCCTGTCTCCCAACATAACTTTAAAGGCTATGTACACCTTCGGGGGCAATTATTTTTATGATTGCATTTTGGGCTAAAATAATTTTTTCAATAGGTCTTTAAAATATTGAGCTGGTGTGTCACAAATGGTTAACTATTTTTCTAGATGTGTGAATCCTACTTTCACTTTGTGCTTGTCATCTAATAACCCTTATCTCTAAATTACTAAAAGGTCATAAACACTTTATCAGTAAGATAAGAATTGAGCTAAAATGATTGTTTAGGGGGTCAGAGATCAGAGATAAGGGGCCATCAGCTGATCTGCCTGATGTTACGGAGTGAAATTTCAGAGCCCGCTACTGGAGAAACTCAAGGCTGCACAAAGACAGTGTTTTTTTTAATAAAGACCAATTGAAAAAATTATTTTAGCTCAAAATGAGTATAATGCAATAATTTAAAAAATGCTTTAAAGGCTATGTACACCTTCGGAGGAAAATTTATTTTATGATTGCATTTTACTAATTTTGGGCTAAAAATAATTTTTTTTCAATTGGTCTTTATTTAAAATATTGAGCTGTTCTGTCATAAAGGCTAAACTGTTTGTCTAATTGTGTGCATCGTACTTTCACTTTCACTTTTAGCCGGTCATCTAATAACCCTTACCTCTAATTTACTAAAAGGTCATAAACACTTATTTAAGCCACATTTTATCAGTAAGATAAGAGCTGGCTATATGATGTCAGAGAGCAGAGATAAGGAGCCCGTCAGATAAGGTGGCTGATGGAAAAGAGAGGAAATTCAGATCCTTCTATTAGAGCATTCTCAGCCCTGTACAGAAAAAAAGGGTTCCATATTTGATATAAAGACCAATTTAAAAAATGATTTTTAGCTCAAACTGAGAACAGTGCCATAATAATAAAAAAAATCCCCAAAAGGTGTACATAGCCTTTAAGCTCCTGCCTATGGATATAATGAGCATAGGTCTGTGGCAGTTGCTGATCCTCACTGAAATAACCTGCCATCGGACAGCTAGAAGGCTGGCAATCTGGGTGAGATCGAGGTCCTCTCCCCACAGGTTTAAACCTCTGCTTGGTTCTATTGCCCTCCCTATCTATGACACCCATGCAATGTATTTAGCAAATGATAAATGGAAGATGTGCAAATCACCATTAACGACCGTTAACAATTATTTATTAAGTGAGGAGAAGACAGCGGAGGGAACCTTGGGATGACACCGTAAGAAATGGGTTGGGTTTAAAGAAAACCTTATACCAAACAGTGCAGCTTAATGAACTTAATGTCCTTGAAACGTCTTCATCATCCATCCCTCGTCTATCACAGAAGCTGCCCAACACAATATTAATTAAATGGAAGATTTGGCTGTGTGGGGAGGGGGGCTGTCACCCCTAATGAACGAGCTTCCAGGGCTCCCGTGCCAGGAAAATAGCTTTTTATACCAGCCTTATTAAGCAGAAAATTAGACCTAAATCACCCTACAACATCCTCATTAAGAGGCAGCAATCCCTGGCCGCTCCAGTGTGCCAACATCTTTAATTAGCAAACTGCTCATCACATACATGAAGGGATTAGCGTGTGTCCTGTCTGCATGAACTGACCACCCCCAAGAAACTTTATTAGGGGAATGGGAGTTGTTTTCTTTAGCCGCATAAATTATAGGAATGCAGAGGATTTGCTGTATTTTCAAATACAAGATAAGCAATGTATACCAGGAGCATACATAGTGAGTGCAGCTCTGGAGTTCAGACTACAATCAGGATCAGTAAATAATGTACACAGTGACCTCACCAGTAGGATAGTGAGTTCAGCTCTGGAGTATGATAACGAATGTAACTCAGGATCAGTAGAGGATAAGGAATGTAACATATACACAGTGACTCCGCCAGCAGAATAGTGAGTGCTGCTCTGGAGTATAATACAGGATGTAACTCAGGATCAGTACATGATATGTAATGTGCGTACACAGTGACTACACCAGCAGAATAGTGAGTGTAGCTCTGGAGTATAATACAGGATATAACTCAGGATCAGTACAGGATAGGTAATGTATGTACACAGTGACTCCACCAGCAGATGAGTGAGTGCAGCTGTGGAGTATAATACAGGATATAACTCAGGATCAGTATGGGATAAATATTGTGGAGTATGTACACACTGACTCCACCAGCAGAATAGTGAGTGCAGCTCTGGAGTATAATATAGGATGTAACTCAGGATCAGTACAGGATAAGTAATGTAATGTATGTACACAGTGACTCCACCAGCAAAATAGGGAGTGCAGCTCTGGAGTATGATATAGGATGTAAATCAGGATCAGTACAGGATAAGTAATGTGATGAATGTACACAGTGACTCAACCAGCAGAATAGTGAAGAAAAAGTATATAAATGTGCTATCACTGTAATCGTACGGACCTGAAAAATAAAGATAACAGGTCAGTTTTACTGCATAGGGAAAGCCGTAAAAATGAAAATAATAATACTGGATTTTTTTTCCAGCTTCCCACTACATCATATGCTATATTAAATGGTTCCATTAGAAAGTGCAACTTGTGCCTCGAAAAATAAGCCTTGAAGGTCTTGAAGGGGTTATAGATGGTAAGTCTTGGACTGTCACCACGTGGTCTAGAACCGTACTCTATTAAAAGTTTGGTAGGACAGGTTCCGTGACATTTAAGTATCCAGCATCGCTCAGTGAAACCTACAACCATTAAGTTTATTGTGCACATCGTGTATTGTAACCACTAAGCATGAGTCGCTGTTTAATAAACCATTTCCTCTTCATCTGCAAATTAAGGAACAGATGGTTGTCTGTCCCTACATTCACGTTGTCTACAAGTTACAGTAAATTAAGCAGAATGTTGTCTCCAATTGCTTTCTTTCAAGGGGAATCCAACATTTCAAATATATGTTTGGCACTATTACACAGGCTCTATGGATTTATGGATTACACTGTTATATGAACGTCATGGATTATATATGGAACACTATAACATGGACACAATATTGCACTAGTATAGGAACAGAGCGGCTTGTTCTCTTATATATGCACTATAGACAGAGGACTGAGGCTGGTCTGTTATATGGGAACTGATAACAATTTTAGTAAATCAGGAGGGATCTTGGTGCTGTAATTTGTTTGTAGTGTGTGTTGGGGGGGGGTGATTCTCCCATAACATAAGCATGCTTTAAAAATATATATTTTTAATAATAATATATAATATATATAATAATATTTCATTTGAAGTGACCCCCTACTCCACTTGTACTATTGATACCCCAGTGAACTTACAGGTTTTGCCTGTACTATTCAGCTACTGTGCCTTTATGATGTAATGTTATGTTTAGGGATGATTTGGTATTTCAGGCCCCAAACATAGTTGGAGTCCCTGTCATGCTGCTAATCTCCACCCTGTAGCACTGCAGAGTTCCACTCATCACACGCATGCCTCCTTTCACAGTATGATGCTCCCTGATGTGCCCCTCACACAGTATATCACCCCCTTCTGTGCCCCTTATAGTACAAATTATACTGTGTAATGTCCCCACATCTCCCTATACAGGAAATACTCACCTAGCCCACATTCTCATGATGAATGAAACTGATGTCTAACTGACATCACGTGATTGCTCCTGTCTGCACCAAACCACTGGTGGACGGTGGAACAAGGAGCTGATGGCTCTCTGTTTCCCCATTGTATTCAAATATATCAAGGTGCAGCTGAAATAGGTGCCGCTTGCAGGGAGGGATTCATATGCCAGGGGAAGCAGGTGGTACCACTGGTGTCTGAGGCCACAAGCAATTGAACAGTTTGCGCCATGTTTACTGTGGGCACAGTGGCCGGTGTGGTTAGGGTTGGGCTGCACCAACCCTGTGATAGGGTAAAGGCGGATTTTACAATAAGGTGTTTGGCACACTTTGTAGCCTTGAGTGAAGTATGACTTGTAAAGTACAGAGAGATGTCATGTGCGAAGTTGTGCACAGGATCATTTGCAGATCCGTTCCAGTACCTTGACCCGACTGAACTGCTGCTGTTACTTGGGTCTACCAGAGAGAGGCCTCCATGACTGGTGGAGAAAGCCCTGTGTATTATGCAAGTGGCTAGGGACCACTGCCATTGTTTTCCTGTACCAAGGCAGTTGGTAGTTCTGCCACCTTAGGGCTCATTCAGACTACCATGTGCGTTCCGTATTTTGCGGAACAGAATGGCCAGCCCTATGATAGAAACGCCTATTCTTGTCTGCAAAAACAGATAAGAATAGGACATGTTCTATCTTTTTGCGGGGCCACGGAATGGTAGTACGGTGTGCTGTAGGCATCTTTGGTGGCCCTATTGAAATGGATGGGTCCGCATCCATTCACCAAAATTGTGGAACGGATGTTGACTCAAATATACAGTCGTGGGAATGGGCCCTTAGCTGGAAGGTGTGACCAGAGGCCATGAAAACACCAGGCCATGGAGGTCCTGCACTCATCATGTACTGTGAGTTGCTGTGTGGGCAGTCTGTGCCACCGATCTATGTGCACACTAGATACTGTGAGTGCCAACCTGCGTGCCAATACCCACAAAAGGTCAAACAGCCCATTAAAGACAGGAGTACCAGGCTGTTTATCCATCACACACAGCAACTGCCAAGCAGTGTGCCCACTAGCTCTGTGCCAATACATGTAACCACCAAGCTGTGTACCCAGTTGTAACTGTAACCACTACGCTCCGACCCTCTGTTTGTAACCATTATGCTTTTGGTCCAGGTTGAATAAAGTTTAGCTCTGATGCATTGTGCTATGTTCGTTCCATTACTGTGCCATCTCCGAGTGTGAGGATCTAGGGCCACACACCAAAATCTGACCCTCTTGCATGTTAAGCTTGCAGAAGATTGTCTAGACTCCATACAGTTGTAACAAAATCTCAGCAATGGGGAGTATTATGTCTGTACAGGTTTTCTAGATTTAACTAGGAATGTTTCCATCGAAACAGAGATCTTGAAATTGTGAGGAATTAAATCACAAAGTAAAACATAAAGATGCAGAACATTTTTAAAGGGTCATAGGTCATCAATATCTGATTGGAGGGGTTCAGCAACTCCACCAATCAGCTGTTTGAGAAGGCCATGGTGCTCCAATGAGTTCAGCACTAGATTGCGGCTATGCTGACTGCTCCTAGGCCACGTGACCAACGAACGTGATGGCACAGGCCCCTTCAATCAGCTAATTAGCAGGGGTGCCGGATGTCGGACCCACAAGGATCAGATATTGATGACCTATCCTGAGTGTATCAATATAGAAGACCCAGAAAACACCTGTCTGAAATTCCAGAAACCTTCCTGCCCCGATAAGGAGCACTTTATACCACATATTAGATATGGGAACCTCAAGAAACATGTACATACATAGCTGTGCAGAACTTTTATAAAAGTTAGTGGCCCTTTAAATGTAACATGGAGGGAGGATAGGTCACATAATATGTCAGGAGTAGTATGCACGGATATCACCCAGTCCTACCACCCAAAATACTAGCAGCTTAGATGGTAATGAACCCCCACCTCCCAAAGAGAGTGTTATAAAGAGCGACAAGGCTGCTGAGCGTCACAATGGATCAGTGTAGCTATCAGGGGAGGGAGCGCAGCAGCTCTGTGCGGATAATTGTCTGCAGGCACGTCTGTGGGATCCTGTGTGTGCGCTGCCTCATATTTATCAGGGAAATGTGCTTATTGTCAGTGTAAAGGCAGTGACACCCCGCCGTGTTCATACTGGCGGTGGGGGTTTCCCTTTTTTTCACTACTGCCCCTCTGTTCTCTTAAAGGGATTGTTTCCCCTTGTGCAATGAAAGTTTCATTGAAGTCAAACAAGAGGCCCAGACATTTCATAGGGAAATCTCAGAACAGTGAGCCAAAACCCATTGGGCCCACTGGGTTTAGTCATTGGTGGGAGTCACAATGTCCACATCAATAGAGAACACCAGTCCCAAATTTGCAGGGACTCTCCCAAATTTTCAAAGACAGTCCCTGCAAATTGGCAGAAAATGGGTGAGGCTTAAGTAAGCATGGCCTGGTTTGGAAGGGTGGGGTCTATTGGTCCCTGATTATTTTGGTAAGTATGCACTTGCTGTGACCCATTAGCCGGCTGCTAATGATAGGAGTATGTTACATGTTTTCATACTCTGTTATGTGAATGTAGGTAACTTCTGGCTGAATTATAGGGTTAATCCCAGGCCCTTGAACACTGCCTCGAGGAAAGGGCAGGCCCTAACCCCTGGGCTTGGTTCTTTCCTGTGGAGTGGGTTAGTCTGAGGTAGATGGTGGCAGTCCTGTGGCAGTCCTGTCATCATTTTGGGACCCAGAGAGGACTCCAGAGAATCCATGAGACTGAGAGTAGAAAAGTTAAAAGGAAGGTGCATGGAAGTAGTCTGTGAAGGTAATGCATGTTTGTGACTTCTGCACTTCACAGTTCTTGGCTGGGCAAAAAAAAAAAAAATTCCATCTCCCAGTCATACCAATGTGACAGATTTTGTTTCTGTCTTAGGGTCTGCACCCCACAGTGGGAAGTGTAGAGATATATTTTTGTGAGGAATTGCTCTACTAGGATGGATTGGAATTTAGAGAAGTGTTATACAAGCAAGTTCATCTTAAAAAGGACATGGAGGTAACCATCTTGATTCAGCCCATAACCTAGTGGAACTGTTCAAGAACTGGGCCTCCATTCTATGTGGTTATTTTAGATGATTCTTTAGAACTTGCTCCCCAGTAAAGACTTCTGGCAAATGTTAACCTGCACCACCTTTGTAGCCTTGTCTGGTCTCCATTCTTTAAACCGCACTGTGGCACCAAGGTCACCCCGCCTTCTACTGGACAGGAGGCCACAACCTGCGTGTGTCCCAGGGGAGAACTAGATCTATCGTCCTGCAGCTCCATCTTCACTGTAACCGCCATGGAAGTGAGCTAGAGGGACATAGCCACTGTGAGCATCAGGACTACCACTACCACTCCTGTTCTCTTTCCTGTTGTGCTTTCTTCCTTCTGGGTGTGTTGTACATACCAATGCTATCTGCTGAGAGGTCTGCTTTAATTTAATTCTTAAAAGGGTCTATTCACACATAGTACTTTTCTGCACTTTTGCTATTTTATTGTATTTTTATTTATAGTTTTTGTTGGTTTAATTTTTACACAACTTGATAAATGATCAATTTTGCTTGAGTTTTCAGACAATTAGTGACTTCTATGAAGGGGGCTCTATTTTGAGTAATTACCTGCATCTCAACATACAGTAACATCATGAGGCTCAGGTGCAGTGCTTACGGCATCTGCAGTGGGTGCCGGCTGTCATATACAGCTTGGATCCCACTGCAATGGTCCGAATCAGTGGTAACGGCAATCTGGGCCACTAATGGAAATTCAGGGCAGGTAATTAGAAAAAAGAAAAATTCAGCAATGGTTAAAAATAACTAAGAGGCAATACTTAGCAATGATTAGAAGAGAGGGTCTTTCCTGGCATTTACTTTGGTGGGGTATCGGTGGAGATGATTTACTCTTCTGTTTTAAGAAAAGTTATCTGCCCTGAAAACCCCTTTTCTTCTTAGATGCCACAGTCAATAGCAACCACAGCATGTGAATGGTTAGACAGAAGGAACAGGCTACTTGACCCGATATGCCAATGGTTTGCCATGATAGCTAGAGATCTAACAATGACCATAAGGTATGCCATCCTACTAGACCTATTAAGACATACCAGAGGCAGGGCCTAATTGGATGCCTGTCAGCCTTATATTGACAGGCATAATATACTGCAATACATAAGTATTGCAGTGTATTGTATGAGCAATCAGGCTAAAGCTATGTTCAATTCCTCATTGGAGGATTTCAATTCAGGAGTTCAGGGCCTCTGTTGCAGCTTCTGCTAAAAAATGCAGACAAAAGAGTCCTGCATGCAGTTTTTTTTGTCCAATAGAAAAGCGAACTCCTGAACAGAAACCAAATGGGACCAATTATTGTCACTGGGGTCTGCTTAGCGCCTTTAGGTTCAGAAATGTACTGGATCTGGCACCTATTTTTGTGTGCCTATAATCAAGTTGCAGCATTTTTTCATAACATGAAATACACTATAAAAAAGGCAGCAGCAGCCAATTTGAGGCACTGTGACACTGGGCCATTGCCCTGTGCTCTGCCCTGAGTTCTCTACTTGGTGTCATAGAGGGTTCAGTGTCTAGGAGAAGCTTTATAGCCGCTAGGCTTCAGCTTACAAGGTGTCTTGTAATGAAATGCATGCAGTACAGGAGCTGGTCTCTGTGGAGGTCACAAGAGAAGGGAGAGGGGGGAGGGCAGATCACACAACGGAGAGAAGGCAGGGAGAACATAACAGAGGATGCGAAGCACCAGAAATATTTAATACACGTCCATGACTGTTATAGTGCTGCTCGTGTAAGGAATGGTGGCCCTTTAAAAACAATTCCATCCCATTTAAAGGGAACATTGAACATGGTGTCTGATCTGCAGGCAGCCGGTTATAGAGCAGGAGGAGCTGAGACGACTGATATATAGTTTTCTGGGCAAAGATTCAGTATGACTTTCAATTTATTTATTTCAATCCTTGCTGGGTCTGAGATTAGGAGTCCAGTGGGTGGTCCTATGAGTCACCCACAACTATTTCTCTTAACACATAAAGAGAACAATGTTAATCAATAAATAGGACCGCCCACTGGACTCCTATAGAAAGATTTAAATCAATACATTGCAAGTTATACTGAATATTTTCCCACAGAACTATACATATGTCTGCATATTTCATAATTTCAACATGATGCCTGCAGATGGGACTGCATGTACATACATATTGCTATATTTCTGTTTATTTCTTTAAATTTCATTTTCTTGTATATAGTACAATAGCAGTTCTATACTTGTAATTAGGGAACAGTATTATAGTAGTTATATTCTAGTGCATAGAGGACAGTATTATAGTAGTTATATTCTTGTAAATAGGGAACAGTATTATAGTAGTTATATTCTTGTACATAGGAGGTAGTATTATAGTAGTTTTATTCTTGTACATAGGAGGCAGTATTATAGTAGTTATATTCTTGCACATAGGGGCAGTATTATAGTAGTTATATTCTTGCACATTGGGACAGTATTATATTAGTTATATTCTTATACATAGGAGGCAATTTTTATTTGTATAAAACGAACATAAATACAGAAATACTTTTTCCATCATAATAAACCAAAGATCATTCAGTATAAATCATACATCATACAGTATAAATCATACATTAAGAAAATAAAATGTATATTAACTGTAACTTAGATACATTTTAGCTAAAGCAGGAAAAGAAGAAAAATAAATAAAATAAGAGAACTAACAGTCACATCATACAATTGAACCGTCAGTCTAGATCAGGGGTGCACAACCCGCGGCCCCCAGAGCCAGAGTTTGCGGCGCCCTTCCTCCTGGACAGAAACACAGCTGATTGTGCGATTAGCTGTGTTTCTGCCCGCAGCGCTGCACGATAGGGGATTGCAGCTCCTGCGTTGTAGCAGGAGCAGGACGGGTCCCGGACAGGGCTGGATTAAGGTTGGTGGAGGCCCCGGGCAACAAGATGTTTCGGGCCCAAAGCCCCGCCCACCACCATATTTATTCCCCTTTTAAATCTCCCTTTGCTCACAAACCTTAGCACAAGGAGATGTTATACTGTATGGGGGCCATAAGGAGATGTCATATACTGTATGGTGCAAGTTCTCTACATAAATACAGCACCATAACCACGTTCTCTACATAAATACAGCAACAGAAGCACGTTCTCTACATAAATACAGCACCAGAACCACGTTCTCTACATAAATACATCGCCAGAACTAAGTTCTCTACATAAATACATCACCAGAACCAAGTTCTCTACATAACTACAGCACCAGAACCAAGTTCTCTACATTAATTCATCACCAGAACCAAGTTCTCTACATAAATACAGCACCAGAACCAAGTTCTCTACATTAATTCATCACCAGAACCAAGTTCTCTACATAAATACAGCACCAGAACCAAATTCTCTACATAAATACAGCACCAGAACCAAGTTATCTACATAAATACAGCACCAGAACCAAGTTCTCTACATAAATACAGCACCAGAACCAAGTTCTCTACATAAATACATCACCAGAACCAAGTTCTCTACATAAATACAGCACCAGAACCAAATTCTCTACATAAATACAGCACCAGAACCAAGTTCTCTACATAAATACAGCACCAGAATCAAGTTCTCTACATAAATACATCACCAAAACCAAGTTATCTACATAAATACAGCACCAGAATCAAGTTCTCTACATAAATACAGCACCAGAACCAAGTTCTCTACATAAATACAGCACCAGAACCAAGTTCTCTACGTAAATACAGCACCAGAACCAAGTTCTCTACGTAAATACAGCACCAGAACCAAGTTCTCTACGTAAATACAGCACCAGAACCAAGTTCCCTACATAAATACATCACCAGAACCAAGTTCTCTACATAAATACAGCACCAGAACCAAGTTCTCTACATAAATACAGCACCAGAACCACGTTCTATACATAAATACAGCACCAGAACCACGTTCTCTACATAAATACAGCACCAGAACCACGTTCTCTACATAAATATAGCACCAGAACCACGTTCTCTACATAAATACAGCACCAGAACCACGTTCTCTACATAAATACAGCACCAGAACCAAATTCTCTACATAAATACAGCACCAGAACCAAGTTATCTACATAAATACAGCACCAGAACCAAGTTCTCTACATAAATACATCACCAAAACCAAGTTATCTACATAAATACAGCACCAGAACCAAGTCCTCTACATAAATACAGCACCAGAACCAAGTTCTCTATGTAAATACAGCACCAGAACCAAGTTCTCTACATAAATACTGCACCAGAACCAAGTTCTCTACATAAATACATCACCAGAACCAAGTTCTCTACATAAATACAGCACCAGAACCAAGTTCTCTACATAAATACAGTCCCAGAACCAAGTCCTCTACATAAATACAGCACCAGAACCAAGTTCTCTACATAAATACAGCACCAGAACCAAGTTCTCTACATAAATACAGCACCAGAACCAAGTTCTCTACATAAATACAGCACCAGAACCAAGTTCTCTACGTAAATACAGCACCAGAACCAAGTTCTCTACGTAAATACAGCACCAGAACCAAGTTCTCTACGTAAATACAGCACCAGAACCAAGTTCTCTACATAAATACATCACCAGAACCAAGTTCTCTACATAAATACAGCACCAGAACCAAGTTCTCTACATAAATACAGCACCAGAACCACGTTCTCTACATAAATACAGCACCAGAACCACGTTCTCTACATAAATACAGCACCAGAACCACGTTCTCTACATAAATATAGCACCAGAACCACGTTCTCTACATAAATACAGCACCAGAACCACGTTCTCTACATAAATACAGCACCAGAACCAAATTCTCTACATAAATACAGCACCAGAACCAAGTTATCTACATAAATACAGCACCAGAACCAAGTTCTCTACATAAATACATCACCAAAACCAAGTTATCTACATAAATACAGCACCAGAACCAAGTCCTCTACATAAATACAGCACCAGAACCAAGTTCTCTATGTAAATACAGCACCAGAACCAAGTTCTCTACATAAATACTGCACCAGAACCAAGTTCTCTACATAAATACAGCACCAGAACCAAGTTCTCTACATAAATACAGCACCAGAACCAAGTTCTCTACATAAATACAGTCCCAGAACCAAGTCCTCTACATAAATACAGCACCAGAACCAAGTTCTCTACATAAATACAGCACCAGAACCAAGTTATCTACATAAATACAGCACCAGAACCAAGTTCTCTACATAAATACAGCACCAGAACCAAGTTCTCTATGTAAATACAGCACCAGAACCAAGTTCTCTACATAAATACTGCACCAGAACCAAGTTCTCTACATAAATACATCACCAGAACCAAGTTCTCTACATAAATACAGCACCAGAACCACGTTCTCTACATAAATACAGTCCCAGAACCAAGTCCTCTACATAAATACAGCACCAGAACCAAGTTCTCTACATAAATACAGCACCAGAACCAAGTTCTCTACATAAATACAGCACCAGAACCAAGTTCTCTACATAAATACAGCACCAGAACCAAGCTCTCTACATAAATATAGCACCAGAACCAAGTTCTCTACATAAATACAGCACCAGAACCAAGTTCTCTACATAAATACAGCACCAGAACCAAGTTCTCTACATAAATACTGCACCAGAACCAAGTCCTCTACATAAATACACCACCAGAACCAAGTTCTCTACATAAATACAGCACCAGAACCAAGTCCTCTACATAAATACAGCACCAGGACCAAGTCCTCTACATAAATCCAGCACCAGAACCAAGTTCTCTACATAAATACAGCACCAGAACCAAGCTCTCTCTACATAAATACAGCACCAGAACCAAGTTCTCTACATAAATACAGCACCAGAACCAATCTCTCTACATAAATACAGCACCAGAACCAAGTTCTCTACATAAATATAGCACCAGATTTTAAAAGTTCAGTACAGATGCCATCTGAGTAGTCAGGTCAGCCCTCACCATATGACCTTGTGCAGTGTGAAACTACAGCTCCCAGTATGGCCTGAAGTGTAAAGGGATACTGAGAGTTGTTGTTGCACAAAACAGCATGCTACCACCCATCATCAGCTGTAGCTCATCCAGGTGACTACAACACTCACCATACACAGTCAGTAGCAGAATAATCATTTCCATCGACTTACAGATACATTGGCATCCTGCAGACTGACACAGACCTATCTCAGTGCCACATGCCGTGCCCTGAATATAACAGCAGCATTAGTGCTACACATAAGGCCCCCAATAGTAGTGCCACATACTCTGTGCCCTCTGTACATAGTGCCACATAGTCTGTGCCCTCTGTATATAGTGCCACATACTCTGTGCCCTCTGTATATAGTGCCACATAGTCTGTGCCCTCTGTATATAGTGCCACATAGTCTGTGCCCTCTGTATATAGTGCCACATAGTCTGTGCCCTCTGTATATAGTGCCACATAGTCTGTGCCCTCTGTATATAGTGCCACATAGTCTGTGCCCTCTGTATATAGTGCCACATAGTCTGTGCCCTCTGTATATAGTGCCACATAGTCTGTGCCCTCTGTATATAGTGCCACATAGTCTGTGCCCTCTGTATATAGTGCCACATAGTCTGTGCCCTCTGTATATAGTGCCACATAGTCTGTGCCCTCTGTATATAGTGCCACATAGTCTGTGCCCTCTGTATATAGTGCCACATAGTCTGTGCCCTCTGTATATAGTGCCACATACTCTGTGCCCTCTGTATA
Organism: Rhinella marina; assembly: GCA_900303285.1. NCBI lineage: Eukaryota > Metazoa > Chordata > Amphibia > Anura > Bufonidae > Rhinella > Rhinella marina. The sequence continues at coordinate 558,238 of ONZH01028847.1, forward strand.
TAGTGCCACATACTCTGAGCCCTATGTATATAGTGCCACATACACTGTGCCCTCTGTATACAGTGCCATATGCCCTCTGTGTATAGTGCCACATGCTCTGTGCCCTCTGTATATAGTGCCATATGCCCTGTGACCTCTTTTTATAGTGCCACATGCTTGGTGCCCCTTATAAAAAGTGCCTCATATGTTCCACTTTATGTATTGCGCCTCTTATATGTGCCCATTTGTGTTAGGGCCAGTATTGGGGTTAGGGGCTAGTATTGGGGTTAGGGGCCAGTATTGGGGTTTGGGGTCTGTATTGGGGTTAGGGGCCAGTAATAGCGTAAAGCTACATTCAGACGACCACAAGTGTTTTGCAGTCCCCAAATTGTGGATCCGCAAAACACATTTTGCAGAACGCACAGTGCCAGCCCTATATAGAAGTGCCTGTTTTTGGGGACAAGAATAGGACACTTGCTCTATATTTGCCGTGGGGCCACGGAACGGGACTACGGATGTGGACAGTACATGGTATGCTGTCAGCATCTTTTGCGGCCCCGCTGAAAAGAATGGGTCCACTCCACACCCATTCCGCAAAATTGTGGAATGGATGCAGACCCAGAAATATGGTCTTCTGAATGCACCCTTAGGGCCAGTATTAGGATTGGGGTAGGTATGAGTTAGGGCCCAGTATTGGGGTCAGAGACTTCACTAGGGTACATTCACATGATCATATTTCCATTCACTTCAATGGGCCCGCAAATTCATAGTCCACGGCCCTGCAAAAAGATAGAGTATGTCCTATCTTTGACTGCAATCTCAGATGAGAACAGGCATTTCTATTATAGGGCTGGGCATGTGTGTTCCACAAAATGTGGAACACACACGGCCAGTATCCGTGTTTTGGAGATCCGCAATTGTGGATCACAAAACAAATATGGTCATGTGAATGTAGCTTTAGGGTTAGTGGTCAGTATTAGGGTTAGGGGTCAGTGTGGCATTCTATTAGAGTTAGAGAAAGTATTAAGGGTCAGTACAGTATATTAGGGTTAGCGGTCAATATTAGGGTTAGGGACAGTATTAGAGGTCAGTATTAGGGTTAGGGTGTCCAAGGTTAGAGGTCAGTACCAGGGTAGGAGTCAGAGGCCTGTATTAGGGTTAGGTCAAGGCAGGGTCAGTATTGGGGGTCAGTAGCCAGTAGTAGGGTAAGGCAGGGCCAGTATTGGGGGGTCAGTAGCCAGTATTAGGGTAAGGCGGGGCCAGTATTAGGGTAAAGCAGAGCCAGTATTGGGGGTCAGTAGGCAGTATTAGGGTTACGGTAAGGCAGGGCCAGTATTGAGGGTCAGAGAGCAGGGTTAGGGGTAAGGCAGGGCCAGTATTGAGGGTCAGAGAGCAGGGTTAGGGGTAAGGCAGGGCCAGTATTGGGGGTCAGTAGCCAGTATTAGGGTAAGGCAGGGCCAGTATTGGGGGTCAGGGGCCAGTCCTAGGGTTAGGGTAAGGCAGGGCCAGTGTTGGGGGTCAGGGGCTAGTATTAGGGTTATGGTAATGCAGAGTATTGAGGTTCTGTAATAGGGAGGCAGGGGCCAGTATTAGGGTTAGTGCTGCATGTAGGGAGAGGGCAGTTTATACTTACCTGTCCAGGCGCGGTCCCACGATGCGGACCCGGCCTCTTCTGGCGGGTCCTCTCCTGAGGAACGTCGTAGGCGGCGCGATGATGTCATCGCGCGGCATACGTCACATCAGTGTGCCCCCCATCGGGAATAGCAGAGCAGGGAACCAGAGGTTCCCTTGCTCCGCCGGCGCTGGCTGCTGCAGGCACAATTGTATCTGCATCCAGTGGATGCAGATACAATTGCATTCAGTAGCCACAGCGGCCCACTTCTTAAAAAATATGGAGCGGCATTGAGCGCCGCTTTGCAGCCGGTGGTGGGGGCCCCTATGTGGTGGGGGCCCCGGGGCTCTCGCCCCGGATGCCCTCCCTTTAATCCGGCCCTGGTCCCGGAGCGCAGGGGAGACTAAGAGAAGGCAGAAGCAGTGTATCAGCGCTTCTGCCTTCTCCTCAGATATGTGAGCAGCGCACTGTACAGGGTGGACCTGGGGGCAGAGGAGTGCAGAGCTGCTGGGTGAGGAGACCCAGATCAGCTCTGCCTGTGTACAGTGCCCCCAAAGCAGGCTGGTTTCCCCTGTAACTGGGGCTCCTTTGGATGCCCCAGTTACAGTGGAAATAATGAAAAAAAAAGTCTGTGTCCCCATAGGTCTTTCAGTGACCTCTTGGGGACAAATTATGTGGAAAAAAAATATATTAAAAAATAAGTTAAACAAATATTTTAAAAAATTTGAAAACAAAAAAAATATAGTAAAGCAAATAAAATAAAAAAAGAAATAAAATATGTGGCAAAAAAATAGAAAATTATTAAAAAAATAAAATACAAATTAAAAAAAATAAAAGGAAAAATTGCAAAATAAAAGTGTTCAAAAAATTTTAAAAAATTGTTCAGAAAATAAAACAAATAAAAATAATAAAATACAAATAAAAAATAAAAAGTGCAAAATAGTAGATTGTTCATTGTCCTCCAACAGTCTTTTTATGACCTCTTAGGGGACATATTATGTGGCAAAAATATATTTAAATAATAAGTAATAAACCAATTATAAAAAAACAAATACAATAAAATATGAATAAAATATAAAGAAAAGATATATAAAAAAAACCATAGCCATTATCACCCCATTCACGTGAAACTATACATATTATATAACATAACGATCAACACAAAATAGGAAACTAATTTGTAGTGGTGTCAGTTTGCATATTTAAAAAATAAAGAGGTATAGTTTGAAAAAAATACTTTTTAAAAATGTTTTGACAATTTCCCTCAAATAAAACTAAAAAATAAATTATAAGGCCCTATGTGTCAAGTGAAAAATTGTTGCAGAAATTATTTTGGTAGTCCCAACAACCGTTTGAACCACCACCTGCGCTAAATCACAAAAAAATGTCTTCAGGCCTGGTAATTAAAGTGTTAACCAATAAGCGCTTTCCCCAATAGTAAGGGAAAATGCTTACTGGTTATTTCATGGCGCCTGTAACTGGCAGGAGGCCGTAATAACCAGTGAGTGCCATCCTCTGCAGTGAAGGAAAGCGCTGATTTATGAATAGAAGGCAGGAAGGAGATGTCACCACTTTTCCTGCAAAAATGACTTTTAAAAAATTCCTGCAGCATGGCCCCTGAAACAGAAGATTCATACTTACCTGCTCCATGGCGCCCTGGCCCCCTCTGCCTTCATCGTCCGGTTCCTGCACTATTACACCTGTCAGTGCATGGCCATGGTCACATACACCGCTCTAGTCAATTACTGGCTTCATGTGTGGCCACATTACCGCTGAAGCCAGTGATTGGCTGGAGAGGTGCATGTGACCATGGCCATGCACTGACAGGTGAAAACAGTGCAGGGAGCAGGTAAGTATAACTCTTCTGTTTCATGGGCTATGCTGCAAGAACTTGTTAAAAATTCATTTTTACTGGGTAAATCTCTAAGCCCCTATTAAACTGCGAGATATTCTGGTCAATTACTGTGAACAAGTGTTCATAGGAATGCTCATTCATGATAACTGGCCAGTATAATCGTGCCGCACATCTCTCTGTGTAATCAGGGATGTGATACTGATAATCAATATAACTAAATAAAGGAGGAATGACTGTGATAGTGATCATTCCCTCCCAGTCACTTTACATTGGCCTGTGTAATAGGCCGATGAGTGCCGATCAACCTTTTTTTTTATTTGCGGCCCCTTGAAATAGAGCGATGTGACAATGTGGCCCTCAGACAAAAAAAAGTTGTGCGTCCCTGGTCTAGATGGACGTTCCTCCATAGTTTTATGTTCTCTCCCTTTTTCCTGACCTCTAATGACCGGATCCACCATGATGAGGGTTATGGTTGTGGTATGACGGAATGGCTCGCTATGGATGGACACTCGGGTTCTGTTTTGCCATGGTCCCCCGGTTGATGTTATTCACACGAGATGTGACCCCATAGAAAATTTCTGGGTATTTTAGGGACTGTAATGATGGGATTTTTAGCTTGGCGGCTATGTCATGCCAGATTTTCCATCCACCCCAGCACTCTGAGATAAAATGAAGCATAGTCTCCTCCTCCTGACAACCTAAGGGACACATGCGATCTGACACACTGAGGAATTTGAGATTCCCCCTGACAAACAGTTTTCCCTGTAATGAGAGCCAGGCAATATCACAGAACTTAGGGGGCAGCTTCTGTCCATTGAGAAACCTCAGACTATCGGACAGTCTGTAAGTGCTAGCTGTAAACAATAGAAGGTCTTACGTACTCTGGAGTATAGCTCTTTCCTGGTTTTACTCTCAATAAAGGACTTGTCTATAGCCCATTTCTTCAGATATCTTATGCCATATTCCAGGTACTGGGGGAGGAAGCCACGAGTCAATCGCCCCCTCTTGAGACTGCCGCCTCGCATCCAAGACTCTGCAAAAGGCAATATCCAGTCCCTTATTCACCCACAGGGAGCTGTTCTCTGAGTCCAGGTCACCAAAATTAACTTTAAGAAACATGGAGTCAAAGAACACCCTTGGATTTATCATATCCAGTCCACCCTCTCTCCTCTGTAGGTAGGTGATCCCTCTTTTTACTGGGTTCAACCTGTTTCCCCAAAGAAGCTGGAAGAACAGGCTAAAGAGCCTAGCCAAGAAAGATTCTGGCAAAGGAAATATGACAGAGATGTACAAGAAGACAGGAAACAGGGAAGTCTTCAACATTTTAACCCTTTCTCTGTAGGTCAGCCTCCGGTTCTTCCATCGCTGAACCTTTGCATTTCCGGAATTCAACTTTTCCTTCCAATTTAGTTTGGCATTATCTTCCCTCCCAAATTTAACCCCGAGGATTTTAATATGGGTGGAGGCCTTCGCAAACTGTGGCAGATCAAAATCAGGGTCAGTATCCAATGTCCAGAAAGCTTGACTATTCTCAAGGTTGACCAGAGACCCTGAGGCCTCTGAGTAACTTCTGATGGCTGCAGACAACATCTGCACCTCATGAGGCTCAGATATCACCACAGTCACATCATCCACGTTGGCGACAACACTCAGGGGCAAGCAGTGGGGGACCGGCACCCCCTGAAAATCACACTCTTGCAGTGACCTCAGGAACTGGTCTAAGGCAAACTCAAGGACTCAAGGGGCAACCCTGTCTCACCCCTGCCTCAACCCTGAATGTGTCACCTTGCCAACCATTGATCAGAGGAAAGCTCTCAGCCTCTCTATACAAGGTCTTCAGCCAATCAATAAATTGTCCCAGAATACCATACTTTGACAAAGTGGCCCATAGATACTCATGGTCTACTCTGTCGAAGGCTTTAGCATGGTCCAGACCTACAACATATCTCCCACACCTCAGAGCTTTACATCTCTCAAACATCTCCCTTATTGAGATGACTGCTCCAGAGATGTTCTGCCCTTTTACTGTGCCAAACTGACAGCCTGACAACAGTGCCCGGGACAAACAAACTAACCTGGAGAACAGAATTTTTGCCAGAATCTTCCTGTCGGCATTCAAGAGGGCAATCGGCCTCCAGTTCTTGATGTCACTAGGCTCCTTACCTTTAGACAGCAGAATTAACGAGGACACCCTCATGGACGGAGGCATCAGGTGATTTTCTAGACAATTTCTGTGCACGCCCACGAGGATTGGAGCTAAGAGGTCTCTGAACTTCTTATAAAATTCTGAGGTAATACCGTCTGGACCTGGTGCCTTCTTCAGATGTAACTGATCAATGACCTCTTTTATCTCCTCCACCGTTATTTCTGCTGTTAAAGGAGAAAAGTCCAAATCTCTAGTATCAGGCCCTGGAGTTGCCTCCAAGAATTGGGTCACTTTTTTCTTGTCCAAAGCCTTCCTCTGAAACAAGTCAGTATAGTAAGATCTCACGACCCCCAGGATACCCTCCCGAGATTCTTGTAAAACACCCTGGGAGTCAGTGAGACCTGAGATCAGTTTTTTTGCCACATGCTCCCGGCAGTTCTCAAAGGGATCAGGAGCCCCTAAGGACCCATAATACCGTTCAGCTACCAGGGAGGTGTACCTGCTATACTGATACTGCCTTATCTCAGATTTCAGCTGGTCAATCTTTTGTTGGTCATCCCCACCCGCCGAATAGAGTGACTCCAATCCTTTGCAAAGTCTCAGATACTGGCCATACTTACTCTTCCCCGTCTTAACTTGACAGTCTCTGTAAGAGGGACCGGATCTCCTCCTTGACATCCTCCCACCAGTCAGCCATGTTGTCATAGAAATCCACTCTGTCAAGTTGATTCTGAAAGAAAGAGTGAATGTATTCCTGGACAGAGTTATCATCTAAAAGACTGGAATTCCATAGTCCTCTACCAATATCTGGATGCTTATTGGCACCCAAACAAAAGTACAAGGCCAAATGATCAGAATAAGGGACTGTCTTTTCCCTTCTTTCACTGATGGCTTCATTGGGACTCACCAGAGCCAGATCTATCCTAATACTGCGTCCGGCACAGATGTAAGTGAACTTTGGACCACCTTGTACAAAAAACATCAGACAAGCCGGCCTGCAGAATAATGCTGTTTAGGACCTTACAGTCCCTAGTAAGGGGTCTACCACTAGGCCTGTCACTGGTTGTAGTGGTGGCATTAAAGTCTCCAACCATGATAACCGGAATAGATGTGAATAGGTATGGCTTTATGTCATTAAAAAGCTGAGTCCTTTCGCCCATTGTCTATGGCCCATAGATGTTAATAAGCCGGAGTCTTCTACCTTGGATGGTAATCTCTAGCAGCAGGCACCTTCCCATCGAGACCTCCGTTAGTGTATGTATAATTACATCACGTGTATTAAACAAGATAGTAACCCCGGCATAAGGCTCCACAGACATCGACCAAAAGGACGGACCAGACTGCCATTCTCGCTCTGCCTCTCGTATGAGACCTAAGGTGTTTAAGCGTGTCTCCTGCAAGAAAAACACATCGGCATTGAGATATCTCAGGTGTTCGTAGACGGCATGTCTGGTCCTTCTAGCTGTTATTCACATTACTGGTGACCACTTTAAGATGGAAGTCTGCCATAAATCAGAGTCAGAGTTGTCGGCATGAAGAGGTCTCCTTTTTTGTGGGAGGATCCCCTCCTGGGTCGTCATCACATTCCGCCATCATACGCTTCAGCTCTCGCTCTATTTCTGCCTCTCCATGTGACTCGGACAGTATATTGTATCTGTTGGTAGTTACAGTTACATCATCCTGTCTGGCCACTCTCATTTTAGTAGGTTTTTGGACGGTTGTCCATTCACCCTCAGGCCTATGGCTGGACTTATCCTTTTTCCGTTTTTTATTTTCCCCAGTGGTGGGTGCTGGGGCAGGGGAAGAGACAGACACTGGTCGCTCTACAGGCTGCTCCACAACCTCCATGCCCCCCTCAGCGTTAGCTGCCTGCTGGTGGTCTGGCACAGTATCACTCATGTGTGGGGTCTCTGGAACTGTGTACAATGACCCCGACAATAGCGCCTCCTCCTCCTGCTCCTTATCTGGGACATCTGCCCCTTCCAACAAGTCCTCATCAGGGAGATCTCTATAGCCACACGTCAGGGCAGTCTTTATGGGGGTGACCGATGTTACCACACAGGTTATACCTTATGTTCTGGCAGGTGCAGCTCACATGGCCAATGTCCCTGCACTTCACCATGGTGCAGACACTCGCCACGTGACCAGATTTTCAACACTTAAAGCATAGCCAGGGCTGACCAGGATAGAAACAAACACCTTTCTCCTGGCCAATGAAGAAGGAATTAGGAAGGTGATGGGTGATGTTCTGGTGCTGGTGTAATGTAACCAGGACCCTCCACCCCCCGGTCCAGATTCCATCTTCATCTCTGGTCTTGGTCAGGTTTGACTTGAGGTCACAATGCCTCTTGAGCCAGATTATAATATCCTGAGGGGGGACAGACTCGTTGCAGAAAATGATGGTGACATTCACGGTGTCGGGCTTAGAGATGGGAATAAAGCTGAACTTATTCCACCCCTCAGTATCTCTGACCCGGGTGTAGAGAGCCCAGAACCGGTCCAGATCAGACATGAGCTTGAAGCTAATATCATAGCCTTGTCTGTCTGGGAGGTTTATTACTGCTCAGATTCTATAACAACACGCTGCTGTAGATTCTCCTGGATGGTTTGCTTTTCCAGGGATGTCCTCCTCTGCCTTCCAGGAGTGGAGGTGGATTATCCACCTGAGGCTGGCAATGAAGATCTCACCTCCTGCACACTCTGCATGGCTCTTACTTCTGATCCTTCATTCACACTGGTAGGTGGTTTCACCAGGCACTTAGTTCTTGCTTCTTCTGGTCTTACACTGGAACTGCTGACATTCTTTCCATTCATAGAAACTTTGGGATTTACATCCCTTGATTGAGTTGGCTGGGTATTGTTTCCCAGATTAGGCCTAGAAGCCTGGGCCTTGCATGGGGAGCTTCCCCTGCCAGGTTGGCCCCTCCCTGGGCTTTCTCCAGACATCCAAAAGCCTCAGGAGAGCTGCAGCCACACAACCTCTCAGCAAGGAGGCAGTATTATAGTAGTTATATTCTTGCACATTGGGACAGTATTATATTAGTTATATTCTTATACATAGGAGGCAGTATTATAGTAGCTATGTTCTTGTACATAGGGGACAGTATAATAGTAGTTATACTCTTGAACATAGGCGCAGGGGTGGACTCTACAGGGAATTTTCCCAGTGGACCAATGCCGCACAGAGCCACCCAAGCCCTCCTCACTGCCACTGGCCGGGTACATACTACTGGGGGAACTATAGGGGTCATTATTAGAGGAAGTCCAGGCAGTATGCTAAAGGTAGGGCTGGCTTTGTGCTGTGGCCCAGATCTCACCTCCTAAGCCTACTGCTCCATATCTTAATTAGAGACAATTGGAGGAGGAGGACAGAAAGTGGCAGCTATTGATGGACACCACAGAGGGACAGCTTCTGGGGAGGTTTTTCTGCTGCATTGTGGCATTTTGTGTTTATTCGGTGTGGCACTATGGTATTGCTGACCATCCAAGCCCCCTTGGCACCAACCTACAGGCACAGCACCAGAGCAACAACAGCAACCACAGAGCACTGGAATATATGAACAGATCTCAAAGGCTCACTTCTCCATGTGGCCCCAGAAACTAAACTTCAGAGCAAGTAGGTATTAACCCTTATGCAGTCTGCGATTCTTCACTGCAGCCTGGCCACAATGTCTAAATTTGGGGGCTGTTCTTGGGTTTAATCTGGGGTCTGCATAAATTAGTGGGCTGATCAAGGGTCTGTATGAAAATGGGGGCTGATCTGCGGTGTGTGTGAATTTGGGAAGTGATTTGAGTTCTAATATGGGGTCTGTATGAACTTGGGGTCTAATCTGGGGTTTGTATAAATCTGGGGGCTGATTTGGGGTTTGTATGCTTTTTGATGAAAATGCATAAGCACCATTGACCAGGTCAAGGCGGCCTCTGTTGAGACGGCCCTTACTCCAATATGTTACAGCGCAATGTGGCAGCTACAGTAAAAAAACAGTAAGTCCAGCTCTCCTATAATCCTCTCAGACTCATGGGCATGACAACACCAATACATGCAGCAATGGAGGAGAGATGTCTAGTGTCTTCAAATGGAAAATATGCAATCTTTATCGCCACATAAAATCAATCAGAGATAGTGCATAATGCTTCTTATGCATTTCAAGCCACCAAAGGGGTCTTCAAAATATATGCTAACTAAACACATGCTTTGTTTAAAGGCAGGTTGTTACAGTCTGGCTGTAAACTTGTATCTAGAAGGGCTAATTGTTTCTTTCAGATCTGGTCTCTACAAGTCTACTTGGCTGCACATGGGCAGGGGCGGATTGGCAATGTACCCCACCGGGACACTTCCCGGTGGGCCGATGGCTTGAAGCAAGTTGTGGGCCGGCATGATGTTTGAGTCGGGGTAATTAGGGCGGGCGGCGGCCGTTGCTCTCACGACAATACACATTACAATCCACACTACAATACACATTACATACCATTGTCATGATAATAAGATCGCAACAGGGCTGTCGGCCGCCGCAATGTGTATTGAAGTGTGGATTGTATGTGTATTATCCTGAGAGAGACGGCCGCCGCCCACCCTGCTGATGTGCCGGCCGCCCCTGTACCTCCTTCTGCCAGGTCCTTTGACACTGGACAGCAGGAGAGAGAGCACTGCTCTGCCCTCCAGGTCAAAGGACCTTTGGCTCCTCCCACTCCCAGCGTCATCATCCCTACCCCTCCTGCTCCAGGACAGAAGCCAGAAGAGGCTGCTGCAGGTCTGCACACTCAGGTAAGTTGTTTTTTTTTTTTTTTTTTTTTTTTTTTTACAAGCCATTTGACAATGAGGAGGTGGTGGGGGTGGGCATTAAAGTGACCACTGTATATTACTGGGGCAGGGGGGACATTACTGGGGGCTCTATAGGCACATTACTGGGGGCAGGGGGCATTACTGGGGGCACTATAAGGACTTTACTGGGGGCAGGGATGGCAATACTGGTGGCTCTATAGGCACATTACTGGGGGCAGGGGGCATTACTGGGGGCACTATAAGGACTTTACTGGGGGCAGGGAGGGCAATACTGGTGGCTCTATAGGCACATTACTGGGGGCAGGGGGCATTACTGGGGGCACTATAAGGACTTTACTGGGGGCAGGGAGGGCAATACTGGGGTTACTATTACTGAGGGCATTATTATTACTGGGGGAATTATAGGCAGTTTGTTGTTGATGGGGGCAGGCATTATTGCCACTGGGGACACTATAGGGGGCATTATTATTTTTACAGTATATTGGTGTAGCATCAGGATGATAATGTTGGGGCACCATGGTGGGGAGGATGATGGAAATTTGAGGACGCTAAGATGTCTGTGTGTGAAACTCTGCAGAGATGGAACACGGCTAGAAGATGTCATCATGTGTTGTCTGGTCCTAACGGAGAAGATGAGGAAAGAGAAGATCAGAGGAGACTTCACCGGATGTGAGAGGTAAGTGACGCTGCATTACCCTATATGTATGGTAACTCTGAAAGACCATCAGAATACTGATGGTGAGGCTGCCTCTCTGCTGTTGCCTATGTTTTAACTGTTCATCCCCTTTCTCTATATGTTAGAGCAAAGTGGAGGAGGGGGACAGGACATGGCAGTTGGCACTGGGCACCACAGTGGGGCAGCTTTTAGAGAGGTTTCGGCCTGTTCTGGAGCAGTATATTGTGCTGCACTGAGCCAAATAAAAAATTGCAGCATGATATACTGCTCCCTCTATGGTATTTCTGGCCCCGCCTACCCATGTTGGCCCCACCTTCTCTCGATCTGGTACCGCCCACAACATAGGGCCGCTTTTATTTTTTTTTCCAGGGCCACTTTTATTTCCCAATCCGCCCCTGCACATGGGTCATTTAAATGTGGTTATACAAATGAATTGCACATGCTATGGGCAGGGCCATTTATATAGCTGGGCGAGGGGTGCGACCGCATGGGGCTCCTGTCTCAAGCAAGAAGAGGGGGACGCCGTCGGCATCTACCTAAAGCAGAAGCAATGAGCGCTTCCATCAATAGAGATGGAAGCGCTTATTGCTGGAGCGCAGGGAGCTGATGTCACTCACCGCTCAGCTCCCCACGCTCCTCCCCTCCTTCAGGCCAGGGGCAGAGCTGTGAATGGTGAAGCAGAAGACTTTACCTGCTCCACCATTTAGCCTGCACAGATTGCGCTGCCAGCGGATGTGGGCGGAGCTTGAAAATGGGGAATTTGCATAAGCCCCGCCCACTCCGTGCTGCAGCGCGGTCTGTAGCTGCAGTGATGAGTACTGTTAGCTTCAGGAACGGAACAAGGTGAGTAGTGCTGTGTGTTTTGTGTTTTGTTTTTTTTTTTAATACAGAGGGGCAGAGAGGACTTTACAACTATGGAGGGGGCACAGAGGTCTTTATAACTATGGAGGGGGCACAGAGGGCTTTACAACTATGGAGGGGGCACAGAGGGCTTTACAATTATGGAGGGGGCACAGAGGACTTTATAACTATGGAGGGGGCACAGAGGACTTTACAACTATGGAGGGGGCACAGAGGACTTTACAACTATGGAGGGGGCACAGAGGGCTTTATAACCATGGAGGGGGCACAGAGGGCTTTATAACCATGGAGGGGGCACAGAGAGCTTCATTACTATGGAGGTGGCACAGAGAGCTTTATTACTATGGAGGGGCCACAGAGGACATTATTATTATGGAGAGGGCACAGAGGGCTTCATTACTATGGAGGGGGCACAGAGGGCTTCATTACTATGGAGGGGGCACAGAGGGCTTCATTACTATGGAGGAGACACAGAGGGCTTCATTACTATGGAGGGGACACAGGGCATTACTACTATGGAGGGGGCACAGAGGGCATTACTAATGTGAAGGAGGCACAATGGACATTTTTACTCTGTAGGGGGCACAGAGGGCATTACCAATGTGAAGGAGGCACAATGGACAATGGCAGTGCTACTGCGCTCCACTAGGGCGGATATGCCCCAATTGTCTGATAGGTGCGGGTTACAGTGGAACGGAGCGGGGAGCGTTGGGCCTAGAGGCTCCCCACTGCTCCCATAGAAATGAATGGAAGCGCACCGTGCATGCGTGGCCACCGCTCCCATTCATTTCTATGGCGCTGACTATTTTCGGTGACCCCATAGAAATTAACTGAGGATTGCTGCGCATGCGCAGTGCGCCCTCCGTTCTTTATAGATGTGCACCCATTGTCACAAAATGGGAATAACCCTTTAAGTCAGTGTTATTTGATGTTGGGAAGCAGGGCAGTTTCTAGGGAATTTTGCCAACAGGGCGAACATTAAAAAAGCGCCCCCCTTCCCAACATCAAATAGAAATGCCCATTGTGCCTCCTTCACAGTTGCAATACCCATTGTGCCCCTCCAGAGTAAAAATTCCCATTGTGCCCCTCCAGAATAAAAATGACCATTGTGCCCCCTCCAGAGTAAAAATGTCCATTGTGCCTCCTTCCCATTGGTAATGCCCTCTGTGCCCCCTACAGAGTAAAAATGTCCATTGTGCCTCCTTCACATTAGTAATGCCCTCTGTGCCCCCTCCATAGTAGTAATGCCATGTGTCCCCTCCAGAGTAAAAATGCCCTCTGTGCCCCCTCCATAGTAATGAAGCCCTCTGTGCCCCTCTATAGTAATGAAGCCCTCTGTGCCCCCTCCATAGTAATGAAGCCCTCTGTGCCCCCTCCATAGTAATGAAGCTCTCTGTGCCCCCTCCATAGTAATGAAGCCCTCTGTGCCCCCTCCATAGTAATGAAGCCATCTGTGCCCTCTCCATAATAATAATGTACTCTGTGCCCCCTCCATAGTAATAAAGCCCTCTGTGCCCCCTCCATAGTTATAAAGCCCTCTGTGCCCCCTCCATGGTTATAAAGCCCTCTGTGCCCCCTCCAAAGTGATAAAGCCCTCTGTGCCCCCTCCATAGTTGTAAAGTCCTCTGTGCCCCCTCCATAGTTGTAAAGTCCTCTGTGCCCCCTCCATAGTTATAAAGTCCTCTGTGCCCCCTCCATAATTATAAAGCCCTCTGTGCCCCCTCCATAGTTGTAGAGCCCTCTGTGCCCCCTCCATAGCACTACTCACCTTGTCCCGTTCCTGAAGCTCACAGTCCTCTTCACTGCAGCTACAGACCGCGCTGCAGCATGGAGTGGGCGGAGCTTATGCAAATTCCCCGCTTGCAAGCTCCGCCCACATCCACCGGCAGCGTGATCTGTACAGGCTGAATGGTGGAGCAGGAGAAGTCTTCTGCTTCACCATCCACAGCTCTGCCGCTGGCCTGAAGGAGGGGAGGAGCGTGGGGAGCTGAGCGGTGAGTAACATCAGCTGCCTGCGCTCCAGCAATGAGCGCTTCCATCTGTATTGATGGAAATGCTCATTGCTTCTGCTTTAGGTAGATGCCAACGGTGCCCCCCTCTTCTTGCTTGAGACAGGAGCCCCGTGCGGTCGCACCCCTCGCCCGGCTATAGAAACGGCCCTGTAGGGAAGGGGGGGGGGCGCTTTTTTAATGTCCGCCCTGTTGGTAAAATTCCCTAGAAACTGCCCTGGCTATGGGGTTATGACAACTGCTCATGAACTACGTTTTTTTTATATAATAATACTTTTCATAACATAACACATCTAATGAAGTTTATCTTATCACATCTGTTATGTAACCTCTAGTACGTGGGCTGTACAACAGGAAATGTTAGAATTAGAAATACACACCATCTTATCTAGTGCTAATGCCAACACTGACCAAGCAGTGTCCATCCATTTTGCATAGTTGCATTAGGGCACTGCATCCTCCATCAATGTCTGTATGCTGTTATCCTATGACCTTTCTGTGGACTGAAATGTATACGCTGCATTGCACACTATCCCTGATGGATTTTATGTGAAGATTTATTTTTAAGACCCTGCACATCGCCCCTACATTGCTGTAGTATTATAGTAGTTATATTCTTGTACATAGGAGGCAGTATTATTGTAGCTATATTCTTGTACATAGGAGGCAGTATTATAGTAGCTATATTGTTGTACATAGGAGGCAGTATTATAGTAGCTATATTCTTGTACATAGGAGGCAGTATTAGTATTATAGTAGTTATATTCTTGTACATAGGAGGCGGTATTATAGTAGTTATATTCTTGTACATAGGAGGCAGGATTATAGTAGTTATATTCTTGTACATAGGGAGTAGTATTATAGTAGTTATATTCTTGTACATAGGAGGCAGTATTATACTAGTTATATTCTTGTATATAGGAGGTAGTATTATAGTAGTTATATTCCTGTACATAGGAGGCGGTATAATAGTAGCTATATTCTTGTACATAGGAGGTAGTATTATAGTAGTTATATACTTGTACATAGGAGGTAGTATTATAGTAGTTATATTCTTGGACATAGGATAGTATTAAAGAAGTTATATTCCTTTGCATAGGGGAAGTATTATAGTAGCTATATTCTTTTATGTTGGACAGTGTTATAGTAGTTATAGTCTTGTACATAGGAGCAGTATTATAGTAGTTATATTCTTGTACATAGGAGGCAGTATTATAATAGTTATATTCTTGTACATAGGAGGCGGTATTATAGTAGCTATATTCTTGTACATTGGACAGTGTTATAGTAGTCATATTCTTGTACATAGGGTAAGTATTATAGTAGTGATATTCCTGTGCATGGGAACAGTATTATAGTAGTTATATTCTTGTACATAGGCAGTATTATAGCAGTTATGTTCTTGTACATACAAGGCAGTGTTATAGCAATTATATTCTTGTACATCAGGGCACTTTTACAGTAGTTATATTCTTGCATATAAGAGACTGTATTAGGAGGCATTAATATAGCAGTTAATATCCCCTTGTACACAGGGGAAGTATTATAGTACTTTTATTCTTATACATAAGTGGTAATATAGTATAGAGTGCAATATTATAATATTTATATTTTTGTATTAGTTATATTCTTCTTCATAGGGCTCAGTATTACAGAAGTTTTATTCTTGTACATAAGAAACAATGTATATTAATTATATTCTTGTACATAGGAGACAGTATATTAGTATTGTTTTGCATCTATGGACAGTATTAAAGTAGTAATATTAGTGTACATAGCGGGCAGTATTATAGTAATATTCTTGTATATAGGGGAAAATATTATGGTTTCAAAATTCTTGTACAGTACATAGAACCTATGTGATACTGTGTGTTACAGCAGAGCCGACAACGCTCTGTTAAATGTACCCTGTGGGTTGGGCCCACCTCCCACTGCTCTTCCCTGGCGAGATCCGGCTGCCGGGCCTTCAGTGTGTCCTTCCACAGGCTGTGACTTGCTTGACAGTCTGCCTCTTCCCTGCACCCACATGGTGCGCGTTTCCCTTTCGGCTCTTAAAGGGCTGGCATGTGCATTCTAATCTTCACCAGCCAATGGCTAGCAACCTTGGGATACTTCAGCTGTCTTTCACAGTGGGAGGGTGCCTGAGCAATAAGGTCATTTCTTGCAAAGGTGTTGTTGCTGTTGTCTGCCTGAGTACCAACATCTGTATTTTTCCTGACTGAACCTCCGCTGCCTGACCTGTGCCTTATTTTCCGTATTGAATCTGCACTGCCTGCCCTCACCTTGGTTCTGTTTCTTGTATTCACAAGACCTTTTCCCACCCTGACTTCGGCCTGTTACTGAGTACAGATTTGCCTGATTCTTTGCTGCCCTACACAGGTGTCCCTGACCCCCATGGGTCAGCTGCCAACCACGCTGAGACTATTCCAAGAGGTAGCGGTCTGATAGTTCCCTGCAGCGATGTCCACATACCTTGTATAGGTGTAAAAAGGTAAATATCAGAGGACCGCCAGGATAATTTCCTTAGGTCTATCCCAAAGTGAAACCGGTTGGTTGGCACAGTGGTTTAACGCCCACTCTTGTAACACTATGGGGAGATTTTATTGTTCCTTCATGTCAGTTTTTTTGCCATAAATTTAGGTGCAAGTGGTGTTTCTACGCTGCCCTCGCCACTTTCCTGAGAAGGGGGCATTGCGATAACAGGCAGAGCCAATAAGCTTGGCATATTTATCTTCTTTTACACCAGTTTTCAGGCATAAAAGAAGACTGAAATCTACACCAGCTCTGAACCAGCATAGATTTCAGTTTAGGTGTACGGAATGCCAAAGGATGTGTCTAATTTATGACAAGGGCTCATCATAAATTAGGCACATCCTCCATCATAAACCGTCCTGAGACACTGGTCTGTGATAAATTCCTCCCTATGTCTTTAGCAGTGAGTTCTGTAGCAGTAATGTTAATTTCTGATGTAACTGAAGTTGCTCTTTTATTGCTGCTGAATCTGGAGTCATTGGATCCAAGTCTCTTGGCTTCTGTGACCACCCGAGACTGGAGATGTGGCAGCTCGGCAGATCAGAATTGACAGACAACAAACATGGTCATAAAAATGACAATCCAATGGGTATTACAAACACTTAAAAGTGAAGATGAGATAGATGACTTTCCAAGAATGTCTCTGGCAGAACGCGGGGCACATCACTTGCACAGACCGACTCTGGCTGCTGGCCAGGACTATGATGGGAGATAAAGATAACTGTGTGATGTGCATCACAACTGAGGAAGAGTTCTGACATTTATTACTTGCAAAACGATGAAGAAACAGCATAAAAACTTGAAGAAAACTTAAAAGCTATCTATCTATTTGTCTATCTCATATCTATCTATCAATCTATCTATCTATCTCATATCTATCTCATATCTATCTATCTCATATCTATCTATCTCATATCTATCTATCTCATATCTATCTATCTATCTATCTATCTATCTATCTATCTATCTATCTATCTATCTATCCTCATATACATCTATATATCTCACTGTTAGCTGCTTGGTAGACTAGAAGCTTAGTTTGAAGGGCCCATAACATGTCCTAATCTCCAGACAATACAAATCTACTATATAATTGTATCATGTCTGCGCACTTTCTATAATTACAGGTCTGGATTGTCAGCTCATCAGTTTTGTTGGATTGGTACTTTCAGGAGAAAGAACTTTGCGGGATTAGCAGAGATTTAATCATGCACATTTGTAGATTGTGCTCTCCATCATGTTTCACTTTAATCCCTCTTCTGATTGGGAGATTTACAACCTGGACACTTATGATGATGGCAGGTGGTCAGTGTGGAACCTGATAGCAGATATGTAAGCTTGCATTAACCCTTTCTTTTCCATATTATTTTTCCAGACTCATTTTAAAAGCAAAAGTGAAAAGTAAAAACAAAAAAAAGTTTCTGCTTCAGAATATAGGAGATATCAGACTAGGCGCCGTCCACAATTGCTGTAGAGCTTGCGCAAGTTCTAAGGTGGTCAGCCATAGTACCAAATGGAATTGGTAAAATAGTGCTCCCTGAGAGATTACCAAATTAAGTTTTTTTTCGTTTAGAAGAAAGACGACCGAGGGGACAGCTAATATCCATGTATAAATATATCACAGGTCAGTACAGAGATCTTTCCCATCATCTATTTATCCCCAGGACTGTGACGAGGGGACATCCTCTGCGTCTGGAAGAAAGAAGGTTTGTACACAAACATAGAAGAGGATTCTTTACGGTAAGAGCAGTGAGACCATGGAACTCTCTGCCTGAGGAGGTGGTGATGGTAAGTTCACTAAAAGAGTTCAAGAGAGGCCTGGATGTATTTCTGGAGGGTAATAATATTACAGGTAAGGCCCCATGCACATGAGTATATTTTTGGTCCACATCCAATCTGCATTTTTTGCGGATTGGATTTAGACCCATTCATTTCAATAGGGCCACAAAAAATCATTGTGTGCTGTCGGCATCCATATGTCTATTCCGTTGCCCTGCAAAAAAATAAAAATATAGGACATGCCCTATTCTTGTCTGTTTTGTGGGCAAGAATAAGCATTTCCAACATAGGGTGGGACGTGCAAAATGAGAAAAGGCGGGATGTGTTTGTGGTCCATATGAACTTGCAAACTATGCACCCCCAATAGCTATATTACTGTAACACACTATAAGTATAGAAATATGCAGTGAAACTAAACCTCCATGAGAAAATCACCCCTCTAATCAGTTCCATCATATGCTTATTACTTTCACATCTATGCCACTAATTTCTTTTTGTTGTCTCTCCCTTTTTCTAGAATTGGGTTCCATAGGCCTTTTGCCCTTCTACATTGTGTCTGCAATCTTACAAACCAGGCACTACTACCTCCATTATGTCTACTGCTGAGTGATGATGATCCTTCATATTGCACCCTTACTCTTATCTATATCCTGTGTTTAAATCATTGGTCTTCACCCCATGACTCTACGCTATTTCGACAGGTTGGGAGTTGTACTTTAACAACAGCTGGAGAGCCGTAGGCTGTGATTTCTACCATTTCTAGAGCTTTATGTCTCTTCTATACTTTCTATAAGAGCTACTCAGTCATTCTCTAATTCTTTCCCAACATGAAGATATTGTGCAGACTTGTGAGAACGCTCTCAAATTCCTTACTTGCTCGATGGCCCTGGAGCTGTGGATTTCACCCACCCACATGTCATGCTGCTCTCTTGAGAACGCCACAGATTGAGGCACAATATGAGGAAGACATCTCCGGGCAATGTGTACACAAACAAGTGCAGAACACTGATTACAGATTCATTGTAATAGTAATAATCATAAGAACATGATAACAATAATAACAATAGCCATAATATTATAAATATTTTAGAATTGGTGCCCATCTGAATGGCATAATGCTAAATATATAATAGTAATATTGATGATTAAAATAATAATTATTTATATTTGTATTATGTAATTATAATTTGTTGTATTACTGTTATATTACTATATTATTGTATTATTGTTTTGAGTATTATGGAAAATAATAATAATTATTTGTTACATAATAATACACAATTTTTTTCATCTACATATTTATATGATCTATTTCTATTTCAGTCACAGGGTTTATAACTTCATATTTCCATTTCATTTGTCGTTTACTAGTATTAATTTGCTGTTCAATTCTAAGTTTAGTCAACATCCCTGGTTCTACCTGGAAACCATCAACGAGCTGATTTTGATGGATCTGTTTGACCCTAATGGACATGTTTGGTACTTGTGAGGAAATTAGTCAGTTTGGATGGTTTGGGCCTCTTTCACACGGGCGTCACGTATTCAGTCCGGATGCGTTCCGGAAAATTTGCACGCATCCGCACCAATCCGCACGCAATTGCAGTCAGTTTTGACTGCGATTGCGTACGTTCGTTCAGTTTTTTCCACGCGGGTGCGAAGCGTTTTGATGCGGGTGCAATCCGTTCGCATCACGCATTGCACCCGCGCGGAAATCTCGTTTCTAAGTATTCTCATTTACAGCAAATTAAAGAAGATGTAGTGCCAATTTAAGACAGCAAAGTAATAGAATGGTGGATATCTCTGACAGACAGAGGCCCAATCATGTTGCATATTAAGCCACACCCTTTCAGCTAGGCCACACCCTTTTGTTAAGCTTACAAAAGGCAAGGTAGCTTCATAAATGGGTCTAAAATGTCATGCCACATTATGCCGTGGAAATGTGCCAAACATTGTCAAATTTTACTACAAGTTCTACGCTCAATCACGTTGGTAAATTGGCCCATTTTGTGGAGAGTCTGAACAATGTAGGGGACATGAAAAGAAAGAAGCATATTAAAAAATAATTACAAGAAAGAATAAAATTGCAGGAAAAAAAAAGAAAAAGTACGTGAAAGAGATGTAGAATATAAAGGTTTAAAAAGGGGGAGTGAAGCTGCAGGCTAAGGATTGCAGTAAAGGAGAGAGGGGGATAGAAACAGACAAAAGAGAAAATGCAAATTGTAGACATAAAAGAGTAATAAAGAATGAAAGAAAATGTAAATCCAAAAAGATTATTGAAAAAACAGGGTAGAAGCTGAAAGCTTATGACTACATCAAAAGAAGGAACAGGAAGGGAATTTTAGCTAAATGGAAGTACACTGAAAAAAATGAAGAGGAAGGAAGCTGTACACCTAAGTAGGTAATAGAAAGAAGAAAAAGGAGGCTGTGGACCCGAGGAGATAAAAGTGGAAAGAACAGGAGGGAAGCTGTAGACCTGATGTGGTAATAGTGGATAGGAAGGACACTGTAGACCTAAAGAGCTAATAGCTGAAAAACAGAAAGGAAGATGTAGACCTAAGATGTAATAGTAAATAGAAGAAGAAAGAAGCTGCAGACCTAAGAAGGTAACAGCACAAGGAATCAAGATGTAGACCTAAGGGGGTAATACAAGAAAAAAGACGAAGGCATCTTTATAGAAATAGAAGTTTACTGAGAAAGAGGAAGGGAGCTGTAGAGCTAAATGAGATAATCAAAGAAATAAAAGCTGAAGACCTAAGGAGGTAATAGACAAAAGAAGAGGAAGTAAGCTGTAAACCTAAGGAATTAATAAGACAAAAAGAGGCAGAAAGCTGTAGACGTAATGACATAATACAGAAGAAGGAACATATAGACCTAATGAGATAATACAAAAAAGTCAAGGAAGGAAGCTGTACACCTAAGAGGTAATAGAGGAAAGAAGAAAAAGGAAGCAAGTAGGCCTAAGAAGGCAATAAAAGGTAGAAAAGAGGGAAGCTGTATATCTGAGTAGGTAATGGAAGAAAGAAGAGGAACGTAGTTATAGATTTAGTGTACCTTTAAGGAGACACCTGAATAGAGAAGATTAAGGTTGTGAAGCAAGGAAGGCAACTAAGAGATAAGATTAAACAAGTAATAGACATAAGGAGCTAACTGGCGATTAAATAGAGGAAAAAAGAAAGCAGGAACTATGGATGAAAGGGCATGCAAATAGCAGGAAGGAAGATGTACTGTATATAGATATGGTGTTATTGGAAGAAAAAGTAAAGCAAATATGACTACATAACGACTAAGTGAATTAATGAAAATGTTCTGTGATGTCCTTCAGATAAAATTGTGTAAGGTTGAATGGACATAGACCATGAGAATGTCCATAACATGAAGCATTCGAATATCCATAGCATTGAGTGCAAGAATGTCCATAGCATACAATGTAAGAATATTTATAACATACAACCTGTGAGTGTCTATAGCATGGAGCATGAGAATGTCTGTAGCATGGAATGTGAGAATAGCCAAAACATGAAACATGAGATGAGAATATCCATAGCATAGAATATTGTAATATATACAGTATGTTACAAAGAATGTTCCTAGCATAGAGCATGAAAATGTCTATAGCAAGGAGCATGATAATGTTCAAAGCTTGGAGCTTGAGAACATCAATAGCATGGAGCAGGAAAACCTTCAGAGCATGGGGAACAAGAATGTCCATAGCATGGAGCATGAGAACATCCATAGCATAGAATGTGAAAATGTTTATAGCATGCAGCATCAGAATATCTATACCATGAGAATGTCCATTTCATGGAGTCTGGAAATGTCCATGGTATACAAGATGAACAGACAAGAAGTTTCTAAAAGAAGAGTAATAACTGTATAGAATTTGAGTTTTCATACAGTAGTTGCTTTGTTTATGGCCTCCATAAAGTAGAAGGTTAAAGAACAGGGTTTGGAACATGTCAGGAGTGATAACATTGAATGTTGTCTCCTTCCTAGACGCCTCAGTAACATCTTGATTAGTCATTAAATACCAGAAAGAAATCAGGTTCCTGGACAAAATCCTTCTTCCAATTAGCACAGAATGGAAGACAGCTCTGGAAATCGATTTAATAACCTTAACTGGTCCCACCCTGGGTGTGTGACAGATCTATTGAGACATGTCCCTGCCCTGGGCCCTACACATAACGAAGAAGCTGCTAATGAACACAGAAAGGGTTCCCGTGCTTCCTGTTTGTCTGTGATTTCATATAAGTGGCACAAGCAGGCTCATGATGGAAGACACAGGTCCTGTATAGATGCAGCAAAGCTGGGTTTGCATTTAGATCCATAGATGCACATTGCGAATCACAATCCTAAGTAAAAATACCATGGTACACCAAATGGCAAGCTTCACCTCTGCTGCATCTCTCATTCTGTTCTACTCCATGTACTAAGCGATATGAACATCTCAATATTGTGGGAACATTGACAAAATATTACTAAATATTACTTCTGGCTCATGGTTCATAGAGGAAGTTCTTGTGACACAAGTGTGTGATGTGTTATTCTTATCATGACACTTCGCTCTTCATAACTGTGCACATTGCAGTCTCTTTGTAGATTGTAATCTATCTATAGTACTATACCTATAAATCATATCTATCTATCTATCTATCTATCTATCTATCTATCTATCTATCTATCTATCTATATCTATCTATCTCAAATCTATCTAGCTAGCTATCGAACTATCTAATATCTATCTATGGAACCATCTATCTAATATCTATCTATCACATCTATCTAAGTCTATTATCGTATTCTAAGCTCAGATGGTTAGCAACTTCTCTTATCATGTTATTGCAATTTTATTTTTTCCTCCAAATGTCAGTCACAGTCCCTGATAATTATGAGATGAGCTAGGACTGGTTTCAGGAAATATACATCACAACACCAAGGGTGTTTCCATATATCCCAGTCTAATCACCATTTTTGAAGCAATTTTACAAGTTTACAGTCTACACCCAAGTAAACCAGTCCCAACATTTACCACACCTCAACTTCCCCACATATACTGGTATGGTGCATGCTCTGCCTTCCAGTATGATATATACAGTATATACCATATACAACATGTAATATATATTGAAACATATGTAGCAGATCCATAGTGTTCCTTTTGATGAGAATGATAATTCACCTTAATGCAGATAATTCAGTAAGTATTATCTGCAGTCATATGGCAAAACCAGGATAGCCTATAGCAGTGACAAGATGCCACCATTAATCTTAGCACTGCTACATCTGGCTACATATCCCACTTATGGACCTTAACTGCTGCATTGTGGTTCCCCTGAATCCATTACACCCAGCTAGGATTATTGAGCTTTACACATTATATAAACATAGACATCTGATAAACTCAGCTCTACATAATTTTTACCAGAAGCAGCAGGGCTTCAACTTTCAATTTTTTGTGTCACTTTTCCAACTCACTAACTCTCAGCTCTGTAGAGAACCACTGGTTCATTACATCACAATGAAAGGTGCTAAATGACAAACTCAGCTTTACTGCCTCTGTTTATACACTAATGAGGTGGACACAAGGGTGGTCTCTTTAAATATAAAGATTAAAATGGCATTTTGTGTATGCATGTAGAAGAGTTGAATTTTGTCATGCACAGGTTTCTTTTTCTGCTTACAGCAAAGTTAAGATAATGGGGTAAACACCAATAACAACAAATATTCATGTAATACAGCTCTGACACTGTCCCATAGTCCCATATGGTATAGCCTCAACAGATGCAGCAGAGATGAATTTGTCATGTAAATGTTTCTTTTTACATACATATAAGTTTAGACAATGCTGCATTTTGGAAACCCACTCACAACATAGGGTAATGGAATGCTACCATGATAGTGTACCACTAACTATAACCATCAGGAAGATAGCACAGCTGGATTTTTCATGTGGTCAGCTTTAGATATATCCCTGTGAAAAACTGCACATAGTGATGGAAGGAAACATTTTGGCACATGACAAACTGAGCTCTGCTACCTATATATTCAATATAGACACTACTGTCATTCAGCTTTATAGTACTAGTATTAGTACTACTACTCATATTTTCATCAACTCTAATAATAGTATTAATGGTATGGTGCAAATTAAGAGCAGTTTTAATGATAGTAATTTGAAAATAGCAGAATTAATGGAATTAAATACTGATTAATATGTAAATTACTTCATTAGACTTGTGGATACTAAGGAAACAACCATGAGACCAGATGGGTTAAATGAACAAATCTAAAAAGTTGCCCTATGGCTTGAATGCCTGGTAGTGTTCTCTGCTATCAGCCAGGGCTTGAAGAATGGATGAAGAGAAGTCGAAAGTGAAACCCTTTATTAAATAAGAATTTTGCAATGTAATCATTGTAGAGTTTCTTCCCACCTTTGTCTACTATCACACTCATCATGACCAAGATCACCACCATCATCATTATCTCAATCATCATTGCACTTACATGAAATTGGTGAAAGCTAATGGTCTAGCTTCCCAAACATAGAAGAAAGCAACGATCCAAACTTTCCATTAATTGACATCCGATTTATTACCCCCCCCCCAAACCATATCAGAAAATGCCGCCTGATGCGACGAGGTCTAGATGGTTCTGCAGACAATGGATGGACAGCTCTGCTCATGAACTGTGGTCGTGATGATGATGACCCCATCCCCCCTAATCCCCGGACACAGTTTAATGCAGGGTGAAATATTACCGAGAGTCCTGAGTAGGTGATGGGACAATGATGGGGGTTGGTAGTCCTGGGCATGATCTAAATGAGAAGGTCCATCAAGGTTTGTCTGTGCAGTGTTTGCAAAGGCTGGAGGTGCCAGCAGGAAAGGCTGAGCATTTCTCAGGAGTGCTGGGCACATTTGTTCCAGGGTAGGGGTACACTGAAGATTGTCCAAATGGAGCCAAGGAGGTGTTGAGGGAGCTGCTGAGGGTCTGTCCTTGGTTAAGATAGGCCACCAGCCTCCTCATCTCCTCCAGGGCTTGGGCCTGCATGAGGATGTAGTTCTTGGCAAGGAGTAAGGTGGCAATTTTGGACAGTTTTCTGACTGATGGACTGTGGGCATAAGGGATCACAGATCTGAGTCCATCCAGGGCATCATTGAGGTCGTGCATTCTCCGCCGCTCCCTGGCATTGATGCTCAGTCTCAGTGAGCGCTGCTCCTTGGGCTTCTTGCTGGTAAGTTTGCCCTCATGGTCATAGGATGGGCTGCTCTTTGTAGGGTCGAAGCTGTCCTCGTCGTCTCCAGTCTGGTCATCGCTGCTGTCCCCAGACCTGTCCCTGGAGCTGGTGTTGAAGTCCAGGGCTGGAGGTCCTCCTGCGTAATTGTGCGCTGCTTCAGCACCACGGAGAGCTCCATAGAAGGTCTGCCCATAGGACTGTGCAAGGGACATGTAGGCATCAGCCGGGACAGATTTCAGATCAGCCATTCCCTGTGCAGCCAAGTGAGCAACTCCCTCCCCGACACTCATAAATACATGGACCAGAAGGGAGTGGGGGGCAGCTAGGGGTAGCAATCTTGCACTGTGCCAGCACCAACAAAACCCTTCTCTGCCCACTATCAGTCAGTGCTCTTCTCACTGCCAGTCTCACCTTGAACTGCTCTGCCCACCGCCAGCGTCACAATGCACAGTTCTGCCCACTGCCCTGTCCACTGCCAGCTTCACCCTCATCTGTTACATCCAGTGCCAGCCTCACCAGTCACCAGGCATGGCTCTGCCCACCACCACCAGGCTCTGCTGACACCTCTTCCTATGATTATGCCAGTCTGTTCTTCTACTACTTCTGCAAAAAGTCTCCCATGGAGAGCAGCTGTGCAGTGCCAACCTTACAGGCACAGCTAGTGCCAGTCAGTCTTACACAGCTGTGCTCCAGCTAGACTCAGTATAAGTGCATTGCTATACCTCTGCCAGCTGCTAACCCCAAAAGCTTGCACTTGCAGGCCTGTGCCCTGCTTGTCAGTCTGTGGAGCAGGGAACTAGCTCCAGTCACTGCTTATATGAGAAGGAACTGTCCTCAGGGACTCTGCAGCCCCGACCAATCACTACATTGGTGCCTGGTTAACCCTTTCACAGATGGCCAAGGGAGCACACAGTCACTAGCCGAGCCCTTGCGTAGTACCATGCTGTATGTCTCTATAGTAACTGTGCCATGGATCTGGAGATCAGCTTGACTGGGTGGCACCTACATATTCAATGAGCAGCTAATGGAGCAGTCAGATATAATGTATAAAGAACTGCAATACTAGTTTATGAAGCTTCTCCCTTTGTTGGTTCTGCTAATGACTTCAGATGCTGGAGAATTGGTCCATATCTATCGACTGCCATCTATAGGACAATAGATGTACTGGAAGAAGAGAGTACACAACAACTGTCACCCTCCACATCATGGTTGAACTACAAGTGCCAGCATCCATTCCACTCTACTATATATTATGCTTGTTCTGGTCCTTGCTGCTGATCTATTAAGTAACAATTATTCAGTTCTAAGAAATTCTTAGCAAGTCCTTATAGCAGTGGTGTATTCTGCCCCTATGGGAGTAGTAAACATTTTAGTTTTATTTTTATTTTATTGCATTCATATCAGTTCCCTTGCGAACCTTGCCCCATCCATCCATTTGTACTGTCAGTGCGCCATCTAGTGGCCTTGCGTGCTTACAGTCTGTGGATTCTAATGGTGCAGCAGCTTTAAAACGATGCATTTTTGCATGTCACTAAGTAAATCCAAGAACACTACATTCTGACTCTCTTTCTCTCTATCATTAAATGGCTGATAACAGGGAACACTAGATTGCCTTTAAGTATACAACCAAATAGTGTCCATTTAATAGCAGAATCCATAGTCAGCCATGATATATGTATAAGTTCTTTGGTTACCATCTGAACACAATAGCAGATATTTATCAAAAACTAGTACTGTGTAAATTGGATCGGTTGTCTACAGGAACCAATCAGATTCCAGATCTTATTTCTAAGGGATCCATTTCAGAATGAAAGCAGTGTCTTTACTGCTTACCAAGGGCACCCTTTCCACTTTACTTTGACATCTGGTCCTTTCCACTTGGTGGATCTACAAAGTATTGACTATGTGGGGATGAATACAAATGCACATCACACTTTCCAGATTTTTATTTATTCAGAAGATGTTCAGAAGGAAAGGTGTAGGGGAAAAATATACATAAACCTCTTAATTGTATGTACACTAATATCAGAAGCTTGACTAATAAAACTGGTGAACTGGAATTAGTGATGTGTGAGGAGGACTATGACATAGTGGGAGTAACTGAGACATGGCTGGATGATAGCTATGTCTGGGCAGTTAACATACCGGGTTACAGTCTGTTTAGAAAGGATCATCAAAACTGGAGAGGGGGAGGGGTCTGCCTCTATGTAAAGTCCACTCCTGTCTAAAGCCCACACTCCGGGAAGATATAAGTGAGGGACATGAAAATGTGTGGTCACTGTGGGTAGAAATACATGGAGCCAAAAACAATAATAAAATACTAATAGGAGTTTATTATAAACCACCTAATATATCAGAGTCCACAGAAAATCTACTTCTAAACTAAATAGACAAGGCGGCAAAACATAATGAGGTAATTATTATGGGGGACTTCAACTACCCAGATATGGACTGGGAAACTGAAACCTATACATCTCATAAAGGAAACAGGTTCTTGGAAATAACCATTACCTTTCCCAACTGGTTCAGGACCCGACTAGAGGGACGGCCATACTGGACTTAGTATTAACCAATAGACCTGATAGAACAACAGATGTGCAGGTCGGGGGACACCTGGGAAATAGTGACCATAAAATAATAACCTTCCAATTGTCATTCAAAAGAGCATTTCTTCGGGAGGAACAAAAATACCAAACTTCAAAAAAGCAAAATTTAGCCAACTATGAGAGGCCATAGGCCTAACTAACTGGGACATAGTCCTCAAAAATAAAAATACAGCCACAAAATGGGATATTTTTAAAAGCATCCTAATATCTAACTCTGAGAAGTACATACTGTCAGGGCTGGGATACACAGATAAGGGGTAAGTGATCCCTAAGCTTAATCCCAACCCCTTTCCCTGCCTATTGCCCACTCAGGCTAACCCCTGAGTCGACAACCTGAAGACTTGAAATACACTAGCAAAGTGCAGGGGAAGGGAAGACAAACAAGACAGACAAACAAGAACCAAATGGAAGGTCAGGTAGCCGCGTCAAAACCAGGAGAGTACGTCAAGAACAAAATCAGCAAGCAAAGAGTAGTCAAAAACACACCAAGGGTCAAAGAACATCAAGAGTCAAAACTGCAGAGCAAAAATAGCAAACCAGGTAGTAGCAAGGAACTCCTGAGATACCAAATAAACAGAAAATAAACAGACACTATATTGCTCGCGTTTTCCGGCGACCAGTAACAGGCCGCGAGCGAGAGTGCACACCAGCCACGTCCCTGGCACTTATGATCGTCGCGCGCGTCCCAGGCAGGGGATCATCCACAGCCAGAGACCGCCGGCTGGAGGAGGAGCCTGCCGAAATAGCGGACGAAGCCTGACCACGGGCAACCACCTCGCCACCAGAGTCAGGGGCAGGACCAGCAGAACGGGTGCAATGACTGCCGGTCCTGATACATACCTTACGGGAATAAAAGGTTAAAAAAACAAGAAAAAACAATGTGGATAAATAGAACTGTAAAGAAATAAATAAATGACAAAAAGAAAGCATTTAAAGGGTTTTTGTCACCGTTTTTTTCTGTATGAATCAGGCTGACATTAGAGATGTGCTAATGTCACCTGATTTCAAATATATATCTGTTTTATTTACTGGTGCCTCCATTTTTATATAAAATGAACTTTTATTTTATGCTAATAAGGCCTCTAGGTGCAAGGGGCGTTACCCCTGCTCCTAGAGGCTCTGTTGATTGACAGGACCAGGCAGAAAAGAAACACTCCATTCACCATAGCTTGCAAGGACCTTCAATGATATCATGACCATGTGATTAGTCACATGGTTTAGGAGGAGACAGGCTGTGTGATCCTAACCATGTGACTGATCACATGGTCATGACATCATTGAAGGTCCTTGCAAGCTATGGTGAATGGAGTGTTTCTTCTCTGCCTGGGCCTGTCAATCAACAGAGCCTCTAGGAGCAGGGGTAACGCCCCTTGCACCTAGAGGCCTTATTAGCATAAAATAAAAGTTCATTTTATATAAAAATGGGGGCACCAGTAAATAAAACAGATATATATTTGGAATCAGGTGACATTAGCACATCTCTAATGTCAGCCTGATTCATACCAAAAAAACTGGTGACAGAAACCCTTTAAATCACTAAAACAGGAGGGGAGCGAGGAAGCATTGAAAAACTATTAGGAAAAAAATAGAATATGTAAAAGACAAATAAAAGCAGCCAAACTAGAGACCGAGAGATTAATCGCCAAAGAGAGTAAAACTAACCCTAAAATGTTCTTCAATTATATAAATGGTAAAAGTATAAACCTGAAGGTGTTGGCCCTTTACAGAGTAATGAGTTGCAGGTCCCCCCGAGTTGCAGAGAGCCATGAGGAGAAAGCAAAGCTACTAAATATTTTTTTCTCCACTGTATTCACTGAGGAAAATAAACTGTCAGATGAAATGCAGAATATAAAGGTAAATTCCCCATTAAAAGTGCCCTGTCTGACCCAGGAAGAAGTATAGAGGCGTCTTAAAAAGATTAAAATAGACAAATTGCCAGGACCGGATGGCATACACCCCGTATCCTAAGAGAATTAAGTAATGTCATAGCCAGACCCTTATTTCTGATATTTAAGGACTCTATACTGACAGGGAGTGTTCCACAGGATTGGCACATAGCAAATGTGGTGCCAATATTCAAAAAGGGTCCAAAAACAGAGCCCGGGAACTATAGGCCGGTAAGTTTAACATCTGTCGTGGGTAAACTGTTTGAAGGTTTTCTAAGAGATGCTATCTGGGAGTACCTCAATGAAAATAAGCAAATAACTCCATATCAGCATGGCTTCATGAGGGATTGGTCGTGTCAAACCAATTTAATCAGTTTCTATGAGGAGGTAAGTTCTAGACATGACCGCGGCAAATCAATGGATGTCGTATATCTGGACTTCTCCAAAGCATTTGACACTGTACCGCATAAAAGGTGAGTATATAAAATGAGAATGCTTGGACTGGGAGAAAATGTCTGTATGTGGGTAAGTAACTGGCTCAATGATAGAAAACAGAGGGTGATTATTAACGGCACATATTCAGATTGGGTCACTGTCACTAGTGGGGTACCACAGGGGTCAGTATTGGGCCCTATTCTCTTCAATATATTTATTAACGATCTTGTAGAAGGCTTGAACAGTAAAATATCAATTTTTGCAGATGACACTAAACTGTGTAAAGTAGTTAAGTACTCAGGGCTGCCCTAGCATCCAGCAATATCTCATTGCTGATAGCTAGTGCTATTTCACATTTAACTCTATCACTGTCCTCAGAATAGAAATACAGTTGCATACTGCAGCGGGGCACAGGAGCCAAGTCTCTGCCATTCGATGCCTGAAGCCTATTAGAGGATGGCACACGTGGTGCAGTGACATCATCGTGACTACATCGCAGACAACACCATAAAGCAGGGTGAGGTACTTGATTAGTTTCCTTCACCACTTTAGGGAAATTATTGGGACACTATGTCTTTATTACTACTGGGAGGCACTGTGGGGGCTTTGTTACTATTGAAGGGCACTATCAAGGACTTTTACTACTAGGAGCACAATAGGGGGCCTTAGTACTACTGAGGGTACTATAGGGGGCATATTTACTATTGGGGCACTGTAGATAGGCATTGTTACTACTGGGGGCACAATAGTAGGTTTATTACTATTAAAGGCATTAAGGTTGAGTATTACTGTTACTGGGGGCACTATGGGGTATTTTTATTATTACTGTGGCATGGCACTATAGGGAGAATTATTATTACTGGGGAACCATGGGGAACATTATTAATACTATGGCCACTATGGGGGTATTGTTACTGCTGCTGAACTATGGTGGGCTTATTGCTACTGAGGGCATTATGGTGGGCTTTACTACTACTAGAGGCATTATAGGTGGAATTATTATACTCGGTGGCACTATGGTGAGCTTTATTCATACTGCATCACTATAGAGGGAAATATAACTTCTGAGGAACTATTAGGAACATCATTTCTATTATGGGCACTATGGGGGCATTATTACTCCTAGGGGCAATATGGGAAACATTATCTGGCACACTATGGAGGGCACTGCTTTCTTCCCCCGGGGCACACCCTGGTTATGGGTCTCATGCCTTATGGTAGTTGGGGTGCCTGTGATGTTAAAGGGGTATTCCCAGATCACAAATGTAGTTTGTATAGTTAGATATAGCCATACTAATATTATTACTAATAGAATGTATTTATATAATATGTACCATTTAGAAGATTTGCCTATTGGTATATCCATTGTCCCACACACATCAGTAAGGCCGTTGCCCCTAGTTACGACCACCTCAGCCATGTAGTAATGGTGGCCGGCTTATTCTTGTTCAAACCAGCTCTGAGGTAACTGCTTTATTGTGAACGCACATTACATGAGCATGCGCAGACACATCTTAGGGTAATTTCACATCTGCGTTTTGGAATCTACCAGTCCAACAGGCAATGGTCAGGATCTGTCCAAAACGCAGACTTTATAAACGGATCCTGCTCCATAGAGATGAATTGATCTTGAAACAGGATCCGTTTCTCTGCGTTTTTGAAGCGCAGACAAAAATGCTACAAGCTGAGTTCTTGTCTGCTCTTCCAAAACGCGGATCCTGCTCCAAGATCAATTCATCTCTATGGAGCAGGATCCATTTATAAAGTCTACATTTTGGACGGGTCCTGATTATTGTGTTTTGGACGGACGTGTCCAAAACGTAGGTGTGAAAGTACCCTTATCCGGCCACAGTAAATCTTTGCTTGTCCAACCGTGAATGCAGAGTTTTTAGAGGAGAAAGGAACAGGTTTATCCCCTCATCCAAAATTACAGTAAAAAATGACTGGAGTATGTGTTTGAACAGGAGCAAGCCGGCCACCACTACTAAAC
Organism: Rhinella marina; assembly: GCA_900303285.1. Taxonomy (NCBI): domain Eukaryota; kingdom Metazoa; phylum Chordata; class Amphibia; order Anura; family Bufonidae; genus Rhinella; species Rhinella marina. The sequence continues at coordinate 590,618 of ONZH01028847.1, forward strand.
GGCTGCAGTGGCCGTAACTAGGGGCAACGACCTGACTGATGTGTGTGAGACAATGGATATACAAATAGGCAAATCTTCTAAATGGTACATTTTATATAAATACATTCTATTAGTAATAATATTAGTATGGCTATATCTAACTATACAAACTACATTTGTGAGATGGGAATACCCCTTTAAGTGTTTGCATGGGTGCAAGACAGGGTGTGTGGAGTGCAATGGCTGGCATATGGTGTAGGCAGAAGAATAAAAAACGTCTCTCTTTACTCAAGTTCAAAAAGGGAGTTGTAGTACATCCAATTATAGCAGACAGTTCCAACTGTACCCTGTATGGATTTAGACAACGATGGGAGCCATGGCCCTCTGTCCTTTCTATCTTGCTAAAGTCTCTCTCAGTAGAATCTATGGCAGGCAATAGTACTCGTGCAATAATGGCTGTAGTGTCCACTGTGGGATACAGAATTTTGAAGGCATGTCTGGCTGGAACGCCAGTCTGAATGGCAGTAGTCACCTTGCTGAGTCCTGTGTTTGGCCATGCAGATTCCAAGTTATCCTTTATCTTATTCATTTTCTCTCCTTCTCTTTCTGTGGATCTTGCAGAGATCTGTTAGTCTCTGTAGTTTTCTTGGGCCTGATAACAGGGAACATAGGTCACCGTGTCCTTCCTCTCTGAATTGTAATCTAGATGGACTAACTGAGACAGATCTTAGATCCCCACCCAACTTCCTGCAAAGGGCTGAACCAGGAGTATTAACCCTCTTGCCATCCATACATAGCTATGCTGGGTATACGATGTTACAATGACAATACATGACATTATATAACATGAAATAACAAACTATTTGCAGATAACTCCTGATCCGTAGTACTGCACTACTAGTAAAAGGAGCATTCTGAAGGCACATCATTACTACTGTGGTCTCTGTATGTGGTATTATTACTATTAAGGGCACTCTGGGAGAGAATTTTTACTATTGGTGGTACTCTTTGGGGCACTATTACCGTGGGGGCACAGTATCAGCTTGGAATAATTAGTTTTTGTGGACACTATGTTTGTGACACTATTACTGTTAGACATTATTTGCTGGACACAGTTATTTGGCAAACTCTGCAGAGACGAGACATGGCTGAAAGAAGTCATCATGGTGGTCTGATCCAAATAGAGAAGATGAAGAAAAAGAACATCTACATCAGAAGAGATGTTACTGGACGTAAGAGGTATGTTATGCTGTATTTTCCTGTATGTTTGCTAGAACAGAATATAATTTAAAAAGTCATAGACATTCATCATGGGTCGAAATGTGATGTCTGTCAATTTAACAGGAAGATTAAAGCTTCATGCTTCACTATTCTTTACATTACACCTGAACAAACTACTGATGAAGGCTCAGAATAGACCCTCTGACAGCAGCCTTAGAATAGCCTTATTTTCATAATTTATCCTTGGGGGTACTCAGTTGGAACTTTTTGTCACTAGGGTGGTACTTGGCTTGAACAAGTAGGCAAACATTGATCTAAAACCAACACGTACCCATGTCATATATGACCTATACCAATATATATCCACCCACTGCTGTAGATACATACACATATCTAAAATATATAAATCTGAGTGTATGTATGTATGTATGTGTGTATGTCCGCTAAAGGAATCTACACCGTCGCAGCTACAATCACGAAATGTGGCACAGGTACATCAGGTGTCCGGGAAGGTTTTAGAACGGGCCTCAGCTCTCCAGGACGTGCCATTCCTGAGATATTCCCTAAAAATGCATTAGCCAATAGAAGCCTAGTCACATGAACCTTATCAGCCAATAGAAGCTCGCAGGCCGCTAGTCTTCACTGCTGTAGGTCTGCTTCAAAGGGGAAAATTGCTGTGGATGACACTGTTAAAGGGGTATTCCGATTACCATAAATATACAGTGCCTTGCGAAAGTATTCGCCCCCCTGGAACTTTTCAACCTTTTGCCACATTTCAGGCTTCAAACAAAAAGATATAACATTTTAAATTTTTGGTGAAGAATCAACAAGAAGTGGGTCACAATTGTCAAGTGGAACAAAATGTATTGGATCATTTAAACTTTTTTTGTAATAATAAAACTGAAAAGTTGGGTGTGCAAAATGATTCGGCCCATTTACTTTCAGTTCAGAAAACTCACTCCAGAAGTTCATTGAGGATCTCTGAATGATCCAATGTTGTCCTAAATGACTGATGAAGATAAATAGAATCCACCTGTGTGTAATCAAGTCTCCGTATAAATGCACCTGCTCAGGGTTCTGTTTAAAGCACAGAGAGCATCATGAAGACCAAGGAACACACCAGGCAGGTCCGTGATACTGTTGTGGAGAAGTTTAAAGCCAGATTTGGATACCAAAAGATTTCCCAAGCTTTAAACATCCCAAGGAGCACTGTGCAAGCGATCATATTGAAATGGAAGGAGTATCAGACCACTGCAAATCTACCAAGACCCGGCCGTCCCTCTAAACTTTCATCTCAAACAAGGAGAAGACTGATCAGAGATGCAGCCAAGAGGCCCATGATCACTCTGGATGAACTGCAGAGATCTACAGCTGAGGTGGGAGAGTCTGTCCATAGGACAACAATCAGTCGAAAACTTCACAAATCTGGCCTTTATGGAAGAGTGGCAAGAAGAAAGCCATTTCTCAAAGATATCCATAAAAAGTCTTGTTTACAGTTTGCCACAAGTCACCTGGGAGACACACCAAACATGTGGAAGAAGGTGCTCTGGTCAGATGAAACCAAAATCGAACTTTTTGGAAACAATGCAAAACGATATGTTTGGCATAAAAGCAACACAGCTTGTCACCCTGAACACATCATCCCCACTGTCAGACATGGTGGTGGCAGCATCATGGTTTGGGCCTGCTTTTCATCAGCAGGGACAGGGAAGATGGTTAAAATTGATGGGAAAATGGATGGAGCCAAATACAGGACCATTCTGGATGAAAACCTGTTGGAGTCTGCAAAAGACCTGAGACTAAGATGGAGATTTATCTTCCAACAAGGCAATGATCCCAAACATAAAGCAAAATCTACAATGGAATGGTTCAAAAATAAACGTATCCAGGTCTTAGAATGGCCAAGTCAAAGTCCAAACCTGAATCCAATTGAGAATATGTGAAAAGAGCTGAAAACTGCTGTTCACAAACGCTCTCCATCCATCCTCAAAGAGCTCGAGCTGTTTTGCAAGGAGGAATGGGCAAGAATTTCAGTCTCTAGATGTGCAAAACTGATAGAGATATACCCCAAGCGACTTGCAGCTGTAATCGCAGCAAAAGGTGGCGCAACAAATAGGGGCGTAGCTATAGCCTCATGGGCCCTGGTGCAAGAGTCCAGCTTGGGCCCCCCTTCCCTCAGTGCTTTGTGTGTCTTCTTATGTGGCACAAGGCTCTTTGGGCCCCCTTAGGCTCCTGGGCCCGGTAGCGACTGCTACCTCTGCACCCCCTATAGCTACGCCCCTGGCAACAAAGTATTAATGCAAGGGGGTCGAATAATTTTGCACGCCCCACTTTTCAGTTTTATTATTACAAAAAAAGTTTAAATGATCCAATAAATTTCGTTCCACTTCACAATTGTGACCCACGTGTTCTTGATTCTTCACCAAAAATTTTAAATGTTATATCTTTTTGTTTGAAGTCTGAAATGTGGCAAAAGGTTGAAAAGTTCCAGGGGGCCAAATACTTTCGAAAGGCACTGTACCTTATGTTTTAGACTAATTCATCATCAATCATTACCTAATATAATGTAAATGTCACATATTTACCGTTCAGTAGTAGTAAAAGATGTTTTCTTCCTCTGCTACCCACCTCATAAATCACCATGGCATCGACCTGTAATTCAGGCCACCCTCAAAAGAAGGACTTAAAAGCCCGCCCCCAGGTCCTGCTAAGCCACGCCCCGATCCGATCAGGCCTCGCCCCCTCCCACTCCTCAGCCGACGGGGATTGAAAAAATGAAGGTAAAAATCACCTTCTGTCAGCTGCAGGGGTGGGAGGGAGGGTGACTTTCTCCTTGCAGCTCATGCTCAGACTGCACTGTGTTGCTGTTTGAGAGTGAGCTGTTTAAAATGACATCCCTGTGTCCATCCAGGCCCTGCGCCGGACGGAGGACAGGGAGTCTAAAGCCGGACTGTCTGGCCTAAAACCGGACCTCTGGCCAACCTAGGGGCAGGCTGCTGTTATGGTGGCCAGACGTCCGATTTTAGGCCAGACAGTCCGGTTTTCTGTCTCCCTGTCCTTTGTCCGGCACAGTGCCTGGACGAATGCAGGGATGTCCACCCTTTCAGTAGCTCATGCTCAGACAGCATTGTTGTGCTGTCTGAGCGGGAGCTGCAGCAACTGACTGAGGATTCTCTCATGCCCAGTCAGTCACTAGAGCCCGCAGACATGGCTCCCTGTGGCTGACTGAGGGGGAGAGAAGAACTAGGCTGTCCCTAGCTCACCTTCAGGTCAGGAACTTCTTCTTCTCCTCTGTGTCTTCACGGAGCCAGGGTGTGTGGCTTCATGGGGACCGGGGGTGTGACTTCATGTTTGGGAGCGTGGCCGGTAAGGTCCGACTTTCTGGGGTGAAGCCAGGGGCCACTCTAGCTGATGTGGAGGTCACAGTTAAAGGGAAGGGGGCGCTGTGAATGTTACTGTTAAGGGGGCAGGCTGCTGTGGAGGTCACTGCTAAGGAAGGAGGGGACTGTGGAAGCCACTATTAAAGGGGCAGCGGGATACTGTAAGGTCCCTATTAAGGGAGCGGGGTACTGTGACAGTCACTGTTAAAGGGGCAGTCACTGTGGAGGTCTCTGTCAAGGGGGACAGGAATGGTGGAGGTTAGTTAAGGGGACTGTAACCTATGGCCAATGTTAAGGGGTGGGTGCTGTAGAGGTCACTGTTAAGGGGGCGAGCCCCTGTGGAGGTCACTGTCAAGGGGGTGAAGTTCTGTAAAACTCACTGTTAAAGGGTCAGGCTGCTGTGAAGGTGAAAGTTAAGGGGGAGGGCTGCTGTGGAGGTCCCATTTTAAGGAGATGGAGCACTGTTGTGGGGGTCATTGTTAAGGAGTCGGGGTACTGTAGAGGTCACTCTCGATATCTTTTAATGACACACACACAAGCAATAAATGAAATAGATGAAATATACCTGGGCGAAGCCGGGTCTTTCAGCTAGTTGCTATATAAACCTATAACCAGATATATACTATATATATATATATATATAGCCATTTATATCAAACTAGTGCAATATACATCCACCTATTTCCATACATCCCCTCCTATAACCATAACTTAATAAACATAACTTAAATAAACCCATATCTTACCATATATACAGTACACACGTAGTCAGGACGTAGTGCACGCACTATGAACTGACGCTGCACGCAGTCAGGTGACAGTGCAGCGCCGGCAGGGGAAGACAGAGGAGCACCGGACTGGAGCCGCTGCGCAGGAAAGGTAAGAGAAGTTTTTTATTTTGGTTTTATGGGGCTGATCTGAGGTCTGATGGGGGCTAATTAGAGGTATGATGGGGGCTGGGTGGGCTGATCTGAGGTCTGAAGGGGGCTATTTGAGGTCTGATGGGGGATGAGTGGGCTGATCTGAGGTCTGAAGGGGGCTAATTTGAGGTCTGATAGGGGTTGAGTGGGCTGATCTGAGGTCTGATAGGGGTTGAGTGGGCTGATTTGAGGTCTGATGGGGGCCGATTTGAGGTCTGATGGGGGCTGATTTGAGGTCTGATGGCTGAGTGCGCTGATTTGAGGTCTGATGGGGGCTGATTTGAGGTCTGATGGGGGCTGATTTGAGGTCTGATGAGGGCTGAGTGGGCTGATTTGAGGTCTGATGGGGGCTGATTTGAGGTCTGATGGAGGCTGATCTGAGGTCTGATGGGGGCTGATCTGAGGTCTGATGGGGGTCTGAAAGGGCTGAATTGAGGTCTGATGGGAGTCTGACATTGAGGGCTAATGTGATGTCCTGATATTTATGGGGGATCTGATATGAAAAATACGGTATTTTGTGACTTCATAGAAGCGGTCAGTGCACATGTGGCTGCCCCATACAGTATAACATCTCCTTGTGGCTGCCCCATACAGTATAACATCTCCTTGTGGCTGCCCCATACAGTATAACATCTCCTTGTGGCTGCCCCCATACAGTATAATGTCTCCTTGTGGCCTCCATACAGTATAATGTCTCCTTGTGGCTGCCCCATACAGTATAACATCTCCTTGTGGCTGCCCCATACAGTATAACATCTCCTTGTGGCTGCCCCAGTGCCCCATACGGTATAACGTCTTTTTGTGGTTGTCCCAGTGCCCCATACGGTATAATGTCTCCTTGTAGCTGCCCCAGTGCCCTATACAATGTAGTGGTAAGCAGAAAAAAATCCAAATGAGGAGGAATTGGAAAAAAAATGCAATTCCTCCACCATTTTACGGGTTTTGTTCCTACAGCCTTTCCTTTTGCAGCAAATGGGGGTGTGGCAGGGGAGGAGCCAGAGCAGGAGGTGGTATGGGCCAGGGGTTGGACTGGGCGGAGTTAGGCGGCCCAATTCAGATTCTTGCTATGGGGCCCAATAATTTCTATGTACACCCCTGGTGCTATAGGATTTTATTCAGAGTTTCTCCAAGACCCCTTAGTTCCAGTGAAGGGAAACCTCAATGCTTCAGTAGACCAAGACATTTTGGAGTAATGTATGCTTCCAACTTTGTGGGAATAGTTTGGGGAAGGTCCTTTTCTGTTTCAGCATGACTGTGCCCCAGTGCACAAAGCAAGGTCCATAAAGGCATGGTTGGGTGAGTTTGGTGTGGAAAAAATTTGACTGGTCAAACAGAGCCCTGACCTCAGCCCTATTAAACACTTTTGGGATGAACTAGAACAGTGATTGTGAGCCAGACCCTCTCATCCAACATCAGTGTCTGACCTCACAAATGCTCTTCTGGATGAATGGGCAAAAAGTCCCACAGACACACCTCACCATCTTGTAGAAAGTCTTCCCAGAAGAGTGGAAGCTGTTTTAGCTGCAAGGGGTGGGGGTGGGAGTTAATACCATATTATAGTCTATGGATTTCACATGGGATGTCATAAAAACTCCTGCAGGTGTAATGTGAAGGTGTCACAATACTTTTGTCCATATAGTTTATGATATAGTTCTCAAAGCACTGTTTCTTGTGGAGATCACCAGAACTGGTGTAGGTTGTTGGAAGAGAGTTAATTTGCACATATATGCAGACCTTCCAAGTGTCCTTCTTTTGGAGGGACAGTCCCTCTTTTTGACCCAAGTCCCCCTGTCCCTTTTTGCTCCATAAATTCCCTCTTTTTGATCTGAGGTATAGATTTTAATTATTGCATGTACAATATTGATCTAGAAAGTGTTTGGCTGGTTCCCATGTGCATATTATTTCATTAATATTATATTATTATTTTTAGAAATTTCTGTATTCAGATAATTTTGCAGTAATTCATAAGTGAAAACTATTGACGTGTATAGATATGCAAAAAAATGGATCTTTCACACAATGAACCATAAGTGTCCCTTTTTGAATATCCAAAAAGTTGGGAGGTATATATCAATCTCTCTCTCTCTCTCTATATATATATATATATATATATATATATATATATATATACAGTACAGACCAAAAGTTTGGACACACCTTCTCATTCAAAGAGTTTTCTGTATTTTCATGACTATGAAAATTGTAGATTCACCCTGAAGGCATCAAAACTATGAATTAACACATGTGGAATTATATACTTAACAAAAAAGTGTGACACAACTGAAAATATGTCTTCTATTCTAGGTTCTTCAAAGTAGCCACCTTTTGCTTTGATTACTGCTTTGCACACTCTTGGCATTCTCTTGATGAGCTTCAAGAGGTAGTCACCTGAAATGGTATTCCAACAGTCTTGAAGGAGTTCCCAGAGATGCTTAGCACTTGTTGGCCCTTTTGCCTTCACTCTGCGGTCCAGCTCACCCCAAACCATCTCGATTGGGTTCAGGTCTGGTGACTGTGGAGGCCAGGTCATCTGGCGTAGCACCCCATCACTCTCCTTCTTGGTCAAATAGCCCTTACACAGCCTGGAGGTGTGTTTGGGGTCATTGTCCTGTTGATAAATAAATGATGGTCCAACTAAACGCAAACCAGATGCAATAGCATGCCGCTGCAAGATGCTGTGGTAGCCATGCTGGTTCAGTATGCCTTCAATTTTGAATAAATCCTGAACAGTGTCACCAGCAAAGCACCCCCACACCATCACACCTCCTCCTCCATGATTCATGGTGGGAACCAGGCATGTAGAGTCCATACGTTCACCTTTTCTGCGTCGCACAAAGACACGGTGGTTGGAACCAAAGATCTCAAATTTGGACTCATCAGACCAAAGCACAGATTTCCACTGGTCTAATGTCCATTCCTTGTGTTCTTTAGCCCAAACAAGTCTCTTCTGCTTGTTGCCTGTCCTTAGCAGTGGTTTCCTAGCAGCTATTTTACCATGAAGGCCTGCTGCACACAGTCTCCTCTTAACAGTTGTTGTACAGATGTGTCTGCTGCTAGAACTCTGTGTGGCATTGACCTGGTCTCTAATCTGAGCTGCTGTTAACCTGCGATTTCTGAGGCTGGTGACTCGGATGAACTTATCCTCCGCAGCAGAGGTGACTCTTGGTCTTCCTTTCCTGGGGCGGTCCTCATGTGAGCCAGTTTCTTTGTAGCGCTTGATGGTTTTTGTGACTGCACTTGGGAACACTTTCAAAGTTTACCCAATTTTTCGGACTGACTGACCTTCATTTCTTAAAGTAATGATGGCCACTCGTTTTTCTTTACTTAGCTGCTTTTTTCTTGCCATAATACAAATTCTAACAGTCTATTCAGTAGGACTATCAGCTGTGTATCCACCTGACTTCTGCCCAACACAACTCATGGTCCCAACCCCATTTATAAGGCAAGAAATCCCACTTATTAAACCTGACAGGGCACACCTGTGAAGTGAAAACCATTTCAGGTGACTTCCTCTTGAAGCTCATCAAGAGAATGCCAAGAGTGTGCAAAGCAGTAATCAAAGCAAAAGGTGGCTACTTTGAAGAACCTAGAATATAAGACATATTTTCAGTTGTTTCACACTTTTTTGTTAAGTATATAATGCCACATGTGTTAATTCATAGTTTTGATGCCTTCAGTGTCAATCTACAATTTTCATAGTCATGAAAATACAGAAAACTCTGAATGAGAAGGTGTGTCCAAACTTTTGGTCTGTACTGTATATATATATATCAGAGTGCTGCTACTTTTTTGTATTGTATATCTAATAGCCATGGTAGCTTGCACCTGTCCTTCACCTATTTACCTATTTTGGAGGTGCTTGTTCATTTTCTGTGTATTTATA